>JAHHFK020004150.1:0-1200000 GCA_024533555.2 Aedes koreicus
GATAACAAACGATGTATAGATATGGATGATAGTAGAAGGAAAAAATAACGACAGCAAGAAGAGCAAATGATAAAGGGAAATATTTGTTATTAGTAATAGAGAGTGAAAGAAAGCAACGTGCAAGTCTAATGAAGGCATGCAATTAATTATTGATTGTAATTACCTAGTGCATTTATAAGTACCTACCTAAACTAATTCCCTGTATAATAATTGATATCCTAGTTTGAATTCCGCTTACATTTATATGCTCCAACGGTATATTTGTACTTTCAAAATATGTTGGCTTACAATCTAACTAAAATAGCTTAACCTAAATTTTCCAGTCTGCACTACGGCAACGGCCAAAAAAATTAGTTGAAACCTTTATAAACAGTTGGTAAAAGTAGCATATTAGAGCAGAAACCCAAAAAGATACAGTTGAATTAAACCAAGAACATTAGGGCATCTTCTGCGGTGATCTATTTTTGGAACAACTTTATACTTGATCTGCATCAGGAAAACCCCAAGTAACATTGCCAAAACCATCCAGCTTTATTAAGTTTTATTAAGGTTTTATCAAAGCCACTAGAAATCAATTTGGTTTTATTATGACACCAAGAGGTGCCAATAGGTTTCATATTTTAGTCAGGTTTATGAGAACCTACACAGCTTGTTTAAAACGATCTTAAAACCTCGTTTTCTCACATTCCTTTTACTCCTATCAAAGGTTTTATTTCGACTTTATGAACTCATAATATGCTGTTTTGAAATGCCGTTTTAGGACTAATCATATTATCTTATTATGGTCAGTTGAAAAAGCATTTTAAAACCATTTTGCCTCCAGTAAATGCATGAGGCGGCAAATTGGCATTGAGGAAAGCCACCAAAGAACCAAATAGTTTTAAAGTAGTCATTGCGAAGATAACTTGGCTTTATGGCAGAATTGTGATTTTTTTTCCAATCGCCATATTGAAATATTAGAAATAATAGAAATGTGGAGAAATAAATGCATCAAATTTTCAATGTAATGCAAATGAACTGTATATCGGAGACCAATTTCTAAATTCTTTTAGATAACTTTATTGAATTTCATCAATTTTCAAGAAATTCATGTTTAATTTATCGAATATATTTGTTTTTATTTTGTGTTTGTTGTTGTAAACGCGCATAATTTCCGAGGCGCATTAATTTTCGGCTCTTATCGTGCCAATATTCACCATAAAATTCAATGCGCATCTGATTTGGAGCATGCTACGCTGTAAAAAACTGAATTTGTTTTGGATATTTTGCAATGAAACAAAATTTCCCGCAGCCTTTTTTCCTCAGATATTATTTACTGCTAAATGAATCAGAAGAGCAGAGAATCGAACAAAGCAGAACAACAAAAACCAACCACGATATCACAGTTAAGTTTGACAGCTGTGGCCATTTGGCCGCATGCTGGTTTTCAATGCAGCCAATAGGTTTTATGAAGGTTCTCAAGTGGTCATAGCATCTATCACTAGAATATTTTCAAAATCTTTATGGTCTTATAAAGGTTTTATTAAATTGTTTTCACAACCGTCTATAGAGTGGGCCACTTTGTACAAATTTTGGCTTTAAAGAAGCATAGAGGAGGTGTTGGTAGACAAAACAGTTTTGAATGTAGTTTTATCAACACAGCCGGGAGGAATGCTATACGGCTAGAATAAAACTTAAATTGTTACTTGGGACGCCCAGTCAGTCGTACACCAGGAGCTCAGTTCGAACCACTATCCTGTGGTAGCCGAAGCTGGCTCCTCGGCCAACCGGCAACGAATCACCAGACGGAACTACCATCGCGCCAGTTGGGAGAGGATCCGCCAACACGTTGAAAGACAGCATCGATTTCGACATGCACCTTGAGTCGGTTGATGACATCGAACGGCAGCTGCCAAGCACCGAGCAAGCGATCCTCCTGGCCCGGAAGCAGCATGTCCCAGTGATAGATCAGGTTAGAAACTCTGTACCCATTGATGGACCCACTGACGAACTGATTCAATTGCGCTACGCCACCCGAAGAAAATACCAGCTAACTGGTCTGCCTAGCTTAAAAAATCATTGCAATCGGATGGCAAAAATTATAAAGGCCAGAATGGTGGATCCGCGGTCTCCCAGATTGTGCAAAGCCGTTTTGGAAGTAGATTTTTTTTTTAAACTAAACCAAGGCCCATTCCACCGTTGATCCCACTAGACAGCAATAGCTTCAAGGACCGCTTGATAACTCCTGCAGAGAAGGCTGCTGAGATAGGTCAACACTTCTTGGACAAAATATCGTCAGTCCGCACGAAGCCGCCGTTAACCAGCTTGTAAACAAAATCCTTCTAAGTACCAACGACTTCTCGGAAGAGGTGGAGATCTCAGCTGACGAGTTGTTGACCTATATCAAAGCGTCAAAGAACATGAAGGCCCCAGGTTTCGATGACATCATTAACTTGGAGCTCAAGGAAGTTCTACGTTCATCTGGCGTTGATCTTCAACCAAGTCCTGCGACTTAGCTACTTACCCTCGTCAAAATGTCCTGTCAGAATATTTCGCTAAATGGAACATCTGTATCAACGCAGCAAAGACCCAAGTCATCCTATTCCCACACTCCAAATCTCCTAGAGTTGTTCCGCCTGAGGATTGTAAAATAAGCCTGAACAACAACCTGGCGTTTCCCTAGACAGCTAACTGATGTTCAGGGAGCAGGTTGACAAAACTGCCACAAAGTGTAACGTTCTGTTGAAGCTACGGTACCCATTGACCAACAGGAGGTCTACATTATCCCTGAAAAACAAGCTGGCTGTCTACATACAAATCATACTTCCGGTCATCGAATACGGCATGCCAGTCTGGGAGAGTTGCGAAAAAATACATCGCCTGAAGCTTCAGCGTGTTCAGAATAAGTTCCTCAGGATGTCGCTTAACACCCATTCCGAGGACAAGAACAACTGAGGTCCAGTGTCTGGCCGAGATGAAGTTACTCAGAAGAAGACTGGATTCTGAGAGTCAGTGAGTCAGTGAGTCAGTAAGTTCAGTGTGTGTGTGTGTGTGTGTGTGTGTGTGTGTGTGTGTGTGTGTGGTGTGTGTGTGTGTGTGTGTGTGTGTGTGTGTGTGTGTGTGTGTGTGTGTGTGTGTGTGTGTGTGTGTGTGTGTGTGTGTGTGTGTGTGTGTGTGTGTGTGTGTGTGTGTGTGTGTGTGTGTGTGTGTGTGTGTGTGTGAAGCAGATTATTCCCATCAACATGAGAGGCTCTAGGAGTGGACAGTTATGTATTGCTATAATTAAGAGAATTGAAGAAAAAGCATTGATTGTTCCGTATAGAGTAACGGCAGGTTATGAAAATTGAAAGATATAAGTTGAAAACGAGCGGAGGGCATATGAAGCTAGTATACAATCGGGCGCATAATCTTTTACCAAAACTACCCCAGATGCTGGGTAGGCAAGAGGGAGGATACCCCCTTTACTGGCAAAAGAGAATGCGACCGATCGTGCTCTTATACTACCTATTGCGTTGTTCTGGTTCTAGCGATCTGTTTGTTTCCCTCTCCCAATGCCTAACATGGGTGAGAAATTATCTCTTGCTATTGTGTTTACAGGGTGCGGTAGAAAATAATGCGAAAATGTTCAAACTTGAGTATTGGGTTAATTCGTGTGGCTTGTGACTAATTTCTGTCGAAAGTGTATTTGTTTAAGTTTACTTTCAAGTGCTGCATCCAAACATTCTATTTGTTTTATTGCAAATTCGTCAAAATGTTCGCGAAAGAAGTGATCACCAGTTTGTTGCTCGCCCAGAAGAAGCCGAAAGAGATTGCCAAGGTGGTAGGGTGCCATTTGGCTACAGTTTACGCCATAAAAAAGTCCCTGCAGGATGGGCCTAAGCAGCGGAAGCCGGGAAGAGTATGTCCGCACTTTGCACGTACGCCGAACGTGATCAAATCGGTCCGTGCAAAAATTGCTCGCAACCCGGTGCGTTCCATAAGAAAACTTGCAAAGGAAGCCAATATTTCGGAGAAATCAATGCGGAGAATCATCAAAGAAGACCCTGCATCTTCCAGAGCCAGAGTGAAACGCCACTTGATTACGGACCGGGTCAAGGAACTACGAGTGACTCGTTCCAAGAGATTGCTTTCCTTGTTGAAGAAGGAAAAATGATAATCCTATTCTCCGACGAAAAGGTTTTCAACATCGATGCTGTGGCCAACAGCCGCACGACCGGTTCATTTCACCGCAGAAAATGTAGAACGTTCCGGAAAAAGTTAAATTCAATGCTTTCTCTGCAATTCTCTTAGTTATAGCAATAAATTACTGTCCACTCCTAGAGCCTCTCATGTTGATGGAAATTATCTGCTTTTGAAAAATTTTTGTTGTTGTTTTTTTTGTTGGTCTTGCGCCGCGGGGCCAATCCAACGTACGGGGGGGGTCTAATTTTGGTGGGGAAAATCTCTGGCCTAATTAATAAAAAAATTTAAACAGGGTGTTTGTTGGGAGATGTCTCCTCTCTCCCCCCTTTTTTGTTTTTGAGGAGGGGGGGAATTTTTGTGTTAAAAAATCTGTGGAAAGTTTTGAAAAAAAAAGGAGAACCTTCTTTAGACCCGTGGCTTTGCTGCTGTCCAACAAGAGGGGGGTGAGGGGGGGGCCCCCCCCGGAAGGTCATATACAGGCGTGGGGGAAAACAATGAAAAAAATGCTGCCGATCGGCGGGGAGCCGAGCTCGTTTCTTTGCCTTCTCTCTCTACATCTCCAGCTTATTGCTTTCGCAATTAGCTTATTGCTTGCTCTCAACTTTGTGTTCTAAATGCACTTCCACAGTTATTAATTGGAAGCTTTCGATGCCAATTACCATTTTTACATTAGTATGATTATGTGGCAAGTACAATCATTCGCTATGCCCAGGGAGTCGAGAAATTTTCCTTAACGAAAATTCCTAGACCAGACCGGGAATCGAACCCAGCCACCTCCAGTATGGTGTTGCTTCGTAGCCGCGCCTTTACCGGCTGAGCTAAGGGAGGGGAAGGAAAACGCGGTGAGTCTGAAAACTGGACGACATTTTTTTTATACACTATTATGCTCTCCGTGTTTTTTTTTTATATAAAAAATATGTCCCACCCCCCCTTTCCTCAACCACAAACAAACCCACACTCCCGGTGTGTTAAGCTTCCGGAGCTGTTTCTTCCCCTTTTTTCCGGCACGGTCGAACAGTGGGCTTTTTTTTCGGGTGCTTTTTTCTTTCCCTTTTGTTTTTTTTTTTTATTTTTTTTTTATTTTTTTTTTTTGGGTTGTGGAAAAAAAACTCTTTACCCCGAAGAAAAAGCGCATGATCTACACTGAAAAAAAAAAAAATCTTCAAGAAACTATATAAATCACCTAAGGCTTCCCAGATAAAAAATTACCTTAAACGAACGATATCACAAATCATCTAATCATTTCTTAAATGGGTTGGATGATACCCCAAATAGGTCGTTAAGAAAAATAACCATACGAAATTTATTAGGGTTGTTATTTGGATTCATTCGGGAATCTGACAATAAATTAAAAGTGCTATTCAAGCACCCATGTCAACGCATGAATTGACTTTTAGTTTATTTAAAATGCATTTGATTGACACAATTATAATTATAGAATCAGACATCGGCGACTGAGGGTGTGGCTACTGCAAAATCAAACCTGGAAACTTAATGAAATAAGAAGAAGAAGACAATTTGAATTATTTGCCGGACCCTGGTAGGGAAGACAAAATGTTCAACTTGTTCATATGCAAAATTGTATGGCAGCAAAATTAGAACATTTTTAAGTAAAAATTTAAACTGATTAAGCTAATGAAACTTATTTCAATTTCAATTTTTTTTTCTGATCAAATGGCGTATGAATGAAGTTATTCTATTCATTTGAACGAGAGTTTTTAGCGTTCAAAAACTTTATACTTCAGCGCAACGCTTTCATTTTTGAACATTTTGACACCCGACACCGAAATGACACCAGCTATAGAAAAGAGAAACTGCTAGTCCTACGTTAAAACATTCGAAGGCGCTCAATTAGGCTTAGTGACCTTCAACGCACGCACACTACAGTGCCATTTAGATCAAAGGAGTACAAGCTAGAAGGCAAATCATTTGGAGGAAAACAAATCGTCATTCCTCTGCATGTGCAAGAAAGAGAAAGGTGATTAAACGTCAAAAAGCCTAATGGTACCACTATAAAATTTGTTTGGCGTTTGTTTCATACAAACCCGGCCACTGGTCGCTGAGAAACATGCTTTACTTCATAGGCATATTCACAATATAAGCCAGTGGTGCTCAGGTAGATGCTTGCAGCGGGCCAAAATGAAATTTTGCGCCAATGCCACGGGCCGCAATGAGTTATTTTTAATGGCTTAAAATAATTAATAATAAACAGCTTATTTTGAGGAAACGTTACTAGTCGATGTACCTGATATGTAAAGCAATGCTCTTTCTTCCAAAATAAAAAAAATTACAAACAACAAAATGTAGATTTGCATCACATTCAATTTGTTTGAAAATCAATAAACAAAATTTTTCGCATTTTAATACATAATTCACTTACACTTTTCTTGAGCAAGCTTATCGAGATCAGCCTTCATGCTAGAGGTCGAAATACGCAATGAATTGTCCAAATGTTCATCACTTATCTTATTTCTTGCTTTTGACTTTACTTGCTTCATCACGGAAAACAGTTGTTCACAAATGTATGTGGATCCAAACAAAGAAGCTACGAAAAGAGCATGATTTCGCAGCTCTGGGAAGCGCTCTTCCGGAACAAATTTGGCATAGAACTCCAACAAATTATGTCGATCAAATTTTTCTCGCAGTTCCGTGTCGCACTGTAACTCAATTAGTTCCATTTGGATATTATCTGGGGCTTGTTCAGCATCAACACTGAATGGAGCAGAAAAAAGTTTTAGAATTTTGTCATGCGCTTTGAAATCTCCTACGAAAAAAATCATTTTTCATTGTTTGGAGTGCGTCAACGTATTTTTTAGTCAACGTCACATTGCATTTTCCGAGAGTAGGGAAATGGGCAAAATTTAGAATTTCCATCTGTTTCTCCCACAACACGAGTTTGTTTTCAAATGTACTGATTTGATTAAACATGCTGTGCACCAATTTGCCTTTACCCAGGAGACTTAAATTCAAATCGTTCAGGTGCGTTGTAATGTCAGGCAGGAAAGCCAGATCTGTCACCCACTCCGCATTATCGAAAAACTTCACTGATTTACCTTTGCTCTCCATGAATTCGACTCTCCCCTGCTCAGCCAACGTACCTCAGTATAATATGGTACGTCACCATATTCTGCATCCGTGTCTACTAGAAGAGCCTGAAATTCTCGATGGTTCAATGCGTGCGATCGGATGAAATTAACTATTTTGATGACATCTTTCATGACATCTTTGAATCCCACGCTTTTGGCGCAGAGGTTCTCCTGGTGCACGATGCAATGGTACTGGGAGAATTGCTCTGACACTTCTGGTAATTTTCGAAGATGGGCAATTGCACCTCCATGTTTTCCTAGGAATAAACTTTTTTTTTTCAGTAATAAAATGCTTAAGCACAGAGAACAGACAAACAAGCTCAAACATAATTCATAAATAAATAAATAAATTTAAACATACCTAAATGTATGAAGAAAAATACCTCAAATTTAACACCATCCTTGGTACTAAATTTTTCAAGGCCGTAAATCTGATAAAGCTGAATATTTTGCATCAATTTGTATGCAACCCTTCAAGTAAGAAGTAAATAAACTTACGGCCTGATGCCAGCGCCAAATACATCAAATGTCCATAATAAATGTGATAATGCCAGTACTGTCAAAAGGCGACGTTCAAAATAGCACACATTTTAGGCAAGAATTTTAAGGAGCTTGCACGTCTTTACACTGCGATATAAGCTTGAATAATTTAAATAAGATGGAAAACAAAATACATACCACACATAGCGGGAGCTCCATCGGTAACAACTCCGGACATTTTCTTCAGCGGAAGATCAAACTTTTCTAGAACAGCGCACAGAGCATTAAATATATCAATGCCCTTCGTCGTTCCTTTCATGGGGAAAAGGCTTGCCAATTCCTCAGTCACCTCAAATTTCTTAGATATGCCGTGGATAAAAACTGCCAATTGAGCTGTGTCAGATATATCCGTGCTCTCATCCAGCGCCACTGAATAAAATTCAAAGCTGGCAACTTTTTCCTTCAAACTCAACACAAGATTTTCAGCAATGTCTTCAACCCGCCTGGTGATGGTCGCCCGCGACAAACTCACTTCCGCAAAGATGCGACTTTTTTCGGGACAAATCATTTGAACCACAGCTTCCATACATTCCTTAACAAACTCGCCATCAGAAAATGGCTTAGAATGGGAAGCGAGTTTTTCTGCGATAATGAAACTTGCCTTTGTGCACAACTCGTTTTTTTTGCTTTCTTCTCACAAAAAAAGTTTTGCTGGCTACTCAAATTTTCCCTGAACTCAGCACATTTTTCAGCCCGCGCCACACCGACATATTTATCCATTTTTGACGCATGTTTCGACTCGTAGTGACGCTTCACATTAAATTCCTTCATAACTGCAACAGCTTCGTTGCAAATCATACACACCGGTTTTTGATTAATGCACGTAAAGAAAAACATTTCAGACCACTTCTCCTGGAAAACACGTCCTTCATCAGCCACTTTCCGTTTTTTGCTAGTGCTGGCTTCCATTTTCACTGAATAATTGCTCGAAACTTCTCAGAACTACGCACGCGACTACAGAACGGAACCAATTGACAACAGACACTGAATGGTGAAAGTGAATGAACCTCTGGTTGCGGGAGCGGAAATATGACAACATTCTCTCTTTCTTTCTATCCCGCCTTTTTGGTCATTCATCATCTGTGTAACAAGCACGGTAAAAATTGTTCACATAAAACTATGAGAATCACAATAGTATTACAGTAGTAGTACACAATAGTGCATTACAGTAAGAAATGCAACTCAAATCGAACAGCAAATAGCTACATATTCAATGAAGTTCTCATATTTCTCAAATGCTATCGCGGGCCGCATTTGCCGCCTCGGCGGGCCGCATGCGGCCCGCGGGCCTCAGGATGAGCACCACTGATATAAGCACAAACGTGACACACACATACACAATGTCGAATGGTATCTGACATTTGATCCTGCGGGCCTTGGAAAGATTTCGAATTTTCAAGCGATCGCAATACCCTTCATTATAAGAAGAGTAAAAATAATGGAAGTGCGCTATATTCTGGATGGATGCTGCCATTATGATAATAATGCATATGCATATGATGATGCATAAATGCGCTTGTATTGGCAGGGCGGACTATCACGAAACAAAATGTTTCCACCCGTATTGAACCTTTTGGAACATTGGAGTTGTGATTTCTTGCATATGCATATGCATATGCTTAGTTGGTATAATCAAAATGCTACTTCCAGTTACTGATTGCTGTTCCCATCTGGCTTTGGTGATCCTAACCGAGCCTTCTGTCAACTTCACGTTCTATATGCACTTTCGGTGTCATTAAATAAGCAAATATTATGTGGTTTTGTACGGATTTATGCACAAGAAAACTGAACATTGTTCTAGGCTTGACTAGATTATCTGAGGTCTAAAGCAACTTGGTTGTTAAAGACTGCCATCGAGCTGGACTACAACATTTTGTTTCGAAATTTCACCAACGGCCTGAAAATGTTCCATTTCTTAGCACGACATCGGAAGCGGAAAACCACAGCCTCGTGCATGGCAAGAGTATCAACGCACCGCATCGAACCACGTCCCCGGCTACATACTTCCCAATGTCATACATACTGCTTAAGACCAGTGTTATTCACCAGGTTCCAGGCAGGATGGAGTGTAAATGAGCATAATGAGCCGGGAGCGTTCAGCGCAACTATCAACCGGACCGCAAACACTTCCCCCAGTAGCCCGAGTGGGGTTGGATTCCATTTGAAATTCAACAGAGGACAGCAAGAACCGACGAGAGTGCCTCCGGGTATGCATTATCGAAATACACTGCTACTGCATGGCTCCATCCCACCCGTTGAGTACGGTTTCCGGATCTGGATGTAGCATTGGTGTGGGAGTGGATTGCTAACTGTTTACTCACTTCACCATGGGCAGCATAGTGGACACTGTAATTGAGAATGTGGGCAGTACGGTTGGCATGGAAAGGAATTCAGAAGAAGCGGAGAGATAGGGTGTGGATCCAATTTTGGGCCTACAACGTTTGGAATTACTCCAAATAGTTAAAGTCCATCACCTTTCACGCCAAAGTCTCGAGTTCGATCTCACCCCCGGACAAGTTACGAAAATACTCAAAAGGGGTATTTGAGTTACAACGACGGTAGATGAACCAGCCCGAGGCTGGAAATCTCGATAATCAGGGAACAAAACAAAACATAGACGAATCTTTAGAGGTAATTTAAAGGACTTTGAGATTTCTTCAATCGTTAAACACATTTTAATTGTTGTACGAAGCAACTTAAAATGAACAAGGCAAGCTTACTTATTTCTTAAAAGCTGACCAAAAGTATATTGATACGCCCCTCGCGCGCCACTAGCACGCATCTAGTGTTGGGAATCAAAAATCTTTGATAGTGGTTTGTTTACACTTCTATAGATAACAACTGATCAGAAGATCTAATGCGTTTGAAAATACTTTTTTGATTCCTATTTCCTTTTCTCTGCAATACATTTATGCTCATAGACAAGTTTCGGCCAAACGTCCATTCGGCCAAACGTCCATTCGGCCAAACATCCATATGCCAAACGTCCCACCCCCCTGTATTGAATACATCACTTGATGATGTCCTGCTGGCCAAATAAGCCGAATATATAAATTAATATCCAACGCGTATCATAACCATCGTCCTTTTCAGGCCGACCAATTAATTTTTACAGTAGAAGAGTGAAATGTAGAAAATTGCATAAGACTCAGTATGTAGAAAATTGCATAAGACGGGACACACCAACGCGGTCCTACGTCAACCTTGCGGTTTTATCCCTTTTACTCAATTTTCGTTAAAAGTGGATCAACTCAATTTTTGAGAAAATTGAGTAACTTTTCCGTGAGAAAAAAAGGGACAGTAATACAAACGTAAGCGAGATTGTTGACAACGACTGTCAAAAGACCGGGTACGTTTCGTCCCCCACCAAGGTGGTTAGCGTTGACGTCAAATATTTCTCCCCCACCAAGTTGAATGTTCACAATAAAGCTTAAGTTGAACTCACTTGACGAGTCGACGATTTTCGAATCGAGTGAACTGACTCTCCATTTGACTTGCATATTCGACTATTGTCAATTCGTTTCGACTCACTCGACACACAAAATGAACCTAACTCTCTAGATACAAATAATGGACTGTCCATAGAGTACAACATGCTTTTAGGGGCAAAGAGTTTGCTTGAAAAGCAGCCTGAACACCTTGAACATTTTAAAACATTTTCATTTTAACTCGGCCAGACAAAGTTCATTTCCACTCGGGCCAAACATTTCCCAAGCATTGAAATCAATACAGCATAAATCGACTTCTAAACGATCATTGATGGCATAACCGGAAGCAGTTTGCCAAAATCAACACCATCCATTATCTGAATAACGCTGCATCAGATCCGCTCGTGTGCATCCACTGCACTTAGAGAGCGTATCGTAGAAGTACACGGTTCCGAAGCCCAGCAATGGTAAAGCACCCACTCATTCTCAAAGCGAAAACGATTTATCACAGAGCTTTTTCTGGCTGTTTCTGAAGCGAATCATACGTACACTATCGACATCCGGTGTGCGGCGAGTCCGAATGGAGTACGGTGTCAAAAGTCGGTTCGGAATTGAAGTTATTTTCTGAAACCTCAGCATTAGCTACACTCAACCCACGCGTCAACCAAAAACGCTAGAGTCATTCGTTGCCGTTTAATCCGCCACAGAGAAGATGATATAATACAGTACTGGCAAGAAAGAAGTAACACTACTGAATCGTTTAAAAGATTGATTATATTGTTATGGAGATACAGGTATTGCATATAAGTTTATTTGAAGCAAATCGTAACATACTTTTTATAATTACATTGTAATGGTTTCGACCTTGGCAAGAAAAAAGTACACACAGTTTTAATTATTTTTCCCTTCGCACAAAAAGACCTGTTATTTAAAAAGTCCATTAATGGTTGCTTTACAGTACTTTTCTTGAAACTTGAAAGTTACAGCAAGATGGTTACATTTCTCCAGTTCAAACGAAATCTCTTACCTTTTCCTTGATGGAGCCCATCAGCGCCCGCACCGTGGAAACGGACACGGAATCAGCGCATTGCTTCCATTTCGCCCACATTTGCAGGATGTCCTTGACTGCTCCGCCGCTTCGTTGAAGTCGCTGTTTTGAAGTTGCCCAGTATTTTTCGATTGGTCCAAATTCCTGGCAATTCGGAGGATTCATTAGCTTGGGGACAAAATCGATCTTGTTGGCAGCATACCTCTCCAGAACCACCTTGGAGTAGTGGCAGCTGGCCAAATCGGGCCAAAAGATGACTTTGCCCCTCTGCTTGCGGATGAACGGCAATATACACTTTTTCAGGCATTCTTCGATGTAAACTTGGGATGTCATCGTCGAAGATGTGACGAATGGTTCCGTTTTCAGGCCACAACTGCAAATCGCTTGCCAAATCATGGCCTTCTTCGTGAACTTGTCGGCAATACTCTGTCGGAAATTGCGAGGGGGTATTCCAATCGGCATTAGCGGGCAAGTACATTAATTCAACAACTCATCCGCTACCTGATAGTTCCCTGGATCTCGCACGACGACTTCTCAACTCCGTTTAATACTTTCATCATGCGATTACGACGTCCTGGTTCTAACTGAAACTTGGCTTCGAGCGGACATTCAGTGCTGTGAGCTATCTACGGGTTATCATATCTTCCGCTGCGATCGTAATCAATCCTCCAGTCAGCTCTCCAGAGTTGGTGGTGTACTTATTGCAGTAAAGTTAAACCATTTGTGCAAATCTGTCACGCTTGAGGATTGCGACCATCTGGAGCAAGTAACAGTGTGCATTAACCTGGAGCTCCGGCTGCTATTCATCACCGGATTTTTCTCCGTCTTCTCTCCAGCCCGGATTCATACAAGTCTCACACCGCTGCTCTACAAACCATCATCGAAAGATCTTCGTCGCGCGATATCATCATGACATTGGGCGACTACAATCTCCCGTTTTTGAACTGGAACTTCGACGAAGATGTGAACGGTTATTTACCATCGAATGAATCTACAAAGCAGGAACTGGCACTTACGGAACCGATGCTCACCAGCGGACTAGTCCAAGTTAATTCACTTCTAAATTCAAATAGAAGACTCTTGGACTTCGCCTTTACCACCGAACCGGATGCTATCAACCTGCTTGAGCCTCCCGTCCTCCTCTTGGACATCGAGTCTTAACACGTACGTCCCCAACCCCTCTGAAATCGAAAAATTCAAATTTAAAATTAATGATGACTCAATCGTTATGCCATCGGATTTTGATGCAGTTTTTTGCAATAGGTCACAAAATTATCCTAGTTTGTGAATCTGCCCTGGTAATTCCAGAAAAATATCCGTAGTTTTGGATTCCAAGGTGGGAGTACTGGTATAAGTACCTATCCGAGGCAATGGTGGACAAAAAATATTTTTGGATGCGAAACATAGCATGCGACATATCAAACTTCACGATTTTTCAAAACTAGGTCATCAGAAGACATTTTGAGGATTTCTGACCATACTGGCCACTGAAGAGGTCCTGCGGGATACGAGTTCCTCCGGGAAAGTGGCCATAACTAAATCTTTTCCAAAACCTAGCTTGCGACATATCAAACTTCATGATTTTGCGAAACTTGGTCTTCGGAGGACATTCTGAGGGGGTGTCTGACCATACTGGCCACTTAGGGAGGCCCTGCGGAATACGAGTTCCTCCGGGAAAGTGGCCATAATCAAATCTTTTCCAAAACCTAGCTTGCGACATATCAAACTTCATGATTTTGTGAAACTAGGTCATGAAATAATTTTTGAGGATTCCTGACCATACTGGCCACTTAGGGAGACCATCGGTCATCGGACGACATTCTGTAGTTTTCTGACTATACTTGCCACTTAGTGTGGCTTTCCAGTATTCAAGTTTCTTCGGGAATTCATATAGCTACCAAATTGGAAATATAGCTACCAAATTGGAAATTTAGCAAAAAGACACCTGAGAAACGAATATATTCATGCATTACGAAATAATTGAGTATACATGACGTTTTGTTTGTTTTTTGTCTACATTTAGTTTATTTCTCTAGTCCATATTTGTAAAATAAAAAATAAAATGTGTTTTATTACAAACATTTGCTACAGATTTCGAAAAACTTCGCTTTCCGCATGTTATGCCTCTCACATATCGGTCTGTTACAAGCAACACAGCTTATCATGGTTTTCACATCATGATTACGGCGACAAAACCGACAGCGTCTGGACTTTCTTGTAAGATGCTGTATATTCGGAAAATCATCGCAATTTTTACAACATTCTGGACACGCATAAATTACCACACTACGATAATGTTGCTAGCATGATGGTGACATGCAGGAGCTGCAGGTTTTGAGGTTGTCCGATCAGAAACATGCAGAACACTTGGAAACCGGAGATGTTGCAGGTCCGTACATGCGATCGTAGTTGTTGATGAACATATCTATTTTGTTCGTTGTTTCATTTTGAAGGCTACTGTCACGCTTTCTTTTTAATACGTGACTCATTGCGATTTCTTTGGACAACCAACCTAAAAACTTGCGTTTCTTGCTTCAATCTCCAGAGAGATAGTTTTGATTGGCCGCAAGGAATGTGTAAAAGGAGTTGTGGCTGCACAAGTCTAATATATTCTGGAATATGGCCAATGGATACCGGTCGGTACGCCTTTTACATGTGTGGCACAATCTAAAGTATCAACACCTGCCTTCAGGGTATTGTACAGTTTTACAATTTTTGGTTTTTCCTATAAAATTGGGAATATAGAATAGAAAACTCGATAGGTATTATAAAATAATGCTTTGTATGTCACAATGTGCATGAAATTTTAAATAATAATTTTATTGTTTTTGTTTTTTGGCACGAAGTGGCAAAGCTGGATTGTTTTGAATGAAAAAAGAAAATTATTGCTCACCGTTTGAGTTCCAGGGACGTTTGATGTACTAGGTGAACCGATTTCATGAAGTTTGATATGTCGCAAGCTAGGTTTTGGAAAAGATTTGATTATGGCCACTTTCCCGGAGGAACTCGGATCCTACAGGGCCTTCTTAAGTGGCCAGTATGATCAGACACCCTCAGAATGTTCTCCGAGGACCTAGTTTCGCAAAATCATGAAGTTTGATATGTCGCAAGCTAGGTTTTGGAAAAGATTTGGTTATGGCCACTTTCTCAGAGGAACTCAGATCCCGCAGGGCCTCCCTAAGTAGCCAGTATGGTCAGGAATCCTCAAAATGTCCTTCGAAGACAAATTTTAGCAAAATCATGAAGTTTGATATGTCGCAAGCCAGATTTTGGTAAACATTTGAATATGGTCACTTTCCCGGAGGAACTCAGATCCCGCAGGGCCTTCCTAAGTGGCCAGTATGATCAGACACCCTCAGAATGTCCTCCAAAGACCTAGTTTTGCAAAATCAAGAAGTTTGATATGCCGCATGCTATGTTTCGCATCCAAAAATATTTTGTCCACCATTCCTGGACAGGTACTTACCCCAGTACTCCCACCTTGGAATTCAAAACTACGGATATTTTCGGAATTACCAGGGTAGATTCACAAACTAGGATAATTTTGTGATCTATTGCAAAAAATTGCATCAAAATCCGATGGCTAACGGAGTATCATTAATTTTAAATTTGAATTTTTCGATTTCAGAGGGGTTGGGGACGTACGTGTTAAAATGGTGAAAATAATAGTATGATCCATTCTGAATCCTTGCCGGCCCATGGTCAAGGGCAACTAATGGCTGTCCGTCCAAGTTCCGTATATCTATTGTCCGAGCTGTAGTCAGTTGAATAGTCCAAAGTCTAAAAGGGATAGAAGTTGAGTTACTTTAAATTTCTTAACTTTAAATCGTCCTTTGTGAACCACTCCCTGTACAGTTTTCTTGCACGAGTTTTGGCCACCGAGTTCTGTTTATCGCTCCGGTTCGGTGCCTTCTGGACCTTGTACACATGTAATCCAGAACGTTTCATTGTTTTCTGCACAAAACAAACTGAAACTTTCGCCTTTTTCGCAACATCCCTGATCGAAATGTTGGGATAACGCTTAAATTGGTTCAATACCATCCTGGCCTTCTCCGGATTTGATGTGCCACGTTTTTTGCCACTACCATTTTCCCGCTTGGTTGTCTTACGGTCCTTGAACGTTTTGATCACATGAGATACGGTTGAATGTGCGATTCCGAGCTGTTTTCCGATCCATCGATGAGAAGCGTTTGGGTTTTCGAAGTGAGTGCCCAAAATTTGTTGGGCACTATTTCTTCATTCGAAGCCATCACTGAAATCACTCGACCGATTTTCACGAAACTTATTACACTATTGACACAACACAATGAAATACATTCAGTTAAAATTTCAATAATTTTTACCCACACGCTAAAAAGTTACGAACAATTGCGTGTGTCCAAATTTCATCGAATACAGTCTTTATCTCATAATAGCTAACAATTCTTATATGGAAGTCGTAGAATGTCATCCGCATACGTCCAATCGAATGGCAATCTGCATTCGTCCATCCTCACGCAGTTCTGACAACAACTCGGCTAAAAGGTGCTTCGAAGATACTCCCAAATCACGTACGAATTCCTTCAATGTTTGTTCCATGCGCATTCAAATGTGATCGACCAGCGGTTGTAGCATATCTATCGGATTCCATTATCACCCTTCGCCTGGAAATAATAGAAGCAAAAGAATTACTCACTTTCCTGAACTACTGAAATCGAAAACACAGCCAACGTACTTTTTTTTAAGAAGAATTGAACACGAACAAACCATTTTCCTCGCAATTTTCACCCAACGCGTACAAAAGCGGACGAGAGCAACGAAGAACGCGAGTAGACGACGACTTGCTTTGTGTTGGTGGATTTGACAGTTCTACAATTTTTATTGTAAAAGAAAACACTTTTAAATTTACACACTAAACCGAAACATAACACTTTCAAATCAAACGAAGAACTTTCGTTGTAGACAATTTTACTTTCAATTTAACTAAAAATAAACACATTTCAGAAGTGAAGTGCAAAGCTTTTAATAAAACAAGATCTATGTTTTCTGTGTGGTTGTTTTGATCTAAAATCTTATATCATATAAATGATCTTATGACATAATGAAGAATGACCAATGATGTTTTAAATAACACTGCTATATGGAAACAACAAAAATACCATAATTTGTGTTGTATTGTGGAAATATATTTACGTAGACACAACCAACCTGCCTGTTTGTTTCAAAATAAAATCGTTAGTTTAAAACAACTAAATGGATTTTTATAACAACTAGTTTAGTTTGGATGTCAACAAACAATTTTGTTGTTTAAAATGGGACTGTTTTTTCTTCGTGATGGTTTGCTCCGATTCTCGCAGATCCCGCAATTGTTCGTATTAATATATCTTAAACTTTTGAGAAACCCTTAAAGTTCTTATAAATTTAACTTTTGTATTGCTGTACAGTCATCTTCAATTGCAGAATCTCCCATTGAACATCATACCATTTTCGTTAGTCTCCAGAGCATTCATTTGATTTCCAAAGCTCTAATGTGCCTCTATTTTCCACCCACTTCCAGGTACACGGCCGTCTCGGTTATCGAAATGGACTTTGAGAGGATCGACATCAATCAATGCCCGAAGGGTGCGGGCAACGCGGGCAAGAACAAGTTCGCCGACACGGCACGCTGCAAGAAGGAAACCACCGAATGCGAACCCCTCGATGGTTGGGGATTCCGGCGGGGCGGTTACCAATGTCGCTGTAGACCTGGGTTCCGGTTACCTTCGGTGGTCCGTCGGCCGTTCCTGGGGGAAATTTTGGAACGGGCATCGGACGAGCAGTACTACAACGGGTTCGATTGCAAGCGAATCGGTTGGATTCACAAGACCCCCATCGATTGGTATCGGCTGCCGCAGTACACTCGCGAGAAGTACCTGAATCACTACTACGAGTACAAAAACTACACGAAAGGTGCGACGTCGCTGCATGCGGAGAAAATCAACGTCAATGAGGTGCTGAACTTCATCCTCGGCGTTACGGAAAATACGTGCAAAAACTTCCACCCGCAGGATTTGGTTTTGAACGGGGACCTTGCATTCGGAGCAGAGAAGCAGTTTGTGAATGAAGCCAAGATGGCGCTGCGGTTGGCGAACTTCATCAGTGCGTTCCTGCAGATTTCAGATCCCTTGGAAGTGTACTCCGGAAAACGAGTGGCTGATAAACCGCTGACTGAGGATCAGATGATGGGTGAAACACTGTCACTAGTGATGGGTAATTCAAGGATCTGGACGGCTGCGACGTACTGGGATAGGAGCAAATTTACGAACCGAACGCTGTTTGCGCCGTACGCGTACAAAACACAGAAGAATTCCAGGAAATTCAAGCTGGAAGACTTGGCAAGGATTAACAAAACCGGAGAGGACTACACCGAATTGCCTTACTTTAAGCTGCTGAAACAAAGGTGGGCCGCAAATTTTGATTCGTTGGAGAAATACTACATGAAAATGAGAATCCGCCACAACGAGACTGGGGAGCACTCGCAAAAATACGAGCACTATCCGAATTTCTACCATGCGGCCACGGTGGACCATGGTTTCTGGACGGCTCCCAAGTTTGAGTGCAAGGGCTACGTGAAGAAGTGGCTCATAACCTACGCTGCACCCTTCTTCGGATTTGACAGTCTGAAGGTGAAACTCGAGTTCAAGTAAGTATGAGAGCCACAGTTGGCAGTTGCATTTCCTTTCTATTGCAATTCATGTGATCGTCGCTGTCGTCTCGTCCGTTGAGACTAACGATTCCGGAATGGAAACCCGTTTAATTGAATGCACTTTTTCTCACCTTCTCTTCTTCCTTTGCGTCCGGCGCAATGAACGCAAAAAAAATCAAAATCAAAACAGGGGAGTCGTTGCAGTCTCGATGAATACGCTACAGCTGGATATCAACCAGTGTCCGGATGACTATTACATACCGAATGCATTCAAAAATACCCACAAATGCGACGAAAGGACTTCATACGTGAGTATTTTTTATATGTGATGCATTACATTATAGCTTGGTAGAAAAGGAACGAGCATAACAAAACAAATAACTCCTGTAGACGTCGACGGCCTTTTGTTCTTCCGTGCCGTGGTCGCCGACGTTGTTTGCGAATGCGATCTTTTGTTCTTGTTCCCCTCTGCTCGCGTCATCGTAGCGAGCCAGGCGCAGAAAGGAGTACGATTTACAGCGTAAAAGGATTGCTTTCGCAAAGCCTACTTTTCCCTAGCGACGAAGACAACGGGAGCAAGATGCATCTTACACGCAAAACAAACAACCAAGCTTGTTTTTGGTGCTGCTGTTGCAATGCTCGCGTCTCTCTGTGGCGATGGAAGTGTTGGAAGGGATCGCTTCCAAGGTAGTGCTGAAACATTCCAACACTGCCGTCACGGGGAATGTAACGCCTTGGCTGGCTCCTATGACGCGCGCGGAGGACATTGACCTTCCACAACACGCATCGCTCTCGCCACCCTAAATAGGAAATGCACTCTCAGTCGTGAATGATTATATCGAGACGGATTGTTTAACCCCTTTTAATCGTTCTCTTCACCCTCTTCCCCGCCAGTGCATTCCGATCCAGGGCCGTGAGTACGAGCTCGGTGGCTACAAATGCGAGTGTCTGCAGGGCTTCGAATACCCATACGAGGATCCGATCACCTACTTCGATGGCCAGCTGGTCGAGGCCGAGTTCCTCAACATTGTCAACGACGAAAAGAGTCGCTACGATACATTCAAATGCCGATTGGCCGGAGCAGCCGCCCTACGAGTCGAGTTCACCATCCTGAGTGTGCTTTTGCTGCTTAGCTGGATGGTCTTCCGACGGTTGAGCTCGTAGATGGAGATCGAACAGTAGGCCATGCATAACCCTCATCGTACTTTTATCTCAACCTGACGTCTGTTTAGGCCAATGTTTACAAAATATTCAACGTTGATAAAAAAAAAGCGTGGTTTAGGTGACTACCGAGATGTGCATTTCCAATTTTAACGATTTTTGTTTTAAATTTAATCGAAGAGTGAATCACTCTTGGCCCATTCCAATTAACTGAAAGACAAAAGTGTTCAACTAACATTCCGTCCAAGAAATGGTCTAATTGACTGGAATTCTGAATCTCTAGAGAATCTCCAACAATTTAGTTGTAAGAAATGTAGAAATGTAAACCGTCCAGCTGGTGTTTTTGTACACATTTTAGATAACATTTATTTTAATCACCCGAACATGTTGTTTGAATAGTATTTTCGTTACAAAGACAACTTTTGTACAATTTTAAATAAGCCTTAGAGAAGATTTTAGTGACTAAATGAATCATCTAATAAATGTTAAAACGAAAAAAAAAATGTCAGCTCGGAAAGTGAATCTGATGACAAACATATCCTGCTTCTTCGTCATTCAAATCGACAACACCGACAGACGGAGAATCAGCCGACAGCTGACCACCAGACAGTTGCAATCGAAAGGGGTGAATTTCATGCCTGAAGAAATCTGCAACCCAGCCCACCGTTTCGTCCATCGGTATCTCTTGCTGCTCATTGATGACGGCAAAGACTATCTTCTTGAGGATGGTCGCCTGAGGGGGTAGAATTAAAGCGTTCTCACGGAATCGGAAGCGAGTCTCGGCAAACCGCGAAAGATGTTTGCTTACTTACGGGTTGAAGTTAAATAGCCGCTAACAATGGGTTTCATTTTTTTCTTCGATAAAATTCCGCAAAGATGAATGAATGCTTTGAATAAGAACCGATCCGAGAAATAGCTGATTTTTTTGAGTGGTTTAAATGAAACTTCATTTAACTTTGAGACAGTAAAACAAAAATAAAAAATTGCATCACTACAGCGGAGCGCGCATTAAAAATAGCGACAATTTTCGGATGGATGGTAAAAAAGAACGGAAATGGATATTTTAATAAACCAAATTGAATTTTATTCATTGAGAAATTAAAAACTTCACATAAATACTTCTACTTCCTGCCACGCCACCTTGCGGCAATTATCCGGAACTTTGACCATAGGTGAAAAAAGAAGCTTGTGGGCATATTCTTCAGTTCATTGGTCGCCTTTTTTTCTCAAATCATTCGTCGTTTTGACCACAACATTATTTTGAATATACTCTTCTCTTTAAATTGGCCCAGAACTTTTCGATTGGGTGGAGCTGGGAACCGTTGCAAGGGTTGGCATGCTAAGGCACCACTGGAATGCTCAACTGCTCCATTTCCTCCAGCGCCCGCTTCAAGTAGTTGGCCGACGCTAGATCTGGCCAAAAAACCACGTCGTCATCCTTGTGGTACTTTTTAATGAAGGCGGAAATACTGGGAGGCACTTCGTACTATACATCTCGCCATTCACTGCCAGCCCCGACAAAAAGAAGAGGGAACGAGAAGACAGCAACACCTTCTTTGGGAACTTCGTTCGCGCTATGTACTTCACTTCGCTGCTAATTTCTTTTGTCGGAAAGGTGAAGTAGCCTTTGCCTTGCCAGTCGTTGCTGTCCTAAGTGAGGTACGTCTCGTCGTACATAACGACCACCACGTTCCGATTCGCCGGGAAGATCTCTTTGACCAGAATCTGCAGCCGTTGTTTCTGGGTTTCCGCTTGGTTCTCCGACACGGCTGGCTTGGACTGACGCTTCCGCATATGGATATCTATTTTGACCGACTTCCTGGCCCAACGCATGAAAAAAATCTGTCTGTTGAATCCACCGGTCACTTAAAACGAACGAACGGCTGGAACCAGGCTTCCGCTCGATGGAATCTCCCTTTTCCAGAAGGGCCAAAATCTTGTAGGTGTTTCCGCGATCGTATCCGGCCGACACGAAATGGGCCACGATGGCCAACTTTTTTAGTCCCGGATGAAGCAGATGGTGCTAAAAAAGCATAGATCGAAGTTGTTTCGCTATTCTCGCCATAGCTGTCGTAAACAACCTGATGGAGCTGTCAAATTTTCACATTACTAGGTGGGATAAAAAGTAACCTCCTTGACCGTCAAAATGCGATGCTACTGCAATAAAAGGTTATAGTGCCTTGTAGTCCGTTCATATTTAGACATACACGCCAAATTTCAGTGCGATACTGCTCTTAGTTTTGTTTTGACAGCTGAATGTTGTTGACGTGTTTGGCATGTGTTGTTGAATATGGATAAAAACGAGAGGCAAAACGGCGAAGGAAACAAACAAAAAGTTGGATAAGTATTATACGACAAATGCTCCTTCAGATTACTCCGTTATATATTCGTTTTGAGACACAATGTCAAAAAAAAACTCATGAAATGGTGTTGGCTGACCGGAAAGTGAAGGTCCGTGAGCTAGCAAATGCCTCAAAGATTAGTACTGAGCGCACACGCCATATTGTGGGCGAGATTCTGCATTTGAAAAAGTTATCTTGCCGCTGGGTGCCGCGCATGCTCACATCTGACCAAAAACACGAACGCGAGAGCACTTCGAAACAGTGTTTAGACTTGCTGATGCGGAATCGGAAGGACTTTTGGCATCGATTGGTAACTGTTGATGAAACCTGGATCCACTATTACACACCAACGAACAGGACGAGCGCCCGGCATTGGGCTGAAGCCAGTACGAGTGCTCCGAAGCAGCCTAGGGAGGCTCAATGGGTCGGAAAGATTTTGGTGTCAGTTTTCTGGGATTGTCATGGCATACTCTTCGTGGACTACCTCGAAAAGAATAAAACCATCAACAGCGAGTATTACTGTACCACAGCTAAAATCAACCCGATTTGGCTCCCTCTGACTATTATCTGCTCCCAAACCTCAAAAAATGGCTCATCAATAAAAAAAAAAACAGCTCACGCGAGAAAATCCTTGACGCCGCGGAGGAGTATTTTGCAGACCTTCCGGAAAATTACTTTTCGGACGGGATCAAGAAGTTGGAAAATCTCTGGAATAAGTGTATCGAGCTTAAAGGGCACTACATTAAATAAAATTAAGACAAAAAAAACATTTAAAAAAAATTTCCTCGCAAGGAGGTTACTTTTCACCCCTTCTAGTATATAGGCAACTAGTATATATTGACTACTGACCGGTGGACCGACCACCAGGGGGCAGGTTAAGCGCATGATAAATCGAAACATTTAGTCACTTCTTTTTAATGCACGCTTTACTTCGTCAGTGGAATATCTCTCGCTTCCTTTCGCTATTCAAAACAAGTGACAAAATTTGGAGCATGTATTTAGACTGTTACGAAAAATATAAAAACCCTTCCTTGTCAAAAGAAAAAGGTCATGCTGTATTTATTTGAATCATGATATTCTTAAACAGAGTAAATGAAAAGGTTTTTTTTTTCATTTTCATTTTAGTTTTCTTCAATTGAGTTTCCTTGAGATCATAGGGTAAGCGAGCGCTCAAACATTTCCCTTAACCCTACTCATAAGCTTCTGCACAGTGCTTTCAGCTACCATTTTACTACTTTATGCAAATTTTTCTTAAATTTTCAACTTTATTCGCTAGTTTCAAGTGTTTTTTTTTTCACCTTCGTAAAAACCCAGAATGCTTCGATAGGGCGAATCTCTGACCAATTTGGTGGATTCAGCTTCTTTGGTACAAATACGACATTGTTCCTTTTGTATTACTCCAGCGCATCTTTAGGGTAGTGTCAGGAATCAAGATCAGGCCAAAAGATTAAAGGCTTGTTATGCTGTTTGATCAAGGGTAGCAACCTTTTATGCAGACACTCTTTCATTTAGATTTTACCATTCATTGTGTCCGTCGTAATGAATGGACGAGATATTTTTCCAAATCCGCATATGGTCTGCCACAGCATTTTCTTCTTGCCGAATTTTCGCATCGGCAAAGTATAAAACTGCGGTCTCGTCTGAGCTTGATAATTGAGTATTAAAGGGCGTCCCGATCAAAATTTGGCCAAACAGTAATGTGTGTGAGTCGGTCAAAGTTTTTATTAATGAGTCAAATTCTTTTTCTTTTTCAAGCTCTGTTAATACAGAATACAGGAGATATATTCAGCTAACCCAAACAACATACAAGTTTTTATAACGGTTGAAAATACTTTTATTGGACTAGATTTGGTTATATAGAAGCTTATTCAACATACAATCATGAAGATGTGTTACTCGGGAAGCTTCCTTTTTACCGAATGCAAATTGCCGGGTTTTTCATATAACACCTGCCATAAGATTTTGTACAATCTCTTTATCCATTTCATTCGCCGCAGAACGCCAGTTGAACTATTTTTCGCTCATAACAACTTTTGGAGTCTTCGTAATGTTCCGCTTGACGATGGCCCAATATTGTTCGATTGGGCGGAGCTCTGGCGTGTTGGGAGGGTTCTTGTCCTTGGGCACCACTTGAACGTTGATGTCAGCATACCACTCCATGGCCTTTTTTCCGTAATGGCAGATGCCAAATCCGGCCAAAATAGAACGGAACAATTGTGTCGCTTCAGGAAAGGCAGTAGACGTTGTTGTAGGCACTCGCTCGGATAAATTTCCTGGTTGACGGTTCCGGTCGCAATGTAAACGTTGCTCTTCAAGTCACAGGTACAGATGGCCTGCCACACCTGATATTTCTTCGCGAACTTTGACAGTTTAATGTGCTTGAAAATATCTGCCACCTTTTCCGTCCGGCTGCCGTATAAAATTCATGTCCAGGAAGCTGTTTGAAGTCTGCCTTGACGTAAGTTTCATCGTCCTGTACCAGGCAATCAAACTTCGTCAGCATCGTCGTGTACAACTTTCGCGATCGTGCTTTGGCCGACGTGTTTTGTTTATCGTCGCGATTTGGAGTCACCACTTTCTTGTAAGTCGACAGTCCAGCTCGTTTTTTAGCTCTATCCACGGCTTCTTTGCAACATCTCGGACGGAGAGGTTGGTGTTCTGCTCGAAACAGCGGGCTCTTTTTATCGTCGCTGTGGCCTCCGGCTTTCGATTTCCCCCTAATCCAGCTTTCCTGGCTGTCGACAAACGTTCACCGAACACTTTTAATACGTTGGTAACAGTTGATTTAGCCACATTCAACAATTTCGCCAACTTGGCGTGAGAGTAGTGTGGATTTTCGCCATGCACGGGCAAAATTTTGATGCGTTGCTTCTCTTCCTTCGACGACATTTTGATAACTGAAGTTCTAATTGTAGTATACAGAGTTTGTGTGAAGAAAATGTTATGATGCTTTGAAGGATTTTAAGAGTATTAATTTACTTTTCAATTTGGGTATAAGTATTCGATTTGAGTATAATCAACTTAGCGTAAAACGAAATAAAACTTGTAGTAAGCTATTCGTTATAGTAAGCTATGCGAAAATCTCCTCACTTCGTAAGAATAAACAAAACCAACGCAACGCATTGACATGAGAGGCCGTTAGCTATACATACCAGCTAGCTGCGCTGATTCAGTTAATTCTTGTAACGAACTTTGGCAGCAACGGACCAGTAGCAGCAGCAACAGTGAAGTAACATAACCGAGGCTGAAAACTTCGGTCAGGTCACGACACTAATCTCAAAATAAAAATAGAAGCATGATGCTACACGCACACATCTTCAAAATGAGGGGTGTGAAACATTTTTTAATGCACGTTGAAAGGAAATGCGTCAAGTTTAAGTCGAACAAATTTTGATCGAAACATCCTTTATGTAGGTTCCACCATCCATGATAACACAGCCCGAATTTTCGATCAGCAGTTTGTCGTACAACTTCCGAACTTTTGGTTTCACAGATTCAAAATATTTGGTGTTTCGTTTTGGCTGCTCCTGCTTCCAAAAAGTCTGCAGACCTAAAGGGTGCCCACAGTTAAATTGCATCACTTTCAATAAGCTGTAACATTGCGCCCTTTGAGTTGATTTCAACGAAATTTTGGGTGAAATGACCTCAGCGTGTATTGTTCACACTGCGTGAGTTTCATTATGAAATGTGTCGTATTTTCGAAAATGGAGTCGATGGAACAGCAAGTGCGCGAGAACACGCACCTCGACAACCCACATCTTTCGCCATCGGAAAGATGTTGAAAATTCACCTGTCTCGCGTCATAGAACGTTTCGGGGAACGTTTAACTGTCGATCCGAAGAAGATGAGTGCTAGAAAAAGTGTTCCGTACTGTGTGAAGGATCACAAGCTAGTGGTTGCTGCCTTTAAACGCAAACCCAACTGTTCCGTGGACTTTTTAACAAATTCCCGGCAACCAGTATGTGACTGCGAAAGACAAGCTCGATGTTCCGAGTCTCTCAAGAAACAGCAAGTGTCAAAGTTCCCCAAAAAATTCATGATTCATGATTTGGCATGGGATTTGTTCGTGTGGTAAACGGAGCATGCCTTTCGTGACAACTTCAACTGTAAATGGACAAGTATACATGAATGAATGCCTGTAAAAACGACTGCTTCCGTTTCTCAAAACACACAACGTTCCTACAATTTTTTGGCCGGACCTAGCCTCTTGTCACTACTCCAAGGATGTTCTGGAGTGGTACAAGACGAATGGTGTCAATTTCGTGCCGAAGGATCTTAATCCCCCAAACTCGCCAGAGTTGCGGCCAATTGAAAAATATTGGGCTATAATGAAGCACGAACTTCGTAAGCATCCTAAAGTTGTCACTACAGAACAGGAACCGTTGAAGTCATGGTTGAAAGCGGAAAAAAATGTCGGTTCAAGCGTTGTACAAAATCTTACGCGTGGTATTAAGAAGCTTTTGGATTTGGTAAAGAAATACAGTGAAATAAAAATACTTAAACCAAGATTATACATTGTTTTTTATTCCCTGAATATTTCATGACAATCGGTTGAGAGACTTGTTTTTGAGGACGAGTTTAAAGTGATGCAACTCAACTGTGAACACCATTTATTCTCTCCTTGGCACGCAATACATTATTTGGAGAAGTTGCTGAAGGATTTGCTTGAAAAAAATCTCTTACTTTTCTATCTTTTGTAAGGTTAACGGAACCGGGACTTCTACCCCGTCTAGAGCAATCTACGAAAGAGCACTGTTCTTAATACTTACGTAATACACTTTGAACTGATCCGACGTTCACATCTTCTTCCTTAGCTAAGGAAGCCCTCGTTTTGTAAACATAAATTTAAATCGACGATGTCTCACGAAGCTCAATTTAAAAAATTAAGACCACAATTGGCTAGCAGAAGCTTTCTTCTACCCGATTGTATTCTTAGTTAAAGAAATTGCGCTGTTTTATCGTGAGAAATCGTCGATTTATATGTTTGTTTACAAAACAGATTCACTCATTTCGTTTAATTAAATCGCGATGGAATCCTGTGATATCAGATACTGCGGCAGGGTTATCAAAGAACTTTCGAGCGGTATTTCCATCGTTCGTTGAGCCCGAACCTTCTTTGACGACATCCACCAACAATCCTAGTTCTGTTCTGAATCCATTATGAATTTGCGGTTTTCTATCCTTATACGTCGATTTATTAGTGCTCCATTTTATTATTTCCATTTTGTACGACACATGAAAAACGCATTTCATGAAACGTATGCGTGCGTGTAGAACGGAAATGCCATGGGTCATTCCATATCAAGTGACAGGAGAAATGCATCGACCCTCTTCGATTCGAACCAAAATTGGCTGATATACTTGTTCTAGGCTAACAATCAAAAATCCAAGGTTTTAGACCAATCGGTGAGCCCCTCGGCCCGTGGGCTGCCCCCATTTTTTTTGAGATTTTTGAAAAGTCTATATTTTGTTTATTGAATATCTCAATGAATAAAAGAGCTACAAACAATGTCAGATACTCTTCTTTAAGGAAATTAAATTTGCTACCAAATAAAGATTTTTTATTTTTTTACAGTGTTACCAACATTGTTATTTTTGTGGTTGAAACATTAAATTGCGTATATTCTCAAAATACGCTCAAAATATTCTCAAATTTGTTAAACCTTTTTACATAAAAAACACTTATCGAGAAAAAACAATTTGCTCCGTCCTAGAGATTTTCACTTTTAAATATTTCATGTTTTATATTCAATTAGTGTAAATATATTCAAAGTGTTTTCTGAAAATTGGTCTAATAACAATCACATGAAGGTGATTGTGCTAGCAATTATTTATTGCCAAATTCCAATTCGGATTCCGCAGCCGCATACCAGTGGAAACAGACAGTTAGAGAAAAATCTTCAGTGTTGCCATCTTACGTTTTATTTGTGATTATTTTGCAAAACAGATATTCATGCTAGGATTCTTTTTTTTTTTGTCAATCGAATCTATCTATCTTTCTAAAAAAATAAAAATAAAATGGAACGGTTTGTCACGATTTTTTTTAAAATCTGTTCTTCTTTAGCTGCATCGGGTTAAAAAAAAACTTATGTTTTTTTGGGGGGGGGTGGGGGGGGGCGTTTTTAAAAAAAAAAAAATTTTTTTTTTTTTTACTTTATTTTTTAAAATTTTTTTAAAATAAAAAATATATTATTTTATTTTTTTTTTTTTGTGGTTTTGTGTTGGGTGTGTGTTTTTTTTTTTTTTTTTTTTTTGTTTTTTATTTTAAATATTTTTTTTTTTTTTATTTTTTTATTATTTTTAGAGGAAGGGGGGGTGGGGGTGGGGGTGGGGGGGGCGGGTTTTGGGGGATGGGTGGGTGTGTGAAAAATTTGAATATCTAACTGTTCTTTTTTTTTTTTTTTTTCCGTGGTGGCGCGGAGGTCCTTAATGTGAGGTTAAGTGGTAGTGTGCGAATTATCAAATCTTTTTTTTTTTTTTTTTTTGTTGTTTTAGTGGTTGGTTCGTCGCACAGTGATTCCATTCCATACAAAAGGCGGAAAAAAGTCTAAAAATGGAATTTACATAGCTAAGATATGGGTTTTCAAGTAATTGTTTGCCGCTGATTTCAAATATGCTATCTAAATTGTCGTATTAGGCCACAATTTCGAGATATGGCCACTTTATGGCTTCCTGATTGATCCGGAACATCCGATAAAATGGTGAATGCATTAGTCTCGTCCTAAAGCAATATGATTCTTTTCAAAATCATTTGTATATAAAATGTAAGAAGTAAAGCGATGTGGAGAACAATGTACGGCTCTAAATGGCCGTGTCATGGTCTTCCGGAAGTTCCGGAACATTCGTAAAATTTGATAATTCAGCAATTCGAAACCAAAAAGATGAACTGGAGCTTAGAATTCTGCAATACTAGGTAGGTTTGTTCCTTTTCGAAAAATATATGACTCGAATTTTTCATTTTTTCATTTGGGTGATCCATTTTAAATAGGGTGGTCCAAAAAACTAAATTTTAGAATATGTAAATTTCTGAAAGAATCATAACTGTTGAACCATTGTACCGATTTTCAATTTTTTATGATGAAAGTATATGAAAAATAATGAGTCATTGTTTTTAGAATTAGTATGAATATTTAAAAAAAAATCTTTGAAATAATTAAAGAAATGTCCAGTTTTTATTATTTGAGAATCGACTACATTTTCATAATCATTTCAATTAAGGAAATTCAGACGATATAACGTTAAGTCATTATAATGATTGTTATGATTTATTCCAATATGTGTGTTCATTCTTTTTACCCTTTTTAAAAAAAGAAGTGTAAACAGATCGCTTGGAAAATCGACTTTTGGTCCGAGGCCCGGAATACCGAGTGATATATAACATTCGACTCAGCTAGTCAAGATTGTATTTTTTGTGTTTTAACTATCAACTTATCAAATAACAATAACAAAGCTTTATCCGCATGCTTTTTACGACGTAGCAAACATAGTAAAATAAGTTTAACGTATGAGATGACAACAATAACTGAAATTTATTGCTTTGAAGATGCGAAGTGACAGTGCATCTTTCCAAGGAGCCAGGATGCAGGATCGTTTCCCTTTAAGAATCCCGGGCATTGCATCAGCAATCGGTTTTCTAAGCAATCTATATTTTTCCTTTGTAAAAATGTATGGTAAAAATCGTGTTACTCTAGAAGGAAAGTGATGCACAACTCTTCAGATATTTCGCATATTGCGGATGATCCGGAAGACTATGCAGTAACCAGTCGAAATCAAAAATTGGTTACTACAGTGAACTCACATTGCATGTAAATTTATTTGAAAATAAACACTGAAATTTATCCACCTATCGTGAGATCTTACCAACACTTTTAACACGGTCCTGGGAGTACAAGGAATAAAAACCCGGATGTGGTCATTATGGTCCTGGAAACTTGATATCATCACCATTGCACTTATCACATGATGGGTTTCGATCCAAAACTGATTGTGGCCACTTTCCCGGGAGTGGCCGGAACATCAACCCGGATGAGGTCAATGTAGTTCTGACTTTTGTTATCACGACCATTGGACTTATTTTTGAATTCGCATGTAATTTGAGGTGCCGCATGATGGGTTTTGATGTTAGGCCAAAATTGGCCGCTTCCCCGGGGGAATTTCTGGAACCAGTGAAACAATTCAAATAATATAAAAGCGAAGTACCTTTCATTTGGTGATTGTTTCATTCAAATCGGTTCAGTAGTTGCTTGGGAAACTGAGTTAGAACACTACCTACACATATACACACGCACACACAGGCATTCAGTGCATCGAGCCGAATTCGTTGTATATCACACTCGGTTCTCCAGGCTTTGGATCAAAATTCGGTTTTCCAAGATATATGTAAATACACTTCATTGTAAGAAGGGTAAGACCGTGGTAAACTAATATGAGATTTATGAATTTACCAATTTCAAGGGTTTCCCAGACATTCCAGGACTCTGGCCTCCCAGAACCGTAGTTGCGCAAGTTTGCGCAAGATGAAACCCACATTTTCGAAAAGCGGGTAAAAATATCTTTAAAATAAGCCTATTGTGGTGTATGTGCGCATGTGTGCTCACATTTGAAAACTCATTTGAAGTTTTTTTTCGATTCTCCATACATTTTATATGGGAGTAAAAAACCACGACCATGTAGGACCCATACTTTGAAAAATTGTAGAGAGCACTATGTTCATCCAATCTTCATAAAATTTTGGAAAAAGAAATTTCAAATAGTGTACACAATTTGAAAAATATATTTATTCTAAAATGAGGAAGTTGATTTTTCGACTTTTTTCCGCCGTGGAATCACTGTGCGTCGCCAATCGCTTTAGAGTTCACCTAAAGTGGATTACGGGGGGGTGGTAAGGCTTAGGGGAAGCAATTTTGGGGGAGGGATAAAGTGTAATGGGGTTGGGGGGGGGAGGAAAATAAAAATTTTGGGGGGGGGATAAGTTATGTTTTGGGGGAAGGGGGGGGGGCCAACACTGAAAATTAATTTTCATTTATATTACGAAATCTAAGGTAGGACTAACAAATCTATTCGTTGTTTTCTGCAACGAAACTGATTTGTACTTTTTAAGAAGCTACCTTCGTATTTAATGCCACACGCGCAACTGTCAAAAGCACTAAGTATTTGTTGACACAGAAAGAATGTTCGCTCATTGTACGAAAATAATACAAAGAGCTACGAGTAATTTGTCACCCTCTGGTGGTTGCATGAACGACTGACAGATCCACTTTATCGGCTCAAAATATAATTGAAAAAAAAAGCGCAACCACCAGGAGTTGATCAGCGTTTTTTTACGTTTCTGACATGGAGTTCGATCCTGTATTTTTAGAAAGAGATGTTATTGAGTCCGGGATTGATCTCACTAAACCATGTTGACTCGTGAGAAGTTACTTGATACATGTGCATGAGGTTCTAACTCTCGACAGCGCTTTAATTTCTATTTTTCGATAAATTAATGATTCCTGCTCTTCCCAGCAGGAACACCGACATTTATGAGTGCAATCGAAGCAAGAATCGATTGACTGGTCTTTACGAAATTCATTTTGTGCATTGTACAAAAAAGGTGTAATGATAGCATTTTGTTAGATGACAAGCAATATGAATGTTTCATACAATTTGCAAGACGTTTGTTCTATGTACAAAATCTATGTCTACGAGACGAGTGAAAGCTAATTTAGGAAAATAAATCGTCAGTGAAGGTATCCGAAATGATAACACAATTCAATGGAACAATCTTTCCTTGCGGCCGGAAAAAGGCAGCAAAGGGGGGGAGGGTTGGTTAAGATTTGGTGTGGTGGACCCCTTGAAAACTTTCCTGAAAAGCAAAAAAAAAGTTTGGGTGTGGGTTTGTTTATAAAAAAACTTTTTTTTGTTTTTTTTTTTATTGTCTTTCTCTTTTTTTTTGAAACTCATATTCAATTTTTTTTGATCTAATGCTGGGAGTGAACATTATTTCAAGCAAATGTCTTAAAAGCATGATTGTCACTATCCTTAGTCACATCTGTCTTTACAGTAGTTGGGAAGAGGAGGAGGAAATGTTCATGTAATACCTGAAAAACAAATGAAAAGTTTTCGGAAAAGTCGGCCACAACCAGAACTTCTCCTTCGGTCAAGTTGTCCCGAGTGAACTGGTAGAACTCTGCATGTTTCGATGCAATATAGTCATGCTAACATCTGCGGCTTCTTCGAGAAATGTTTCGATGAATGTTTCAGCATCACAAATTACTATCTGCAAGCTGCACCTTTCTTGTTGCGTCCATTGTTTCACGTTATTTGCTCAATCGAATTATCCTCAAAATATGACCAAATCAAAATCCTAATTTGATCCATATTGCCACAAGCTGCAATAGTGCACTTGTTCAAGAAGCACAGCTCCGTAGGTGGATTGCACAGGCTTTCCTTCAGCACATCTCTGTACGAATTAAACGCTTTTTTATTTTCCTGTTCCGCTTAGATTTGGTTGAACTTGGCACCCAAAAATTTTAGTTTAATATTCTGGTGAATCACACAAACGCAAACTGTGTCAGTTCCAGCAACTCCTGCAAGACACTCTGGTGGTCGCAGCTTGGCAAACTTCGAAAATTCGATGTTGATATCAGGAAACTTTTCTTTGAAGAATCGGTATGTTTCGCAAAGGTTCGCCAGCTTTTGCTTGAGGATACGAGATGTTCCCTCCCGAACACTTTTACACTCCTTCTTACCAGCCAGTTCTTTACTCACGTCTGCCTCACGGTAAAACGCTTGCACTTTCTGCACTATGTCTTCCGAAACACGATGGCCTTTCTTGGGGTTAGAGGAACAGATAATTCCTTTCTCTTTAATGCACTTTTTCATGGTTCTTACTAACCTCTCAGAGCACCGAAATTCTTCTGTCAATAGAACTACTTACTTTGAATTTTCTGCACAGTCCACGATTTCGGAACGACCAACAAAGTTTGAATTTTCGCGCTAGCTTTTGTACACGTACGGAACTTTTCCTTCAGCTGTTTTATCATTTCATCTCCATTTGTTTCAATGATTGCATTCTGAGACAGCTTATTTTGGCTGAGAATTGCATCAAACGACGTTTTCAAAGCTTTTGAAGCTTTGGAGTATTTATTATCAGTATACTTTTTTGAACGTTTTACCTTCGTTCTACTAACAGGTGATTGGTCGAGTGTATCTAATGTGGCATTTGAGCTCGATAATTCAGATTCATAGATTTAAATATCTTCTGTATTGTCATCGTCATCTTGAATCTCTGATTAAAAAAGGAAACAGCGTAGAGCAAGGTGCGAACAAGACATCGATTATCATTAGAATAGTATCTTACCACGAGTATCCGAACCTTCCAATTCTCCAGCTGAATCTAAAATAGTAAACTCATCAATTGTCATTGTTAATGAACACTTTTCAATCTTACCATTTTCAGCATGTGTTTCTTTGTCCATCAAATTCCGTTGAAAATTTGTTAGAGCAGCTCTTGCTCTTACTGCCTCGTTACATTGAGCGCATATTTTTCGACCTTCAAAAACATTGTTTACGTGTTGGTGGTGAAATTGGTCGTGATAGTGCGAAGAAATTGTTTTTAAATGTTTGCGTCGAATGCTGACATGAGAGTTCAAAGGATTACAGCATCGTTTTTGCTTGGCTGTGAAAAATCGTCCAAACTCATTTGCATGGCTCTCACACACAGTTTTCAAACTTTGAACACCGGACCGAAGTTTAAATAAATGCCATTCCCACGATGAGAAGTGTAAGGATGACCGATGTTGATTTCCAACGGAACATTTTCTTTTCAAGCCCTACTGAACACTCCATGTTATCACTAACCACTGAACAACTAAACAGAGTTTATTTTGGTCTCACATGATATTTATAAACAAACTTGTAAATTATCACATAGGCCATGAAAAATTGTTATTATTTGAAAATTTAAGCGGTGCTTTTCTGTTAGATCTGCCTTGATGAAGTATAACTGATTATATCAGAGTGGTTGAATAAACAAACTTTGAAAACATGAAAACTTTGAAAATCAATATCTCCATGATGGAGCAAATTGTTTTTTCAACCACCTACATTTTTGGCAACACTGTAAAAAATATAAAAAATCTTTATTTGGTATCCAATTTAATTTCCTTTAAGAAGAGTATCTGACATTGTTTTTAGCTCTTTAATCCATTGAGATGATCAATAAACAAAATATAGACTTTTTAAAAATCTCAAAAAAATGGTGGCAGCCCATGGGCCGAGGGGCTCACCGATTGGTCTAAGACTCTGGATTTTTTATTAATAGCCTAGAACAAGTATATCAGCCAATTTTGGTTCGAATCGAAGAGGGTCGATGCATTTCACCGGTCACTTGATATGGAATGACGCATATTTAAAAACATCCGTAATTACTGGTCACTCTACTCAGCAAAAAATATTGAAAATTACACTTGATGTAAACTGGTTCCATATGAAAAATACATCAATGTTATACTTTACATTAGTTTGAATCGGACCGAAACCTAGAAAAACATTTAAAAACGCATTCCCATTCAATTAAATTTGTACAAGAACGAATGTTTACATTATGCTGTGAAAATAAAGCGAACCTCTCTACTTTTTCAACTTATAGAGATGAGAGTTTACATGAACATGTAAAATTATAGTTTCGTTCACTGATACCAATAGCCATGGCGCCCGATTCTTTTGTTGGTTGCTTCCTGCTGTCATTCATTACCTAACACTCAACAAGATCTGAGCCGAAATCTCAACAAAACTGTTAAGTTGTAATTGTTTCAAAGCAAATTTATAATCCGAACGATACATTCTTGGGAGTAAATATCCATAGTCACATTCCTAACTTTAATTTCCTTGGTAACAAATGTTCATTTACACAGCAAGGAAATCAGTGTCAGTTTGTTGATGTCACTTGGGAAATGAATTCGTTGGAAAGATACACAGAAAAAAATGATGAATTTTTACAGGCGTGTAAAATTTCCCCTCGTTTAATTCCAAGCCAATGGAGGCGTAAGCTCCGAAATTGTTTGCAATCTTTCATGCGCCACATAACAATGTTTGCAATCTTTCACACAACAGGCTAGATTCATGCGTTACACAGTTAATAAAATTATGTAATTTTAAATTGATTTTCTTGCACATAATTGGAGCATGGAAAAAAATTAAAAATTAAGGTTCAAATTGAGCTACACGAGTTGAAAATTACATGCGACTTTATTTTTACACGTTTTGAAAACATCAGATGTAATTTTATACGTTATTTAATTTTTGCTTGCTTGGTTCAAAACAAAATGTATTTAGTTGACAAGTAATGGCTAATTTCATGAATACTCTGATTCACGAGCATATTGGGGATCGCTTTTCAGAGAGATTTATGTTCAAAAAAAAAAAAAAAAAGTAAACATGTATATCACTAAAAAACATATTGAGATTCTCTCGTTCTCGCTAATCAATTAATCTTCCGATTCTTGGAATTAAACAGCAACTTCACACTGTGGTTTAATTATTATATCTGTGTGGATATACCAAATATACCAACGGGATTTGATGTTTGATTTTGAAAAAAATTACAAACATCCAACTGCGTTGAGATTCCGGACCACTTCGTATGATATTGGGAAACGAATGACAGCTAATCGAGAGGATAAGGCAGCAGAAGAATCGGGCGCCATTGTTTCATTGGTTTTGATGCACGAACCTAGAAATTTACACGTTCATGTGAACTTCAATTTCTATTGATTGAAAATAGTGAACGCTTCACTCAATTTTTACAGCACTATGTAAAAATAAATTGTAGCACTTATTTCATTGAAAAATAATGCGTTTCCAAAGGTTTTTAATGCTCGGTTTATGTGCACAGTATGCAATTGAAAATTCAACTAATTTATGTGAGTACAGTTGTGTATATTTCAAATCGGCCTGGTTTACATCTCGTGTAATTTTCATATTTTTTTGCTGTGTATCTGGCTTAAATTTACGTGAAATATCCCATTACTTTCTGCCAAATTTAGCATTCCCTTTATGTGCATTAGATAACGCAGAAAATTCAATGTTTCTTTTTATGTGTGTATTTAATAATATGAGAGTGATTTAATTTTATCATCCTTGAACGAATTGTTCACACTTCATCAAAGCATTTTACCGTTATGTTCATGTTTTAATTCATTCATGATATTATTTTTAAATAGATCAAATTTGTTTCGGTCAGAGTTTGCAAAAGCGCAATAACATTTGAAATCACATGAGAGGTTTTCAATTCGTTTAAAAATAAAGAGCACAGAAAAAACTAATGAATTTTAACAAACGCGTAAAATTTTCTCTCTTTTAATTTTAAGTCAAAGCAAGCGTAAATAACGTACTTGTTTGCAATTTTTCATACAACATACAACAAGATTTGCAATCTACCATACAACAGACCTGATGCCAGCAATATCTGGTTTAAATTTATATGAAAGATCCCTTTATTTTCTGCCAAATATAGCATTTATGTACATTAGATAAGGCAGAAAATTAAAGGTTTCTTTGTTTCTGTGTGTCATGTATTTTTCAATTCATGTAAATTTAATTTCGACCTTAATTTTGAATCTTTTTCATTGCTCCAATTATGTGCATGTTTGTATATTGAAAATTACATTTTTTTTATTAACTGTGTATAACTGAAGTAACAAAAGAATCGGGCGACATGATTTCCAGTCCATGAACATAGAATTTTATACGTTCATGTAAACTCTCATTTAAATGAGTTGAAAAAGGAGAGCGTTTCACATTACACAGAAAAAAAGAAACATTGAAATTTCTGCGTTATCTAATGCACATAAAGGGAATGCTAGATTTGACGGAAAATAATGGGATATTTCATGTAAATTTAAGCCAGATAACGCCTGAATCTAGCCTGTTGTATGAAAGATTGCAAACATTGTTGTACGGCGCATGAAATATTGCAAACAATTTCGTTGTTTACGCCTCCTTTGGCTTAGAATTAAACGAGGGGAAATTTTACGCGCTTGTTAAAATTAATTATTTTTTTCTGTGTATATTCACAGCATAATATAAACATAGGTTGTAGTACAAAGTTAATTGTAGTTGAATGCGTTTTTTAATGTTTTTCAACGTTTCGCTCATAAAAATGATATTAAACTGAAATTCTAACTACACACTTAGAAATTATGAATTTTACACGAGACGTAATTCATGTTTGTAAAAAGTCTAGGAACGTAAATAAAGATTTCGTGTAAAATTATGTCTCTTGAAAATGACACATACGCAACTCGACGAAAGATGTGTTTGATTGTATTCATTTTTTCATCTCTTTCAACTCATTCTTATGTGGTATAGGACGCTAGCATGTGTCGGTCTCAGGAGACAGAAACTTACATGACATTTTGGTAGTGTCTAATATGAGGTAATACATTGATGTTTTCTTCAAATTAAACCGGTTTACATCATGTGTAATATTCATTTTTTTTTGCTGAGTTTGACAAATTGACAATCATCTTATTTTCATCGAAACACCTTTATTAGGGAGACACTATTGTTTTGTAATGCAGATTATGAGATAATAATTGGGCCGAGGGTCGGGCTAATGAACTGCGTTCCTGAACTGAAACCAAATAATCGTCGATAACCTTAACTGGAGTAAATTGAACTCTACGCATATGACAATTCTTATCTCTATTGTACACGGAACACGGTTCATACACAGCTCGAAAAAGTAGTGTGAATTTCTGTTCAATATTATGCACATAAATGGAGCATCACAAAACATAAAAATTTGCGTTATACATCGTTTAATGTTCTGGGACATTCCATACATTACCGATAATATTGTATGCAAAGTATCATCTTTGATAGAACTAAATCATGCAAGTGGCTCTTTCGTGTTGAATGAAATACAAATTTACATGCTCTCTTTTTGCATCACATGAAAAACCAGATTTTTTTTGCAAAAGACACATAGGACGATAATTACTCATTTCTTTTAGTGAACAGGAATCATGTTTATACATCGGATCTCAAGCCTGCCCTCAAATCCACAATCACAAACAACAGTCCTCTTTGCTTACGGATGGCGAATGACAGCTGAACGAGAAAATCAGCTTCGAAAAAATGGAATGAAAGAAATCTTATCTTTTCAGGATCATGTAAAATTGCATGATCTTGCATTAATATAAAATTAAGCAAAGGAATTGATTGCATTCATGCATTCATCATTCATTCTTTATGCAACATTCCATGAATTTTGCCCTCACTAAATTCATCATCATAACGTTAATTTCGTATGTTTCACACAAAAAAAATCAGCTTCTTCATCCAGCGAAGGTGACACCAGACAAATGATAAAACAAACTCCTCTCTTCTCACAACGTTCACATGACCCTAATCAGTGGAAGTTATGCCAAATGTCGCCCTAGAAAGGTACTTACCACCGTGCATGCAATTGTCCTCCGAAGTCGCAGTCAGCGTTGGGGTCCAAAAAGCAAACAGCAGAACAGGTCAGCCAGACCTGATAGAAGAGATAGTGCTCCGCCCCGGATTCTGCGTTCGAGTGATGATGGCTCCTCATGCTGTGTTAGAACGGTGTGAAATTTTCAAAAAACGGTGGTGTGTAAGGACATCGAAATAAAAAGCAACGGAAAGTAACGCGAGATCCGCGATTTTGCATATGAAAGGTGTTTTATGCAATTCTGCTCGGTACTTCCTTCTTTCCTCGATTGCCGAGTGCACGGTGGGAATCATGGTGAGGTTTATTTTTAGGCAATCGGATGCCTTTGCTGCATAAATGCTGCAATATGTTTTCGTTACTTATGGTAATACTATATATATATCAGAATAACACTTCAGAGGAGGAATTGAGACTACAAAATAGATTTAATAAGTATAAGACTCTATAATTTTTTTAAATATATCTTATTACTTATATGCACATACGAGGAAAAATCAAAAGCTCATCTATACGCATATCAGAAAGTTTTATAATCCAGATATATTAGAGGATTTGTACTAATGATCCCTGAAAACTTACTTGATGCAACTAATCACATCATACCACATTGTACCGGACATTTAGTTGAATTCAATTCAGTTCTGCAATGCAAGCTGTGAACTATTTGCGAAATTTTATTTAAACTCTAACTAACTAACTAACTAACTTTTCGATTATGCGTGATATTGAATGCTATTGCCGAGGTGTAGAGTGCGCATATGTGTCTCTGTATGAACCGACATCTATACTTGAAATTATTGTAAATAATCAAAAAGCAATGAATGTTCAGGTTTTCCCTCTGTCTCTCGATGACCGCATATGTTGTGTACAATATTTAGTTCCACGTTTTGAAACATAGGTGGCATTCTATAAATGCGCAGTCTTTATTTTGAAAATTGAGAAATCCAAGTATAGCTAAACTGAGGTTTTTTTTCCCCCCTTGTTGGGGACGTATTGCCACTGCGAGACCATTGATTTGATTTATTGTGGCGTGTCCTCCTTTTTATTTATGCCATATTGTCGCAATGGTAAGTTACTATTTGGAGTACCCACCACTACGGCAGTAGGCAATTTTCCCAAGCAGGTACTACATTTCTTATGAAGTGTACTACTTGATTGGGAGCAGCGTTCCAGACCTCGCAGGGTTCAATGAGCCCCTTGTCAAATATCTGCATCGTTTATTGAATAGTGCAACACAGTCGCACATTAAATGCTTAGAGCTTTCACTCTCTAATCCACAAAAGCGGCATTTATCTTCATGAAGTTTACCGATGATTTTCAGGTGATATTTAAAGGGTGTCCACGATGAAATTGCCACACACAAAATTGATTCGCAAAATTCGAGTTTTCATCCGATTGCCATCAAATTTTCAGGGATTGAGAAATAACTATTAAACTTATTTTTACCATTTTACTCGTATTTTATTTACAGTCCATACGCAAATGCCCGATTCTGCACAACCTGTGAATCAACCGTTTTTTGCATGTAAACCCATACTTTCTTCAGTTCCTCGACTGTCTTCACTACCTTAGGTCGTTTAAGAAGGTGCTGCTTCATAATCGCCCAGTACTTCTCGATGGGGCGGAGCTCCGGAGTGTTGGGAGGGTTGAACATTTTCGGCACGAAATTGACCTTATTGTCCGCATACCACTTCAGCACGTCCTTGGAGTAGTGGCATGAGGCCAAATCCGGCCAGAAGATTGTTGGGACGTTGTGAGCCTTCAGGAGAGGAAGCAGCCGCTTCTGGAGGCACTCTTTTATGTACACCTGTCCGTTCATCGTGTCCTGGGTCACGAAAGGTGCACTCCGCTTCCCGCACGTGCAGATGGCTTGCCAAACCAGGAATTTCTTCGCAAATTTGGACATCTTCTGAGTGCGGACATGCTCCGGAACGCTGAACTTATCTTTGGCCGTGAAAAACAGGTTGCCGGGGATCTGTTTGAAGTCGGCCTTCACATATGTTTCGTCGTCCATGATGCAGCATTCAATTTTCGTCAGCATGTTGAGGTACAACTTCCTGGCACGGGTTTTGGCGGACTTGTTCTGCTTCTCGTCGCGATTAGGGGCCTTTTGTACCTTGAACGTTCGAAGCCCAGCCTTAGTTTTGGCCTTCTGGACAAAACTTCGGCTTAGGTGCAGCTTCTTAGCCACATCCCGAACGGAGGCGTTCGGATTTCGGTTGAAGGCCCCAACTACGCGGTTGTGATGTTTGGTTTTGTACGGAATACTTTTTCCTTCACTTCTGGGCTTCCGATCGGTGGTCAACCGTTCCTCGAACCGCTTAATCACTCGCGACACCGTGGAATTCGCGATTCCCAACGTTTTAGCGATGGAACGATGCGAGAGATCCTTATTCTCGTGATGAATGCGCAAGATTTTATCACGCACGAGCTGTTCTTTCAACTCAATTTCCGCGAGTTTTGATCACAGGACTTTAAAACTTGCAGGATGTAAATAATGCACTATGAACTAAATTCACTCAAATTTTCATTAAATTCTACCCAATGGTTAAAAAGTTAGAGCAATTTCATAGTGTGGCAATTTCATCGTGGACACCCTTTACTCGTACAATGTCCAGTTATCAAACCAGTGTATGTTCTCAAGTCGTGTTACGAAAGTTTAAGTAACTTTTTCGTATGAGAAGCGTTAGGCTTAATGAACTGTTTGGATTGCCGGGCATTGGAGGTACTATTCCAGATAGCCTGTACTTTGTCCTTTTCCCAGTTCTTTAGTTCTACTTTTAAGGCGCAAGAAGATAAACCAATAAATGGTTCGGGCCCTATGAATTGCATGGATGACCCTATTTTTGCCATCTGATCAGCTTTTTCGTTTCCTTCAATTCCGCAATGACCAGGAACCCAATAGAGGTTAACCATGTTGCGACAGGACAATTGCTGTAAAAATTGTGCGCATTCCCACACCAGTTTAGATGTGAATGTTTTTGACTTTAAAGAATTCAGAGCTGCTTGGCTATCTGAACAAATGCATATGTTTGCATTTTTATAATTTCTTTTCATACAGATTGATGCACATTCCACTATGGCATATATTTCAGCTTGAAACACTGTGGGATATTTTCCGAGCGTTTCCAGATGAAATCAGCCGGAAAAAGTCAAAATCTTGCACGACCCTCTCCGATTTGGATGAAACTTTGCACATGTCTTCGGAATTGGTGATGATGGATTTTCCGCGGGTTAAGGGAATTTTTTGACTCAAGACATTTTTTTCAAAAGGGCGTATGTGTTTTGTCATGCGTATTTTTCAAAAAATCATAACTCGAAAACCGTTGGTTTTAATAAAATTGCGTCTGAGAAAAAGTTGTAGTAAATTAGTTTGACTTTATGAAAAAAATATGTACACTGCAAAAAAAAAATTTTTTCTTCAAAAAAATCAAAAATTAAACTTAAAAATCAATTAGCAAATCTGTCCAACGTACGATTTTTATAATTTTTTTTTTTCCAAAAAGGCTTTGAGTCATAAGAAAAAGAATAGAAGTTGTTTTACGATAGAGCAACTTAAGATAAAAAAGTTCTTAGAAGTAAGAAAAATTCAAGTTTTTTCCAATTTGTTGTTTTTGCATAAATAACCATATTTCAATAATATAGTACAATTTTTCTAGTGATTTTAAACAAAAATGCTCTTGGTGAGCAACATTCTATATGTACCCGTTTTCGAGATAATTTGAAAGTAATGTCGAAAAAATGGTTTTTTCCATGAAAATATCCCTTTTTCAAAAGTTAGTCGTAATTGTCCATCTTCAAAAGTATTTTTTTCAAATTGTACATAAAATTTTCAACAACTATCCTTTTGACACCAAGAAGATTGAACATCTTTTTAATTAACGAAATTAACGAATCTTAATTACCAAATAAAAATACATGATTTATTTATTTGTTCTACTATTTTTAAAAAAAATTGTATTTACATTTTTACAAACACTATTTCCTAACATTCCTATAAATATTATGAAAACTCAGTATTTTGTCAGATGAAAATATTTTCGCAGCGATTTTGTTATCTGCAACTGGAATGAAGGAGTGATATTTCTGTGTACCAGGAATCATTTTTGTTTGTTGATAACTACCACCTCATTCTGCAGCTCCCTCTTCATATTCTTCTTGTGAAACATAGCAAAATGATATTTTTGTAAAATTTTCTTGATTTCTCTTAATGACTAAAATATATACTGGCACTAATTAATGAAAATTTAGCAATGAAAATTCACAAAATTGCCACTAAATTATTAAACACAGTGCCAACGAAAAAATAACAATTCGCACTAGAAAAACATAAAATAGCAATAAGAAATTGATAATTCATTTTCAATAATTCAAAAGTGACCGGTAAAACTTTCAAAAATAGCAATGGCAATTAGTATAAACGCAATAATAAACTGATACTTTTCCGTCATAATAATAAGTTTTAGCGCAATACATGTGACAAAAGTCTTTAAATTTTTCAAGGCTTTCCAATCAAAACCAAACAAATTATTTTAATTTTTATTTTTTTATTTTGGATTTTTTATTGCGATTTGTTTGGTTTCAATAGGAAGATTTGAAAGATTCGAAGACTTTTGTCACATGTTTAGCGCTAGAACTTATTATTATGACGGAAAACTATCAGTTTATTATTGCGTTTATACTAATTGCCATTGCTTTTTTTGAAAATTTTACCGGTCACTTTGAATTATTGAAAATGAATTATCAATTTTTTATTGCTATTTTATATTTTTCTAGTGCGAATTGTTATTTTTTCGTTGGCACAGTGTTCAATAATGTAGTGGCGATTTCACATATTTTTATTGCTATTTTTTCCATTTTTTTGATGTTTTATTACCCTGCCCAATCATACAAAGTTTTCGCACTTGTTATTGGATGTTCATGTTGTTTGGCCAAGCTTGCTCTTGTTGCCATTCGTTTTAATGTGCCGCCAATTGCATCACATAGTCCCTTACCATGTGAAGCTGCGAAAAAATGCCACTCAGAATCAATGTTGTATTTCTCTTTAAACTTGCAGAGGCTTGCAAATTTTTTTCTCTTTTTGTATTGGGAAGCAGCCCCATCAGACATAAAAATGGCCTTTTTTATATTCATTAGTTGATTTAAATACGTTAGTAATTTAGAAATAAATACTTGAACCGCAATTGTATCATGTTTTAGAACTTCTGATATTACAACAAAACTTAGATTTTTAATCATTCCTGACTCCATATAATAAATAACAAACGGATGAATTGTAGCCTGATCATTGTTCCAATGATGACTTTGAACAGCATCCTGAAGTACAAATGAATAATTCTCTGCAAAATCGCAAATAATAACTACTTCTCCTTCTTTTATTGAAGACTTTGTATCTTTTAAAAATTTAGATTGCTTTGTTTTTATATAATCATGAGTTAAAAGTTTTTCTAATTTCTCGCTAAAATATTCAACAAATTCATCGACAGGTTTTAATAGCGTTTCTAAATTACATCTATCAGTTGTAATCCATTGTTCGAACGATATCTCAGACAAGTTATGTTTCTCAAGTTCTTTTAAAAATCTTATCTCAAATTCTGACAGCGTGGGACAATTTTCGCATTCACGGAGGTAACAATATTTTGATCTTGATGATGAATTACAAAATAACTTCTCAAAATGTTGATTACAATCAGTGTTGAATGAATATTTTTTTTAAACTGTGAAGCATTAAATCAATATTTTCGTGAATTGCGCAAACACAAACGTTGTGAGGACCTGAAGCATTTAGCAATTTACTATGTTTTGGTCGTAATGCTGCAAAAGTACTAAATCCAATTTTATGTTCACAGACTTCTTTAAATCGAGTGAAAGTTTCTCTAAGTGATGAAAGTAATAACCGTTTTTGAATTTGTTGACGCTTACGATTAGTGTTTACAGAGACATAATCTCTTTGTCCCGGCATGGCTCTGCTGATGTCGTCCTCGTCAAAAAATTGTATCACTTGATTCTTTATATCCGAATTAAAACGATACCCGATCTGTCATTGGGGGTAGCCAATACTCCATTTTCGGCTGCCAATTCTTTTGCTTGTAATGCAAGGTATTTGTTTGTTTCAAATTTGCTCGTTATCTGCTGAATCGTCCACGAATTAGGCAAAACTGTTAATATACGTATTTTATCTATTCTCGAACAATCTGGTTCTATGAATTTTTCTTTCAATTTGGAAATAATTTCATCATATTCCACAACCTTTGTTTTCAATGTAGCTAACTCTTCGACTTCTTCTTGTGGTGGTAAGCTGAATAGATATTTTCTAATACCTGCTACAATTTCGGCAATTTTTTTGCCGACGGTATTTATCGTTTTTAAATTCTCTAATGGATATCGGAGACACATTTATTCCTGCAATTCCATTATTGAATAACTCAATGTTGTGTATCCTGGAATAATCCGGTAGGTCACTGTCCTGAGAAGATGCCGAGGTATTTGAAGCTGCCGATGGTATTTCCTCCAAATCGTTCCGTGATGTGGTTGGTGCTTCGTCATGTCCACCGTTTTCTGGTTGCTCCACTCTTTCGACAGGTTTACGACGATACGAATATAACCGACATGAATCACAAATTCTTAATGACGTGTCCAAATGGACCGTACACTGCATGGATAAAAGTTTTTCAATTAACTTGTCAGTTAAATTTCTAAGTTTAGGCGAACACCGTCTCCCGATTTCACGAAAAGGTTTACAACAATGCTTTGTTTCGAGTTCCATTTCAAATCGTTTTACACTTTACGCTACTTATGAAAGACACTGTTAAACTGATGTCATGACTTTGTAATGTAATCCTTTTTATACGTACTAGGTACGCACTTTAGGTACTTTTTGAAATATTGGTATGTGTAGGGGTATGCTTGTAAATTATATTTTCTGTCAACACCAAAGGGAATGCATGAATAGGTATAAATGGGCGTAACAATTGTATTCTTACTGGTATTAACAGTTTAACTAATTAAGTACATTATGTTTCTACCTGAACAAAATACGCTTGTACACTAACATGAATACTAATTATTTTTGTTTCGGGTTTGGTTTTCATAATATACTGTAAGTAAAAGCAGCAAATTTTGTCGTGTTACCTACAGTAAATATCAGGAATCAGTTTGTCTAGTATTCTCGGTAATAAAAGGTATATTGTAGAAAATTTTATGTACAATTTGAAAAAAAATACTTTTGCAGATGGACAATCACGACTAACATTTGAAAAAGGGATATTTTCATGGAAAAAGCCATTTTTTCGACATTAATTTCAAATTATCTCGAAAACGGATACATTTAGAATGTTGCTCACCAAGAGCATTTTTGTTTAAAATCACTAGAAAAATCGTATTATATTATTAAAATATGGTTATTTATGCAAAAACAACAAATTAGAAAAAACTTGAATTTTTCTTACTTCCAAGAACTTTTTTATCTTAAGTTGCTCTATCGTAAAACAACTTCTATTCTTTTTCTTATGACTCAAAGCCTTTTTGAAAAAAAAAAATTATAAAAATCGTACGTTGGACAGATTTGCTAATTGATTTTTAAGTTTAATTTTTGATTTTTTTGAAGAAAAAAAATTTTTTTTTTACAGTGTACATATTTTTTTCATAAAGTCAAATTAATTAACTACAACTTCTTTTCAGACGCAATTTTATTACAACGAACGGTTTTCGAGTTATGATTTTTTGAAAAATACGCATGACAAAACACATACGCCCTTTTGAAAAATTTGTCTTGAGTCAAAAAATTCCCTTAACCGGCGGAAAATCCATCGTCACCAATTCCGAAGACATGTGCAAAGTTTCATCCAAATCGGAGAGGGTCGAGTTCAGTCATTTGCTCATTTGGCAGAGAAATGCTCATTGGTTGCCTTTCGTATTTGTTGTTCAATATAACTGTTCCAGCAAAGATGCTTATCTAAAGTTACGCCTAAATATTTGACCTATGAAGATAAAGACAGTTTAACGCCTCCTAGTTTAAGGTCAGTTAAGGAGATTTTCCGTTTTTTAGTAAAAGGTACGATTGTCGTTTTTTTTGGATTGATTTTTAATCCCTCGGTTTTGCACCAAAATAAAACTGAGGTTAAACATCGTGGTATCTAAAAATTAAATTGATAATAACTTTCTAGTTATTTTTCAAACTGTATGGAACTGGTCAGTATCGTCATTATAGTTGTTTTTTTTACCTTTTTATCACCAATTACTTCACTCAGCCTTGAGAATTTCGAAAGGGATATAACCGCAATGTTCACGTAGGACCGTGTTGGTGTATAGTAATTATGGTATCATCTAATTTATTCGTATCATAACAACGAATAACTAATCATAACTAATTTATACATATATCTAGTTGGTTAATATTGAAATGTTTGGATTATTTTACCTCAACCCGTCCCTTCCTATGAAAATTTTCTACATACTGCACATTCGTCACAGAGGGTCTAGTTATCACAAGCATCGTTTTCCGTTGGGAGGTTCCCGGTTGCGAGATGGCTTCGGAAGCGAATGCCGCCCACGTGGATGTCACTTACAAAACTTTAAAGCGTTTCCTTCTGGTTTACACACCATGAGCAAACGCAGGCGATAATTTGCGAGCCTGTCGCGAGTTAACGACGTTGCTACCTGGACTTGGTAGCATTCCAACGACGGTACCATCAGCGTCAGCGAATTTATCAACACGGCAACAGTAGCATCGAGTACGGTCAGCAAATATCATCGACCTGGCAACGACAACATCGAGGGCGATCATCGAACTTGGGACCCATCGTGCGAGTTGCTGAGTATGCAGATCGATTGTGTGAGGTGAACTGTAGCATAATTGAATATAATAAAATTAGTCTGAATTGAAAAGTAAAGTAGTGAAGTCGTAGTTATTTTTTAAAAAGAACCCTCGGTCTACAGAAAGTTAACTCGCGTAATCGTGAGGAAACAACCCGACACCGACAATAAAGCAAAATAATTTTGCAGCTGAGGGGTGTGGCAACAACATATTTCTATGTTGAAAAAATATTAACATATTTCTATGTTAAAAAAATATGGAATAAAACCAAATGAAATAGAAAGAAGAAGACAATCTGAACCATTTGTTACCCGTTATTGGAGGACCCGGAAAGGGAAAACCACATTTTCAACCTGTTCAAACGTCCATAGATATACTGGCAGATAGTCTGCACAGTAGTGATTTACCAGGAATTCTAAATAATTGTTTGTATAATTTAGTGTCAGAAAAACAAATGACAATGAATCTAGGCCAACTGGCAACTTCCAGAATTAGCTACATGGGCTTACCCCAAGGCTCATGTCTAAGTCCCTTATTTTATAATTTTTATGTTAAAGATATTAATAACTGCTTGGAAATAGATGCACGCTAAGACAACTTGCAGACGATGCTGTGATCTCTTTTAGAGGTCCACGTGCGGAAATCTTGCAAAGACCATTGCAAAATTCCCTGGATAATCTGTCCATTTGGGCCAGAAATTTGGGAATCGAGTTTTCACAGCAAAACAGCTGCAGCAAAAAACCGAGTTGGTAGTGTTTACTAGAAAGCGGTTCCCTGCCCAATTGCATCTCAAGCTGTTGGGAAGAGACATTACCCAATCTTTGACCTTCAAATACCTTGGAGTCATGTTTGATTCGAAATGCACTTGGAGTACTCACATTGCGTATTTGAAACAGAAATTTCAACAAAAGATCAATTTTCTATCTAATCTATTTCTGGGACATGGTGGCGTGCTCACCCGGAAGACTTCATTAAACTCTATAAAGCAACTATTCTCTCAGTTCTAGAATATGGCTCTTTTTGCTTCCTCTCGACAAGAAAAAGAGCAAAAGTAGGTCATTTTTAAGTAAAAAATTGAACTACTTATACTAATTGAACTTAATTGAAATGTTAATGCAAACATTTTGTAAGTTTTTTTTTTGATCAAATGAAGTCGTTCTGTTGAGTCTAACGAGAGTTAATAGCATTCAAAAACCTTTCACTTTTGCGTAACGCTCTCATTTTTTTAAATTTTGAAATGACACCCGGTATAGAAAAGAAAAACGTTGTCCTACGTTAAAACAGAGACTCGTGGTCTTGCAACTTGCAAGCGCATACAGGAAAATCTCGTCGGAAGCAGTCTGCGTCATAGCTGGAATAATCATTGACTTTACGTCATAGCGTAACAACATTGCGAAGGACCTTAAACTGAGCTTCGCAGAACAGTGCAGGCTGCATTCAAGGAAATGGAAGTGCTGGAGGCCAAGCTCCTAGCTGAGCAAAGTGGCATGGCTAGCAGCCACCGAAAGGGCGAGGGAGATAGCCTCATAGCATCTACCATGGGGGCGGGGACCTCCAAGCGGGCTAGGCAGTCCCCGGGCGAAACGCACCTGGCGCTTCTAAGAAGAGGATAGTGTCAGACGCCCCCGCAGTGAAGCGAACCTCCGCGAACGTGGCGGTGGGGTCTGAGGGTCCATCCTCGCAACCAGCTCCGGCTGGCGGTAAAGAGAGAGGCCGTGGCGCTAAGCCCAGCGCCAAAGGCGTGACATCCAGCTCGCGAGTCGTCTCAAGCGCCAAAGGGGGTCCGAGTGGCAGGGCACCGACGACGACATCTAATATTGTTAGCACGGAGGGGGACAAGCAATGACCCCAGACGTGGCAGGGAAAGCCACTGGAGTGAGGTCCGAAAAAAGATAAATAGGACAAAAAAAGAAAACGATAAGCGACAGGTGGCCTACAAGCGTAACCGCGGAGAGGCCCTCTTCGTCAAGACCGAGGCGTCAAAGTACTCAGAGGTCTTGAAAGCGATGCGCGGGGACGCTAAATTGGCGGGCCTAGGCGCTGATGTGCGGAGTATACGCCATACCCACACCGGCGAGATGCTCCTGGAGCTCAAAAAGACTACCGAGTCGAAGGGTCCGGCGTACAGAGACCTGGCAAGACAGGCTTTAGGTGAGGGCGTGGAGGTACGCGCCCTCGTCTCACAAGTGACGATCCAGTGTAAGAATCTGGATGAGATGGCATGTGGAACAGTGCAAGGTCGAGGTTGCCGCCGCAGACATACGTCTGCGGAAGGGTCCACTTGGAACCCAAGTTGCAACCATGAGGGTAGCGGCAGTCAACGCAGACGTGGCGTTGAAAGTAGCGAAGGTGAAGGTGGGATGGTCAATATGCCCACTTAGCCTGTACCAGCCGCCGAAGGCATGTTTCAGATGCCTAGAAAGCGGGCACATGTCCTGGCAATGCAAAGGCCCAGGTAGGAGCAACATGTGCAGAAGATGTGGCAGCACAAGCCACTAGGCGTGGGATTGCAAAGATCCACCCGAATGCTTGATGTGCGGGGGGAAACGGGAGAGGTGCGGGGGGAGGGGGGGGGGGGAACGGAGGGGGGGGGGACAAGAGCAATATTATTTTTTTGTTGTGGGAGGCGCCGCTCGGCTTGGTTTGTAAAAATAATTCAATTTTGTTTGTTTTGCACCCTACTTTTGTTTGTTTAGGAGATGTAAAGCCACTCTCTGGTGGTGTTGTTTGTTTGTTTGTTTATTAGAAGTATACATCAACAGACCAAGTTTAGGTCCTAATGATGTTAAATAGGAAAAAATTACAATAAGAAACGAGTACATAACCTCTTAAGTGGAGTCAAGACACAAACATAAATAAGTAAAAATAAAATAATTAAAATAATATACACTATCTTAACTACGTGCGTCAATTGATCTAAAAACGGTAGAAAATCTCCGACGAAGTGCGTTCCGCGTCAGATGGAAATCGAAAATGGACGCCACCCTATTGAAGGTTCGCTGCAACCCGTGAATAGCGCTATTCAACCCATAGTTGGTGCGGCGAAAAGGAAGCCTGAGCATGGAGTTGTGACGCATTAGCCTTGGTTGTACGTTGATGCTAATCTGTTGAAGGATCCTTCCGCAGTCGATTCTTCCTTGTAGCACATCTGCAACAGTTAAAGCTCTACAGACATCTCTACGGACCCGCAGAGGCTCCATGTCAACCAACTGACACCGACTTTCGTAGCTAGGAAGACGAAAAGGGTCGCTCCAAGGAAGTCTACGAAGTGCGAACCGAAGAAAACGGCGTTGAATAGATTCGATTCGCTCGGCGCCATTATCATAGCATGGACTCCAGACCGCTGAACAGTACTCCAGTGTCGAACGAACGAGAGAATAGTAGAGCGATTTTAGGCAGTGAATGTCGCTGAAGTTCTTCGCAACCTTGAATATAAAACCGAGTGTCCTTGAAGCTTTGTCAACAACATACGATAAATGTTGCGTGTACGTCAGTTTCGAATCCAGCTGAACACCTAGGTCTTTAACGCACTGCGTTCGTTCGATGGTCGTTCCGAGAAGATGGTAGTTGAACAGAATTGGTTGTTTCTGACGTGAGAAGGTTATCACTGAGCACTTGGCAGGGTTGACCACCAACCGATTTAGAGTACACCAATCAGCAAAGGCATCAACCTGCGCTTGGAGTAAAAGACAGTTGGCGGTTGAACAGATTCGCATAAAGATTTTCAGGTCATCAGCAAACGACAGGCGGGGCCCTCCGATAACATAGTGTACGTCGTTGAAGTATAAAAGAAATATCAACGGTCCCAGATGGCTACCCTGCGGTATCCCGGACGTGGCGCAGAAACTCCTTGAACGAAGGTCACCCAAGGCAACTGTCAATTGACGCCCTGTGAGATATGATCGAAACCATCTTAAAAGATTACCACCAACTCCTAGTCTGTCAAGTTTAGCGATCGCGATATCATGATTCAACTTGTCGAAGGCTGCCGTTAAATCTGTGTAGATCACGTCCGTTTGGCATCGAGCGATCATACCATCAGTGATGTACGACGTAAGGCACAATAGGTTTGTAGTTGTGGAACGCCCTGGTGAAAATCCGTGCTGGTCGTCACTTAACAACTGCTTGCAATGTGTAAAAAGTGAGTTCTTAACGACCAGTTCAAAAAGCTTCGATACAGCGCTTAACGATGTGATTCCTCGGTAGTTGTTCACGTCCCGCTTGCTTCCTTTTTTATATACCGGAAACATGTCCGCCATTTTCCAGCAATAAGGAAATGTACCGCTAGAGAGGGACATCTGGAATATCTGATGAAGTGGATACAGAAGACAAGCCATGTTCTGTTTCAGAAAAACCGCCGGAACCCCATCGGGTCCGGGCTTAAGCGATGTTTTAAGGTGTAATGCCGCGTTCGAGATTGATTCTGAATCCACATCAACTAGGCTAAGTGTTTGATTTGCCAAGGGAACATTGTCGGCGGCAGCGTGAACAGAATGACTGGTTAGTCTCTCGTCTTCATAAACACTGGCAAATTTTACCGAGAACAGATCGCAAATTTCCTGTTGAGTGCCAGCAGTCTCGCCATTATAGAACATGGATGAAGGTAAGCCCACTTCCTTACGTTGTTGATTAACATAGCTCCAAAAAGATTTCGGATGAGATTTGAGACGCCGTTGAACCCCACTCAGATAACGTTGAAAATGCGCACGACTGATCCGTTTATATTCGTAGTTGAGCCTGCTACAGTGGCGTTTAAGCGACATGGTGCGGTGTTTCGTGAATCTTTTAAGATCCGCTCTTTTAATCCGTTTTAGCGAGCGAAGAGCGTTCGTCATCCAAGGGACCCGAGAGTCAGTCTGAACAATCTTTTTTGGGACGTGTCTGTCAATGACATAAGCCAAGACGTGGGAAAAAGTTTGAGCAGCGATGTTAACGTCGGTCGAATCAAGAATTCTCTGCCAATCCAAACTAGATAAAACATCACCAATACTGCGATAGTCGGCTCTACGGAAGTCATATGACACAGTAGCAGGAGTGTCGACGAAGTCTCGAGCTACAACGTCCTCGACAGCAACTATTAGAGAAGGATGGTGAGGGACATCCTTAACTAGAGGCACGGGAGCTGTAGAGATGACGGGAGCAATATCTCGGCCACTCACGAAGCAGAGATCTAGAGAGCGATTATTCTCATTCACCACGTTATTAACTTGGGATAAAGTTGCGGTACTGTAGCTGTCCAGAAGCTGAATAGCCCCTGCATGGAAAGAGGAACGTTCATGGTCGGGACGGAGGAAGCCGCTGTGAGTTGGAGTCCATGTAATGCCCGCTAGGTTGAAGTCTCCCAAAATAATCATTTCATCATGGAGGGCAACCGTATTCGAAATAGCAGAAACAGATCGGCAGTGCGCATCAATAAGGTCTAAATCTCGAGTTAGATCTGGAGGAATGTACACCGCACAAAGGAATAGCATACGGCCTCCAAGCTGAATTGCTACCCAAACTTGTTCTACGGTGATCCAGGAATCGTCTTCAACTGCACTTGCTTTCAACCTGACACTAACTGCAACGAGAACACCACCGCCAGTCATTTTCCTACTGTTGTTTATGTGCCGATCACAGCGGAAAACCATCTCCAAAAACATAACTAGAAACAGTCCGAGAATCTAGCCATATCTCGGTTAAGACTATAATGTCGTAGCAATGATCCATGAACGCTAACCGATAATCATCAATAAGGCCGTTCATTCCGCCAACATTCTGGTAATAAATTAAAAGGTCCGAATTCCGACGTTCGAGGTTTGTAGCACTGGGAAAGGAAATACCATCAGAGCGGGAAGTGTCCATGTTTTGACCATACTTGCCGTTACTTGGAATCTGGAAGACTCCGTTTCCCAACTCAACCGCAGGGCCGGGACGGCTGCTGGTCGCTGGCAGGTAGGGCTCGACTGCGTTGAGCGGAATAGGGGCTTCCTCAAGACTAGCGGCATTTGTGCGTCCCGGTATCCTGCTTGCAAACGTTGATCGAAGCTGGCTAGAAGATGAACTGGAAACGACGAACGAATCAGGCAACGAATTGTTCGAATTCACAGAGTACTTGCCTGTAGTAGAAGTTCGGAAGCACCCATCACCCAACTCAAACGCAGGGCCGGGACGGCTGTTGATCGCTGGCGGGAGAGGCTCGACTGCGATGAGAGGGATGGGGACTTCCTTAAGGCATGAGGCAAGTGTGCGTCCCGGTGTAGAACAAGGTCGGCGAAGGCTATTTCCATTAGTATGATCACTTCGATCAGAAGCAATAGAAATGTTGAAATTGGTGTTGGAGGGTTCGAAACAGTTGGAGGCAGGGCTGGAACACGGAAGCAGATCAGGCAAAGAATTGATACTGACAGAAGCATACTTGCCTGAAAGTGGTTGTTGGGAAACCCCTCTACGGTTGTGAGAACAATTTAATAAAACCTTTATAAGAACATAAAGATTTTGAAAATGTTCTAGTGATAGATGTTATGACCACTTGAGAACCTTCATAAAACCTATTGGCTGCCATTAAAACCAGAATGTGGCTAAATGGCCACACATGTCAAACTTCACTGTGAAATCGAGGTTGTTTTTTTTTCGTTCTGCTTTGTTCGATTCCCTGCTCTTCTGATCCATTTAGCAGTCAAAAAACGGTCTAGTGTTGTAGGAAATTTGGTTTAATAGCAAAATATCCAAAACAAATTGTGTTTCTGCAGCGTATTATGCTCCAAATTATATGCGCATTTATTTTTATGGTGAATATTGGCACGGTAAGAGCCAAAAATTAATGCGCCTCGGAAATTATGCGAATTTACAACAACATAAATCAAATTAAAACAAATCTATTCGATAAATTAATCAAGAATTTACTGAAAAGTGCTTAGAATTGGATGAGATTATCTAAAAGAATGCCGAAATCAGTCTCCGGTCTACAGTTTAATTGCATACCATTGAAAATTTGATGCATTTATTTTTCGACATTTCAATTATTTCTTATATTTCAATATGGCGATTGAAATAAAATCACATTTTTGCCATAAAGCCAATTTTTCTTCCCAATGACTATTGTAAAACTAATTGGTCTTATGGCGACTTCCTTCAATGCCAATTTGCCGTTTAATGCATTTACTGGAGGCAAAATGGTTTTAAAATGCTTTTTCAACTGACCATCATAAGATAAAATCAATGAGTCCTAAAACGGCATTTCAATACAGCATTTTACGAGTTCATAAAGTCGTAATAAAACCTTCGATAGGAGTAAAAGGAATTTGAGAAACAAGGTTCTAAGATCGTTGTAAATAAGCTGTGTAGGTTCTTATAAACCTGACTAAAATATGAAACCTATTGGCACCTCTAGGTGTCATAATAAAACCAAATTGATTTCTAGTGGCTTTCATAAAACCTTAATAAAACTTAATAAAGCAGGATGGTTTTGGCAATGTTACTTGGGAACACAACTAAACCTGAACCATTGTGAGACCGCCCAGCAACTGCTGTGTCAGACAGTTCGTGAGCCGGCATCGGATATCGCTATAATTTCTGACCTATACCCCATCCCAGCCGACAACGGCAATTGGGTTGCGGACAGGTCCAATATGGCGGCATTATGAACGACGGGCAAGTACCCGGTTCAGGAGGTTGTGGTTACCACAAACGAAGGCTTCGCGGTTGTAAAAGTGAATGGAGTGTTCTTCTGTAGCTGCTACATACCGCCAAGATGATCGCTTGAACAATTTTCCAATATGCTCGATCGGATGACAACTGAGTTAACTGGCTTAAAGCCGTTTGTAACAGCGGGGGACTTCAAGGCTTGAGCACTCGAGTTCTTCAGGGTCTTTGAGCAGAATTTCCATCCCATTAAAAAAAAAAAAAAAAATTCTTCGGGAGGCTTTGGCAAGGCTCAATGTGGACCTAGCCAACGTAGGTACCACGAGTACCTACCATAGAAACGGAGTGGAATCGATAATCGATATAACCTTCAGCAGTCCTGGGCTGCTTAATACTTGGAGGGTGGATGATGGCTACACCCATAGCGACCACATGGCGGTCAAACCGAGGAATGGAAGATCGCCGGTGTATTGGTGGACAGGGTCGATTGCCAACCTCCGAAGAACATGCCTCCACGCAAGACGGAGGGTGCAAAGAGCGCGGTCAGACGCCGATAGAATCGAGTGTAGAGGGGCGCTAGTCGCCGCGAAGGCCGCATTAAAGAGGGAGATAAAAGCCAGCAAGCCAGCCTGCTTTGAGGGCCTGTGTCAAAAGGCCAATATGAACCCGTGGGGTGACGCCTATCGGGTACTAATGGCCAAAACCAGAGGAACGGTGGCTCCAACCGAGCAATAACCAGAGCTGCTGCAGGTGATCGTTGGGGGACTCTTTCCGAACCATAACCCGAGTCCATGGCTCCCGCCGTCGTAGATTTGTCCCATGACCAGCGTTCCTGTACCCCAGACTTTAACGCTGTTATAGCAAACGGAAGGGTGGGCGGCTCAGCCGAACACCCGTGATCACATGGACATTGACAACGGCACAACGGGGGCCGGCGACAAGGCGACGGTTGACAAATGCTGAACTCATTGCGATAGCAAAGTCACTAAAGATGAACAAAGCGCCAGGACCCAATGGTATTCCTGGCCATGAAGACGGCTATCTTGCTGGCTCCCGAAATGTTAAGGGTGGTGATGCAAAGGTGTCTGAACGAGTGTCTTCCCGAACGCCTGGAAAATTCAGACTCTTGTTTTGCTGCCAAAGATAGGGAAGCCACCAGGGGATCGGCATATAGACCTATATGTCTGTTGGATACAGCGGGTAAGATGCTCGAGAGGGCAATCCTCAACAGACTGACAAAGTACACGGAGGGTATAGGCGGTCTGTCTAGTAAACAGTTTGGCTTCCGTAAAGGGAAGTCGACGGTGGATGCCATTCTGTCCGTTACCAAGTCGGCCGAAGTTGCAATCCAGCGCAAGAGGCGAGGAGTCCGCTACTGTGCAGTGAGCACCCTTGACGTGAGAAATGCGTTCAATAGCGCCAGTTGGGTGGCTATCGCCGACTCGCTCCAACGCCTTCACGTTCCTGTACAAGATTCTGGGAAGCTATTTCTATAATCGCGTACTGGTGTACAACACTGAGGTAGGCCAGAAACGTGTCCAGATCACCGCAGGCGTCCCACAATGTTTGATCCAGGGTCCGGTGCTATACAACACGATGTACGATGAGGTACTACGGCTTGAGTTCCAGAACGGGGTGAAGATAGTCGGGTTCGCGGACGAAATCACCCTGGAGATATGTGGTGAATCCATTGAGGAGGTGGAGCTAAAGGCCTCGCACTCCTTGGTATTGTGGAGAGATGGATGAGTTCCAGGAAACTGGAGCTAGCCGATCATAAGACTGAGGTCACGGTTGGTAACAACCGAAAATCGGAGCAAAATGCGACGATCAGTGCAGGTAACTGCACAATTGAATCGAAGAGGTCTTTGAGGTATCTTGGGGTCATGATCGACGATAAGCTGTCCTTTACCAGCCACGTCGATTACGCCTGCAAGAAAACCTCTATAGCTTTATCGGCATTATCCCACATGATGTCGAATAGCTCGGGAGTAAGCGTAAAGTCTTGGTCAGTGTCGCCCTGTTCATACTTAGGTACGGCGGGCCTCGTCCCTCGTAGACTATTCTCCATACATTTTTTTGAAATTTTGTATGGAGCGTAGACTTTGGTCAAAGCCACCCCCCTCCCACCAAATAAGTCTACGTGGTTTATGAATAGCCCCTATTCGATGAGAAATAAAGCTTAAGTTTAATAAAATTCTTGCTTGCGTTTTTTTCCTTAAATCAACATCCCATTGCTGGGTACAATTTTACCCATGTAACGAAATTTATTTATTTATTTATTTTTTTATTTAACAAAATTTATTTATTTATTCATTTAACAAAAAAGGGAGTCCACCCATAAAATGAGTAATCTCAAATGGGTATATTTTTACCCATTCTCCAAAAAATATCATTTTCAAAGATGGGTAAAAATATACCAATTTCTTGACGTTCATACCATTTACTCATAAATGGGGAAAACGATTTTACCCATTTAATGGGTGGACTCCCTTTTTGGTGAAATGGGTGAAATTTTACCCATTAATGGGTTTTTTATTCTTACCGTGCAGAGTATCGAAGCAGCGTTGCCGGATGAGAATATTTGTGACGAAGCCCATCTTGAGGACTGATGGAGTTATATCAAAGCAGCTGTAAATAACACTGGGAGCACTGTTTGAGTCAATTTAGTGAGAACACAGAAAAAAAAAATTAATTATGACAGGAGCGTAAAATTTTTCCTCGTTTGATTCCAAGCCAAAACAAGGGTAATCAATGAAATCGTTTACAATCTTTCATATGCCATACAACAATGTTTGCAATCTTCGATTCAACAGACCTGATTGCAGCGATATCTGGCTTAAATTCGCATGAAAGATCCCATTAACTTATGCCAAGTCTAGACAACGCGGAAAATTAAATGTTTCTTAAACCTCCGATTAAATCTTTGTCTTCTGACCGTAGCTGCAAACTCCCTGCCAGATCATACATTTGCGTACGAATTTATCTGCAAAAACAAATATAAATCAGACTGAGACTCCTCATCGAGGCTTCTCCTTGTATAATTTTGGTCCCAAAAGTTGTCCGAAGTTGGCCGGGCTTCAAATAGTGAGTTGACAACTTCGAAGGAGGGTGCGGCCGACCTCTCGTCCTCACAAGTTCCTACCTCACGCCTCCACGAGTCTTATGATCACAAAAGACTGCCAGCTGAAACATGGAGACGCTGGTTGGCGTAGCCTGGGCAATGTTGTCAATCTGACAATAGCGAAGTGAGGGGTGCGACTGAAGATCGTGTACCTTTATATCATATTGTATGTTTCCCATTCTCATATGATCAATAATTTCAGCACGCTTTGGAATCATTTTTGTATTCCAAAACCATGTAAGAGCCGGGAGCAACACGACAGGCATCAAAGGCTCAATTTGTTTTTCAGCATTTCAGCATTACATTTAATTTAAAATTGCACTTCTGAATTTCAACTACTATATTCATTAAAGACTGGCATGTGCTCATAAGCAGTGCAAGATTATATTTTAATATTGTGTTTAGTGGCATTATGGTAAGATACGCCATTTATTTCAGGAATCACCAAACCGGACTCTTCGTTCACTCCAATTGCTATATTTGAAATGTTACTAGAACAGTATAGAGAAAAATATTACAACATGTCTTATAAAACCATATCTTTTATTGAAATTTTATCTTTGATATTTGGAATGATCTATTCTGTTTTCAGCTTTTCCACACACTTAGAAATTATGCATTTTACACGAGGCGTAATTCATGTTTGTAAAAAGTCAGGAAACGTAAAGAGAGATTTCGTGTAAAATTATGTCTCCTGAAACTGACACATACGCAATTCGGCGAAAGCTGTGTTTGATTGAATTTATTTTCTCATCTCTTTCAACTTATTCTTATGTGCTAAAGGACACTTGCATGTGTCGGTCTCAGGGGACCGAAATTTACACGACATTTTGATAGTGTGCAGGACAAGAAGGATATTAATACATATCTAATATTTATTTATTTTTCAGTAACAATCTATTAGTAGTATCATTCAAGTTTGAAATTTGAATAAATTGGCATGTTTGTCTATAATGATATCCTAATATTTTGTGTGCAAAATATACTAAATATTAAATAACATATAACGGGAAAAGGGAGGGACCATCAGGGCACCCAAGTAAAACGATTTGGGTGGGGGGGGTGGGCCGCCCTCCCTCCTTTTTTTTTTTTTGGGGGGGGGGGGGGGCGCCTCCTCGCCCCTTTCTGTTTTTCCCTATACGGAGCCGAAATCATATTGCATGTATAATAGATATTTTGTATTTGCTTTAAAAACTAGGTTAGTTTGGGGAACCGAAGTACTCGCGGTTTATTCAAGGTTAGGGATAACAATTTATAATAGGATCGGGAAGGATAATAGGGTCTTATTTTTCTAGATCGCCCGTCGATACAGAGCTGCTGTTGCTGATGAGCATAGTGGAGATAATCTGTAACGGAACGGAAAGAAAGGAAAATTTGGAAGATAACAACGAGAAGAGGACATTTGGATCAAAAGGGTACCACGAAAAGACAGGGAATTAGCGGCAGAAAAGGAACTACAATTAGATTCTGACATTAATTCTCTTTAAAAACCAATAGATTTGATTCATGTAATCTAAATCAAGGCCCGCCAACACTTCTCTAACAGGCTTGGGCGGTTTTCCTTGAAGCTGGAGAGCTTCTATCAGATGAGATCTGGCTTTCAGATGATGGTTGCATTTCCACACGACATGGTCGATATCTTGGTAGTCCCTGCCGCAAACACAAAGATTGCTATCCGAAAGTCCGACTCGGAATGTATGTGCATTCAGTAAGTAGTGATTAGACATCAGTCGGCTCATAACACAAATGAAATCGCGCTGCACGTCCATCCCTTTAAACCATGCTTTCTTCGATACTTGAGAAAGAATTGAATGCAACCATCTACCCAGTTCTCCATCTCTCCATTTACGTACCCAGCTCATCAATGTCTCTTGACGAGCCAATGAGAAAAATTCATTGAATGCGATTGGACGCTCGTAGACATCGCCTTCCATAGCGCCCACCTTAGCCAGTGAGTCTGCCTTCTCATTGCCCGGGATCGAGCAATGTGAAGGGACCCAAGCCATGGTGATAGTGTAAGAGCGTTTAGACAAAGCACTCAAACTTCTACGTATTCCATATAGGAAATACGTTGAGTGCTTGACCAACTTCATTGACCGAACAGCCTCCAGAGAGCTTAGACTGTCGGAGAAAATGAAGTAGTGCTCAGGTGGAAGAGAAGCTATATGTTCTAGGGAATAGTATATAGCTGCTAGTTCAGCAACATATACAGAACATGGCTTTTGTAGCATAAAGCAGGCGCTATGAACCGTGTTAAAAACACCAAAACCACTGGAATCATCTGTTTTTGACCCATCTGTGAAGAACCTACGGTCCTCGCTGATGTGTCCATATTTGCTTGCAAAGATTGGAGGTATCAACACCGCACGATGGTTTCTGGGATTCCGACGATGTTTTCCCTCATTGACAAATCAAAAACCACCGTAGAACCGAAGAAGTCTAAAAAGTTATCACGATTGGAATCAACCGAAGATGGGCTTACCTCAAGTGTTATGTACCAGTGGTACACACTCATAAAACGGGTTTGGGCATTTTGTTCGAGCAGCTTTTCGAAAGTATCAATGACCGATGGATTTAAAACCTCACATCGGATGAGGAACCGAAGCGTTAATTCCGCGAAACGATCTGTCAATGGCTGTACTCCTGAAAGTACCTCCAAACTCATGGTATGGGTTGAGTTCATGCAACCTAGCGCGATCCGAAGACAACGATACTGAATTCGTTGAATCTTTAGCAGATGTGTTTTTGCCGTGGATTGAAAACAAAAGCTAGTTTTCTAAAACCGACAGAATAGTTGTTCGGTACAGCTTGATTAAATCCTCCGGATGAGCTCCCCACCATGTACCGGTTATCGTTCGCATGAAGTTGATTCGCTGTTGGCATTTCTGTGTCAGATGCACAATGTGTTTCCCCAGGTGCATTTCGAATCGAACCAGACTCCGAGATATTTATACGACATGCTATGTGTGATTGTTCTACCCATCAGAAGAAGCGGAAACTTTGCTGGATGATGTTTCTTCGAAAAAACCACCATCTCGGTTTTCTCCGGTGAAAATTCGATACCCAGCTTTAAGGCCCAAGTAGACATATTATCCAGAGTACTCTGCAACGGTCTTTGCAGGTTGACTGTAGTTAGTCCTTGAACCGAGATAACACAATCATCCGCAAGCTGTTTTAGTGAGCAATTTTTCACAAGACAATTGTCAATGTCTCTGACGTAAAAATTGTAAAGAATGGGGCTCAAACAAGAGCCTTGGGGGAGTCCCATGTAACTAAATCGAGAAGTTACTAAGTCACCATGGGAAAACCTCATTTGTTTCTCAGACAATAAATTGAACAAAAAATTATTCAAAATTGGAGAAAACCCGGAGGGAAAGGGGGGGGGGGGGGGGGGGGGGGGGGGGGGGGGGGGGGGGGGGGGGGGGGGGGAAGGTGTCCACGATGAAATTGCCACACTATGAAATTGCTCTAACTTTTTAACCGTTGAGTAGAATTTAATGAAAATTTGGGTGGATTTAGTTCATAGTGCATTATTTACATCCTGCAAGTTTTAGAGTCCTGTGATCAAAACTCGCGGAAATGGAGTCGAAAGAACAGCTCCTGCGTGATAAAATCTTGCGCATTCATCATGAGAACAAGGATCTCTCGCATCGTTCCATCGCTAAAACGTTGGGAATCGCGAATTCCACGGTGTCGCGAGTGATTAAGCGGTTCGAGGAACGGTTGACCACCGATTGGAAGCCCAGGAAAGTGAAGGAAAAAGTATTCCGTACAACACCAAAAATCACAACCGCGTAGTTGGGGCCTTCAACCGAAATCCGAACGCCTCCGTTCGGGATGTGGTTAAGAAGCTGCACCTAAGCCGAAGTTTTGTCCAGAAGGCCAAAACTAAGGCTGGGCTTCGAACGTTCAAGGTACAAAAGGCCCCTAATCGCGACGAGAAGCAGAACAAGTCCACCAAAACCCGTGCCAGGAAGTTGTACCTCAACATGCTGTCGAAAGTTGAATGCTGCATCATTGACGACGAAACATATGTGCAGGCCGACTTCAAACAGATCCCCGGCAACCTGTTTTTCACGGCCAAGGATAAGTTCAGCGTTCCGGAGCATGTCCGCACTCAGAAGATGTCCAAATTTGCGAAGAAATTCCTGGTTTGGCAAGCCATCTGCACGTGCGGGAAGCGGAGTGCACCTTTCGTGACCCAGGACACGATGAACGGACAGGTGTACATAAAAGAGTGCCTCCAGAAGCGGCTGCTTCCTCTCCTGGAAGGCCCACAACGTCCCAACAATCTTCTGGCCGGATTTGGCCTCATGCCACTACTCCAAGGACGTGCTGAAGTGGTATGCGGACAATAAGGTCAATTTCGTGCCGAAAATGTTCAACCCTCCCAACACTTCGGAGCTCCGCCCCATCGAGAAGTACTGGGCGATTATGAAGCAGCACCTTCTTAAACGACCTAAGGTAGTGAAGACAGTCGAGGAACTGAAGAAAGTATGGGTTTACATGCAAAAAACGGTTGATTCACAGATTGTGCAGAATCTTATGGCCGGGATTAAGGCCAAGGTGCGGGCATTTGCGTATGGACTGTAAATAAAATACGAGTAAAATGGTAAAATGAAGTTTAATAGTTATTTCTCAATCCCTGAAAATTTGATGCCAATCGGATGAAAACTCAAATTTTGCGAATCAATTTTGTGTGTGGCAATTTCATCGTGGACACCCTTTATACGACGCGTTACGCATTCTTTTCCCGAGCGTCCAAAGAGTACGAGGGAGTCCGCGGAAACCCATTAAGAATCCGCGGGCCAGTTTTTGGGCTTAAAAGTTAGGCTGCGGAAGAAGGTGGGAGACGCGTGGTGGTGTTTGGGGGGGTTTCGCGAGGGTGGTGCTGCCCGGGGGGGCTGAGGGGGGCCTGAAGAGCGCTGTTAATGATCAATTCGGACAGAAGCCGGTATTCTTCCCGCGGTGGAAGTGCCTCAATCGATTGCTCAACCTCAGTAATAGCTTCTGCATACTTTCCCCAGTCAATATGTTTCGTGAGGTCGTATGTTATGTCGATAGACGGAGGCTGCTGTGTACCATTAGAAATTGAAACCTCGATCGGCAGATGATCACTACCGTGGGGATCTTGAACCACCTTCCATGTACAGTCCAGCGATAGTGAACTCGAACAGATTGAGAGGTCTAAACGGCTATCTCTTGCTGGAGGTGCCACTCGTGTAACTTCCCCAGTGTTGAGAATTGTCATGTTGAAGTCGTCGCAAAGGTCATATATAATGTTTGAACGGTTGTCGTCGTACAATTCTTCCCACCCTGTTCCGTGAGAATTGAATTCTCCCAAGAGCAACCGTGGCTCAGGCATAATTGAGCAGATTCTCGAGAGATCTCGGCGAGATATCGCAGCTCTTGGAGGAAGATATATTGAGGCGATACTGAGGTTTTTTCCTCGAATAATCACCTCACATGCTACAATTTCGTTGCCTGGCATCGACGGTAAATTGACTCTATAGAACGAGTGTTGTTTTCTGATACCTATGAGAACTCCTCCATGTGAGTCTGATCGATCCAGGCGAATTATATTAAAATCAGGAAAAGGAATGTTGACATCAGGAGATAGCCATGTTTCGCATAATGCAAAAACATCGCATCGTAATTTGTTAACTAAAAATTTAAAAGCATCTAATTTTGGAAACAGACTTCGACAGTTCCATTGTAGAACAGAAATCGTATCCTTAACCTCAGTAGACAAATTATCCATCGAGAGATATGATAGTGGCGAGGAGGGGCATTTTGAAAACCAACTGTTTCAGAAAAGGAGCAATACAAGGAAGTATTCCTTTGATAATGTTCTTTACAAGGTCGGAAGCATTGAAGAAGTTCAGTATGATGTCCACGATGCCAGAAAGTGTGAACATTGGAGAATCTTGAGGTTGCTCAACCGGCTCTGTATGATGTCTTTCTGGCTGAAAATTTGAAAAAACTGGGCCAACATGGCTTTTTGTTGTACCCGGAAGTGGTGGGAAGTCTCGATCCGCCTGAATTTGGAATCCCGGAGTTAAATGTTTCGGGGAATTTCCACTTGTTTTGGATTTGGATAAAATAGGTTGGGAGTTACTGCAAGGAACTTTTCGAGGCGTGGATGTGGGTTGGACGGCTCTCGCTCGTTTTCTCGTTGATCCTTTGAATACGAAGGGGACCCCCTCACCAACCTCAGAGTCAGATCCTTGATCGTCAAGAGATAGAGAAGAGTAGATAATAATAATCGAATCCTGATCAAATCGATTTTCAGATTATTCCACTGCTATGGAAAGTTACCTTGCTACAATAGATGGTAGTATTACATCATCATCATCATCATCATCATCATCATCATCATCAAAAGTTGTCCGAAGTTGGCCTTTACAAACACAGAAAAAAAAAGAATTTTAACAAACGCGTAAAATTTCCCCTCGTCTAATTCCAAGCCAAAGCAAGCGTAAACAACATAATTGTTTGTAATCTATCATACAGCATACAACATCATTTGCAATCTTCCATGCAACAGACCTGATTCCTGCGATATCTTGTTTAAATTTACATGAAAGGTCCCATTAATTTATGCCAAATCTAGCATTCCCTTTATGTGAATCAGGTAACGCAGAAAACTAAATGTTTCTTTCAAACTGTGTAGTTTTCACCATCCATAAGTATGCATATGATAAAGTTTCCTGTATGGCTTCGCGATAGCAAATTCGCTACACTGTGCTACGGACTGCATCATCCTTTTACTCAAATCGCGATCGGACATACCTGGGTTGTTTCTGAAGGACCTCACGAAGAGTTGGTTTACTCACTCAATGTGCCATGTTGCAATGCAAGCAATTGTTAGAAATATTTAAATTCGAAGATGCATAATTTCAGAAAATTAAATACGGAATGCATGTGTTATTATCGTTTAAAGGCTGACCTTAAATATTTTGTGACCCTCCCAATTTTTGATTTTCCTATTTTCACCACTATATGTTGCCAAAGGAAGTACTAGGCTAGTCAAAAAATTTTGAAAGCGAAATCTATGCAGCTGTAGAAAAACCAAAATTTCTACGCCATTTTAATATTTCATCTTTCTTAAAAACTTACACGCTAAGAAAAAAGTACCCAAAATTAAGTTGTTATTCGCCCATCTTGCATGTTTTGTGCATTAAGTTAAAGTTAGGTAAAAGATGAAAACTTAATTTTGGGTAATAACATTTAAGGTACCAAGGGGTAAAATTTGCGTAATTTTGGGTAATGACGTTCTAAATACCGATGTGTTAAATTTACCTACTGTTGAGTAATATCATTTCAGAAAGAAATGGATAAAATTTACCAAATAAATTTTCGACTTTCATACTCATACTGTATAATAAAGTTCATTTCGAGAATAAAAATGCCAGGTTGAAAAGTGTAGTCTTTATTAGAATCAAAAATCAATACCCCAAAATCCCCCCGATTAGGGGGGTTGGGGGGGGGCCCCCCCATTGGGGTGGGGGTGGGGGTTCCCCCCTCTTATTAAACAAAAAGGGGGGAAGTGGTGGGGGGGGGCGCCGGGCCGGGGCGGGGGGGGGTGGTGTGTATGCGAGGGGGGTAGGGGGGGGTCTTTGTGTTGTATAGGAAAAAATTAATTTATTTATTACTTATTGCAAAATGGAAAAACAATTATCTTTTGTTTTTTTTGGGTTTTGGTGGGGGGAAAAGTTGTGGAAAAAATTGGGTAGGGGTTGAATAATTTTTATTTTTTTTTTTTTTTTTAGGGTGGGTGTGGCCTCGCTTTGCGTTTGTCTCTTGTTGTTGGGGTCGTAATCCGGGGGTGGTGAGTTGGGGGAGTTGGGTGTTTGGGTTTTTGCTAAAAATCTATTAGGAGCAATAAAAGTGATTTCCCAAAAAAAAAATTATTTCATTTCCGCTTTTAACACTTTTTGACTAACTTAGTATTGAACATAAAAATGGGAATCAATAGCATCCTGCATTCTAGTATTGCGGTAAACGTGACTTCAAGAAACCGTTTTATTTATATTGAAATAGATTGAAGATGATAACTGGATTAATTCCCTACAAACAAAAGACATCACAAAATCTTTGTATAATTTCGACAGACTTTCATTTTTCAAGATACTTTAACAAATTGCATTTGTTGATGAATATAAACCTTCCCGGCTCGTGAACGAACGATTAGAAATCATATTTTCAAGTAAGATAAGATGGATATCCAAGCTCTTCGCAGCATCCTGTTTATTTTGCCGCATGGATTATCTCCATTGAGACCTACAACCAACTCCACTTGTCAAAACAATCTGTCATAAATGGTTATCCAATCCTATCCTTGCAACAGAGGTGCAAATGAAAGAGCCTGAGTGCACATCCACCAACCACACTCACATCATGAAACCAAGCACACCCGTCCTCTCGGACACATGCGCTCTCATCGCCGTTGTTGGTTGTTGTTCTTCCTCGGGAGACTAACTCGCTCCTCCGAAGTATGGTGGAAGAGCAATATGATCCTCTGAGGGAAAATTGCGATACTTGTGGTTGGCAGTTGTGTTGTTGTTGAGAAACAGCCCATGTTGTGAACTGACTTCTGTTGCGATGGTCGGTGATGACGATGGCGAGCCGCTCCCTAACTATGGATCTCACTTTTGACAGCATAGATTTCTCATCAGAGGGAAATTTGAGATGCTGCGGATGAGATGATTGAGGGATGATAAATCGTGAGGGGTTCGCACTTTGGTTGGAGCAATGTAGGATGGGATTGCTATTTGAAATCGTGGGTTGAATTTTGTACAATTCAAATAGCTTTATACGAAAATTTCTCCATGGCCAATTGCCAAAATAACCGGTAAGAATGAAGTTTTATGATTGGACTCTTTTGGTTTGATCACAATGTTCTATTTTTCCTGTATGTTTTACTATTCTTATTGATCTAGCATAACTTTTAACTACATACTACATTTATTACGTAATATAGAGTATCTTGACATCAAATGCCATGCAAGTTATTTCCAGTGAAAACTAGATGTATAGATGCTGATATCAAGATACTCTATATCACGTAATATAGGTTGTAGTGCGAACGGGGTGTTACGTTCTTTTACGACCGCAACTGTGACATATGTTTTCCAATAAATTTGGTAAAGAGCACTCGTGCGAGTAAAGAACTAAGGCAGCCCTATGTTTGCACCTTTGAAACTGAAGAAATGATCCATGAAAAAATGAAAATCTTTCAATAAAAAAATATATGGAACTCGCTATCGCTCGTCGGACCAAACTAAAAAAAAACATCCTCCGTTTGTATTATACCGGGCAAATGCTTGAATCAGCCGTTTTCCTGGAATCTAATCTACGCTATGTTAACACTTCAGATGTCGGAAACATCGACCGCTTTCTGCCGCCTTAGTTCTTCAGTCCTCATTACGGCTACGCAAAAACTTCGGAATCCTTCTTTAGAAGCAATATTTTATCCGAATACCTGAAAGAACGGGCATGTCACTAAATCTGAGTAGTAACGCAGTTAAAGATCAATTTTACAATCTTTATGGATCAAAATTAACAAAAATAGTGCCGCAACCTGAAAAAAGCAGGCATGATTTATGGAACATACAATATAGTTCAGCGAACAAAACTGATTTACTATGTATCATTTTTATAAGCTTATGGTTCATTATTTATAACTTTATGGATCATTGGCAATTTATTTATGGAAAATTACAAATACTCTATGGAACATGGGAATATATTTTATTGCACAAAGGTTACATTCTATGGATCAATTTTACAAGTTTAAGAAAAGTTATTGAACCTTTTATGGATCATTTGCAATATGTTTATGGGTAATCAGTACTATTTTACCGATCATACCCTAGATATATAACGGTACATTTTTGACATTTTATTGCTAAAACTTACATAAAATATGGATCACATTGCTGTATTTTATGGATCATTTAAATTTTTTTTATTGATTTTCATCAGAGCCTAATGGGTTATAAATACGTTTTTCATGGCACGATTTTCAATTTTTTATGGATCGTTTATTATTTTTTATATGCAAAAGTACGTTTGCCCAATTCTTCCATACCGCTGTTCAACGCGTTGCTTATTTGAGATTCTGAAATTAAGAAACAAAGCCCATGCTTTTGATGCATCTCCCCATTTTCTTGGCAACCCTAAGGATGGCTTCCAGCGACCAAACCGACCATCCAACTTTCACTTTTCTTGCCTTTGTTTGTTACCAATGTCAGGAGCCGGATCACCGCCACCTTCCGCAACTGGATTGTCATCGATTTCTCTCTGCAATATTCTACGAGAGCACGTTTCACCTCATCTGCTGTTTTGATCTCGTTCAGCACTCTGCACTCGATCACAATCTCCTGGGATAAAAACCTGACGTTTGCCACCACACCTTCTCGATGATTGTTACACAGACTTCTCGATGATTGTTACTGCGTGTGTGTGTGTGTGTGTGCGCGTGTGTGTGTGTGTGTGTGTGTGTGTGTGTGTGTGTGTGTGTGTGTGTGTGTGTGTGTGTTAAGACGGGATGGAAAATCTGCAACCAGACTCCTGAAGAACTCAGGGTGTGGGGATGAGGGTGCCAACTCCTCGACCCACTAAACACCCACCCGTGCCTTAAGCCCTGGACCCTCCCCGGATCACCTTTCGGTACTTCGGGGAGGGGGCTATTGTGCTTGTTAAGCACCCACTATGTCTAACTACTTAGGGCTTTAGTAGTTTGGTGGTCCCTGCAACCTGCCGTTGGTCGTTTCGCCATTTTTGTTTGAGATCGAGGACATTCTGGGAGGCTGCTATACATACCGCGTCCCAGATGTCCCGGCCTTGATACATCCTCTGGACCAAATTATCCGGAGTCGTGTCGTGACGGCTTACCGCTATCATGCCGGATACCACGCCGTCGAAGCAAGGTCATGTGAAGAACATGTGTTCCGCAGTTTCCTCAACTCCCGCGCACTCGGTGCATGCGGAGGACTGTGCATGCACATATTTGTGCAGATATTGTCTGAAGCAGCCGTGGCTTGACAATATCTGCGTTAAGTAGAAGTTCACTTCACCGTGTAGCCTACCAACCCACCCGGAGAGTTCCGGGATTAGTCAGTGGGTCCACCGACCTTTGGTGGAGTTGTTGCATTCCCTTTGCCACTTAACCATAGCGGTCTTTCGAATACCTCTTGTTCCACGTTGTTTGAAGCACTCTACATCCTCTTTTATGACAATGCCTATTGGAATCATCCCCGCTAGGACGCATACCGCGTCGCGTGATATCGTTTGGTATGCACTAACCACTCTTAGGCACATAAGCCTGTGCGTACTCTCTAGCTTACTCATGTAGCTCTTGATACTCAAAACGGTGATCCATGCCAGCCCACCGTACCTAAGTATGGACAGAGCGACACTGGCCAGGACTTTACGCTTACTCCCGAGCTTACCGTCGATCATGACCCCAAGATACCTCAAAGACCTCTTCGATTCAATTGTGCAGTTACCTGCACTGATCGTCGCATTTTTCTCCGATTTTCGGTTGTTAACAACCGTGACCTCAGTCTTATGATGGGCTAGCTCCAGTTTCATGGAACTCATCTATCTCTCCACAATGCCAATGGAGTGCGAGGCCGTTAGCTCTACCTCTTCAATAGATTCACTACATATCTCCAGGGTGATGTCGTCCGCGAACCCGACTATCTTCACCCCGTTCGGGAACTTCACCCCGTAGTACCTCATCGTACATCGTGTTCCAAGTAGCTCACTACGGTCATAATTAGGTGTAGTACTTCTGCTTGATTATGACTTAGCAAGTCATATTTATGTTATCTCAACCGAATGGCAACAAGTGGGCTACTAGGGATAGCACCGGACCCAGGATCGAACCTTGTGGGACGCCTGCGATAATCTGAACATGTTTCTGGCTTACCTCAGTATTGTACACCAGAACGCGATTCGGGAAGTAACTTCCCAGAATCTTGTGCAGGTACCCAGAAACCTGAAGGCATTGGAGGGAGTCAGCGATAGCCACCCAACTGGCACTATTGAACGCATTTCTCACGTCAAGGGTGACCACTACACAGTAGCGGACTCCTCGCCTCTTGCGCTGGATTGCCACTTCAGCTGTCTCGGTGACGGACAGAATGGCATCCACCGTCGACTAGACTGTTAGAGTCTGTTGAGGATTACCCTCTCAAGCACCTTACCCGCTGTATCCAACAGACATATAGGTCTATATGCCGATGGATTCCTTGGTGGCTTCCCTGTTTTTGGTAGCAACATTTGGATCTAAATTTTTCAGGTGTCCGGAAAGACGCCCTCGCTCAGGCACTTTTGCATCACCACCCAGAACATTTCGGGAGCCAGCAAGATAGCCTTGATGGCCAGGTTCGGAATACCATCCGGTCCTGGCGCTTTGTTCACCTTTAGCGACTTTGCTATCGCAATGAGTTCTACGTTCGTCATCGTCGCATCGTCGCCGGCCCCCGTTGTGCCGTTGTACATGCCCACGTGGTCACGGGTGTTCGGCTGAGCCGCCCACCCTTCCGTCGCTATGACAGCGTTAAGGTCTGGGATACTGGAACGCTGGGTCATGAGACAAATCTACGGCAGCGGAGGGCCATGGACTCGCGTCATGGTTTGGAAAGAGTCCCCCAACGTGCACCTGCAGCAGCTCTGGTGATTTCTGAAGCCGTCGTTCCTCTGGTTTTGGCCATTACTACCCGATAGGCGTCACCCCACGGGTTCGTATTGGTCTTCTGACACAGGCCCTCAAAGCAGGCTCACTTGCTGGCCTTTATCTCCCTCTTTAGCACGGCCTTCGCGGCGACAAACACCCCTCTACGCTCGATTCTATCGGCGTCTGACCACGCTCTTTGCAACCTCCGTCTTGCGTGGAGGCATGTTCTTCGGAGGTCAGCGATTGATTCCGTCCACCAATACACCGGCGATTTTCCATTCCTCGGTTTGACTTCCCTCGGCATGGTCGCATAGCACGCTCGTGTAAGTGCCGTCACGAGTCGTTCGCCGCAAGGTTCCTAGGTTTCACGTAAGATTCGTTCCCTCTGAAGCGCTTCTTTAAAAGTCTCTACATCAAAGTAGGACGTCCTCCATCTGCGGGCGAATGGAGTGGATGCTCCTCCTTCCGCACGCTGCCTTGTATTGTGGACGATACAATAACGAACCACCAAGTCGTCGCTATGGGTGTAGCCATCATCCACCCTCCAATTATTCAGCAGCCCAGGACTGCTAAATGTTATATCGATGATCGATTCCGCTCCGTTTCTATGGTAGGTACTCTTGGTACCCACGTTGGCTAGGTCCACATTGAGCCTAGCCAAGGCCTCCAGAAGAATCTGGTCCCTAGGGTTGGTAAGGCGGCTCCCCCACTCGAGTGCCCAAGCGTTGAAGTCCTCCGCTATTACCAACGGGTTCAGGCCAGTTAGCTCCGTTGTCATCCGATCGAGCATATTGGAAAACTGTTCGATCGACCATCTTGGCGGTGCGTAGCAGCTGCAGAAGAACACTCCATTCACTTTTACAACCACCCCAACAAACATCGGTGTTGAATTAGAGCTTGTTCAAACAAATTTGGAGAAGCTATTCAGCTATTCTAGAAGAAACAGCTGAATAGCTTCTCCAAATTTGCTTGAACAAGCTTTAATTCAACACCGATGTTTGTTGGGACGGAGCCTTCGTTTGTGGTAGACACAACCTCCTGAACCAGGTACTTGCCCGTCGTCCATAATGCCGCCATATTAGACCTGTGTGTGCGGAAAAAGACCGTCCACGACCATCTTCAATTTGTCCGGGCACATTTCAGCAGGTGTCGCTGGACGCTTAAACTTCACCATCACGATTCTATAAGCTTTGCCCCAAGGGTTCACATCGGCTTCTTGGCACAACTCCTTAAAGCAGTTTGCCTTGCTCAGCTTGATCTCTCGTTTGAGGGCGGTGTGCGTTCCGCGAAATACGGTTTTCCGTTCTTCTCTCTCAGCTTCAGTCCGTGCTCTCGGGGTACTTCTCCTTCCTCGGAGGCATGCAGCGCGGAGGGTACTGAGAGTCTCGTTCCGCCACTTTCTTTGTTCGATCTGTGGATCGTGATGTCACCCAATTTACTCAGCTAATCCTCGAAGATGTAACCTACTCCGATTGACAGTTTCCGATGACGGAAGTTCTCCTGAAATCGTTACTCGTTACTATAAGCCAGTCGGCTCGAAGTTCTACTGCGTTCTACTCGGGTTCTTGAGTTGTACTCATGATCTTCTACCAATCTCAGCGTTGCTGGACCGCTGTACTCCACCTACGCTGCAGCTCCAACAGTATTTGAGTGACGACTCTGCTGACAGCATTTCATATGGATCGTCTCGACATATATTTTCGAAGACATTAGCCACTCCCAGGGCTGGCTTCTTCCTGCGGGCTGCTTCACATCAAGGGCATACGAAAACCAGATACAAGTTGAAAACGAGCGAAGGACATTTGAACGGTAGTAAATGATCGGGCGCATAGTCTTTTACCAAGCTACCCTAGATGCAGGGTAGGCAAGGGGGAGGATACCCTTGCCCTTCGCTCGTTTTCAACTTGTATCTTTTAATTTCACAGCCTATGCCGTTACGCTAAACGGAACTATCAATACTGTCTCTTCAATTCTCTTCGTTCAAGCAATCAATTACTGTCCACTCCTAGAGCCTCCCATGTTGATGGGAGATTATCTGCTTCTGCCAAATTTCATCATAGATCGTTACTCCGCGCTTTGGCTATTACCTCCCAGCTGACGCTGTTGAATGCGTTCTTCACGTCGATTGTCATCACAGCACAATAACGTTTCCATCTTCACTTCTGTTTGGATGCCTTATCCACTTGCACGCCGCCGTTCAGATAGCATCTACCGTTGATCTCCCTTCTCAGAAACCAAACAGCATCTCGGGCAGACCGAGCTCGCTCTCCGTATACTGTGTTAGGCTGTTGAGCATAGTCCTCTCGAAGAATTTTCCGAGTGTATCCAGCAAACATATTGGCCTAAACGATGCTGGATCTCCAGTTGGTTTTCCTGGCTTCGGCAGCAACACAATATTCTTCTCACCACCTGTCTGCAAATTGAGATTGTCCAGACATTTCTGCAGCAACGCCCTGAACATGTCCGGGAACTCCTGGATCACTGCTTTCAGTAGCAGGTCCATGAGCCAGGGACGTTGTCTCTTTCTTCCGCACCGTGCGATGTGGATGGCTAGATCGTTAGGTCGTGCTGCGGGAAAAGCCCCTCGCAGTTCCAGCGGGCGTCGTTGAACTAACTTTTGCCATCACTACACGGTATGCATCGCATCAGGGGTTAGCATAAGTTTCTTGACACAGGACACAGCTCTTTGCAGCAATTAGACCTGCTTTGCTTTATCTCCCGTTTTAATGCAGCCCTGGCCGTTCGGAACACCACCCTACGCTAAGCACCTCGTTCGACCAGTATACTGGACGCCGTCTATTGCAAGGCTTCAGATTCCTCGGCATGGTTGTGTCGCACGCCCTCACACAGCCTGTACATTGTGCATCGATGCCTTGATCAGTCAGTTTCCCGGGAAAACCGTTCCCGACCTTAATCTTCCACAGCTCTTTACGATCGTTATTCTCGTATGCGGCTTTAAAATCGATGAATAGATATGTGGGGTACTTTTGGAGGATCTGCTGTAACGTTAAGATTATGTTTGTCCAAAAAACCGGCTTGGTAACTTCCCACAAATCTGGTTGACAGCGCCGATAGACGGCGGAAGATGATCTGAGAAAGTACTTTTCAGGCCGCGTTGAGAATAGTGGTCGGTCGGTAGTTTTCACATTCCATCGGTACTATAAGTCCCCAAACTGCCAGCTTGATTGAAGCATCAATTTTCCGTTGCCATTGCATTGATTCAAACATGACAGAGCAAAGATTTTCCTCACTCATCACATCTCGGTGAAAGTGAGAATGTGGGAATAGCTCCTACGAGAGAGAGAGAGAGAGAGAGAAAGTTAAATCAACCAACAAAACATTACATCCAGCCTGCCGAGAAGAGTCCCGTCGTCGTTCGGTCTGTCGGTCCTTCGTTCGGGGACGGATGGTTTAGAAGAAGAATTGCAGTCCCATCGAACGGAGACAGCCAGCGCGTGAGAGAGAGTCGCGAGCAGCAAGACAGCAAGCAAGCAAGCAAGCAAGCAAGAGTCAGACTCTGACTGTGTGTGACGGTGTCTTTCGGGATAGGGCTTGTTGGAGGAAAAATCCACCTTTTTTCTGAAGTTTGGTTCCGAGGTTTCCGTTTTTGGACTGGTTGTAAGAACATCCCGAAGGCCGTTCCGACGGGACCGTGGACGATTTTCTCTACGCGGTGGGCACGTTTGCGCTGCAGGAAGACCTCCTCGACTAGTTGAATCCTACCTGGACGTTGGGCGAAAAACTGTGTTTAGTTGGGAGGAAAAATGGTTTGAAATCGGAAAATCGGGAAATGGTGCGTGCAGATTTTTGGCTGGCGGCTGAGTTTGGAAACTAGTTAGTATTTTTTTATAACGTTAACGTCGGGACGGACGATGGAATCAATAGTTGGATAGGGGAAAAATTATCGAGCAAGGCGTGGAGGAAAATCTGTTCTCGATCGTCGAATTGAAGTGGCAGAAGCGGATTTTTCTGATTTTCCGCTTTTCCCAGTGCGTGCGTGTGATGTGTTAGAAACTAGGTAAGAATCATTCGTCGAAAATGTTACAAAATTCTTCGGTTTTTGCATCGAAATTTTCTTCATTCAAGGATAGACCTCGGGTGTGTACGGTGTGCGCCTGTGTGTGTGCGAGTGGAAAAGTTGTGACACAAGAAGATTTTTCCCGAGTTACCCAGCCCTAATTTTTTTTTTTCCATTCGTATTCAGCAACAAACGGGTGCAAATCGTCGACAATTTCGGTATTGATCTATGCTTTTATTTTGGATTTGTTTTTTTTTTGTCGAATGGTCGTTTATAAAGTGTCTTTCTGTGAGGATACAAAAGTGATGCACTCCCTTGTGGGAAAAAGTTTCATAATATCGAAGAAAATCTGAAGAAATCAAAAGAAGGCGTGAACCGTGTGCGAGTGGGACACAACCGAGAGAGGGAGAGAGCTTTGTTCGGATTTGGGCTAAAAAGTGACCCACTCGTGCTCTCCGATTTATCTACACTTGAACCACAAGCACACAAACACACAAGCACACACACACACATACACACATACTTACTTGTTTGAACTAGAGAAAATAGTCTTCGAGCGCAGCAGAGAGGGAGAGACAGCGAGAGGAAAATCCTAACAGTGACGAGATGACAGGTCGGCTCCTCACCAACTTTTCGTGTCCTGAATGGATGGGATATGTTGGTGCGGGGAGGATATGAAATGAGGAAAAAAAAAGGCGAAGGGATTTTCATGCTATTTTTTCGCTAAAACCGTGATCAACTTTGACAACCGAGGTGGCGGACAGGAAGACGAGGTGACGGATGGGCAACGATCAAGTAAGAAATGCCATGGATGGGAAAATGGGTGGTGAAATAGTGAGTTGTTTGCTTTTCTATGTGTGTGGGGTGGTGGAGGGTGGAACGGTGGAGAATGGGGCGTGTGAAAATGTTGGATAATAGGATTTTTGCAGTTTTGATAAAGCTCTGACAGTGTTGAAACAGCGGAGTGCCGAAATGGGTGTTGTCATTGAGCGAAAAATGCAATTTTGGCATTATCATCGTCGTGGTTCGGGGCTTAGAGCTATTCGAAGCTGTCGACTAATGCAAGATAATGTGGTGGTTTCCCTTTTACGATTCAATTAAATTGGGACAAAGGTATGAACGTATTCAATTTGTTATTTTTTTTTTTTTAATATTGATGGTACGTTTTCGGTGACATTATGTTGTACACTCATAAATCAAGTTTCTAGTATTTGCCTATCTCTGGAAGAAGCACGACGGCTACGCTATGCTATTGGTGATTAATTACTGTCTTCTTGATGGGAGTGAAACAACCCTCATCAATCAAGAAATCCTCTAGCCACGTCCTTGGTTCTGGTGTGGATAGAAGGATATAATAATAGTGGACATTTTTTTTTTATTGAAATTTTTTGAACGACCTTCAATTTGGGAAAGGAAGTGTGAATTCTAGGAAGGAATACGGGTTAGCTAATGTGCGCACGAGGTCCGGTATTTGAAGTGCTACATTGGAAACAACTTGTAATTTCATCAAAACAAAACCTTTTTATTTCAAATTCGCAATTCAGATTCATCAATTAAATTCAAGATGACCACCTTTGAGAGAAATGACTTGCATCAAACGATCAAAAATTGTATGCATTGTATGCTGCCCGCAGGTGTTCCTTCGTTTGGTCAAAATTCCGGACAATTCTGAGGATTCATTAGCTTGGGAACAAAATCGTTCTTGTTGGTAGCATACCACTCCAGAACCACCTTGGACTAGTGGCAGCTGGCCAAATCTGACCAAGAGATGAGATTTGCCCCTATGCTTGCTGATGAACTGCAATTTTTCAGGCATTCTTTGATATAAACTTGGGATAGCAGCAATTCACCAAAATCTTGATTTGAGGTATCCTGAAAAAGTTTGTTAGATCTATTGAAATTTTAAAAAACTAACAGCAATCCGCTTTTATGTTTGCTGTCCTAACAGTTATTGCTTCTGAGTCATGAAAGCAGGGAAGATTTAATTAAAAGGTAGTTAAAGACATATGGACATAAAAAAGAATGAGAAATGTTTAAATCATCTATGAATTAAAATCAATAAAACAATATTATCAAATATAATGATATTGTGCGTTATGATTAAGTACACTGAAGTTTTTTTTTACGCGGTTTTTTTTTACGCGGTTTTTTTTACGCGGTCCGCGTAAAAAAAACCGCGTTATTTCAAAAAACGACGTAAAAAAAGTCAAGGAAATAAAAATTATATTTCTTATTCATATTGAAAGTATATGGTCATAAAAATGTATTGGTGGTGGAAAAACATGGTTCCAGTTACATTGGCCACCGGGAATCTCCTACAAATGGATAGAGGTTGTTAATTCAATGTGTGAGCAAAACAGTCCAGAGTAGTTATAGAGAGTTTTCGTCTTGGGCAAAATTTCTCAGAGTGTCATTCGTCGTCTTTTGACATTATCATATTAGTTCCACATCATGCCGCAGAGATGTCGCTGCAGTCTATCTTTTCTAAATCAAGCGCTAGAGATTTGCCGTCTTGGGCAAAGTTTCTCAGTACGTCATTCGTCGTCTTTTGACATTATCATATTAGTTCCACATCATGCCGCATAGATGGCACAGCAGTCTATGTTTTCTAAATCAAGCGCTAGAGATTTGCCGTCTTGGGCAAAGTTTCTCAGTACGTCATTCGTCGTCTTTTGACATTATCATATTAGTTCTAAATTACGCTGCATAAAACACACAAAAATCTGCTGTAGAAACTACCATTTCGAGGGTTAAATTGAGTTCCAGCACAAACAATTTTCAGCAGACTATAAATGCGTTTAATTTTACCATGACTGCGATGAAGTCATTCATGGTGGGGTTGATATCAACATGAGGTAAGTCAAATGTACCAAAAATGTTGAAGGCTTTACCATAAACGTAGTAAAACCACTTAAAAACCATGTTAAAAAAAGAAGTATAGTTTGATATGTTTCCGGTGGAAAAAAACCGCGTCAAAAAAAATCAGTGTATTTAGGTCACTCCGAGGCCTACTTGTCTGATGAACTCAGGATTACAAGGAACAAACGCTTGAGAAAATTTCAAGCAGTTCGATACACATATTGTTATGGTTCCAAATGGGTAAAGAAAGTTGGAACCCCTTCCTTCTTGCCCGAAAATTCTGTTTACCCCTGCAATCAATTTTGACCGTCATTTTCTTGGATCTGGCAGAGTTTCAACTTCCTACGATTAAAAATCATTGAAATATCGCGAATTGAAATCCAAAAAGGTACCCGGGTACCCTGTCGGACACACAACGGTTAAACAAAATTTCAACCTCATGTGCATGAAATTAACCTGATAAGAAAAAAAATAGGCAATACAAGGAAATTAATGTGAAAACAATGATCCTTTGATAAAGAAAATGACTAACGTGAACACTGTTACTAATACAAACTACTTGGGAAAGTCTATTCTATTTCTAAAAATGGTGTTTCCTAAGCGGGCCCTCCGCGTAAAAAAATTTCTTTCCCAAATGATGCTTTAGAGAGTTGCCGTTCTCAGTAAAGTTGGTTGAGAATGTAAAATATAGTCACTTGACATTATCAGATTAGCTCCAAATTACGCCGCAAATATGGCGCCGCAATCTAAATTGCCAAATCGTGCTATAGGAAGGTGCTGTCTTTAGAAAAGATGTTAATTGTATATAATAAAGGCATTCAAAATAATCACGTTAGATCCAGATCGTACTTCAGACATGGCGCTGCCATATTTACGGCATAATTTAGAACTAATATGACAATGTCAGAAGACGACGAATGACATACTGAGAAATTTTGCCACGGACGGTAACTCTCTAGCAATGCATTTGGAAAAGATAATCTGCATCGCCATCTCTACAGTATACATAATGTGGAACTAATATAACAATGTCAAACGACGACAAACAACATACTGAGAAACTTTGCCCAAGACGGCAAATCTCTAGCGCTAAATTTAGAAAACATAGACTACAGCGCCATCTCTGCGGCATCATGTGGAACTAATATGACAATGTCAAACGACGACAAACAACATACTGAGAAACTTTGCCGAAGACGGCATTTCTCTAGCGCCTCATTTAGAAAACATAGACAGCAGCGACATCTCTGCGGCATGATGTGGAACTAATATGATAATGTCAAAAGACGACGAATGACACTCTGAGAAATTTTGCCCAAGACGAAAACTCTCTATAACTACTCTGGACTGTTTTGCTCACACATTGAATTAACAACCTCTATCCATTTGTAGCAGATTCCCGGTGGCCAATGTTACTGGAACCATGTTTTTCCACCACCAATACATTGTTATGACCATATACTTTCAATATGAATATGATATATAATTTTCATTTCCTTGACTTTTTTTACGTCGTTTTTTGAAATAACGCGGTTTTTTTTTACGTCGTTTTTTGAAATAACGCGGTTTTTTACGCGGTTTTTTTTACGCGGTACCATTACCGTCGTAAAAAAAAACTTCAGTGTACTGACAAAGATTGAACTGTAAAATCAGAAACTTGCCAATTGACATGCAGCGCTGAATGCGGTAGGACAGGTCAGATTTGGTAAAATGTCCATTTGTAAAACGGAAAAAAAAAAAAAATAATTAAAAAAGGGAAAAACCTACCACAGATTCCGTTGCACACAGAAAAATATAATGAGTTTTAACAAGCGCGTAAAATTTCCCCTCGTTTAATTTCAAGCCAAAGGAGGCGTAAATGACGAAATTGTTTGCAATTTTTCATGTGCCATACAACAATTTTTGCATTCTTTCATACAACAGGCTAGATTCAGGCATAATCGGGCTAAAATTTACATGAAATATCCTATTATTTTCTGCCAAATCTAGCATTCCCTCTATGTGCATTAGAAAACGCAGAAAATTCAATGTTTCTTTTTATCTGGGCAGCTTCTTGTACTCAAGGTACTAGATACACAGAAAAAATGATGAATTTTAACAGGCGCGTAAAAATTTCCCTCGTTTAATTTCAAGCCAAACGAAGCGTAAACAACGAAATTGTTTGCAATCTTTCATGCGCCATACAACAATGTTTGCAAAATTTCATACAACAGGCTAGATTCAGGCGTTATCTGGCTTAAATTTACATGATGTTTGTTTAACAACAAAGATTTGCTGAGCCAACGGGAGGCAAACTAACCAAAACTGGGAAATCCCAGTTCCGCTGGACGATCCGGCACTACGGTGGAAAGTGTTTCGTTCTGGACGAAGAAAGTTACTTCCCTTGTCCTAGTCCCAGATGCCCGGAAACGACTTTTTCTACACCAAGCAAAAATCTGCTACGTTTCCGAACGTTAAGTCCAAAAATCAACCAAGTAGTTCAAACAAAAAGTGATCAACTAGCTAGTGTACCAAACAGGGTGTTTGCAGAAAATTCTCATTCCATTCCTGAGAAAAAACATTACTCGAATGGAGACCACGTGTTTTGGCCGGACAAGGCATCATCACACTACGCGAAGAAGAAGCTAACGTTCCTAGAGAGCCAAAATATATATTTTTTATTTGTTTTATATTTATTTTATTTGTGGAATTCGACTAATCTTTGGGATTTTTTTCCCATCTATTGAGCTCCACTGTATACAGGGGTAATTGGAAGGCCAAGGACACGAAGCAACCGTTCAGCGATCATGTGTGACCATCAGGACTGGACGCAGCATGGCGGATCACGGACCATTAGCTAATATTCATTAAGCTAAGTTTGAAGACTAAGGTCACCCCGAGCTATTCTTTCCATTCTCGCTATTTGGTGGCCATCCGTTATTCACTGAAATGTCATTACGCTCTAAAATTTTTAGATAAAATGACGTGTCTTGTGGGTTATCACACTTAGTCACTAAGTCAAGCTGATAATGATTTTTATAGCATGCAGAGTTCTAAACATATCTTTTGCTTTTTTGTAGTTAGACCAATTAAAAACCGTTTCTTAAGAAGATATTTGGTTGGGCTGGGTGCACTTTTCAATCGATAAAGAATATGTATAGTGTTTACTCTTAAAAAAAAACGTCAATGAATATTGGAGAAGGGGCCCTGGTCAGCCGTACTTTTTGTCGTGACATAATTAATACTTTTTGCGTGACATAATTAATGGACGTTCCCTTAGTTATTATTTTCATTTGCGACCTTTTAATGCGCAATTCGTCCACCGGTGATTCAACTCGAAAAAATGGATGATGTTGACATATCTAGAGCAAATTTTCAATAAGTCTTAAGTTACATATTGCTATCATCAAGAAAATCAATGTAAAAGTTTTGGAAATTAGTTTCAATTCCTATTTTTGAACCAAGCCATAATATTTGAAGCAAATATGTGGAACCAACAAAGTTAAGCAAGACTTAGCTTTGCATCAATAAAGATTTCCATTTAGTTGAATTCCAAATCGAATTTTTCAATAAATTCAATTAAAAGTCTTTTAACTTCAGCTAGGGGAAAAAAGACCACATTATAAGTCGTTCGGAAAGTGATCACGTTACATCCGCCGGGTGCGTTACGTCGTGTCGCAAAATAATATGTCGCTTTCGTCAAGTCTGTTTCGGCATGCAATCACCTGTCATGTTGCTGGGCTTCAAATGGTGAGTTGACAACTTCGAAGGAGAGTCCGACCGACCTCTCGTCCTCACAAGATCCTACCTCGCGCGTCCACGAATCATATGATCACAAAAGACTGCCAGCTGAAACATGGAGACGCTGGTTGGCGTAGCCTGAGCAATGTTGTCATTTTGACAATAGCGAAGTGAGGGGGTGCGACTGAAGATCGTGTACCTTTAAATCATATTGTTTATTTTCATTTAGGATCAGCATATAAAACACGTTATCGGGTTTCTCTCTGAGGTTGTTAAAGTAAATGACGTCAAGAGAAACACAACCGAAAACACTATTAGTTGTGTCATAAAAATACCTCTAATTGGAAATTGATTTCTGTCACATGTAGTCTTTGGGAAGTGTAAACAGAGATTTCACATCGCTAGAACTGCTCCGTGCCATTTGGTGATATATGAGCATGTTCGAGTGGGTAAACTTTTGCCTGTCAAGGGGGCTCCCTTCCCCCTTGCCTACCACGCATTGTGGTAGCTAGGTAAAAGTCTATCTTCTGGATCAGATACCGCCTTCCAAACATGCCTTACGCTCAATTTCAACTACTTCTATTCAATTTCACAACCTGCCGTGCTCTTACGGACCTGTCAATACTTTCTCTTCACATCTTTGGTTCTAGCAGAAATTGCTGTCCACTCCTAGAGCTGCAAATTGATAAGAATGAAATTTCCAATTTTCAAACATTAAAATTACTTTTAAACTTGCTTATGATCGCTAATCTGCTGTTTGGAAAAAAAAGTCTAACTAGTTGACTGTTTTATTGGGGGTTAAATTTAAAAATCCATTTGAGATGAATTATGGAGAGTGTGAGCTGTTTAGTGGAATACCTGTAACTAGAAAATAAGAAGAATGATTAGTAATTTCCATTTAAATCCAACTACCTTTATTGCTTATCTTGACAGATACGCGTATTTCGTCTACAATGTGCAGACTTCTTTCAGTGTCGTGTACTAAGTCGAGTATTAGTACACGACACTGAAGAAGTCTCATTGTTGACGAAATACGCGTATCAGTCAAGATAAGCAATAAAGGTAGTTGGAATTAAATGGAAATTACTAATCATTCTTTCTATTTGACATGCCAATCATTGGTTGGTCACAGGGGTTGATTGACAAGCCCAAGATAAACTATACGTTCCTTTCGACTCACACAGGTGATATTTGCGTTATTTTTGCGTATAAAATAAAAGCTTGAATCACAGCTTCCCTCAAATATTTTCGCTGTGTCCATCAAAGTTGTAATTCCAATCTAAGAATCTTTTTTAATCCAATCAAATTTCCCAGTTCGCGTAGCTCCGGTAGGACACTGGAGTAAGATTCAGATGAATTTCCACCGCAGTTGATCCGGATCGATCCATTATGATGCAAATTAATGTTCTAAATGCGCATATTATTCACAGTTCTAACGGACTATCTTTCACGCAATCAAAGGCAAAACAAACAGCTTTCGTGTAAAGCGCCACTACCTTACGAAGGTGTTTTTGTTTGAATCACAGAGATTACGAAATTCCGGGATGAACTAGCGTATGATTAGTAACCTTTTTCAAATCACTAAGAACTGCGATGAAAACGAACATGTTATTTTTTTCCACTTTATGGAGAATTTTTTTCAAAGTCCGGTCAACGCAACGAGAAGTTTGAAACTGAAGCGTCACTCGAGGTGCACACTGTTCTTTTTTTTCTGTAGTTGGTTTTAAATGGTGATTGAAAATTGTAGTTGCATGCATTGAAGAATGGATGCATTTTAATTGTTTTCAATAGCAATCGCTGAAACGTTTACCTCGTAGTAATTTCATATAAATTTTAGTGTAAAATCAACTGCTTTTCGATGCTCTAATTATGTGCATTTACTTGAGTCTAATTTTCAATCATAATTTCGATTAATGTTATGTTAATAAAACGCCATATTGATTTAAATGCCATTCAGATTTCACTATTTTTTGCTGTGCAGTTGGATGAAATTATTAATAAAAACGCGGAGGTTAGCCATCGCGCAACGCAGCAAAATAACGTTGCGGGTGTGCAAGAAGCCATCGATCGTCTTGAGGTATCGTTGAGTGATATAAAAAATGAGCTGACGACGACTAGAAACAGTGGCTTTACCGGCAATGTTGTTCAATCTAAAAAATCTGAAACAGAATGCTCATAAAACGTATCGAAAATACAACAATCAAGCTAATTTAGATACATATATAAACACTTGTGCTCAACCTAATTGCGCTATTAATGCGTACAACAAAATAACGGAAAATGAAATCAAGACATGTCCAAAAAAAAAATTTCAACTAGTTAAAAACTAAACTAAAATCTGGTAGCTTCCCATCAAAAATGACTTTGGATGAAAGCGAAGGCGATAATTCAAAAGATATTTGTAATCTTTTTGCGAAATTTTTTCAAGAAACTTATTCTAAGTTTTCGGATAATGATCGTGATTTTGAATAGGGTTTCAAATGGTGAGTTGACAACTTCGAAGGGCCCCTCCGGGCACAAAAGATTGCCAGCTGAAAGAAATGTTGTCATTTTGACAATAGCGAAGTGAAGGGGTGCGACTGAAGATCGTGTACCTTTAGCTCATATTGTATATTTTCCATTCTCATTTAATTAATAATTTCAGTACGCTTTGGAATCATTTTTGCATTCCAAAACTATTTAAGAGCCTGGAGCAACATGACAGGCATCAAAGGCTCATTTTGTTTTTCAGCATTTCAGCATAACATTTAATTTAAAATTGCACTTCTGAACTTCAACTATTATATTGATAAAAGACTGGCATCCCAAGCAACCAAAAGTTCTGATAAAAGGGTGTTTTTGGCTTAACCAGCCAGCTAATCGAAGGATTATGATGAAAATTATATTCAGCTTACTTTTTAAGTAATTAACCGAACTTTCTAGTTCGCATTCAATGATTAAGCTGCTAGCAGCATTCTTATACACTTTTAAAGAAAAATTTGAAGTTTACAGAAGGTTCTTTCAAGAGGTTGTAGAGAATGCTATTCAGCTTAAAAAGTACGTCAAACAATCTCAACAAAACAAAAAAAAAGACATATGTGTTCGACATTTTTGTTCTTGTTTTTGTTCTAATCCTGCCGCAATTTTTTTTTTTAGAGTGCTGTGTGTAATGAAATTATGGTTGAGTTCAATTTGATGATGTTTTCTTAGTTAAATTATTTTTTTCATAAATACTTACTAGCTAGTCTCAAACTCGAGTCCTCCTCTTTAAAGCCGGAATACTTACCACTGTGCCATATGGACTGGGTGGTTTATGTTATGATTTTACTCGAAGCGTTGATTCCATGCATTAGTACTTTTTTGTTCCCTATAATCCTACATCGTTTTGATTAATTTAGAATCACGCTATGTAACGACTCCTCAGTTTAAGTGTTTGGGAATACAGCCATGTAATTCAAATTAGTAGCCAAAATAGGATTACCCTATAAGGTCAGTACAATTACTTATATTGAGTCTTACCGAATAAAATCAATCAGACACTGCCTAATACCAATATTGTCCTCCAGTAACTTAAAAAAAATCGGAAGTTGCTTGCCAGGATGTCTTCATAAGCGGAACGGGCAACCTTTTCCCGAATAAAAATTTACAATAGGATTACAATACAAAACCATAAATCTATAATAAGTTTTGTTGTTGAACTGCAAACTATACTGTTCATGTATACTTCTACTAAAACGACACTATTATCAGTATAATTCATAGACAATAAAGTCTATTGTAGCGAAAATTTTACCAGTAAAAAGACAATAAAATAAATGGTTTTTGTTTGAAACTGTTCGAGAAAAACTTGATTGTTAAATTGTTACGATAAATAACAACCGTGCATTTCTATTGTAAAATCGTCATCAACAATAGATTCTATGGTGGAAAACAATAATTTTAAATGTTACCTTATCGTTGAGAACAATATAGCCTTTAGTATCTACAATTCTTTTATATGTTCTTTTACAATAGATTCAATCGTAGTTTTAATCTGATTTTAATCAGGGTTAATCACCAATATTAGATTTATGGATTCGTGTAATTTGGTAGTTTTGCGGGCCCAAAACCTAATGCACTCATTCAAATCCATTTAATCCAATGCAGCACTATATTTATCTATTTCAAATGATGAATATCAATAATCTTATGAGTCATCATCACTTTCCTGAAAATCTTCCATTTTGCTGTCATCGTCTTCAGGTCAATTGTCTTCGGACGGAGATGTATGTCTTGGGTAATCGGTCCCAATTTCTCTTTCGTTTGAAACATTTTGTGATGTGGTAGGCTATTGTTTTCCTATAAAGCAGGATAAAAAAACATTGAAATAAAACAAAAACTACATATTAATTAGCTTGTTGAGTGATAACTTCATTTTCCGCATTCCATTTAGCCAACAATCAATGTGTAACTAGCGATTTGAAATTGGTTAACTGTTGTAGAGCCCTTGTTCCGAAGTTAACCTTGCAGTCTGCACCTTGCCATGCACTCTTGCGCTTTTCAGTATCTAGTATCTTTGTTTTTGTTTTGATTCGCTATGTTGTTTTGACACCATATTTGAGCTTGTTATAAACAAGTTGAAAATACTGTCCAATGACAAATACATGCAATTAATAAGCAATTAACTTCATTTCATACTTTAATATGACGTAAAAAGCACAAAATGTGCAGCCTTATGAAACAAAAGGTGAAAAAAAATGAAACCTCATACAAAAATAAAACAGCGCCAGGTATGGGATTCGAACCCTAGTCCTTGGCGTGAAAGGTTTGTAGCTTCTTTACTATACCAATTCCGATGATTGAAAAGTCTATTCTTAGTATTTACGATTTGCTTTTCGTTGGCAATGAAACCACAATCTTGTACAACAAATCCATCCTTATGTCACAAAATATGTTTTGCAAAACATGGTTGCTGAAATGTTATTTCAACAGTGTTTTATACTATCTATAAAATCTTGTCCTGTTTATGTTTTATAAGTGTATAGAACGATGTTTTTACGAACAACTATAAGGAATAAATCACTCGCAGCAGTGAAGAAAGTATTTTAAGTAATCATAGTCAGAGAAAACTGGTTTGGCCCATTGATCTTATGAAATATGAATGATTCAAACCGCTCAGAACGTGACATATTTTGCAAAACACTTATAATATATTTATAAAACAAAATATTATAGTTCATTCAAAAATGATGATTTTCTTTGAGTTACTTGGGATTAAGCTTGTGACCGAGCTTGGGACCGATGTGCTAGTACTTCCTGAGCCAAAAAGTATATTCATTTCCTTCATGACTATCCAACCGCTGATTAAGCTAACAGTTTTTTTTACGATGGTAATAAAATAAGCCGTTCTTTTTTAATGTTTTTGAAAAATCCATTCTTTGCTCTTGTATCTTGTCAAACTTGAAGTACAACACCAGATCATTCTTCAAATGCAAACAATCGTTTTTACATTTTCTAAAGTTTTACTTAGAACTTTACGTGTACTTCGAAAAGTAGGAAAGTAGTTCAACATAGATGTATTGTAAACTTTTGCGCTGAATAAAAGTACGGTTGAACTTGAACTTTGTGTTAGAGATTTTTTGAAGTTCAAATCAAGTTCTCAACTATCAACATATGAACTTGAAGGTTGGGTTGAATAGCAAGAAAAAACTGTTCTCGAACTTTTAAGTTCCTTTAAATATTAATGACACTTTAAAGAAAATTAAGTTCTGTTTGTCCGTGAAGTGTCTTGTTACTCAGCAAAAAAGTTCCATGGAACTAAATTTCAACTAAATGTGAACTTCTGAGTTCTCATCTCAAGTAAAATTCGAACTTTTGGTTGCTTGGGATGTGCTTATAAGCAAGGTAGGATTATATTTTATCACTGTGTTTAGTGGAATAAGATAAACCATTTATTTCAGATATCATCAAACCGGACTCTTCGTTCACTTCAATTGCTATCTTTGAAATGTTACTTGAACAGTATAAAGAAAAAATATTACAACATGTCTTATAAAATAATATCTTTTATTGAAATTTTATCTTTGATATTTCGAATGATCTATTCTGTTTTCAGTTTTCCCAGGACTTATTATTATGAATTCATTTATTTGTACAGGCTCAATCGAATCAACTTTACAGAGCCAAGTTTTCATGTTTATATACATCAGTTATCTTAGAACTAAGGTTAAGGGGGGTGGAACCGATTACTCGCGGTCGTCTCGAGGTTAATAGGAATTACAATTTTATGGATGGGAAAATTGCGGTGGAAATTTTAAACAAAGCATAAGGAACAATGGTTTTCTTAAATCTAGAATTTCAAATTAGAATTTTTTAATTGAACGTTTTCAATTTAAAAAAAAAATCACTCACTCACACACACACACACACACAACACTCAAACACACAACCACAATCACACACCGATGCACACAATCCTCACAAATTTAACCTAAACAAGTAAGTTAATCAAACTACAATCTAAGGCTAATGTTAGTCAAAAACACATAAAGGAGTTTCATAAATTCCAGATCGCGTGCAGCCAAAATGTCTCGAATCGGTACATTGGGTTGTCTACCTCGAGCCCGAAGGGAATCCCAGGACTTGTAGGATATTAATATATATCTAACTTTTATTTATTTTTCAGTAACAATCCATCCAAGTTTGAAATTTGAATAAATTAGCATTTTTGTCCACATCTTAATTGTTGTGTACAAAATATACTAAATATTTAATTACATATAACGGGGAAAGGGATGGATCATCAGGGCACCCAAGTAAAACGATTTGGATAGGGAGCATGGGACTGCCTCCTCCCTATTGTTTACATTTCGCGGAACGAGGGCGGGCTCTTCGACCCCATCAATTGGGTTTATTCTGTCAATCGAGAGCTCGATTCTAGTGCTGTGCGTGTGAACTTGCTTTTGGAAGGAGATTCTCTTCCCTATTTTCGCGGGTTTCACGTTAGTGTCTTTGCTTACGGGCCCGCCCAAACGTTTTTGGCCCTTCATACAGGAGCTTGATGATCACAATCAATAATAAAATCCTGATCAAATCGTTTTTCAGATGATTCCACTGCTCTGGATAGTTATCTTGTTGCAATAGATGGTAGTATTTAGAGGTTCCATTTCCCGACCAATTTGCTTGTCCCGGGATTCAGGATAAAATTTGTTGCTTGTCCCGGGAAATCGCGGGGTCCCGGGAAATTTTTCAATGTGCTTAAAAACGCAATTTTGTGGTTAGGAATATGTTTTATTCATGAATAAGAAAATCAATGGTTCAAATCAAGTAACTGGTCTTATCAATTTGAATTGGTTCTCTCAAAATACGACTTTAAGAAGCAAATGTTATTAATGCTTTCATCGGACAGTGAGGTTCGCTTCTTAGAAAAGATATTTCCGGAGTTCGAAAAGATGTGCTCGCTATCGGTTGACGTCGGTGTGATTGATTTTAAGCCGCCGAAAATGATTTCAAGATTCGGGCTCAACTTACCATGTAGCTCAAAAAGTGACAGCTATTTCGCAATTACTTTTGAAAAATCAATCATTGCCGAATCAGTCTGGGACGGGTTGGCATATTCCTTTATAGCCGATTCCAGTTCTTCACGCATGCTCGATGGTGTCGATCCTGAATCGTCATGCATACAGGACAATCCAGCAATCAACTCGGCAGCATCATCATCGGTCTGTCTTTGGCAGTCTTGCAATAATCGAACTCCCAGTTCCTTGATGAACTTAATCATTTGCGTTTTCGATGAGCTTTCCAGTTCTGCTGGCACTTGACAACGGAAGACCTTGAAGGAACTTCAGCGCTGTTATTATTTCCTTTTCGCGCCGTTCGTTAATTCTTTTCGTGATTGCATCGAAGAGGTCGTTTCCAACTTTAGAGTTACTTTTCGTAAGCTTCGAATACAAGAAACTCAAGCTGCCTTCCGCAGACAGCAATGTAGCATCTAGTCTTCCCAATGCTTCCGAAGCGAGTCTGATTGGCTGAAGAGCTTCCTGAAGGTTTTTTGCAACCTCGAAATCACTGTCCACAGACCTGAAAGGCCTATCTCGGAAAGTGTCTCTTTGATGCAATCAAAACCGCGAATGAAGTGCTCCAGCATCTTTTCAGTCGAGTTCCAACGAGTTTTGACGTCCACACACAGTTGAAGTGGTTTATGTAACATTTTCGTGATTTTTTCTTGAAGCAGTGTATTCTTAACAGGCGATTTTCGAAAAATGTTCACGACTCTTCGAATACGTTTCAGAGACTCTCCGAATCGCGTGGTGTACAAGTCTATAATTGAAATAAATTAGCTGTTTTCTTTAATATGAACATGAACATTCCAATATATTTACCCGAAGAACCAACTTCATCATCGTAGTTATCACTATCCGAATCATCGCTATCTGAATCCTCATTTTCAATTGGTACCGGTGGCTGATCCTTGTACAGGACATCGCAAACCCCCAAGTGAATCGCACGGTTGTAACACTGTTGATGAAGGTAATCCGACAATCTTCCAAACTTCGTCATCACTCGAGCTCCGTCAGTCGTTGATGCTACAATGTTTCCATCCTTAATACCGAATTTCCGGCCCATATCCTTGACCATTTCCAAAACCTTTTCAGCCGATAGTGATCCACGAATTTTGCCAAGACCCATGTTGTAGAATGATCCGTCAGCGAAATGGGCATTCACGTTTAAGTAGCACTTGTTGCTTAGACTTGTCCACTCGTCCAAAGTGAGACTAACCAGTTCACGGCTATCGATACGCTTCACTATTTCATCCCGCGTTTGCTGCTGAGCGTATCCATAGTATTCGGCGACCAGCTTCATGACGGATGTATTCGACGTTGGCAGAGAATATCCACGATCTGCGATCGATTGTCTGATGAACTTGCTGTTGGTGATTGCATTGATCGAAAACTCGTCCTCTGCTGCCAACCGAGCTACAATTTCCGCCAGTGACTGACGTTTAACAAACTTGAGCATCGATACTTGTTTCACTGGGACATTCGGTGTGGATGATTTAACTTTCGCAGCAGACTCACTAGGATTTGTGAGGAGTTCATGTCGTGTTTGTACTTCATGTGCCGGAGCAAGCCACTGGTCGAAGAGCCTTTGCACGACAACATTTGCTCGCACTTCCGACATCGTACTTTTTCTTTGTCATCCGCAATTATATCGAAGTGTTTCTAAATTTCAGCCATGCCTTTAAAATAATTGGATGTAAGGCTACATTAGCACAAATTTTGTATGACTACTTACTTTGATGTAACGGCAATCCGAAATTATTCAATGAACACAGAAGCAGTAATCAGTGAATGAAAACAATGTTTTGAATGGAAATGACAGCTTGCGTCGTATTGGCACGCGCGCGCGTGTGTGTGTGTGTGTGTGTGTGTGTGTGTGTGTGTGTGTGTGTGTGTGTGTGTGTGTGTGTGTGTGTGTTAAATGTGTAGGCAAAAATGCGAATGCCTACTGAACCAACACAAAAGGAATGATGCATTTTCATGAATGATGTATAACATCGATGTAGGTACAGTGAATATGTATGTTGGCTTTATATGGATTATATTGAATGCGCGTAAACGGCACACTGAAATTTATTGGAAAGTATCAAAGCGAAAAAATATGAAAGAATCCCGGGATTTTTGGGACGGTGAAAAATCTTATTCCGGGATTCGGGAAATCCCGAATTTTTCAAGATCCCGGGATTTTTTGTCCCGGGTTGGAACCTCTAGTAGTATCACATAATCATGATCATCATCGCCAAAATGACTCGACTGGATAGGTCAGTGCAGAGCATAGAAAAGCACTTAAGTCAAACTGACAAAGCGACGAATGCGACAAAAGTTCGTTATTTTTTGAAATAACATATAGCAGTAATTCGCTGCAATTCATATTATCTTGTGTATAATTCATATTGAAGAGTACCCAAGCTATCATTCCGTGAAAGAACATCATTTTGTTTACATTGTTACTTACGACCTATTGAAAATTTGCTCTAGATTTATCGTCCGAACAATTCATTTTAATGATGTTCTCGCTCTAAAATGGTTTTCCCCTGCTTCAATCCATCTATTCGTTTAGAAGTTGTGCGGTCTTCAACGAACAGCAATTCATTTTTATATATAGAGATGAAATTACAAGAAATGATAAAAATGTTAAAGGTAACGATGGAAATGGTAATGGTAATGATAAAAATATAATAAATAAAAAATTTTATAAAAAATAATTAAAATTTTTTGGGAAAAAAATTTTTAAAAAATAATTAAAAAAAAAATTTTTTTTTTTATTTTTTTGTTGGTGGTTTTGTTGCTGTGGTGTGTGAAAAATTTTTTATAGAAAAAAATATAAAAATATAAAAGAAAAAAAAAAAATTTATTTTATATTTTTTTAAAATATTTTTTTTGAGGGTATAAAATATAAAAAAAATATAATTAAAATTATAATATTATATTTTACACCGTGCCCAATATATTCTCATACAAAATAAAACTCTATATATTTCAAATCGATAATCCAGATTTTATTGATAACTTTACCCATTATATTGCAATATAATACTGATCAACTACAGCATATGCTTTGGAATCACACCGCCTTTAACCTTCTTGACCAGCTCCAGACGTTTTTCGAAACCGTCACAGGCGGCACGCACGACTTCCATCGGCATTTTTGAATTGGTTCATATTAGACGCCTTGTGGTCATTTACCTTCGCCAGCATGTATGACCATACGAAATAATTCAAGGGATTCAGATCTGTTGAACTGGGAGGCCATTCATTCTTGCCCAAAAAGTCGGTCAAATTTTATCGGCACCAGCCCTGAACGAGATTTGCAGTATGCGATGGCGCTCCGTCCTGCTGAAACACATAGTGATCATCTCCACACACCTCTTGTCCATATGGTTTGACAACTTTCTCCAAGACTTCCGTTTTTTAATATACGGCATTCACTTTAACGCCTTTTTCGATGAAAACCAGTGGTAATTTGCCTCGTATGCTAACTCTTCCCCAAACCATCACTGGCGCAGCACTTTGGAACCGTGGAATATTCCTATCACTCTCTGGAAAGTTCTCGAAGAGAGAGCCCACAATCTGTCGTTCTGAAAATTGTGGGATTGTTGCAAGACGAATAACTTTTCGTCGGAAAAGATAAATTCTTCCCCACCGTGCCGCGACAAAAGCAGACTTGCTCTTTCGAGCCGTCTCTGCTTGGAAGGTTCCGAAACTCCGTGAACCTTACGTTTCTTTAAAGCTTGGAATCGGAGATCATTTTGCAGTATATTGTGCATTGACGATCTCGAAACATTCAGATCTGCGGCCATTTTACGTACAGAGCGTTGTGATTTTCGTCTAATCCGTTCCCTGACCACTTTAACAGCTCGTGCAGTCCACACCGTACGAGTACGACCGGATCTCTTCCGGTCATCCAATGAGCAGGTGTCACGGTATTTTCGGATGGTTCGGTACATAAAATTCCGCTTTACTCCGAGGTTTTTCAAATTTTGGAAAATAGCGCCCGGGCGCTCACCTTTCAAAAACTTTTTTATCACCATAGCACGAAACTCCTTCATCGCTGATAAAAGATAAACACCGAATGAAAACAATCAGACATAACGTAAAAGCGTTTGTATAAACATAGTGCAAAACTACACCAACACATACGTGAAGCATGTTGAGTAATTGCACGACACCAATGCAAGGAAAAAGTGTATGAGAATATATTGGACACGGTGTAGAGGATAGTATAACTTAAATTTCGATATGCTGTTCCGTTTCCTCGCATCGCAATAATCATTTGTAGTGGATCTCAAAGGTACTACAGTGATTTTAAGTAATAAAATTCAAATGAATATAATAATAATGTATTCATAGCTTAGCAAAAAATAATAGAATCACTTAACAAAAAAATAATATGAGCACGTCAGTTAACGATAATAGAATGTATATCTGTAACTTAGCTGGTCACCCTCGTAGATAGACTCCACTTTTTCAGCTACTGTAGTATTAACCTTTAATATCTAATAAGGTTAATATTTGTATCCACAATAATATTAATAAGAAAACATAATATATTCATGTATAAAACATATCTGACATCTATTGGTCTAAAGACATCTAATGTAAACGTTATGCTAAAATCATGAAAAAATTAATTGAGCTTTAAAGACCTGTAATGTTGCCCCATGTTCATAATATAAATGGTTTTGGAACCCAAAGATGATCCCAAAGCATGCCGAAATTATAAATTGAATGTAGCTGTTCGCACCCCCTCACTTCGCTATTGTCAAAATGACAACATTGCCCAGGCTACGCCAACCAGCGTCTCCATGTTTCAGCTGGCATTCTTTTGTGATCATATGACTCGTGGAGGCGCGAGGTAGGAACTTGTGAGGACGAGAGGTCCGTCGTACCCTTCTTCAAGGCTGTCAACTCACCATTTGAAGCCCTCGTGTCAAAAAATAAGTCACGTATACTCGAAAAACACATGAGTAACGTAACATATGTAACATAAGTCCTGGGAAAAATTCAAAAGCATGGTACTTTAAATCAAACAATCGGACTTAAAATGCTCTTCAAGGTATTTTATTCTATTACTAAATTGTTGAAAAATATATTTACAGTACGCTCAATGGACCATTATCTTCTATTTTACGCAGTGTACGGCGAACATGTTGAATCAAGTTCTGGACGGTGTCTATGTCTATTTCTTTGATCTTCCGCTTGATTCGATTAACCAATTGTTGCTCATTGTTAGCTTCCCAGCCATTGTCGTACATCATACGTTTGAGAACACTCCAAAAAATTTCAATTGGACGACCCTGAGGCACGTTAGGTGGATTGTCCTTTTTCGGTACAAATGGTATGTTTTGCTCAGTTAGCCAATCTAATGTTTTTTTTTTTCGAGTAATGACAGCTTGCAAGATCCGGCCAAAACATGATTTCGTCGTCAGCGTGATATTTGTTGGTGAATTGCTTCAATTTTGGCAAGCATTGGCTGATATACACGTCAGAATTGACAGCTTTGGCCTTGTTTGGGCGTATCAAAGGCGCCGAGATACCCTTCGATGACATGGCTGCCCACACTAACACCTTTGGCTCATATTTCGATTTGCTGGCATATTTAACATCGTCTGATGTTGTTTTAATGTTAGCATTATAGAAACCATCGTTACCACTCAATTCATGGTGCGAAAACGTGAAGTAAGATTCATCATCCAAAATTATGCACTTTCCATTTGCAAAATGCTCGCGACGAAGTGCACGGCAGCATTTTGGTATTTTTTCGAGTTGTTGCTGTGTATATTTTGGTGCACGCTGACGTTTTCGATAGATTACGTTATGTTTTCTCAAAATCCGATGGACTGTCATGTTTGAAACCTGAACTTTCGGTGCTAATTTGCGTGTTGTTTGGCCAACCTTGTTTTCAGCGCTTGACAGCAGTTTTTTCGTTGTTCTGGCACTCAATTTTGTTGGGCGACCACTTTTCTTTTTATTTTCCGGTTCTTTACCATCACGACAATCTTTCAAAACACGGTATATTGTTGATTTTGATATTGGCTCGTCTTTAAACACGCTCAAAATTTCACTTGTACTAAGCCGTCCAAAAAGGTTGGCGACTTGTGCTCATAAATCCAGCTTGTACGACATTTTCAATGGAAACTACTGCGCAATTTGAGTTTGACAGTTCAGTAGGAACACAGATGAACGTGACAAGTACATTGGTTGACATCTGTGTGTTTGTTAATGCTGTCAAATAAACGCCTGAAAGTATTCCCAGGACTTATGTTACACATGTTATTAAACGTAGATGTTATCCGACACCATCCTTTTAGCTTTTTCATGACATAGGATTTACTTTTATTTCAATATTAAAACTCTTGTACAGCAATATTTCCACAACTGATCAAGAAGATGTTACTTGGGGCTGGTGAAATATCTTACAAAATTATAATAGAACCTATCATCCTCTGGTTCGGTGTAGTCTACGTAAAAAGCTTCGTATATTGCCATGTTGGACCACAGTGGAACCCCGGTATCGGTATGCCTTAGTCTTAGTTGCTCTAAAATGTACGAATACTTTATTCATCTTCCCGAAACAATTTGTTCATGACCAAGAGCGACCCACACATATCTCTACAACAAATTAATTACCGCAGTAAAATTGACTCCATCAACATCGTAATCCCTCAAAACCCATCCGAGCGAGCTTTATCCTTCGATGTATCAAGCCAGAAGTGCTTGTCTGCAGGATTAGACTCATCTCGAGCACGTCGTTTATCGTTATGATGCGGTGGAAGTGGGTCACAGAGGATGGACCGGGAACAAATAAAAACGACATGATACATGATTGCCCTCCATTCTATTTAGTCCTCCTCCGGAAGGTGAGAGCTGGCTGCTGTTGATAGATGTATTCCGTCGTAGGAAATCAATTGATTCCATTTGGGACGGCCCAAGGTGGAGGGTCAGTAAACAATTTTTGATTGCTTTCAAGAGGATCAGGACAGGGCTGATATCAACTGTAGTTTCTCTATCAAGTGCAATGCGATTAATCATTAAGGATAATACCTGCTGCCAATGATTCATGGATTATTTCCTCGTGGACGATTGTAGATCGTCGATGGAGAGCGAAAGTTCGTGACAGGAAACTTTCGAATTAATGGAACTTTTGACGAAATACTTTTTTATTCGTTTCATTCTCATCACGACACTTTTTCAGTCCATTGAGGATGGAAAAGTGAGCAACATGATAGCATTTGAACACATCGCATCTTCCTGGAAATCCATTCATCAATCAATCCACGTTCGCTTTTTCTTTTAAGTTTCTAATGTCACGCAGCCGCTAGCACTAGGACATAAAAAGTTGAAAAACAACCCCGAACTAAGAAGCCAGTATGACATCCATCCTTCTATGCCTGACCCAAAACATGCCGGTAAGAATGTGCTCTGTATTAGAGGAGAACCGACCGACCGACCTAACCTCCCAACCCCTTCCGATTCTCATAAAAAAATGACCATCGCTGATTCAGTGCTGAAAGCGATCAGTGTCATACCCTTCAATGAGATGTCTATCAGCATTGTGTCGTTCCACAGCTGCTCCAATGAAGAGCAGAAACTCAGAGATGAGATAAGGCAAACTGAGGGGGGGGATTTTAAGATGGACATGGGCTCTGGTTTGTGGGGTGGCTGGTTGACGTAAGAAATAAGCTTGAGAATGAGTTTATCATTGCCAATATGTCGTTTTTAAGGATCCTGATTGAGGGAAGGCTGGTGGTGCGGTGGAGGCACATGTCAGCTTTGAGTGTATCGTTGGCTATAACCAAACATAGGATCAACTATGCTTCTTCTATTTTGGTTGATGTTTGGCGAAATGGGGACAAAGGGTTTCGGTGATATGTGGACGGTGACTTCCTGGTAAAGTATAAGACAGTTAAACGAGATGAGTATTATTTTGATCCTGTTTGGCGGAAATCTTCACTGATGAAGCTATACCAGAGTAATCAATCTTAAGTGGCATTGGGGGGTATTGGCTTAGGATAAGATGAAAGCACAAAAGCACAGTTTTTTTTACTAGGGCACTTAGGTGTTGGTAGGTTAATTTTTTTTTTCATCTAGTTCATGTGTGCTAGGCTCAATCGCGTTCACCCAACGGAGCCGTTATTTCTTTGTTTTTGTGATAGCATGAGTGACTTTATAATATGTTTAGTAGGAAATTGACCGTTTAATCAAGGTTTACCCGTGGTTAAAAGGGGTGACATATAGACTGTTCCGGGGCGACCCCGGCGTAGTGGTTAACATCCATACCTCTCACGCCAAAGTAACGAGTTCGAATCTCACCTCCGAACAAGTTACGGAAATACCCAAAAAGGGAATTTGAGTAACTACGACGGGAGATGAACCAGCCCAAGGCTGAAAATCTCGATAATCAAGACAAAAAAATAATATATAGACTGTTCCAGAAAGTATAAGCACACTTTCAAAATAACAAAAAAGTCATGTTTTTTTTAGTTTTAATAATTGTTTTTGGCAAATCATATTTGTTTTTGTGTGTTATATGATATTTTACTCTCGTTTAATCACAATATTTAATCATAGCCAAGACTCCTAACTTTTCCTCGAACATGACCCATTAGCTTCTGCACAGTGGTACTTCCCACCATTTTGACCACTTTTGGCCAATCTTTTTTAAATTTTTGGATGTCGTCCGCTGGTTTTATGAATTTTCGAAGCTTTGCTTTGGTTAAAGCCCAAAAAGTCTCGATTGGCCGTGCCTCCGGGCAGTTCGGCGGATTCATGTCTTTCGGCACGAAACATACATTTTGACTTTTGTACCATTCTAAAGTGTCCTTTGCGTAATGACATAACGCCAAATCAGGCCAAAACACTACTTGACCTTCGTGCTGCCTGATCATTGGCAATAATCGCTTCTGGAGGCATTCCTTAACGTATTTCTGAGTGTTCATCGTCTCCGTTGTGATGTACGGACTAGATGTTTTACCACACTCGCATATTGCCTGTCAAACCATGACTTTCTTAACGAATTTTTCGGTAAAAATAGCCTTCTCCGTTTCGAGGATGTCTTTGTCTTCGCTCACAGTATAGAATTGTGGTCCGGGAAGCGTTTTGTAATCTAGTTTCACATACGTTTCATCGTTCATTATTATACACCCAGAATTTCTACACAATAACGAATTTGCGGGCCCGTGGTTTCACGGACGCGGCCTGTTTTGGGTTCCTTTTGGATTTTTTCTGCTTCCGGTATGTTTTTAGCCCAAGTCTTTTTTTGGCACGCATGACGTTACACGACGAGGTCCCAAGTTTTTTCCGCAACATCCCGAACGAATGTCGCTGGTTTTCGCTTGTAGGCATCCCTGATCTTTTTATCGATATCCGGACTAACAGGACCGGATTTCCGACCACTCTTAGGCGCATCTTCAAACGTACACTGTTCTCTATATTTTCGAATCGCAGATCGTACCGCTCCGAACACCCTCTTCCTTGGCCAATTTTCTCAAGGAGAGTCCGCTCACAGTGCACCATTTGTGCACGATACTTTTTCGTTGTTCCGGAGTAAGACCGCGCATTTTGATAGGTAACACAAAACTGAGCACTTTTTTGATGCTATGTCATTCAGAAATCTGCAAACAGAAGGACGCAGCCAAAACTGGTTGAAAATTATATTCAAAGTGACCGTTAAAATAAGGTGTGCTTATACTTTTTGGAACATTCGTTATTGTGGTCATTGATTGGACAAAGGAACATGGAAAAGGAATTCTGTAGTCTCTTCAGAGAGTTTGCGCCAGCACTAGATCGTTGAACGATATGTTCATGGCTCCTTTCTTGTGTTCGGCTTATTGTGGTGACCATTGGGCAACGTTAAGACTCCTCAAGATGTCCTAACAATACAAACAAAAACTAATAAATAAACAAAAACCGATTAAACTCATATACTTGACATTTGGAGAAACACATAAATCGACTGCATAGAACTAATATCACAAGATCCCGAGGTATCACTAATAAGAGGAACATTGTGTTATCTTCCTTGGGCCTCACGGGTATTTGAAAATCGCGTTAGGGCGTCGTCGTTATCCGAGTCATTGCCAAACTGAGTGATTGCTGTCCACGGATTAATTCTAAAAAGTCCACTTTAATGTACGCCTCGTCGTCCACTACGATGTATTTCGGCAGCACCAACCTCTTGCGCTACAGCGTCCTGGTGTGGGATTTGGCCACCGTATTCTGTTTATCCGTTCGGTTAGGTGCATTCCTTGAAGACATGAAGTCCAGCGCGCTCCGTTGTCTGCTGGACGAACCAGACGGAAGAATTGACCTTCTTGGCCACGTCCCGAATCGAATGGTTCGGATTGCGCTTGAACGGGGGTCTGTCGTCTTCGCTCTTCTTCCGCTGCCAGCTCGCCGCTAGGTTGTCTTGGTCTCCTTAAACGATTTTACCACACGAAACATGGTTGAATTGTCGATTCCCAACTGTTTCGCGATCCACCTGTGGGATCGTACCGCCTGGATTTTCCACGACCGCGCCCATAATTTTTTGTCGAATCACTTCTTGCTTGGAAGCCATCTTGAATAGTATAAGTGGCTCAATTTCAATAGCCAGGTCGATTATGCTTGTGAGAAAGCAGCAAGGGCGATTACGGCACTGTCTAGCATCATGCTAAACAACTCGGCAATAAACAGTAGCAAAGGAAGCTTATTGGCTAGCGTGTCTACATCTATCCTTTGAAACGCTAGTCAAGCGTGGGCGACCGCGCTTAAGACGAAGAAAAATCGTGTGCAGCTAAACAGCCCGTTCATATTAATGACCATGTGGGTAGCGAGTGCCTACCGAACTATATGTGTGATAGCCTGCGAGAGTCGGCACGATGAGAAAGTGGCAAAACGAGTGGGACACCGCAGGGAACGGAAGGTGGACCCACCGCCTTATCCCAAATGTGATGAAATGGGTAGATAGGCCACAATGAGTAGACAGTTTTCAAATGACTCAGTTTATGTCAGGTCACAGCTGCTTTAAAAAACACCTGCACAGGTTTGAACACTTCAGATCGCCGCTCTGCCTAGAGTGCAGAGACGTAGAGGAAACGCCGGAACATGTCATTTGCAAGTGTCCACGTTTCGATACGGAGCGCAGAGAAATGAAGACTATCAGCGGTGAAGACGCCAATGTGGACAACGTCGTGGACAGGATGTGTAGTGAAGAAAGCACATGGAACGCGGTGAACACTGCGGTGGTGAAGATAACTGGAATTGCAGGATCGACCTTGGCACCTAACCGATGGAAATTAAGGCACCGATTTCGGGAGAATCTCCACCGTTGGGAAATATCTCCGTCGGAGTAGACTAGGTCCACCGCCGGGGACTAGATTGAGTAGATCGCGAAGTAGTTAACTAGAAGTTAACCTCCACCCAGAATCGCAGGACCGACCTCGGCACCTACCCGGAATGCATCGCTTATGGAAGATCTTCCACCGCCGGGGAACTCTTCGTCGGAGTAGGGCAGATCCGCTACCGGAGACTATCCGATTGGAGTGCGAAAAAGCTGGAGGGCTAAATGGCTTACGGTCGGTTTCGGAAGATGTTCTCCATCGGAGTAAATCGCGAAGTAGCATCGGCCAAAGGTCGCCGGAGCGCTTGTGAACTGGAAGTTACCCTCCACCCAGAATCGCAGGACCGACTTCGGCACCTGTCCGAAATGTATCGGTTACGGAAGATCTTCCACCACCGGGGAACTCTTCGTCGGAGTAGTGCAGATCCGTCGACGGGGACTACCTGAGTTGAATGCGATAAAGTCGGGACCCTACTGGCTTCATGTTTGGTTGCTTAATGACGACAGTTGAACTAAGTAAGGAAATCAACTAACATGACGGGTCGCCAATTGGGCCCCAAAAACAAGTACAACAAACTGTAGCCAATGGTCTAGGCATGTTGGCACGAGGCATGAAAAATGTTGAAGTAAAGTGAATTCAAGGCAAGTCACCGAAGGGCGAAAAGGAAAAGAAGTAACTAGCTACTAATAGGAGCGATAGGGCTTAGCATGAAGTGGTGCGCATAGCACATAACACCTCTACTTCGAAGCAATAACGTAAGGTGGGGTTGGAGGGTAATTCAGGTGAAAGAGAACCTAGGAGAGTGGTTTTAGTGGTTAGGCACGCTTGTGAATCTCACACAGCGCCAAATTTGTTATTCACTGGCATGAGCATGAACAATACATCACAACAGTCAAGTCTTTAGAAGATTTTTAAATTTCTTGCTGCATTAACAAAAACACACACACACACACAAGAAGGTTAAAAACCGTACCGGAAACGACTGAACAGGCTCTTATGGCGGACATTAATCGCAAATGTCGAGTATTTGTATTTAACTCATCCTTAACTATAGCCGACGTATGTAAGCAGAAATAAATACGTATACTGAACTTCTGAAAGAAATAAAATTTGTTTCATTTCAATAACCTTAGCCGACATGCCAATCAATCCAAAGTGTTACAATAATTTTCGACTCACTCTTTAACGCGCCCTCTTACTCCTTTGTCCAGCTTCTACCGTTTCTCAAACTCATCACAGCAGGCACGCACGACATGCATTGGCATCTCGTCCCATATTTGCTGGATTGATTGTGGCATATGAAGTGGAAATTTGCTCATGTTAACATTATACTCTAAACAAGTTTTACTCAAAATTTCATCATCTTTTACTCATGCATTAAAAAGCTATATTCAAAAGAAAGTTTTGCATGTTTTTCAAGTACAATCTTTATTCCTTCATCCTAGTCGTTTTGATTATTGCTATGACTGGAAAGAGCAAATGACTTAATTGCATATAGTTTACAGCAGACTTCTGGATTCAGTGTTCGATACACAACAAAAAGTAATGAATTTCTAATGTGATGTAAGCAATCATGCAGGTAAACTTTTGGGACAATTGATGCTGACTCACGTACAGAAAATTGCAAGAAGTATTGCTAACAAAACAGATCTTTTGCGTACCATATTAGGGGCTATTCATAAACCACGTAGACTTTTCTGCGGGGAGGGGAGGGATCTGACCAAAGTGTACGCTCCATACAAAATTTCAAAAAAATGTATGGTGAAAAGTCTACGAGGGGGGAAAGGGGTTCGGAGATTTTCAAAAATGAGTCTACGTCGTTAACGGACAGGCCCATATAAAAATAAAATGGCACAGAAGTTTGTATGACTTATAGGGAAAACTTTTTTCTGTTCATTTTTTTTGACACAAAACTCACTACCTTTTTTAACTGTGTAGGGTTACGGAATAGAATTCACGTAAAAAATCCGTAGAAAAAAATGCCTTTTGTCTGAGAACTAATCGTAATGAATACTTATATCCCATTATATCCCTGAATTTTTAAATTTTCAGGGTGCGATGTAAATAATTGTTGCTGATCAGCGGCGCAACCGGGAGGCGTCAATTGCGTTTTTGTAACTTAGTTCAAGTCAAATGTTCACAAGCAACACCCAATCCTCGACCCCCCCCCCCCCCCCCGCCTGGTTGCGCTACTGTTGCTGATTAATCAATTGGCTATTTCCAATTTAATTAATTTTAGTTTAGTGAAGTCTTAAGGTTCCTTCATTTCATAAGGAATTCAAGGCAGGACGACACTATAAATACTACTTACCATCATCTACCATCTATGCTCACATGGATAATCCACTTTTGGGAATATTCACGTTAAGACAAGCTTTTGTTCACAGTTTGTTACTGTGTGGCAACAGTGATATTCAGCAATGAATAAAAAATGAATTTTTGCTGATATAACAAAACGCATGAACATAATTTTTAAACCAGTAATATTGTGAATTACTGTTGCGCAACTATTTAATTACTATTTTTCAAAAACTTAACAACATTTTTCCTGAATTTTACAGAGTATGTATTATGTTTATTTTTTGTAATAAATATTTAATTTTTTTACTAAACGCACTTTTTAGCTTGTCTGACCCCAAAATTCCTTAAATTTCCTACAATTCCATATTCTTACAAAATGTGTTCAAATCTCTGCTGTGGATCCATTATGAATAGGAAAACACAATTTTGTCATAATATTCAAAAGATTCAGTGAAGAATACTGGCTAAAATACTAATAACTAGAATGTCTCACGTCCATGAAAAAAAAATTAAAAAAATAAAATCGCCCTTAATCTTGTCTGGTAACCTCTTGTTGAGAAAGTTATTAATTTTGTCACCTATGGAATCGGTTGTCCCCAGTGTGCAGTGTTGCATATGTTCAATGTAAATAAGTCATTACAAGTTCACATAATCACTAATTTCTAAAATTTGTCGACTTAGCTTTGGTCTAAGTTTAGATATCATAACTTGAAGAAATAACAAACAGTATTTTGCAATCTTTGCCCATGCACCTCTCAAAACGAGTGTACTTCTGAAGCCAGTCCACGTTAAATTTCGGACACTTTTCTTTTAGTGTAGATTTTGAATTATTTCACAGATCGCTGAAATGTTTCACTTCACTTTATTTCATGGTACAACAAGATTGCATTCTTGTTACATTCAGTAAAATGGCCTCGAATCAAGTGGAAGTGCGCAAACGCATTTAGTACGAACGGCGCAAAGTCCGAATTTATCGGTACGCGATTTTGCCAAGAAACTAAAACTACCGAAAAGTACCGTGTTTTGTGTTAGCAAATCATTTGACCATCGCTTGACTGTGGATCGGGAGGTTGGAAGTGGAACAATTCGAAAAATATGCTCCTGACTAACGGACAAGAAGGTGGTACTGATTATTGAAAAAATCCCAGTCTTTCTGTGCGAAATGTGGCTTGCAAAGTTGGGAAGTCAAAATCATACGTACAAAAAGTTGAGAAGAGGCAAAGACTGAAGGCGTACAAAGTGCCCAACCGTAATGACAAACAAATTTTCACTGCAAAAAGTCGTGCTAAGGAGCTTTACACCAATTTTTTGCACATATTTTCTTCTATCATAATGGACGACGAAACATACGTACTCGAAGACTTTAAACTGCTTCCGGGTCTGGCTTTTTATACCGCAATGCAAAGGAACGCCGTTGCCGAGCATTTCCGGACCAAGAAGGTGTTCACATTCTCGAAGAAGTATTTGATTTGGCAGGCCATATGTAGAAGTGGTCGAAAATCTAAAAGTTTCGTCTCTACCGGCACTATCAATAAGGATGTGTCTGCAAAAGCGGTTGCAGACCGTTTATCAGAAACCACGACTCTCCAGCTCTGTTTTGGCCTGATTTGGCCTCTTGTCACTATGCGAAATCCGTCCTGGAATGGTATAAGGTAGAGGTCAAATACGTGCCAAAAACAGCCAATCCACCAAACTGTCCAGAGCTTCGCTCAATAGAGAAGTTCTGGGCTCTAGTTAGGCGGAAACTCTATGAAACTAAGAAGAAAGCAAATGGTACCGATGATTTCAACAGAAGATGGATAATCATTACGGCGGGCGTATCTGAGGATACCGTACGGAACCTGATGGCGGGTGTGCCACAGAAAGTTTGAGAATTTTACAGAAAGAAGGATTTACATCTTAATCAACTGTTTCTAATGTAGATATAACTCTATTATTGTGAAATAAACAATCGGTGTTGTTAAATTATGTGTAAATTTTTCTTACTTCTATTATTTTGGTGTCCGAAATTTAACGTGGACAGGCTTTATTGGATAGTTATGTGAATTTTGTGGCTAGTTTAATCATACTCCTCCTCCAAAAACAAATCCAACATGGTCTTGCTTTAGTTGCGATAGACCTCACCGACATTCCAACGGGAGTTTGTTTTTCAATTGTGGCTTAGGGAAGGTCCATTAATTATGTCACTCAGTGTGGGGGGAGAGGGGGTTTGGGAAAACGTGACAATCCATACAAAATCATTTGAAGGTCCATACAAAAAACGTGACAGGGGGGGGGGGGGGGCTTATAAAAAGTCACTTCTTGCGTGACATAATTAATGGACGTTCCCTTATATTATTAGTTAGCTCAATATATTACATGAAGCCAAAGAGAAAACTCAATGCAAGAAAATATGACCAATTTAACAACAATTTAATAAGGCCGTCGTATGTGATCTGTCCAATGTACAGCTAGGAAGGTCAATATATCCTGTCTTTAAGCAAGAGTTGCAATATTACTTTTAAATGGTGGTAGCAAGAGCTTAATACACATTTTTTTTTTAAATTTACAAAAGTGGATTTACGTCAAGAAACGTAAACAATTATTTCATGTAAAATTAAGCATCCCGGAACAGAAACAAACGCAATCCGGCAAGAGGTGTGGAAGATTGAAATGATGTTGCCGTCTCTTTCGACCGATTCTTATGTCTCAAAGGCCACTCTCATGTGTCGGTCTCAGGGCACCGACATTTACCGGACTTTTTGGTGTACAATTTCAAAACAATGTTTTCCCAAACTGTATCGATGCGCTTCTCGGGATGAGAGAAATTCTAGACAGGTCCTCTTGAAACGTTAGACGTGCATTCTTCCTATTTCACTTTTACCAGCTAACCGAGAACAATGATGCTGCTGACACATGATTTCTGTGACAATGAGAACATATCGCAACTAAGCAGACAGAAAAATACAATGGAAGACAATAACAAGCACTCACACCTACACACAGTTGGAAATTCTGAACCTTCCGCTCGTATCAACACGTGTCGAAGTTGTCCAAAACTGATGTCTGCAATGACTAGAAGTAATGTGCTTTTGCTGTTTGAGAAATGGAGCAAACTGCTGTAGCTGCAAATGTTGATTTTTGAGGAACGTATGCTCTTACACTTCTTGATGGACGAATCCAGGTTGAAAAAGGAGAAGACACCGAGTGATGATAAATCTGACAGCTCCCATGTTTAAGTATAGGACGGAAACTTTAAAATGCTTCTAGAAAATTCAAAAGAAATTCTTATTAAAAGCGGTTTGTTGTATGATGTAAGAAAAATCCAAAACTACTAAATAAAGACATTTTCAGCAAAATAAAAATTAATTAAAATAATATCCCTATTGTGCAGTTTTGGATTTTACTTACATCATACAACAAACCGCTGTTAATTAAAATTTCCTTTGAATTTTTTAGAAGAATTTTAAAATTTTCGTCCTATACTTCATGGGAGCTGTCAGATTGATCACCACTCGGTGTCTTCTTTTTTTTTTCAAGTTGGATTCCTCTAAATACTTGATCCAGATGAGGCAGGTTTTGATTCGGAATGCTTGAAAAAAAAATACTAATCACAGATGCCCAAATAAACCCCTTTATCGGCATTCGGTTCTTAAAACCAACAGTGATTGCTTCCGCCTTGCACTAAGTACTCGAGGTGAATGGCTGATGTGTCATTTTATTAGTGTATGATTTCTATTTGGGAATTATAAGTTGGTAATGGAATAGGGGAATCAAGGGCACAATAAGCATACGGGGCATGGTCAGTATCGGAGTCATAGTTTGTTTTCCTTGCAATGTATCCGATAAAGGGGCGCGCCTATCAAAAGTGCTGTCACTCACAAAGGGTTTAAATAGCGGAAGCTTTCAAAAAAAAAAAACAAAGACAACTGTAAAAAACACCGAATACTTCATCATTTCTCGATAGTGATGAAGTAACGCGACATGCACTAAGCAAAGGATACGGGATTACTGGTCGCAGTGGTTTATGTCCCTAACATAGGAAAAAAAAGCTTACGGGACGAAATGAGCACCACTAATTACAGAACAACCATGCAGCTTTTGATGAAATTTGAAGTGTCATTCGTTTGTTCTTTCGTTTTTTCGTTCATCATTTTTTCTGTGTATGCTATATATGCACAGCCGCTCAATTTCCTCATTTTGCCCCAGATTCCCCTACATCTGAAATCGTGTTTTCACGACGATTCACCATAATTTTGTAACATCTCAGCTCAACCTCCGTTGTCGTAAAACTTGCACTCCACCGTACCTAGCAACCATCGTTGTTGTTGTTGTTGTTGTTGTTGTTGTTGTTGTTGTTGTTGTTGTTGTTGTTGTTGTTTTTGTTGTTGTTGTTAGTATTGTCGCTCGAAAAGAGAGTGTATGAAGCAGTGTAAGAGAGTACCCACCCGTCTGAGAGAAGAGCGAACTTTCACCACCACCACCACCCTTCCCACACCGCAGAAACAAAAGAAAAGCAGCAAGCGAAACTTGGTGATTTGGGCATCCCGTTTTTAGCTTTTTCTTATTTCTGAGCTAGGATGCCATAAGAAGGCCTCTCATGTGCCTTCTTAGATACAATTTCCGTTACGTAATCTTTCCGATGCGGGTGATGGTGACGATGACGTTGGGGCAAATTTCGTTTCCATCAGCAGCTCCCGTAGTCTGTGCTCGTGGTATCGATGTGACATAGTAGACAAGAAAACTGGTGGTTCGTTTTCTGAGGGCGGAAGTGGATAAGCTGTGGAAGGGAATTTACCCACATTAGAAGGTGGAAATGTAAATGATTCATAAAGACAAATCTGTCAAGCTCTCGCACATAGTTATGGCAGGTTTTTCACGTCTTGCTACAAACCCTTTAAGAGCGACCAGAAAACCAGAGCACTATGGGGCGGCTCCATACAAAGTGGTGGCCGAACATATTTTTTTGGTTTTTCCGCATTTTTTTTTAAGTTTAGCATAAAATTAGTCATATTTATGTATTTTCATCGCATGCGGAAGGTGTAACTAGCATTTAACCCAGTAAAAGGCCTGGAATAGCTTAAAACAGAATGGATCATTCCAAATATCTAAGATAAAATTTACAATAAAAGATATTATATTATAAGACATGTTGTTAAAATTCTTCTCCATACCGTTCTAGTAACATTTCAAAGATAGCAATTGGAGTCATCGAAGAGTCCAGTTTGATGATTTCTGAAATAAAGGGCTTATTTAATAATAATACCACATAACAAAATATTTATATATAATCCTATACTGCTATACTGCATGTGCTTATAGCCAGCCTTTTATGAATTTTGTGAAATTTTGTTTTTCGAATTTTATAATTTCATGAAAAATAAATTGAGCCTTTTATGCTTGTCATGTTGCTCCAGGGTCTTACATGGTTTTGGAATGCAAAGATGATTCTAAAGCGTGCTGAAATTATTAATAAATTGAGAATGGAAAATATACAATATGACTTAAGGTACACAATCTTCAGTCACACCCCCTCACTTTGCTATTGTCAGATTAACAACATTGCCCAGGCTACGCCAACCAGCGTCTCCATGTTTCAGCTGGCAGTCTTTTGTGAACATATGACTCGTGGAGGCGTGAGGTAGGAACTTGTGAGGACCGGAGGTCGGTTGCACCCTCCTTCGAATTTGTCAACTCACCATTTGAAGCCCGGTTACATCATTTAGAACTTTTCCGTCGATCATACTTATAACGAAAATAAAATCAACTAAAACAAATTCGCCATTCGATGATTGGATTTTTACTGGAACAAGCTCGCTTATTTGATTTTCAATATATCTCTTTTGATTCTTTGATAAATTCCAGCATAAATGGGCTACAGAACCGAATGCTTTGGGGTGTTAAATTATGCCAAAATGCTTTTCTTGTTGTTCTGATGATAAAGTTGTATAGGAGTTGTTGTCACTGAAAAGACGTCACTGCCATCCTTTTGATTTGGCGTTGATAGTGCTTGGGGCCAGTTCATAAACCACGTAGACTTATTTTTAAAAATCTCAGAATACCCCTCCCCCTCGTGGAATTTTCTCCATACAATTTTTTGAAATTTTGTAAGGAGCGTAGACTTTGGTCAAAAGACCCCCCTCCCCCCAAAAGTCTACGTGGTTTATGCATAGCCCATTGGTGGTATTGTGAATAGCCTGTAGAGCCATCCATACCCCAGCTCCTTCAAAGCACTAGCTCTGTGTCATCGTTTGTATTCATTTGTTGGATGATTTCCGTATCGATGACCTGAATGATTCTTTTTGCTGTATGAATCATGAGTGCCTGTAATTTGACCTGAAAAGAAAGAAACATTTAAAGCTGGTGTACTAGAAAAACATGTGGATATTTATGTCTTCCTGATTTTTTGATGATGACTCTTCGATTGCTTCGGCTAAAGGTAAGCAAACTTTTTTCATGCTCTTGATTACATGGTAGCTCGGAAACCTTGATGGGTTCATTTTCTATGTTTGGTCATATGCATATTTAGTAAAATCGCAGTCTAAAAAATATTCGAATACCTCTTCAGGTGACATCATGCCATGTGAATCGGCAGCAGGGTAAATGCACCCTTCTTTTTGGGGAAATGCTCCTTAAACTTTGGAAAAATGCTCTTAAGATGCGTTTGCCCAGTATAATGCAATCGGAGGTACTAACCTTCTGGTTAGAGCTTGCCGGTTGTTTTGACGGGTCTTAAGTTTCTTCAAAATTGTATAGCGCAATCTTCTAGGGAGTTTTGACGGGTTCAAATTTCATTTTGACGAGTCTTAATTTCGTTTTGACGACTCTTTAATACAGAAACTTAAAACCCGTCAAAACTATACAATATTGAAGAAACTGAAGACCCGTCAAAACACCCGGCAAGCGCTAACCAGAAGGTAAATACCTCCGATTGCATTATGCCGGGCAAACGCATCTAAGGAGCATTTTTTCAAGTTTAAGGAGCATTTCCCCAAAAAGAAGGGTGTAAATGCATGTGAATCGTTGAGAGTCGTAAACATCTTAGAAGCACTTTCACGATTTTTTAGAATATGGCCAATCAAATTCACCATATTTGAATCGCCATGTCTATATGCAATTTTTCTTGTGGCTAAAAGAGCCTTTTCTATAGTGCCAACATCACCGCCGAACATTTCATCGGTTTTCCTTCGTTTACTTCTATCACTAAGTTTTGCCACGCATTGTAAAAATGTTGTGCTACGTACTTTAACTTTTTAAGTAGTCGTTCTTCTTTGGCATGATCAATATTATATTTTGCCTTGATATATTCAAATGCTTTGTTGCATTGAATATTTGAGATTCTTTTGGATCAAAAAGTACAACGATGCTCCTATGTTCCATATTATCACAAACAATTCTTTTCGGTTATTTTTTTCGAATAAATAACTACTGCACAATATACACTTTGTAAGCGTTAGAGCCGAAAACAAACTCCTGATTTGAAAATTTGTCCTCGTCTTTTGAATGGAAGTAGGTAGTATGTAGTGGGTAGTAGGTAGATAATAGTTTTTAGGGAAATAAATATACATGTAACTAGTTGGAGTGTAGTTGGTAGAAATTGTAAAATGGTAGACGAATAGAGAATTTCCTATAGAATATATAAACAAGGTTATCGTGAAAACATTGAAAACTTTTTAGTCCAGTTGGGTAGATACAGTTTCTAAATGGAATGATAATTTTCAGTCTGTTTTCACCCATTTTTAACAAAAATAATAATTCAACGTGTAACGGTTTTAAGTCTCAATTTGACATTTAACAGTTCCACCTTTCAAGGAGTGTTTAATTTGTACGATTTTGTTGGTTTATGCTCGCATAATCGATAACCGTAATTAACAAAAAAAAAAAAAACAAAAAAATATATCCATTTTTTCGACTTTGTGCCAAATTGACGCTCATCCGCAGCTATCCGAAGTTGAATTCTCGTTCCGCAGATAGTATAGACCCCAAACTATACTGTGGTGGTGGTCTCTTGGGACTCGGCCCTGCTCGTTAGATATAGTCCAACTTAGGCAAAAAAAAAACATTTTTTTTTCAATAATTGCTAATTTTTTACTAATTTCAATAAACTGTGTAACTTGAAAAACACATTCCTTTTTAAGTTTAGATAATTACCTCTCCAACGGTGTATTGAATTCCAAAATTGGATCGTTATTTGGTGAGAAAACTGCATTTGTTTGAAATGCATTTTTTCTACCATTTTCACAATTTTCCCAAGTCTGATGTCTGTGGCGCAATGAGTTTTCATCACAGAGGGCTGCAATTTTGGGATTCTAGGTTTGAACTATACCTAACCTTACCAAACAGACTAAGGCCGGTGTGGCCTCTGCTGTACACAGAAGTTGTTTCCATTGTAATCGGTCCATGGCTGTACCTCGCCAGCCTCGCTGCCTGCGGAGGGTCCGCAGGTCGCCTTCTACTTGATCGACCCACCTTGCTCGTTGCGCGCCTCTTCTTCTTGTACCTGTCGGTTCGTTTTCGAGAACCATTTTTACAGGGCTGCCGTCCGACATTCTTACGACATGCCCAGCCCATCGTAGTCGACCGATTTTTGCGATGTGTACGATGGGAGGTTCTCCCAGCAACTGGTGCAATTCGTGGTTCATTCGCCTCCTGCACGTTCCGTCTTTCATCTCCACCGTAGATCGTACGCAGCACCTTCCGTTCAAAGACTCCAAAGGCGCGTTGGTCCTCCACTAGCAATGTCCATGTTTCGTGGCCGTAGAGAACTATCGGTCTAATTAATGTCTTGTAGATGGTCAACTTTGTGGTTCGGCGAACTTTGTTCGATCTTAGCATCCTTCGGAGTCCAAAGTAGGCACGATTGCCAGCCATAATGCGCCTTTATATTTCTCTGCTGGTGTCGTTATCGACGGTCACCAATGAGCCCAGATACACTAATTCGTCTACTAGCTCGATTTCATCACCGTCGATCTGAACTTGTGCTAGGATGCTAACATTGTCTTCTCGTGAGCCTCTTCCCTTCATGTATTTTGTTTTTAACGCATTAATCACAAGCACAATCCTACCAGCTTCAGCCTTAAGTCTGATGTACGTTTCCGCTATCGTCTCAAAGTTACGTGCTACGATATCAACGTCGTCGGCGAAGCCAAATAGTTGGACAGACTTCCTGAAGATCGTGCCACTCGTGTCTATCCCAGCTCTTCGAATCACACCCTCCAGGTTTGAACTATCTGGCTATCAATTAGTCTACAAGACACGTCATGCAAAGCAAGTCAATTTTTCGATTTTTGGCCACCACTTTCCCCATAGTGCAACGGTTGGTCAAAGATGACTTGAAATGTTCGTCCAGGGCAAGAGTAAAGCGCCACCTTGTAACGGACCGAATCAAACAACTACGGCTGGTGCGCTCGAAACGTTTGGTGTCAGCATTAAAAAAGAAGCATACCATCATCGTATTCTCCGATGAGAAAATGTTCACCATCGATCCCGTATCTAACACACGTACAGACAGGTTTATTTCGCCGAAGAAGATTGAGGATGTTCCAGAGAACGTGAAATTCAAGTTTAAAACCAAACATCCGGCCGGATTCGTGGTTTTCGGGGCAGTTGCGTCCAATGGCTTGAAAATGCCTCCAGTATTTATCGAAGCTGGATTAAAAGTTAATACCGAGGCTTACATGAACATTTTGAAAGACCACGTTCTGTCATGGATGAAAGCCAACTTTGGAGCACACCAAAACGTCATTTTCCAACAGGACGGAGCACCGTGTCATACCTCAAAAGGGGCTCAAGCGTGGCTGAAGGAAAACATGTAATTTTGACCAAAGGACGTTTGGCCGCCTAGCAGCCCGGGCTTGAATCCTTTGGATTACTCAATATGGGCATATGTCCAGGCTAAGACGTGTGAAAGTTCTCACCCCAGTGTTGGCGCCCTGAAAGCTTCCATTACCAAGGCATGGGACTCGATGACTGACTCATACATTGAGAAGGTATGCTCTCGATTCCGTCCCCGTTTGGAGAAGGTGATCGAGAAAAATGGTGGACATATTGAGTAATGTAATCATGAAAGGCGTAATAAATGATTCCCTAAATAAAATTATGATTTTTTTTTATCATTTTCTATGAAAAAAAAACTTATTTGAAACTGAGATATGGATTTTCGCATTTTTTTATGGGACATACTGTAAATCATATACCTGATATTTTTTATTAAACGCCTTTGAGCTTATTCTCCAACTTTCAATACTAAGTGCGATTCCCCTTAGCCTTAAATACTGCTTCCAGTCGACGCGGCATACTTTCGACAAATTTTTTGAGGTGTTTCGGATCAATATGTTCCCAGGCTATTTCGAGAGCTTCAGGCAATTCCACCCCTGTGGTCGACGATGTGGCAACCCCACAGAGTTTCAATCGAATTCAAATCAGGGGATTGCTGAGGTCATTCGAGAGTTTTAGATTCGGTTTTACTTGAAGAACGCAGTAGTTTTATTTGGGTCGTTGTCCTGTTGAAAGATGTAGTTGGTTTCCAGGCCAGATTTCAAAAGAGATACCGCCAAATTTTTGCAGAGCGATGTGTCGATGTGTGCCAAACTATCTACTTCAGACCATGCGAACGCTCCCAGACCATGATATTTCCACCTCCAAGCTTTATTGATTTCTGGATTTATCGATCTTGGTGTGCTTCACCAAAAGCTCTCCAAACTCTCGATTGCCATCCGAATAACTCGAACTTGCTCTCTTCCGTCTAAAAAAAAAAACTCGTTTCCAGAAGTCTATCGACATACCAGCGTATTTTTTTTTTTTTGGAAAACTGCAGCCGCCTTTTCTGGTTCCGCTTGCTAATAATAGGTCACTTGGACGCCAAACAGCTCTTAAATCCACTTCGTTAAGCCGTTGACGAACAGTAGTCGATAAACTCTTAGATTTAGTGGTTCAGCAATATTTTTCGAAATTTCAGATTTTGTTTAGCCAATCGAACAATCCGGACATCCTTCCGGTGTGTTGCCAAATGATGACGTCCTCGCCTGGAAAAAGTTTTCTATTCCTTGACTTTCATACTCTTTTCATACGTGTTGCACAGCCCGAAATGAAACTGAGGGCTTTTTGTAACTTTTAGCAATATTCCGATCGCGAATCACAAATTTTTTGACATCAAGCAAAATCTGATTCCCGGATATTTTAATCTTTTAGAATACACACAGAACCAACTTCGGCGGGAAAACAGCACATCTGCGCTGTGACTGCAACTGTCAAAGAATAAAGTGCTGCCAAAATAGTAAAACTGGCTTTTATAATATCACCGAGAATTCCGATTATTGAACTGTATGATTTATTATGTCCAAGAATAGGGCCTAACAGCCTGCATACTGTATCGAACGATAACGGCCAACGATGCTTCCCCCGTAAAGACATCCACAAAGCCACTTAGAGATCACCTGACCAACGAACAGAGAATCAAATCAACCATGTTCTAATCGACGGGAAATTCTTCTTCGATATCACCAACGTTCGCACTCGGACCACTACCAAGTTGCAGTGTGTATGCGCTCAAAACTCTCGACGGTGTACAACACGCGTCGATTTCGGACGTCACGACCTAACATTGAGCTACTACGGGAAACCGGAGTTGCCCAGGAATACGCGCAACAGCTAGAAGCAGCCCTACCAACGGAAGAGCAGCTTGGCGCAGCTACTCCTTAGGATGGCTGGAGAGATATTCGATCCGCCATTGGTAGCGCTGCAATAGTGGCACTAGGTACTTCTGCAACGAATCGAAAAAATGACTAGTTTGATGGCGAATGCAAGCCGTTTGTAGAAGAGAAGAATGCAGCACGGACGAGCGTGAATGTGGAACGGTATAGAGAGGCGCGGAACAGGCAAAACTCTATTCTTCGAAGGAAAAAGCGCCAGATGGAAGATCGAGACCGCAAAGCAATGGAAGCACTGTACCGTGCTAATGACACACGCAAATTCTACGAGCTCGCGCAAAGACAAGCCGATATGTGCAGAGACCTGGAAGGCAACACTCTCACAGGAGAGTGTGAGGTGATTGAAAGGTGGAAGCAGTACTTCGACGAGCACCTGAACGGAAATATTACAGCGAGCGAAAGTGGTATGGTAATAAAGCTAGGAACACGCGCAGAAGATGACAGGATCCCGACCCCAACCCTTCAGGAAGTTGAGGAGGAAATTGGTCTGTTGAAAAACAACAAAGCTGCTGGTGTTGACCAACTCCCAAGCGAGCTATTAAAATACGGTGGTGAAGCACTGGCCAGAGCGCTGCACTGGGTAATTACCAAGATTTGGGAGGAGGAATGTTTACCGGAGGATTGAATGGAAGGAATAGTGTGTCCCGTCTATAAAAAGGCCGACAAGCTGGATGGCTGCAATTATCGTCCGATCACGCTACTGAGCGCTGCCTACAAGTTTCTCTCCCAAATTTTATGCCGCCGCCTGTCACCAATTGTAAAGGAATTCGTGGGGCAATACCAAGCGGGATTCATGGGTGCATGCGCTACTAAGGACCAGATTTTTGCGATTCAGCAACTGCTGCAGAAATGTTGCGAATATAATGTGCCCACACATCATCTTTTCATCGATTTTAAATCAGCTTATGATACAATCGATCGAGACCAGCTATGGCAGATTATGTACGAATATGGATTTCTGGAAAAACTGACGTGGTTGGTCAAAGCAACGATGGACCAAGTGATATGTGTCATCCGAGTATCAGGGACGCTCTCGAGTCCCTTCGAATCTCGGAGAGGGTTACGGCAAGGTGATGGATTGTCGTGTTTGTTGTTTAACGTTGCGTTGGAGGGTGTGATTCAAAGAGCTGGGATAGACACGAGGCACGATCTTCAGGAATTCTGTCCAACAATTTGGCTTCGCCGACGACGTTGATATCGTAGCACCTAACTTTGATACCATGGCGGAAACGTACATCAGACTTAAGGCTGCAGCTGGTAGGATTGGGCTTGTGATTAATGCGTTAAAAACAAAATACATGAAGGGAAGAGGCTCACGAGAAGACAATGTTAGCCTCCTAGCACGAGTTCAGATCGACGGTGATGAAATCAAGATAGTATACGAATTCGTGTATCTGGGCTCATTGGTGTCCGCCGATAACGACACCAGCAGAGAAATACAAAGGCGCATTATGGCTGGCAATCGTGCCTACTTTGGACTCCGAAGGACGCTAAGATCGAACAAAGTTCGCCGAACTACAAAATTGACCATCTACAAGACATTAATTAGACCGGTAGTTCTCTACGGCCACGAAACATGGACATTGCTAGTGGAGGACCAACGTGCCCTTGGTGTCTTTGAACGGAAGGTACTGCGTACGATCTACGGTGAAGTTTAGATGGAAGACAGAACGTGGAGGAGACGAATTACACCAGTTACTAGGAGAACCTCCCATCGTTCACATCGCAAAAATCGAAAAAGGTGGATAGATCAAGTAGAAGGCGACCTGCGGACTCTTCGCGAGGTACAGCCATGGACCGATTACAATGGACACAACTTCTGTGTCCAGCAGAGGCCACAGCGGCCATGATCTGATTGGTAAGGTAATCTTATGTCCAAGAAAGCTATAGATTTTTTAATAAAATTAATCCCGCAAATAAAAATAACATGCTGAATCAAGTCCCTATAACTTCGAAATTTTCTGAGCACAAACCTCAAATCCTATAAGGACTTCAGGCGTGAAATTGTAGAGGGTTGTTAGCACCAATGGAGCATCTTTTGGTTAGCAATTTCAGCGTTGTTTGTTTTGTTTTGTTTGAGATTTTTAGTCAACACAATCGTGATGTGATAATTAACCTAAACTATGAATCATATGGAAAAAGGACTCCCTCCAGTTTCACCTCTTTTTTTTTAACGGGATGGAAGATCTGCTCACAGACCCTGAAGAACTCAGGGTGTGGGGATCAGAGTGCCGACTCCTCGACCCACTAAAAAGCTACCCGTGCATCTAGCCTTTCAGTATTACTGGGGAGGGGGCTATTGTGCATTAAGCTCCCGCTTATGTCTAACTACTTAGGGCTTTGGTAGTTAGTTGATCCCTCTAACCTGTCGTTGGTCGTTTCGCCATTTGTCCTGGAGCTCTAGGACAATCTGGGAGGCCGCCGTTTTAACCGCGTCCCAAGTGTCCTGTTCTTGACACATTCTCCGGACAAGATTGTCCGGTGTCGTGTCCCAACCGCTCACGGCCATCGTGCCGTTCCTCGCGTTGTTGAGGCGAGGGCAGACGAAGAACACATGTTCCGCCGTTTCGTCCGCTTCCGCGCATACGGAGCACGCTGAGAACACTGTGTGCCCGTACTTATGCAGATACTGCCTGAAGCAGCCATGGCCCGACAGTATCTGTGTCAGGTGGAAGGTTACTTCCCCATGACGCCGCTTGACCCATCCAGATATTTTTGGAACTACTCGGTGGGTCCACCGACCTTTGGTGGAATTATTCCACTCCCTCTGCCACCTGGCCATCGATGTAGCTCTGGTGATCCTGTGGATTCCTCTTGTACCCCTTTGTTCAAAGCACTCCGCGTCCTCTTTTATTGTGATGCCAATGGGACACTGTAACACTTTGCGATATGCGCTGACCACTCTCAGGCACATTAGCCTGTGGGTACTTTCGAGCTTACCGAGGTAGCTCTTAGTACTCAGGGCGGTGACCCATGCCGGCCCACCGTACCTCATTATCGACAAGGCGACGCTTGCCAGGAGCCTGCGCTTGCTCCAGTTGTACGGCTGAGCTGTTCGACATCATGCGAGATAATGCTCGATATAGCCGTGGAGGCTTTCTTGCATGCGTAGTCGTCGTGGCTTGTAAATGACAGCTTGTCATCGATCATGACCCGAAAATATTTCAATGCCCTCTTCGATTCGATTGTGCAGTTACCTGCACTAATCGTTGCGTGTTGCTCCGACTTTCGGTTATTGACGACCGTGACCTCAGTCTTGTGGTGTGCTAGCTCCAGATTCCTGGAACTCATCCATCCCTCCACAATGCCAAAGGAGTGCGAGGCCGTTAGTCCAGTTTCACCTTAAGCTCACTTAATAGCAGAGACCGAAATGTTCGCCTAATTGAGAAGAGAAACGTCCTTTTTCACCCGCTTGGAGAAACAGATGAGAATGTGAGAAGCGAGAGACTATTATACGCTCATAGCAGTTTTCGCGAGAAAAGCAACGGCGATTTATAATTTTCGGAGAGCATGAGTAGCTGATAAATCGTTTCTTTTTCAGTGAATCCTTGATGCCGATAATTATTTTTCACTTGCTTTTTGACACCTGAAAATGCACCAGTCTTCATTTATCATTTATGGTCCATGCATCAGTCTTTCATTTATGGTCCATGGCGATACCAGTGTGCACCGGCTTGGCCTTATTTTTGGTTTTTGCTCCTCGTATACGATCTAGGTAGCATGTTTTCAGTGAAAAATGTGACGTGAGAAAATATTTTCGTTGAATTTTGGAGAGCGATATTTTTGCATATGCAAGAGAGAGGATAATGAATTATCGGCGAAAAAGCAGAGATGAAAATGTGAACGGTTCGCTACTCATCGACAACCTGCTTGTTAGAGAGCATGGTTTTCATCTAGTGAAGAGAATTGATAATCTTAATAGTAATACAATCCCAATAAGCATTCAAAGCGTTTACGGCAGCCATCAAGCCATTTGTGCTTAAGGATAAAGCCCCTTGGGCCAATATAATGTTTTTTGAAGTATGATAATGTTTATTAATGCTTTTTGTGAAATGTTAAGGAGAAATAAATAGCATTTGAAATGCAACTTTACAACAGATAACATTAAGTGCATGATATAATGGTAATATAATGCTTGTAGCATCTGAAATGCAGATTTAGGGTTGATTTACTGCATATGCTAATGCTTATTGGTTACCTGGGAATGTTTGCAATCTTTCATACAACAGGCTGGATTCCGGCGTTATCTGGCTTAAATTTACATTGAATATCCCAGTATTTTCTGCCAAATCTAGCATTCCCTTAATGTGCATTAGATAACGCAGAAAACTCAATGTTTTTCTTTTATCTGTATACACTTCTATAGAGAACAACTGGTGCAAGTTTGATCAAAGTAGTTGATCGCGTTAGAAATAAGTAAAGGAATCAAAAAAAAAAAAAGTGAAAAGGAAGGGGGGGGGGGGGGAGGAAAAGGGGGTGGGGAGGGGGGGGAGGTGGGGGGGGGGGGGTTACATCGCCGAATGCCTGAAAAAGCGTGTATTGCCGTTCATCCGCAAACATAGGAGCAAAGTCATCTTTTGGCCTGATTTGGCCAGCTGCCACTACTCCAAGGTGGTTCTGGAGTGGTATGCTGCCAACAAGATCGATTTTGTCCCCAAGCTGATGAATCCTCCAAATTGCCTGAATTTCGACCAATCTAAAAATACTAGGCACTTTCAAGGCAGCGACTTCGACGAAGCGGCGGGCAGTCAAGGACATCCAGCAAATGCGGGCAAAATGGAAGTAATGCGCTGATTCCGTGTCCGTTTCCACTGTGCGGGTGCTCCATCAAGAGGAAGGTTCAAGATTTCGTTCGAACTGGAGAAATGTAACCACTTAATGCTGTAACTTTGAAGTTTACTTTGAAAGTACTGTAAAGCAACCATTAAAGGACTTTTTAAACTTATTGAATCACGAATTACGGGTCTTTTTGTGCGTATCAATTTACTTTTAGTCAGTCTTCATGCCAAGGATGTCTCTATCAAAATGAGAGTAACATAACATATAATGCGTTTTCAGGGCAAGTATATGATTTATTTTGTCCAGTACTGTATACCACCACTGTTTGAAAGCATAGTGAGAACGATGTTTTGAAATATTAATAGATATTTATTGTTAGGTCCGTGAAGTGAAGGTTTATCATACGTAACTGTTAGTTCAAAATCAAGCTTGAAAAGCATTGAACTGTCTCGAAGATTAAGGATATCACCTTCGAAATAATAGTTTGCTACCAATGAACTCAAAGATGTATTAATAATAGGTCAATAAAACCAGAGCTATTGAAATATTTACAGTAGATTGGAAGCTTGAAATGCCTTTGACAGGCAGTGAAAATTTCATTCCTTCAATGCAAATATGCACCGCAGAGTATCGTTCTGGTTTGAATATGGGTCATTCATATTTGCACTATATCTGTTCTGCCGCAAACCGTACTTCGAAAAATCCAACTCTATGTGGGTTGGCATTAATATCAATTTTACTTATCAAGTAAAGGATTACTCCATAATTGATCGATTTCCGAACAGGAGTAATCGATCTTATTAGTGCCAACTGCTGAACTATGAACCATCATATGGAAACGAAGATGTAAATTTGGCATAATTGAATCTATGCCTTCCACAATTCAATTTGCGTGTGTCCATACCGTAAATTAAAACATATGTAAATTCCTCAGAACACGCTCATTTTTACTACTCGATAAATTATCCTTACATTGATATCGCTATCGCAATTGTACGCTACAGTCAGCATCCACTTCCTCGTGCACCTCAACCCAAATCTCGTGACAGTTCCTCAATTCTCTTCGTCTTCATTCATCGCCGTTGTCCTTCCATCAGTACTTACCACGTGCGTGCGTGCGTGCGTGTATACGTGATGAACGTACAATGGAACCCTCTCGCACATTTCTCGCTCTCATCTTGCTCTCACAATTTCCAGCAAACGTATAAGAAAAGGATATCCACATTCTCCCGTGGAGCAAGTAAACAAAAACTCGCTCGAATACGATGAGGACAGGGTTGCATATTGGTATGGGTGTCATCATCGCAGCACTGCTACGGCTCTTCATTATCGTTGAAATTTGATAATAAGCCAAAAGCGAAATTACCGCTGCTGGTCTTCGGTAGGTAAGCTCCAATTCGGTGGGCCATAAATCATTACTGGAAGAAGAAAAAAATGACAAGAAGGGTGGGGAGAATTCAGTCCATCCACCAGGTACCTAAAGGTGTTGGAAACGAAAGCATATGACAGTTGGGCGCATCCGGGCGTTCGCCAATGCGACTGATTGATAACAGAGAATAGAAGATGGTGAGTGGGGGTGTGTGTGTTTTTTGTCGAATCATCATCGTTGGCACCGTTGATGCTGCTCATAACGGCAGTGTTGCCAGTTCATCCAATGTTTATAAATCTTTTTATCTTCTCTGTGAATAAAAATGAAATTGTGGATGTAACGATCAGTCAGTATAGATGTGTTTTTCGTTCGCTCCTTGCCACGTACGATTCGTGTTGTTTTTTTTTTGTTTTTTTTTTTTTTTTTTTTTGTGTGTGTTTGGGTGTTTTATTAATGGGGGGGGGGTTGTCGGGGGGGGGGTGGGGGGGGGGGGGGGGGGGGGGGGGGCGGCGGGGGGGGGGGGGGTTTGAAAAAAAAAAAAGGGGGGTTTGGGGGGGGTGGGGGTTTAACCAACAGGGGCAGATGACCGAAATTATTGATAAAAACACGGAGGTTACCCATCGCGCAACGCAGCAAAATAACGTTGCGGGTGTGCAAGAAGCCATCGATCGGCTTGAGGTATCGTTGAGTGATATAAAAAATGAGCTGACGGCGACTAGAAACAGTGGCTCTACTGGCAATGTTGTTGCCATTAAAAACCATATCACAACACTATTTGATGTCGCTGTGAAGGAATCTACTAAAAAATTATCAACATCAATGCAGACCATGACGTTAGGTATAACGAATGATTTGAAAAGTCTGAGCGGAGAGGTAAAAGAACTCTCGAGTTTCACAATGTCTCCCATGCACAGGAATCCAATGCAAGGTTTGGACATTCTAGAAGAGTGAAATCATTATCTGCCAATGTAACGGCGTTATATAAGCCATTGACTCCACCATTCGATCCGTGTCCAAGCCTGGAAATCGAGCTTATAGACAGTAGCAACAATATTTCCGATGACGCAGGCTGGCGACTTCTGGGTACTAGAAAGGTGTGTAGAGCCAATTTGACGGAGTAAGATACTCGTAAGTTGCACCGCTTGTCGCAGCAAAAACTGGCAGAAAAGGCATGGAAACGGAGAAATTAACGAAAAAAAAGCGTACAACAACAACAAAACATCCTGGAGAGTGTGAGCGTTTAGTGGAATACCTGTTACTAGAAAATGAGAAGAATGATTAGAAATTTCCATTTAATTCCAACTACTTTTATTGCTTATCTTGACAGATACGCGTATTTCGTCTACAATGTGCAGACTTCTTCAGTGTCGTGTACTTATACTCGACTCGAGAAGTCTGCACATTGTAGATTTTTTGGTCAGCGGTTTGTCGTACATCTTTCGAAGCCCTCGGTTTCACAGATTCAGCCTGGTTGGTGCCTCGTTTTGGCTGCTTCCGACGAGTCTGCTCCTTGGCACGCATAACATTAGTCGTCAAAGTACTTAGCCTTTCCGCTACATCTCGGACTGATGCTGAAGGATGACGCTTGAAATAGTCCCTTACCTTTCAGTCGATTGTAGGTTCAGTGAGACTGGGTTTTCTACCACGTCTCGAGGAATCTACGAAAGAGCACTGTTGTTGATAATTCCGTAATGCGGTTTGAACTGCTCCGACGCAGACATCTTCTTCTTTAGCCAGTTTTTCGACCGAAAGACCACTGACGGTGCACCGTTTGTGCACCATCCGTTTTCTTTGCTCGGAATAAAGACCACGCATTTTCAAACGTCCGTGCGAAAAATTGCAAAAAAATGACAACATCAGTTTAATTTGGATGTTAACAACAGACGCAGCCAAAAGTTGGTTGAATACTGCACGCATTTTAAATTGACGGTTGATGATTAGTGTATTTATCATTATCGGAACAGTCTATATGCTTCTGAAATGAAAGCAGCAACCTCTTCTGCAGACAATCAGATTGTTAGATTTCCGCATTGATTGTTGCGGTAGTGTAAAAAAATGGTAGATTTCATACCGTAGGAACATATTGCTTGCGTTACCAGCACTTTTCGACCAAACTTCTCCACTTGAATCGACCTGTCTGTATCGCTTACATCCTCCCCTACAACGGCAATGCAATATAGTGGACCTGGATGTGTTTTTGAACCCTCTTTGACATAGGACTCGTCATCCATCGAAATACATGCATCCGGTCGCTGCAAAACTCGCGAATACAATTTCCGGGCCCTTGTTGCTGCGCGTCGCTTCTGTTCTGCACTTTGTTTGGCGATTTTCTGCTTCTGGTAGGTTTTTAGATTGTTCAGTTCTTTGATACGTTGAATCATTCCGACGCTGGTTCCCACTTTATTGGCCAAATCACGTATCGACATTGATTTGTTCCTCCGAATTAGAGCTACCACTTTCTGTTCCAGTTTAGGGTTGGAAAATGCGGGTTTTCTGCCCCTTCCTGGCAGTTCATCAAAAAAACAATGTTCCCCAAACTTGGTTATGATGGATTTAACACTTGCGTGATGAATTCCAAAGCGCTGCGGCAATTGTCGCACAGTTACACCCTATTCACGTTGCCATGTGTCCAAAACCTTAATTTTCACTTCTTTTTCAATACGCGACGTTTTGAAAATGAAAGTAAACAAACGAAAGATGACAGTCAAACGCAGAGCATGCTATGATGAACACATTAAAACCATCACAAATACACGCGTTCAACGCAAATGTAGGGGAGAACAGTACAAAATGCAATGGTGGGGTATTATGGCCCCTTTCCATAAATATGCTCAAATATTCAAAACTATAGCTTTACTGGAATGATACTTTATCAATTTATACATAAAAAAGTATAACTCAAAATTTTGTAGTACAATAAAGGCACTAAAACACCAAAATATGATCAAAATTGAGGATTTTGTCATGACTGTACCACAGATGTAAATAATAGTGTTATTAAAATAAGCTTTTACCAAGCGTTAACATCCATGGTTTATAATAAATTCACTTCACATGTATTGCACGCAACAAAACTTCAAGATAGTATCAAAACTTCATTACAAGTCCATGTATTTACAGAATATTTAGACAAAACCATGCAAAACTAAAACTACGGTGAAACGCACCGTGGCGTTGTAAACTTCTACACGTTTAGAAAAAAGTACCCAGTGGAGCAGTTAAATGTTGGAAGCCAACATTGGGTGTAATGATGGTAACCTACCGTTAGGTATAAATAACTTACTACTGGTCAAATTCTACTCAAAAGTTAGTAATTTGAGCCCAATGGTAGGTAAACATAACTATACTCAACGTTGGCTTCCCACACTTAACTGCTCCGTTGGGTACTTTTTTCTAAGCGTGATTATAATGAGGAGTTGGCAACATATCGCAACGTTTTGTTATCTTTATTCTATTCCTGGCTGCTTCAAGTTCTATACTTGGCTTTACTACTAAACAGAGCTAAAGGATGTGGCGATATGCTGCAAGCTACTCACTTTACAAGTCTAATGAGTAACTTTTAAAAACCGTGTTTTTACCTTTTACAACCGGTGCATGCTATCCCAATATTGTAGTACATCATATTTCAGTGGTGTGGTGCGTCTTACCCCAATTTTGGGGTGCATATTGAGCAACGACACAGGCGTTTTACCCCGGTGTCGTCTTGAGATCAAATTGGAAAAGGTTTAAAAATCATGAAAAATCATCGTTTTGAATTAAAATCACATTTGATCTACAACGAAAACATCGTAATGCTTCATACATAATAACTTCTTTTTAAATTTCAGCTTCCATTCCCTAGTAATTCACGATGTTGCTTAAACGGTGCGTTTTGTACCATCCTCCCCTACGCGGATAGCTTTAATACACTGGCCGGGATTGCTTACACTTAACACAAACATCATCCCAAGATCGTCTGGAGAGTAAATCGATTGCGCCCTTACACGAAAAGCATTCGGTAATCGGATGATTGTCTAATGATTAGATTCGTATGACGATCATCCATGTTTCGTATGACAATCAACCAAATATAATATGATGTTTGTTTCAAAACAGTGTGAACCATAAGCGACTTATGAATGATTTGAAAAAATTCAACGGGATGATATTGTTTTACATTTCACTCCCTCACCGTTGAGCAAGACTTGCAACGGGAGCACAAAAATTGAAGATATCAGAAGATAACTCCATAAGAGATCTGGTTTTCAATATTAGGTGCGCAACTAAGTTCCCGCTGTTTAGCAATAGATAGCGCCAGTAGTAAGTGCTGGTCGAATGTTGTACATCTCAAGCGTGGCTTATGACGCTCAGACATATGGTAAACAAACCGCTTTGCCAAATCAGTGATTTTGGTTTAGTGTTATATATTTTGGTTGTTTGAAGATGTCTGATATCGTGCCAAATAATCGTCATTTGCGGGAAGTGTTGATTTTCTTCTTTCATTCGAAGAAAACGGCGGCTGAAGCACATCGAGAGCTCCAAAAAGTTAACGGTGATGCTGCTCTGAGTGAAACAACGTGTCGTGATTGGTTTCGTCGCTTCAAAAACGGTGATTTCAGTGTTGATGATCGTCCGCGTGAAGGAAGGCCAAAAAACTTCGAAGACTCTTAATTGGAGGCATTGCTCGATGAGGATCCGTGTCAAACGCAAGAAGAGCTTGGTTCAGGATTAGGAGTTTCCCGCCAAGCCGTTTCTAAGCGATTGCATGCGTTGGGAATGATTCAAAAGCAAGGAACTTGGGTTCCTTACGATTTGAAGCCAAGAGATGTTGAGCGTCGTTTTTTCGTCTGTGAACAACTGCTCCAGCGGCAAAAAAGGAAGAGTTTTCTACATCGCATTGTGACGGGTGACGAAAAATGGATTCATTACAGTAACCCAAAACGGAAACATTCATGGGGACTGCCCGGGCATGCTTCAACATCGTCGCCTAGGCCGAATATTCACGCTGCGAAGGTTATGCTGTGTATTTGGTGGGACCAAGTTGGTGTTATTTATTATGAGCTGTTGAAACCAAACGAAACCATTACCGGGGAACGGTATCGAACTCAATTGATGCGTTTGAGCCGAGCACTGCACGAATAACGGCCACAATACGAGCACAGACACGAAAAAGTGATTCTTCAGCATGACAACGCTCGACCTCACGTTGCGAAACCCGTGAAAACCTACTTGGAAACGCTCAAATGGGAAGTCCTACCCCACCCGCCATATTCTCCTGATATTGCACCATCGGATTATTACTTGTTCCGTTCGATGGCAGATGGTCTCACTGGTTAGCAATTCCACTCATATGATGACAACTCAATATGGCTTGATTCTTGGATAGCATCAAAAGACGAACAGTTCTATCGAAATGGTATTCACGTTTTACCAGAAAGATGGGAAAAAGTCGTAGCTAGTGATGGGCAATACTTTGAATAATTCGTTTGTAACCTTTGTTTTCAAAATAAAGTTCCTTTTTCACCAAAAATCAGCGAAAACTAAGTTGCGCACCTAATATTTATTCTGATAGCGACTGATAGGTTTTTACCGAATTATGTGTAAAATCAATTTTTGGTGATACTACAAGCTCTTCGATCTAAGATGGCGTCGAAAGAAGAGCAAGTGCGAAAAGCAATTGTGTGCGGTCGCAATGAAAATCCGGATCTGTCAGTAAGAAAACTTGCGAAAAAAGCATGGTTTTCCTGCAAGCACTGTCCATAACGTTCTTTAATCTTTCGCTACACGTTTGACAACAGCCAGGAAGGCTGGAAGCGGAACAAAAACGGATCACAGGAACCACCAAAAGGACGCGAAGGTGAAGCAAATATTTATTTATTTATTTATTATTATCATCGTCTTCGATACAAACAATCGTACAGACTGAACTACTTAATACTTGTTTACAATAACGTAAAGTCTAAACAATTCTACTTATTCGATTTTTAAAATCATTTTTGGATACACACTTAGAAATTATGAATTTTACTCGATACGTAATTCATGTTTCTAAAGAGTCGGGGAACGTAAATAAAGATTTCGTGTAAAATTATGTCTCTTGAAACTGACACATACGCAATTCGACAAAAGATGTGTTTGATTGAATTTATTTTCCCATCTCTTTCAACTCTTTCTTATGTGCTAAAGGACGCTTGCATGTGTTGGTCTCAGGGGACAGAAATTTACATGACATTTTGGTAGTGTGTATATCAAAGTCGAATTCGTCACATACAGCATTAAAAGTGCAAAGACACGAATCTAACGGATTATAATATCCATAGTTAGTGCGATGATAAGGAACAGCAAGCATCGGATAATTTCGAAATCGACGAGGAGGAACGTTCAGTGAAATCTGCTCAAGCAGCGCAGGGCAGTCAATAACGCCGATTAGGATGTCAAAGACCAGCAGACGCTGCATTTTAACACGCCTGACTGTCAGTAGTTCCAAACTTATCAGTTTGCAACGGTCCGAGTAAGGAGGGAGATTGTTCGGGTCATTCCAAGGAAGTGAACAAAGTGCAAAACGAACGAACTTCCTCTGTACGCGTTCAATGGAAACGATGGGTGCCACATAATAAGGAGACCAAACGGGGGCTGCATACTCAAGGATGCTCTGCACCAAACTGCAATAGAGTGATTTTAAAGCATAGATATCAGTGAACTCAGAGGCGTGCCGTCGGATTAGCCCTAACACTGAGAAGGCTTTAGCAGTCGTGATTCCCACATGCTGATTGAACTGTAGCTTGGCATCGATGGTAACTCCCAGGTCGCAGATTGAAGCCACACGGTCCAGATGCGCAGACCCCATGCTGTACTGGTGATGAGCGGGATTGTTGGAGCGAGTGGAGGATATAACTTTTCATTTATCGTTATTAACACGCATGCCATTGTCGCTACACCAGATTTACAATGTGTTAATATCCTCTTGTAAAGCAACACAGTCGCGTGGAGAACATATTACACGAAAAAATTTGAGATCATCGGCGAACGATAGTTTGAACGACGAGAGGCACAAGCACAAATCGATAAGGAAGATGTTAAATAACAGCGGGCCTAATACGCTGCCTTGGGGTACTCCTGACGTGATGTTGAGCTGACGAGATCTTGATGAATTGACCACTACGTGCGCCGTGCGGCCGGAGAGATATGAAAAGAGCCACTTCGTTAGCCAGTCAGGATAGCCGAATGCGTTTGAATTTGTCAATGATCAAAATGTGAGGAACTGTGTCGAATGCTTTAGCAAAATCGACATACACCGCGTCCACTTGCCTTCCCAATTCAACACAGAAAAAAATAATGAATTTTAACAAGCGCGTAAAATTTCCCCTCGTTTAATTTCAAGCCAAAGGAGGCGTAAACGACGAAATTGTTTGCAATTTTTCATGTGCCATACAACAATGTTTCCATTCTTTCATACAACAGGCTAGATTCAGGCGTCATCAGGCTTAAATTTACATGAAATCTCCCATTATTTTCGGCCAAATCTAGCATTCCCTTTATGTGCATTAGATCACGCAGAAAATTCAATGTTTCTTTTTATCTGTGAATCTCTCGTGACAGAGAGGTAACGTAGCACATCAAGTTTGTTGTTGTTGAGCGATGTTTCATTAAGCCGTGTTGATTATCAGAAATTAATGGTGCGGCTACAGTGTAGAGGACATTGGGCACCAGCTTTTCGAAAACTTTGCTCAAACAACACAGAATGGAAACACCACGATAGTTTGTGACTCGGTTGACGTTTCCTGACTTATGGATGGGAACGATAGAAGCAGTCTTTCAAACGGAAGGACATTTTTTTTCGCTAAGCGATCGGTTGAATAAAATCGTGACAGGAGCTGCGAGTCCCACAGCACATTTCTTCAGGAGTAGTGGTGGTATGCCGTCTGTTCCGGATCCTTTCTTGGAGTCGAGAGTGTGTATGACATTCAGCACTTCATCAGAAGAGAATTGGATGACGAGAATGTTAATGTTGTGCGAAGGAATATGCGCAAAGCAATCGAGACGTGGTACAGGCCACGACTTACTGAATACATTCTCGAAGAATTCGGCGAAGAGGTTAGCGGCTTCTGCGTTAGAGCTAGCATGAGCCTTCTCATATGTAATGTTGCAAGGGATGCTAGCAGAGGATCTCAGTTTTCTAACGAAACCCCAGAAACGTGTTGGTTCCTGTTTGATGCTTACTTTAATTCTGGATAAGTAGTCGTCGTGACTGGATTGCAAAACAGATTTGAATGTTGCCTCAACTTCGCTTAGAATGGTTTTGCCGGCTTCAGATTTCGAGAGGAAATAGTGATTACGTGCCTTCCTGAGTAAGTTGCGAAGATGTCACAACTCAGAGGTCCACCACGGTTTGTTGAAAGTCGAGCTAGCCGCACGTCGTTTGCGCGGTGCAAAAATGCTGCAAATTTCGAAGAGCTTGTCGAAAAATGCTGCAGATGTTTCGTCAATCGTTACGGTCCTCGCGAGAAAGCTCCAATCAACCTCTCCAAATGCTTTTTTAAACTGATCGAAATCACACCTGTTAAAGTCGTAGCCAAAACTGTCAACATCGTCATCGAGCGAGGTCGGAATAACGTCGCCCACGTCGAATAGTAAAACTAACGGCGCATGATGGTTGTCAATTGGTAAAAAAAGGTGCAGGAGACTCAACTAGATCTAGAAGTTCTGGCAGACTTACAAAAACTAGGTCAAGGATTCGACTGTTGATGTTTTCGAAGTGGTTAACGTGCCGCAGGCCGGTAGCAAATTATGCTTCGTTGAGAGACTGCTCGTGCTCTGATGAAATTTTTTGTAGGGATGTAGCCATTTAACTCTTCGTCCAACTGCCATCGCAAATTTGGAAGGTTGAAGTCACCCAAAGACAAATATCATCTGCTGACGCACTGTTTACGAGACTCTGCACTGCATTTGCATGGTCAGAATATCGGTCAGCGGACGAGTTGGGGGGGATATAAATTGTGATGATGTAGAGGGAGCGGTGATCCAGATTCACCCGAACCGCTACTTGCTCCAAATGTTCGCTATTTGACAGTGGAAACACCTCGCAGCGTAAGTGATGCTTCACGGCAATCAGCACACCACCTCATCGTGAGTGATGACTGCTTGCTGCACTGCAGTCGCAGCGGAAAAACGTGTAGTCGGGAGAAATCTCTGCGCTTTCGATGTCGTCACGAAGCCAGGTTTCGGTGATAACGAGCAAATCGTAGTCGCAACTGGACAGCAGCATACGTAGACGAGCAATTTTGGTGCGCATACCTCGCACATGCTGGTAAGCTGGATCTTGGCCTGTAATCGGAGAGCGATTCAAGTCTTGTTGGCAATTAACGCAAACGTACTTGCCGGAATTCAAGCTTTGGAAACCCCCTTTTGCAGAAGAGACCAAATCTTTCGGTACGTACTGTGGTTAGAAAAATAAAAATGTCCCCAACCTTCGTGCATACTTCCAAGCACCGGCAAGGTATGAAGCCGTTCAAGGTGAAAACTGTACCGAACCGCAAAGATAAACAGAATGTAACGGCTAAAACCCGGGCTCGCAAGTTGTATCGCGAATATTTGACTAAGTTTTCCTGTGTGAAATGGACGATGAAACTTATGTGCTGGAAGAATTTAAGCAGCTTCCCGGAATGTCTTTTTATACTGCCATGCAGTGGAACAGCGTGGAAGAGCATTTTGGGACGAAGAAAAAAGCCAAAGCTTCATCACTACCGGAACGGTTAACAAGGAAATATACCGTGAAGAATGCCTAAAGAAGCGATTGTTACCATTCCTACGCAGCTCGCTATTCTGGCCTGATTTGGCATCTTGTCACTACGCCAAAGATGTTTTGGAATTGTATAAAGCGAATGGAGTCCATGTTGTACCGCAAGAGGCGAATCCACCTAATTGCCCGGAGTATTGGGCTCTCGTGAAGAGAGAACTCTCTTAATACAAACAACAAGCTACAACTATAGAAAAATTTCGAAAATCTTGGGCAAAAGCAGCTAAATCGGCTGCAGAGAAGTCTGCTCAGACCCTTATAGCTGCAGTAAACTCAAAAGTTCGTAGTTTCTTCATGCAGCCTAATTAAGTAACTGTAATTAGTTTTAAGATGACCAATAATGAAAAATGCATCTTGGATTGATCTTGATTGATGGATTGATTTTGTCGCGGACAAGCCTTATCCTCATTTCAAATGATTTGCGTTTTAGGGCTTTTCCAATGCAATACGCATTCCACTTTGGGATGACGATTTTTCATTCAGCATGCATTCGAATTTGAACGGGAGGTCAATTCGCTTCGCGTATCATTAGTTGTTCAACATTCTAAGGATAATCATCTGGTTTCTAGAAAATCGTCGTCCGCCTGCATCTATGATTCGAAAATGCGATTTCAATGTCTCGATATGAACCGACGGAGGATTCATTCGATAATAGGAGGATGTTTGGGTGCAGTGTAGGAAAAATTATCAGCTGTCCATTCAGTGTAGGCTGAAAAAAGTGATCAATGATATAATGTTTTCGCAACTTTGTTTCGATTTCCATTGATTGGACCCTTGATCGCGATTAAAAAATGCATCGATTTTCGATATCCCTAAAATAATCCATCACCCGAAAACTACGATCTGCTAAAACTCCTACTTCTCTGTGAACAAATCAAAACATTTAAATTAAACGGCTCTGATAGAAGTATCCTACCTGATCTCGTTGGTCTTCAACTACAAAATACTAAATTACATTTTAATCATATCCAAACCATTGCTCTGCCAACACTTCTAGCCAATGTCTTCACCAGAATTGATAGAAAATAGCCCCATTCCTCATCCGACACTTCCGTTACTCTCGTGCCATTGTAACTCCATCGTTGCTCGTGCAAGAACAACCCCGTAATAAACGCGAACGCGATAATGTGACATCTGAAACGAAAGAATCAACTTCCCTTCGCGCCCTATTCAGACACAAAAACGTACTCTTTGACAAAACACGTACATAAGTATCTACTTTACTCATCGTCCACCCCCGACCACCCACCTGCCTGCTCCCTAGCAGTCAGTGTTTGCCACTCAGCAGAGCTCGGTCTCTCTGTGTTGGAACTTCCATCGTGTCTACTGCTGTATACTAATCTGCAGAACTGAGAGCACATCGTCATCTTTCTAGGTGGAGCAGTGAGGCAGGTTTCCTGGGGAGCATCGGCTGCCAGACCCGCTCGAACTACACGTTGGAAAGCAAGCCAGCAGCAGGCAGAAATTTGACAGCAGTGTAGCAGCAGACGACTCGGCGACGACACGGCTCTCCCGAAAATTTACCGTACTTCATTCTTCCCTATGCTGAGCTGCCCGTTAAAGCTCATCTTCTCGGGGATCCTGCTGAATTGTGGAAATAACTTCTTCGACTAGGGAATATGTTGTAACTTATCTGCCTCCCGGTGCCATCGCCCATTATCATCATCATCGTTGTAAAAAATCGTTGCCACCCGTGTGTCCAGTGGTTGTGGAAATACTCCGCGCAGTGGGACAATTTGTGGGGCCGTGGCCTTTTTTTGAAACAGTCCCTTTTCAAAGAAGTTTAAAACATTTTCTATACGCATTGTAACTCAAACGGTGTCAGAAGAGTTTGATTTCTCCTAGTTGAGTGACTTTCGATCTTTAAAAATCAGTTGTGTTTCAGAAGAAAGTGAAAGATGTGCATCCACAGAGAAGCAATCGAATTTTGATCATTAGAAAAAGATTTCTTTTGGAAAAATTCTAAATATTTTCCCAATTTTTCGTGCCTGAGCCAACAACAAAAAAAAAAGTAAAATATACATGTGTGGTGACGCCCTCCGAATACATTGAAAACAAGAAGGAAGACGACGATGTCCCGCTGATTCTCCGAGCATGCAAAAGTAAGGACGAAAGCTGAGAGAGCGCCAATGCCCATGTGTAGGAGTGTGGCCGTGCTACAGAGTAAGTGTGTACCAGCTAAGGAAATCTCTCGTTTTTCAGCCTCCACAGCTGATGGTGATGGTAGTGGTGTTGTGTTGTGATGGGAAATGTCAACGCTGCTGCTGTATGGGAACGGGATGGACCGCTGACTGAGGATAACTGATCCTGATCCACCCATCCTGTTTTGAGGTTTGTGTGAAAGTAGAGCGAGGTTGTCTTTTGTTTTCGCGGAATCGTGTGATGGCGGGACTGCTGAATCGAAACGGGAAACGAGGACATTTCCAGAAATGGCTTCGTAGGAAGATTATCTAATGGGTGTAAATTAGGGCTAGTGAGGTTTTATTTTTTTCGTAAGAAGGAGAAAGCGGTACGAAATATCAGAGAGAAGCACAATACCAGATGCTACACTCTGTTCGGCTAGTTTAGGAGCATCTATGCCTTAGAAGAATTCCAGAATTTTTTCCAGATTTTAAAAGTTGCTTTGAATGTTTTCTGATGTCCTCCTTGTGGTTATTATTGTATGGTAATTAACTTATTTCTTACCAACAAATCTGTTTTTTTTTAGAGCATTTTTACTCACTATGCTCAGTAAAACGTTAGGTTACATTTATAACTATTATATGACAGATGATCATGATTCGAAACATACATTGCTGAATTAAACCTTAAGGTTAGCACGGGAAAAATTAAATTCAAATGCATTGTAACAATGGTTGAACGTTTTTCACATGCTAATCAATGGATCATTTGCACCGTAGTTAGTGCGAGAGGTTGGAATATAGAAATAAAAAGTATGGGAGCATGAGCATGATTGACCGTCCACGGATACTACTCCGCTATTGCAAGATCAGCTGTATTTACACAAAGAACCAAAAGATGATGTTTGGAACTAACATACATCCTCAATGTGTAAAAACTGGTGACCCATTATGAAGCAATACCAATGCCGGCCGTGTCCGAATGCTGGTCAAGTAGGGAATGCGAAGGAACGTGTTGATGTGATACTGGATTTGAAGGAAGCCGAGAAATCCTCTGCACTTCACTGGGATGTTGGATAGTTGGGAAAAGGGTAGCAGCAGGGTTCGTTTTGGTTAACGATAAGCTGAAAGTATGTAACTAGTACTATCCGACAAAAGCGTGGGACCGCTCCAACAAGCAACAGTACATCGAATGCCAGTTGCACCGCACCCCGAATTGTCCAGCATGACCTAATCACCGTAAACTTGTAAATAATAGTGATCGGTTTTTCTGCCTGTGTTCATAATAGTTTCACTAGAGTAAGTTGTTCCTGAGCGGCGGCATGCCCCTTTTTCTGTGGATATCCTGCAAATAGAGATAAGAAAAGTTGGGCCGCCCCACCGATTGGTGGCCCGTCATAGCATTAGTAACTGATATTTATTCTATTAATTCATACGCTCATTATTTTGGTACCAACCGGGGAGACTTGGTCCTATACCCAATGCATTCCTTATCTCCAATCCGTTCAACTACTCGCAATATTTTGTGATATAGTGGGTGAAATATTACAATTTGAGATAATTCTAAGCAGTCGTGTTGGCACACCGAAGTAAAACGCAATTTCCGCGTTTATAATCTATATATTTCGTCCCAGTGAAGTTGGAAACGGAGATTATAAAAATTCTGTTGAACATAACAAATACATGAGCTTATTACAACATCTAATATTGGCTTGATTACTTACGTTTACTGGTTTCCGATAGGCCTGGCAGTAATTGCGAACCTTACGGTAGGTTTAACTTGGAATGCCAACTGTTTATAAGGGGTTCTACTAATGATTTTGGTCGTTGCCGTACTGCAGACCGGAAAGTTTAAGTTAAGCGTTGGAGCAAATAATTTTAAGTTTAATTCAAACTAGGATACTAATTATTATATAAGGAATTTAGATAGGTACTAATAAATGCACTAAGTAATTACGATCATAAATGAATTGCACATTGCTACCAATCACTCTCTTTTACTAACAACAAAACATTTCGCTTTATCATTTTCTCTTCTTGTTGTTGTTATTTTTTTCCTTCTACTGTCATCCATACCTATTCATCGATTGTTATTATTGTAGAAACGGGAATAGAGGTACGGCTTTTCCGTAGTTACGACTGTATTGGGAAGCGTTGCCAGTCCAGTGGAAGCGCGCGCTGATAACAAGTCGGTTTACCAAAATTTGGCAGATCAACAAGTAATCGGTGAGTGAATGACCACCAGGTACTTCATAGCAAGATGCTAGGAAGCTGACCGTAAGAATTAATGAGCGAACGCCCCTTTTTCTTTAGAGTTTGTTGAAGAATATACAAAATAACCAAGTTATCTACAAACTAAGAAAACTGCTAGCAGAGCCACAATTAAGTTTGTTTCCCAGTGGTAAACCAAAGGCAAAGCCGGTCATCAGGATTAGGCCCTTTTCTGTCGTAGCACGAGATATAGAAAATACCTCGAACTAAATAAAAAATGCAGCATCAATCGCAGACAAGTATATCCTGCTGCATTAAGTAACACGCCTATATGAGGCCATTCCAGCGGTTTGATCCGACAAGACCGGAAGAAAGACTTGGTCTTCTTGGCAGTATGCTTCGGGTCGTTGTCCTGCTGGAATACGAACTTCTCTTCAAGGCCCGTCTGGATCAGCGAAACCTCCAGATTTTCTCGCAGGATGTTGATGTAAGAATCTGCCGTCATTATCCCGTCGATTTTCACAATGCTTCCCACTCCACCCCCACGAAAAACACCCCCAGACCATCACATTTCCTCCTCCATGCTTCATCGTGCCTTGGATGTGGCGCTCCTGAAGCTCCTCTCCCGATCTGCACCCAACACGAACCCGCCGCTTTCGGTTAAACAGCTCGGAATTTTGATTCGTCCGTCCAGAGAACCGTTTTCCAGAACTCTAGGGGCTTATCAGCATGCTCCTTAGCAAACTTAAGCCGTTTGGCTTTGTTTGCCTTGCTGATAAATGGGCGCTTCCGGGCAAGTTTGCTATTCAACCCCTGTGCTACGAGACGGCGACGAACAGTTCGACCGGAAACTGATAACTGAAGGGTTTTCTGGATCTCGCGGACAGTTACCTTCGGGTTCTTCTTGACTTCGCGCATGATCTTGGTGTCCGCTCTAGCATCCGTTTTCCGCTTCCTGCCTCTGCCAGGGCGATCCACCACTGATCCAAACGTTTTAAGCTTCCGAAGAATTTTGCTAACCGCTGCCTTACTGATACTGTACTTCTTAGCGACAGCCCGGTGCGATTCACCGTTTTGCACATCACGAACGACCAATTTTCGGATACACAAGGGGAATTGCTTTCGAAAGCACTGCGTTCTCCATTTTTGTCAATTGAATCAAATGCGATCACGTATACAAATGTACCAGGTTGAGCCGTTTGCTTCAAAACAAGTCAAAATATCAAAAACATAAACAATCGAGGGGGTCTTCCAATGGAAACTTATCCAAAACATATCGATTTTTGAAGTCGGCACTTTATTTTGTCACTGTTTTTTTTTTCAACACAGATTGATTTTTTTTTTTTTAGTGAAACTCCTTTTTTTTCAGTATTCCATATGTGAAACTTAAAAGGAATATAAAAAAAAAAAAAAAAAAAAAACGGGGTTTTTTTTTTTTTGTGTCACAAGTATGAGAGAAAAATTGAAAAAAAAGAAGAGGAAACTATTTTATGCCGACCAGTAGGTAGGATAACTCCATTATTACATACAATATTTTGCAGGTTCTTTGTCGAGTCAGAAGCCACATTCACATATTTCCTTAATCGCATCTTTACTGTTAGTTTAAATTGATTCAAATCGACTATTCGGCGAAGTTCAAAAATTATTTATTTTTCCATGAAGTAAACCACCATCACACTTTGTGAGTGGCCCCAATAGTATCCCTACTGTTGGTTTCAATCGGTATTAATGTTTAAATATATTTCATAAATTAACCATAATTACTTAAAACCAAATAAATGGAGAATAAGAAAACAAGAATTCAGCGTATTGTTGACCAAAAAAGACCCTGCTTCCAACGCAATCCTTTTATCAAACAGCTTATTAATTTCTCGTGGAGGTGCAGAGAATTCCTCGGATTCCAACAAACTAAGTATCACGTCAACACATTCCTAACTTTTATTATTTGTCCTGCATTCAGGGGGCCGGCGCCGGTATTGCCATAATTTAGGATCATCAGTTTCAACACATTGAAGATGTATGTTAGTCTCAAGCATCACCTGTTGGTTCTCTGTGTAATTACAGCTGATCAAGTAAAAACGGAGTCAATCATGCTCATGCTGCTCATGCTCTTCGCGTGTATTGTGAATACCTATTCAAATACGAATGCTTCAATCCCAGCAGGAGATTACTATCAACAGACTTCATTGGATTTCATTGGTTCCATAAACCAACATTTTTGGCCGCATCCTAGAATTGCAAGATCTGTTTTAGGAACTGATTTTTTTTTTTCCAAAAGTGTTGGTTGTTCTATTACAACGGCGCAAGAGATGCTTTTCCATCAAAGAAATCTTCTATAATCTAACCTAATATAATCTAATCTCACACTAACGCAGTCAATTTTTGAAAGCATCCTGGAAAATGACGGGAATGCATCATTTTTCTTGTCACCGGGCAGGCCAACTGCGTAGCTTTCGCCGCAGAGAGGACTCCAAGAAATAGAGCGATTGCAGAAAGAGTGTCTGAAATCAGCTCTACTGCTTCGAATCAAGGGAAGGAAGAAAGCGTGGATCTCCCGTACCAAACGCTTTCATATAGAGTTTTCTAATGTGATAATTTATATTTTATCGATGGGAGCATAGATGCTAGAAAGATTAGTTCATGCTCCTTTTGCCTGTGGGTGCACTTTTGGCATTTGAACCAATAGTCTGGCAATAATGTGCCAAGGTTATAGCACCTTATCTCGCTCACTGAAATTGGGATTGAAATAAAATTTACAGAATAATACATTTAGTTGTATGTTAAATTATGAGTCTAATAGTACAAAAAAAAAAAAACAATCCAAAACTAGGATTCAGGGACCTGGTTAAAATATGAGTCTGTAGGTGCATTTCGTGCCTTCTGGCAACTTTGCTTTTATTGATGTCCAAGCTCATCGATTTAGCACCACCCGGGGGAGACTTGGTCCTATACCCAATGATTTCATTATCTCCAATCCGCTCAACCAATCGCAATGTTTTGTGATATAGTGGACGGATTATTATAATCTGAGGTAACTCAATGCAGACGTCTTCCAAATTTGGCAGATCGACAAGCAATCGGTGGATACCCACCTGGTACCTCATAGCTGTCCTGAGACGGATCGCAAGTTTTGATGAGCTACCTTCCCCAAATCAAAGAAATCTTCTTTAATAACTCATTTACTATTTTCATAGAGTAATAAACTTCATCGTTGTTCTGGATCATACAGCAGGATAAACGGTGAATCTTTATGTCGATTTTCAGCTCACAAGTGCAAATATATTCAAATAACGCTTGTAAAGGGCGAACACGAAATTATTGCGACACATTCAACAGGGCATAACTTTTTTACCATTGGGTAAAAATCAACCAAATTTTGCACACTTTCTCATTGATGTGTATTGTTTACATGCTGTCAAACTCGAAGTCGTGTTTTTCGATTCAACGAAAATGGAGGTGAACTAACGCGAGTCGAGAGAACAAATTCTTTCCAAACACCTGGAATTTCCTGACCTGTCGCACCGGCAGTTGGGAAAAATATTGAACATTCACCATTCAACCGTCTCCAGAGTGTTGAAGCGGTTCCAGGAGCGGTTGACGTTGGACCACGGCAAAGGAGCTGGAAGAAAACCGGGACGGGAGAACAAAAAGACGGAGGGAAAGGTGAAGCGGATGATTAAAGCAAATCCCAACGTCTCAAGCCGTGATTTGGCTAAAAAGATCGGCATGTCGCAGAGCTACGTCCAGAATGCAAAGAAGAGAGCTGGACTACATACATACAAGGTACAGAACTTCCCAAACCGCGATGAGCGGCAACAATCGACGGCTAAAACTCGGGCACGGAAGCTCTACGAGAAGATGCTGACAGAATATGGCTGCTGTGTGATGGACGACGAAACGTATATAAAAGCCGATTTTAAGCAAATTCCGGGGTTGGAGTTTTCACACCCGGCAAGAGCAAGTTCTATGTGGACGACAAATTTAAGAAGAAGAAAATGTCGAAGTTCGCCTCCAAATATCTCATTTGGCAGTCCATCTGCTCTTGCGGACTGAGGAGTGAGCCTTTCGTGACGAAGGGCACAGTAAATGGCGAGATCTACAAAATCGTGAAGTGCCTCGAGAAGCGCCTTTTGCCGTTCTTGCAGCAGCACGACGAAGCTCCGCTATTTTGGCCAGATTTGGCATCATGCCACTATTCTAAAAGTGTCCTGGAGTGGTATGAGGCCAATTCTGTCCATTTTGTTCCGAAGGACATGAATCCGCCAAACTGTTCGGAGCTGCGCCCGGTGGAGCAGTACTGGGCAATGATGAAGCGGGAACTTCGGAAGAGCAAGAAGACAGTCGAAGACGAGAAGGACATGTTAACTATAAGATATCAGGCGGACGAAAATCGGAAAAGTGACCTTCACCAAAAATTTTTTCAATTTTTTTTATCAAAAGTAAACATATAAATTAAGAAAACTTCAAAGTTTCAAGCCTCTAGCACTTTTCATTCCTGAGATATTAGATGTCAAAGTTGTAAGTTAGCGAAAAAACGTACTTTTTGCCGAAAAAATACGCTTTATCTCAAGTTAAATGTTGACCTGTTTTTATGAGATAACCCCTAGCTCACTATACATGATTGAAAAGGTAACAAAACTAGCTTTAAAAAATAATAATACGATAGGTTGTCATTCAGAAATAAAATCAAAAAAATCTTTAAGAGAAGAAAAAACATTAAAAAATTAGAAATTTCAACTTTGTTGATCAGCAACTTTTTTCCCCGCATATCCCCGCATAACCCAGCAGCTCTGAATCAAGTGTGGGATGTATAATAACAAATTACGAAGGAAAACTCTGCGCAAACTTGCGCCATTTTGAAATCAGGCGGTTTAAAAATATGACCACTTTGGTGCAATTCCATTATTTTAGGTTGATGAAAACGTATTTACTTTTTTGGGCGATTTTGGTAATTTCTGGCGATGGTTTAACCAAAATAAGTTATAAATTAACACTTTACAGAAAATTTCGACCATTTTTTGAAAAGGGCTGAACCTTTTTTAAATTTAAAATTATTAAAAATATGTTTAAAACAGTTTCTGCTATAATTGGTTATAAATAATAAAATCGGTATTATTATCATCGCATACAAGGCTTCTTCATGTTAACATGTTTTCCAATGTAAGTTTAAAGTTTACGTTCTTTTTGTTATTTTGTCTTGTTTTTGAGTAATGTGTTTCCTGAATTTTTGCTGGTGTTGCTTTATTAATTTTCGTAAATTCGTTAATTCGTACCTACGTGTATGTGGACCTTGCTGCGATCGACTCGCTTAGGTACTCAATGTTTGAGGCTCATGGTAAGTACCTAGAGTACGATTTATTACCAGGAGTGGTATTTATACTGACAGTGTATTATTTGAAACCCCATAAACTACGGTTGAGTGCAAGTGTAAAGTTAAAGAACACAGTTAAAGAAATACCAAACCCATCATGCTAGAAAGCGCTCAAGGCTGGACAACTTACATGATGTCTTCATTCGTGCCATGAATGAATCAGACCCATTCATCAGCTCACTTTGGATGGAGAAAAGACGACAGTAATATTTTTTTTCTAGATTATCCAGATATCGTGAAAAGTTTTATGATTTTTGAAGATACTGAAACACGTTCAACATCCGACACCGATAACTGCGATGCGTTGGAGGAAATTATGAAAGCTGTCGATGAAGTTGATGAGGATTTTGTTTGTGATGAAACAGAAACATAGTAAGATTAATGCAAATCGACAAAAAAAATATTGGAGTTGTTATTGTATGTTCGCTTTGTAAAAATATATATGTATTTCTACCGTTATGTAAATAAATAAACTGAAGCAGATTATGAATTTTTTGTTGTTGCGTGTTCTATACAAAGAAGTCATCTATTAATTTTGCTGGGGCAGACGGGTAAAGGGATCTTGTGTTTTCTTACGCGTCATGAAACGTTTATCAGGTTTATTCGTAAAAATCATACAAGGGGAAGGCAGTATGGAACAATTTCGAAAAATAAATTACGTTATTGATGGTTGGACCGAAAATCAATTCTTATTATTGCCGTTTCAGAGAAAAAATTGCATCAGGCGTCAGATTCAAATACCCGAAACTGACAATCGTCACTGACAACCACAGCTATTTTGTTCAGCGATTACCTTGTACCTATGCATCGAGTTTGCTTGGTAATATTCAAATCATTGAAGGAAGCAACAGCTGCGGATGCTGCTTCTTCTTCTTTCTGAATATTCTATGCATGCTAAGTTTTCTGTGAAAAGGCAATATCTCTGTTTGGGACCATCCACAAATGACGTAGCATAATATTGATCATTTCCAGACCTACTTCGTAGCATATTATGCCATACCTAATACATGGTACGTTTCTATTTCTGAGCCCCCCTCCCATAATATATCACGTAATTTGTGGATGTTCCCTTAGAAAGATTGAAATATTATTATCATGATTTATCCTTTGAAATTAGAGTTTTAGTCACATCCGTTTTCAAGACATTATAGTTTTTTTTTAAAATCAATGGAAAGTTAAGCCCTTTTGAAAAGTTAATCCCGAAATGTTAAAAAACGTATATTAACAACATATTTTGATAACATCAACCAAAGAAAACTCTACAAAACAAGAAAAAATGATCAAAATATTTTCGTCCGCCTGCTTGTATGGAAATCGCCCATAGTGTGGTTCAGATTTATTTTGAACATACGCATATTATGTTCTCGTATTGACTTACTGTAGCCGTTTTTTATAGAGTCAAGTAATTTAATTATGTACATCAATCAGATTTAAAATTTGTATAAATAGCATTTTTGTCTTTTATGATATCTTAATATCATTATAACAGCATATGATTTCTATACGAATAACAAGCAGTAGAAGTTGCGTTTGAAAATTTTATTCCTTTATTATATAACATAGATGACTGGAATGCTTTTATGGTACGTTATTTGAATTTTTAACAACTATTTTATTAGAAGCAGTAGAAATTTGTAATATCTCACATTCACTAGCTATTTCACCACAAAACCAAATTAAATCTGCTAATTAAATCTAAGCTTCAGTATAGCCGTGAAATTTCTTGCCTTCCTATCTTACTTTTTTTTAAATCATCATTTTTGCTAAAAATATCCACTGTTCCTATAACAACTTTATTACTGGGAATGAGGGAGTTTAGTCCTTTAGGCAATCGAAAGATTTGTTGACTGGACAAGTATTCGTGGAGTCGCGGTTCTGGGTCGTGGTCTTCCGAAGGTCCTTATTGAGATCATGTCTTCCTCAGATTTGACCTCCCCGATGCTTCCGTAGTGCCTTGCTTCACAATAGCCCAGTATTTTTCGGGGGCCTTAGTTCTGGTGAGTTGGGGAAGTTCATGTCCTTGGGTACGAAAATGACTCGATTGGCTTCGTACCACACCAGGACAACATTTGAATAGGTTAGCCACGAAGCTGTATCCGACCAGAAGATCGTAGGGCCCTCGTGTTGCTTCAACAGAGGAAGCAGACGCTTCTGTATACACTCCTTGAGGTAGATCTCCCCATTTACAGTCACGGTAGTCCCGAACGGTGCACTCCGTTTGCCACATTAGCAGATCGCTTGCCAAATCATGTATTTCTTGGCAAACTTTAAAAAGTTTCTGCTTCCTTACTTCCTCCGGAACAACAATAGAACATCCATTCTGACCACATTTCTCCTTCCTTTCGATGCTCAGAGTTTCGTAGTGATTTTTAATCACACGACTCACCTTTGACTGCACGATTTTGAGTTGTTTTCCGATGTCCCGATGAGAGAGTTGAGGATTTTCCAGGCGCAAAATCAAGTCGCGACGTTCCTTTTCGGGTGAAGCAATTTTTTCTAATTTTAGAAAAACTGTCAGCGATAAAAATACATCGAAAAAAAAAATTTTTTAAGCAACTTCTACCAAATTTTTCAAGAGAAAATACCCAATGGGTAGTTTTCTACAGCATTTTTTTTTTCGTGATGCAATTTGATGTGGGACCCCCCTTTAATGCAAAAACCTGGCATCGAAAGTTTCTAATTAATAACCGTGGAAGTGCATTTAGAACACTAAGTTGAGAGCAAGCAATAACCTTATTGCAATGAGCTTGAAATGATAAGAAAGAAGCGTTTGAAAACGTACTTTAACTCAGAGCGTATGGCGCCAAAGAATAGGGGGTTTCCACTTAGTAACTAATTGCGTTTGATTCCTCCAGCACGCCGATCTATGAGAAAATCATATGAACTATTATAAAAGAGTGGTTTTAGCCGGCGTTGGTGGTGTAGTGGTAAGCGTGACTGCTACTTGGCACCCCAGTGGGGCTGGGTTCTATCCCCATCAAAATCGGGGGTTTTTTTTGGGGGGAAAAAATCTGGGCTCGCCTTTCCCTCGGAAGGGAAGTAAAGCCGTTGGTCCCGGCTCATATTCATGAGTCGTTAGGTAGGGGCCAGGTGGTGGAGTCGTCCTCCCGGCGGCGGTGGTTTGCCACCATGTAAGGAAATAGGCGGACGAAAAATAAAAAAAAAAAAAGAGTTATTTTTTTTATTATTCCTCTCTTTTTTTTTTTTTTTTCTTCATAACAAATTAAATAAAAAAAAAAATTTATTTTTCCCAAGGAGATGGTGATTATTATATTATTAATAAAAAAAAAGATACATGTTCCTAGACTCAGCCTAATGTACAGCGGTCGATTAAAATTTTAATTATAACTCGTAAAGCAACTGAGCAGAAAAAGATATTCAACTAATTATACCTTTGCTTAGACATGCTTAATAAGACGTTTGCTGTTCTAAACCATGTAAAGTTAACCAACTAACTTTATTAAGTCGAAAATTTTCGACGAGTATGGGTGTAATGTCGGTCAATAAGCACCATATTCGTTCAATAAGGTCTATTCGTTGATGCAACTTCGTCTCATCATTATGAATTATTGTTCAAAAGAATCGTCGTAAAGTTTATTTTTATAATCTTTTTAGGAATTCCATTTAAAGCTATATTCACGAAACTCAGCCAAAATTTCAAAAAAAAATTAAAATTAAATTGTTTTTCACAAAATTTTCAATAAAAAAAGGCCTAAAAAAATTTAAATTTTTCTTGGGTTTTGTTGGTTTGGTTTTGGTTTGAAATTAAAATTAAACCCTTTTTGTTGGAAAATTTAAATTTTATTTTAAGGGGGAGAAAAAGGGTGATTTTGGTTTTTTTTTATTTTTTTTTGTGGGGGTAATCTGTCAGCTTAGACAGTGAAATCACGATAGCTAAAAAACGTGAGAAAAGTAAAATCTCGCTCAAGTATATAACTTTAAATTAATGAATAATATCTCAACAGCTTCAAAACGAATCGATCATCATGATGCCAGCATAAATTTGCCGATTATCGCTGAATTTATTACATATTAGATATATAGGCCGAATCAAGGAGCTAGGCTAACATTAAATCCCCTTAGCTTATCAACTGTTTTTAGGAAAAGTATGCTGAAACCATATTTAAACTTTGGCTTACAATTGAACTGATTGTAGAAATTAATGTAAGGTTGGTCTATGGATACAATGAGTTGGGCCTATCGATAAATATCTTCTGTCGTTCTGTTTTTCTTTCATCATTGCGTCATCTGATATATTCATATGGATATTTTGTGCCTGTGGTAAATAAAAGTTCCAGAATGTTTTCAAGGCATATTTATTATGGATAATATATGGGTCTATACTAAGATAACTTTGAGCTTATGCTCAAAATTCAAGGGAAGTATTTGTTTTCCAATGTTCCATCATGAACCAAAAATATACATTGGTTTTGTTGGGATGACATACCAATTTGAAAACTAAATTATGGACAGGCTATATTCATCGATGGACCCGATACAAGATCCAAAGACGCACATTAGACCAGACCTTTTTTAATATAATTTGGACTCTGACAAATTCTAAATGGTAATTAAATATAATGTTTGAGGTTAACTAATATTTAGAAGCCACTTCAATACAGAAACTACCTTTTTTGGCATAAATTCTTTAGCCATAATAAAGACTGTATCGACAATTAATTGATTAACAACATTGATTTTTGAATAAAAGAGTGAAAAATAAAACCTATTTTGACTTCAGTTTTCAACTCATTGGAGATAAATAACCTTTTGTTGCATTTCACTGCTTATTTTAATATAAATCTTAGTTTCTGTAAAACGCGCGCACTTAGGACTTGATATTCTTTATTAATTTCCGCACAGTTGCTTTTGTGACTATCCTGGTGGCTGCTGTCCAGTTTTCCTGGAGCTCCTGCATGTTTTGGGACACTGACCCTCCTTCCGAAAGTGCCGCTTGACAATCACCCAATACCGTTCGATTTGCCGATGAACCGGACAGTTGGGCGGATTGATGTCATTTTTCACGAATTATACATTATTGTTTGCCAGTCACTGTAGAAGCGACTTGGCGTAGTGGGCGGAAGCTAAATCCGGCCAGAAGAGAGGAGCAGCCTTATACTTTCTGTAAAGTGGCAGCAATCTCTTCTTCAAACATTCTTCCTGGTACACCTTGGTGTAAATTGTACCCTTCGTGAACAAAAAAGAGGACCGCACAGGTACAAATCACCTGCCAGATCACCGCCTTCTGCCCATACATTTCCATCGCCACGGTTGTATCAGCGTCGTCCAGGTCCTGGTCCACCGATTTCGTACAGTACTATGGTCCGGACAGCGCTTGCTTATCTTCCTTGGAGTAGGTTTCGTCGTGGATCAGGATGCATCCGTCTTTGTTGTTCAGAATCCGGTAATACAGTTTTCGTGCTCTTGTTTTGGCCGGAGCTTGCTGCTCCAGGATCTTTGATCCGTTGAATCATCCTGATGCTGGTGTTGAATTGCTTCGCCAAATCCCGCGATGACGTCGATGGAACGCGGGCCGATTATGAACTCAACCACTTTCAAGTCCCGGCTGCACTGGCTGAGACCCGGTTTCTTGCCAGACTGGGGAAAATCTTTCACGGGAAGGGTCTCACGAAACATTTCGATTACATTTTTCTAGTTCACTTTCACCCGTTTTGGAATTTGGTTCCCGGGCCCTTTCCCGAGCACAAAATGTGCAGAATTTTCGTTGGCGTGTCCAGATAAATTCGACTGATCTTTGAAACCATCCACTATATCGAAACCAATCGATTGCTTAACTGGTATAGACATGTCTCCGGAAAACACACTAAAAAAATTAAGCCATTTAGAGCAATTACTGTTTAAATGTTGCTAACTACTTTTCGATAAACTTTTTATTTGATTGGATTGGAATAATTGCCGATTGGAATTAATGACGTTTGGCATAACATAATGCAAAAAACTATGTTTATGTACGGTTTATTGAATGTATTTAAAAATTTAACTTATTGCGGATGGTGATGAAACAAAAACTACAAAAAATTCAATTCAATGCAACACATTTTCCTCAATTTCTTGATTTATTATACCCTCTATAAAAAACAACTCCGTTTTGGCGACGAAAAAATTGGAGTAGATCTCGCTTGAAGTTCGTCCAAAAAGTTGCTATCGGTCGCAGCTGGGAGACATTGGGAGGGTTGGCAGTGTTCGGTACAACGTTTATCTTAGGCCAGATTATCTCCTCCGATGATCTCTAGGCATAATGAGAAGAGGCCAGGTCCGGCCAATAAACCACATCTTCCTTCGCGTGATACTTCTTGGTGAAGGCGGCAACTTCCGGCAGGCCTTTCGTACTGTATATCTCAACGTTCACCCCAAGCTCCAATGGAAAGAACAGCGGTTTGAACATTCTATTCCTGCTGATCGTCAGCCACAGAAGGACCTTCTTCGAGAACTTGGAGAAATATTTGTCATCAACGCTTATGTGCTTTGTAGGGGGTGTAAACCAAGTAACATTGCTAACACCATCCTGCTTTATTAAGTTTCTTTAAGGTTTTATGAAAGCCACTTGAACTCAATTTGGTTTTATTGTTTTAGGACTCATTGATATTATCTTATTATGGTCAGTTGAAAAAGCATTTTAAAACCATTTTGCCTCCAGTAAATGCATTAAACGGCAAATTGGCTTTGAAGTAAGTCACCATAAGACCAAATAGTTTTATAATAGTCATTGCGAAAAAAAATTGGCTTTATGGCAAAACTGTGATTATTTTCCAATCGCCATATTGAAATATAAGAAATAATTGAAATGTGGAAAAATAAATGCATCAAATTTTCAATGGTATGCAAATAAATTGTGTATCAGAGACTATTTTCGGCATTCTTTCAGATAATCTCATCCAATTCTAAGCGCTTTTCAGGAAATTTATGATTAATTTATTTAATATATTTGTTTTAATTTGATTTATGTTGTTGTTAATTCGCATAATTTCCGAGGCGCATTGATTTTCGGCTCTTATCGTGCCAATATTCACCATAAAAATAAATGCGCATCTAATTTGGAGCATAATACGCTGTTGAAAATACAATTTGTTTTGGATATTTTGCTATCAAACAAACCTAGACCTTTTTTTTACTGCTAAATGAATCAGAAGAGCAGAGAATCGAACAAAGCAGAACAACAAAAACCAACCTTGATTTCACAGTGAAGTTTGACAGCTGTGGCCATTTGGCCACATTCTGGTTTTAATGGCAGCCAATAGGTTTTATGAAGGTTCTCAAGTGGTCATAACATCTTTCACTAGAACATTTTCAAAATCAAAAATGTTCTTATAAAGGTTTTATTAACTTGTTTTCAAAACCGTCTATAGAATCGGCCACTTCGTACAAATTTCCGCTTTTAAGAAGCATAGAGGAGGTGTTGGTAGACAAAACAGTTTTGAATGTAGTTTTATCAACAAAGCCGGGAGGAGTGCTATACGGCGGGAATAAAACTAAAATTGTTACTTGGGAAGTACCCGATCGCTTGCCAGTCGCAGCGTCCAATAAGTCTCTTCATCTATTATGACCACGACGTCACGCTTCGCCGGAAAGATGTTTTTCACCAGCACCACCCCCCGCTCTTTTTATATGATTGCCTGATGCTGAGACCCAGCCGGCAACGACTGACGCTTCCGCATAACAATGTCCATTTTACCCCAGTACTTCTTCACCGTTTGTCAGGTTCCATCAACCTCACGGCCCAAGGTGTGGAACGATGAGGCCTCTTTACCTTCGGTCTTCCTCTTCAGATTTTGCTCCACATTTAGGTTGCACAGCACTATCGAGCGGCTGGAACCAGGCTTCCGTTCGATGCTCTAGCCTTTCTCCAGAAGAGACAAGATGTTGTAAATGTAGGATCATATTTATTATGGCAGTACGAACAATCATTGAGCGTAGTTGCTTGACTGTTTTCGACATAGCTACTGCAAATCAACTAATAACGCTGTCAGATTTTACACAACAAGGTTGCTACGATGCAAAGGTGGATATACCAGGTGGCAGAGCAATTATACACAGAATCGAATGTTCCCAAAAATATAATTTTCACGGTTTATTTCACGTTTTTAGGTTTTTGCCTAAAAACGTGATCTAAATAGTTCTTGATTAAGTGATATCATTACCACATTGCTAGCTTATTTTGTTATCATTTCCACATAAATAACAATTCCATCATTAGATATGATGAACATGATATCATGATTAACTTCGTATAACGTGTAGCTCTTTTAATTTTGGATCTGAAAGCTTTCAACTCAACGTCATCAAAATATCAAAAAAGTTAGTTTGTTTAATTTTATGCTCTGGTATAGATCCCAAACAATATGATGGTGTAAAATATTTTTACTTCAATCTGAAATGTCCGAAAACATTTGATTCATAAATGATGATGGATGAGCTTCCTACTCGCTTTTCCGTCTTCTAATGGGTGGTTCTGGCTTCTCCATAGCTCCAAATGAACCACAAGGAAAAAAGTAAACCCAGCGCCCTAACGAGTGGCAAGTGTACTCTTGAAAGTTCAAGTATAGGACTTCCAACAAACCCATTTTTCCCCATTTTACTGATTCTTCATTCTTACATCACAACGCTTAACCGGTACCATGCCGTTGGATCAAAGCGTTTGCAATTATTTCCGGACGATGGGTTACCACACCTTTCCATATTCCATTTCCGTGGTTGAGTTTCCGAAAGGTTAACGGAGCGGACATCTTCAATTACTGTGGCTCTGAATTGAATTATTTCCTTCCTGCTCATCCGGTCTTGAAATTCGTCCCACCTACCTGCTGGCTTGTACAAACCGGTGCGAGGGAAACAAAAACTGTGCCTTGTCAAAAATGACCCCAGTCCATATTGAAAGTGCTGCTTGAACGGCAGCTTACATGCAATGTAGCGAGCGTATGAAACTGCCTAGAGGGCGACGGTCGGTCACACAATGACACATTCCGTTTTTCCGTCGTGTAGACTTACAGTATTACCCTTTTTTGGCTGATAACAGGTAAAACTATTCTGAATTTTAAAACTGAAAAACCAATTTCTGGAGCAAGCATGCTAAAGTTGGTTAGAATACTTTTTTTTTTTATAAGACGTGTATTCACTGTTAGTGTCAGTACTAATGATGGGAATACTGTAAATATAGGCCCGAAAGGTGTCGGCAAATAGAGGAATATAAATAGGAGGAAATAACGTAATAAGGCTAGGTTCTGTGCGAAAATACACACTACCCACCCGATTTTTTTATTTATTATTTTCAATTGAAACCTGCTTCGGGTCCTCATTTAGTTCAGTCGGTGAAATCACAACCACAAAGCAACAACATGCTGGATTCGATTCCCGGTATAGTCTTGGAGTTTTTCGTAAAGAAAAGTTTCTCGACTCCCTGGTAATGGGGTATTATAGTACTTCCCACATAATCATACGAATACTAATCATACATAATCATACTTATACTAATGTGGCAGCTTGAAAATTCAAAAAAGAAGTAGAAGAACTTTTGCGTATTCACGAGTACGTACCATTTTTCACCAATATGATGACACCAGCCAAGCAGTTATAAATAACCCTCTACACCACTCGTGCTAAGCGGGGAAAAATAGGTTGGTATTTTATTTTCCTGAAACCTCCTGGAAATAGGGTCTATCTTATTTATGCACAATTGAAAAATCTTGAGTTTATTGCTTCATTTCACTTGAATGCCTGAAAAAAGGTTCCTACGAGTTGGTACTGCCTTGCAAGATTTTTATGGTTGAAGGATTGGCAGGCAATTTATAATAATGCCGGAATTGGAGCGATACGATTATCGTCGATTTCCATTCCATTTTTAAACAGAAATATTACAAGCAGCAAGTTTGATTGTATTTTCTGTAATCAAACAAAAGTATTCTTCGAGCTAGCATTTTCAAGTAAAAAAATAATGAAAATGTTGCCTCTTGTCACCTTGATTTAAAAGAGAGGGAATCTGTAATGAAAAATCGAAAACGTTAAAATTGCTCTACTAGGTTAGTCAAAAAGTTATGAAACCAACATTTCTACGCCATTTGAATATTTCATCTTTCATTAGAACGTACTCATTTCGATCTGTCAATTCATTCTTTTTTTACAAGTCATTTGAAGTTGACGTGTCAATTTATTTTTTAAAAATGGAAAAATCCGAATATCGTGCCGCGATTAAATTATTTTTTTCGGAAGGTTTTTCGGCTACTGAGATCCATGCAAAGATGGTGAGAGTATTAAAAAAGTCTTCTCCGTCATTTCTAACCGTTCACCGATGGGTTTTGGAGTTTAAGCGTAACCGTACAAGTGTTGAAGACGATCCACGCTCAGTACGTCCAAAAAGTGCATCAACTGACACCAAGGCATCTCACATGGCACAACATGGAATATTTTGGCTGAAGTTTTGGGTTTAAAAAAATGTGTGCACAATGGGTGCCGCATTTGCTAACAATGCAACAAAAACACGTTCGAATGCGACTTTCTGAGCAATATTTGGAGCAATTTCTAAAGGATAAAAAGGATTTTCTGCGTCGATTCATCACTATGGTAGAGACTTGGGTCTACCGCCATGATTCTGAATCAAAACAAGAGGCTAAGAAGAGGGATGAACCAGGCACTTCGGCTCCGAAGCGAGTTCATGTCCAGAAATCGGCCAAGAAGGTCAGTTTTTTTGGGATGCAAAAGAAATTTTATTGATAGATTATCTCCAAACTGGCGAGATAAGCAACTCTGATTATTATTGTGACAATTTAGACCAGTCGGATGAAACAAATTTTGAAAAAAGACCCGGTTCGCAGAAGAAAAAATAAATCATTTTTCATCAAGACAATGCACCTGCTTACACAGCTCAAAAACCCATTGCGAAAATCAGCGAATTGGGGTACGAATTGTTGCAGCATCCACCCTATTCACCAGATTTAGCTCCCTCTGACTTCTGGCTGTTCTCACACCTAAACAAATTCCTCCGTGGAAAGCATTTTTCATCAAACGAAGAGGTTATAGCCGTCGTAGTGGAGTATTTTGAAGGCCTTTCAGAAAGTCACTTCCGTGATGAGACAACACGTCTGAAAGATCGTTGGACCAAGTGTATTGATCTTATGGGATACTATACTGAGCAAAACAAGTGATTTCGCAAAAAAAATTGTATTTTCATTTCCGCTTTCAAAACCTTTTGACTAACCTGGTAGTTCTTGATTTCTCTTGAACTGATTGAATGAGTATCGATATTAAGCTGTATGAAACATAACGTTGATGTACCGTTTTGCAATCATGAAAAACTGGATGTAATATATGCTTGACACGATGTTACTGTGAGTGCTACATACGGATGGTTCGCAAAAGTAAAGGTTGGTCGTAGAACAAAAAAAAAAGTCCCAACTCAGACATAGCCGCCAGCCATGGATTGTTTGCGTTCGCATCTTTTCTGATATTGGATTCAAGGGAGCGCAAATATTGATGTGATGGGAATAGTCGCTACTGCAATCTTCTCTCCTCTGCATCTTGTTTTTCACCAAATAGGATATTGTCGAATAACTAAAAGGCAAACACGAAATTATTGCAGTAAAGTTAATTTACTTTGAAATCTCATGTATTTATCGGATAAAATCCAGCTTTATACATGTATTAGGCTCAATTAACATAAATTGCATCAATCATTGGAGGTTGTTATGTAAAATTCTCGACGCTTTCCCTTCACACTATCCATAAGAGCTTGTAAAGTTTTCCCGGTATCCTTTTCTCATCTTTTATCCACTTCATACATACGTAAGTCATTTAAATCCATTACTTTCTCCATTGTCTTTTCGAGTTCCCGCTTCATCATGGCCCAATAAGTTTCGATTGAACGTAGCTCAGGGTAGTTCGGTAGATTCATGTCTTTGGGAAAAAATGCTCTGAGTCAGTCTCACCTCATTCCAGCACCCAACAAACATCAGTGTCGAATAACTGCTTGTTCAAACAAGTTTGGAAAAGTTACTCAGTTTGCTAGAAGAAAAAGCTGTACAACTTCTCCAAATTTGATTGAACGAACAGTTATTCAACATCGATGTTTTTTTGGGCACGCTCTTAGAATAGCTAAGCCCGCTCTTAGAATAGCTGAGCGTGTGAAGCTAAGTCAGGCCAAACTAGTGGTTTTTCATTGTGCTGCTCCGAAAACGGCAAAAGACTTCATGGAGGCATTCAGTCTTATAAATTTCGCCATAGATGGTGCCCGTAGTGACAAAAATTTCAGTTAGTTTTCCACAGGTGCAGGAAGCCTGCCAAAAGGAGTATTTGGATGTGAATTTAGACATTTTGTTCCACTTTGAATGTAGTAAACTCCTGTCCTGGCATTTGTTGGAGGTCCGTTTTGACGTATGTTTTACCCACCAACTGTCAAAATGTCCGTGAAGAGCTTCCTAGCACGAGTCCTGGCAACAGTTTGCTGCCGTTTATCGTGGTTTGGGAAGTTTGAACCTTCCCAGACAACCAGAAGTCGTATTACAATGTTCAGATAACTTTTGCATTAAAAAAATGGACTTTTTTCGGATGATGATAAAAAAAATGCTAAGACAGATAATTGCTTTTGACAAATTTCCCATAGAAGGTAATTATTTAAGCATACTTAAAAAGCACCCAAAAAAAAATCTACGCCCTTACTTGGGTACCACATCGATATTCAGCCGCTCCTTCTCCTCCAACGATCGCTTCGAGTAGTGGGCCGACGCCAGATCCGGCCAGAACACCATGCCTTCGCCCTTATGGTATTTCTTGATGAACGACGCAACTTCCGGCAGGCATTTCGTACTATAAATTTCCCCGTTCACGGCCAGTCCGGAGCGAAAGAAGAGCGGCTTTGACATCCCCTTCTCGCTGATTGTCAGCCACAACAGCACCTTCTTGGGGAACTTGGTGTGTGAAATGAACTTCACTTCGGAGCTCACTTTCTTCGTGGGGGAAGTAAAATACGAAGTGCCCTGCCAATCTTTACCATCCAGGGTGATCAGCCGCTGCCGCTGCGCCATTGCTTGCAGCTCCGAAACCAGTGGACGCGACTCCCGCTTCCTGACATGTATTTTCATGTTCGCCAGGTACCTTTGGGATTTCGAGTGAAATTTTCCTTAACCTTTCCCTTTGTCATTCTACATGCTGCTCTCGGTTCCCTTCCTGTTCCACGCTTGGGATCTAAAGTCAACCGGTCATTGAACCTTTTTAGTACTCTTGAGATGGTTGAATTACAATTTTGCAGCATTTATTCCAAAGCACGATGGTCCCCTTGGGTTTTCCATGTGAGCGTACATTTTTTTTTCATTCGTCTCTACTTGACTTACACATAGCCAAAACTACACTACTACGCAATTCACAGGATGCAAACAATACACTTTAAGGAGGAACTGTGCCTTGTTTGGAAAATTTTTGTTCGGTGGGAAAAAAGCTACAGCCACTTCTAATTGTTGCAATAAATTCGTGTTCACCCTTTGAACTGAATAATGGCATCCTCAGCAAGAAAAAAAACTATCAAATTTTTTTATTTAAAATTATTATTCAAAATAAAAGTTATCGCTGACTATCATGAGCAAGTCAATAATTTTAAAATTATTTTTTGTATTTTGACGGTTGAAGAAATTGAGTGAAATGCGTAAAATTGCGTCTCGTTCAATTCTCAAAAAATGAAAACATGAACAATTGTTTGCAATCTTTCATACAGCAGACCTTAACAAGGTGATATCTGGGTAAAATTTACATTAATTATCCCGAAAATGTATGCCAAATTTAGCATTGTTTATGTGTTTAAGATAACATTGAAAGTTACATATTTCTTTTAAACATTGCAGTTATTAGACAAGGATTTTTAAGTCTGTACACATTTACTTTGATTTTAATAAAAGTTGAGTTATATTGATTTGAATAGGATTTTTACATAGAAAATACATGCAGGGACAAATAATTCACTCCAGTTTTTCCTGAATTAGACTCTACTCAGAGTCGAAACAAAGGATACACTCAAAAAATCGACACGTTGTTTCCACGTGAAATTTCACGTAACTTTCACCTGAACACGTAACCAAATCTTCTTCAGTAAAATCAGGCGAATTGTACGTAAAAAATCACGTGACATTTATGTGATTTTTACGTAGAATGTAAATTTACGTGAAAATCACGTAGCTCTTACGTAAATTCCACGTTTTTATAACTGGTTTTGGCAGTGGACGAAAATTACGTGCGTTTCGCGTGGAAACAACTTGTCGATTTTTTTGAGTGTAGAATGAAAAAACCGTTCATTTAATTTACATTGAGAATGCAGGCCCAAACTTAGTCGACAAGAATGTGAATGGATTTATGTCTTGAATGTTTCCACCTTCTGCACGAGCATGAGCATGATTGAACGTCCGGAGCTTCTAATCTATTATTGCTAGATCAGCTGTTATTACACAGAGATCCAACAGATGATACTTGGCACTGACATACATCTTCAACGTGTTGAAATTGGTGATCCCGAGCTAAGGAAATACCAACGCCAGCGCCTCCCAAGTGCAGGTCAAATTAGGAGAGGATAAGAATGTGTTGACGTGATATTTGCTTAATTAGAAGCCGAAAAATTCGTTGCACTTCCACTTGACATTACTGAGATGTTGGATAACCATTCTTTCCGATTATTTTCCACCTTGTCTTTTTTGAGGAGAAGCACAAATATATATCTTTAAAAAATATTATCAACTTAAGCCAACAGCAACTATGCTATTGAGGCTACTCACAAGATATGATTATGGGTAAGAACAATGGAGAAACAAAAGACATTTAAGAATCGATATTGACTGATGTAAACCAACTGTAAAGATGCTGATGCACTCACAAAATGTGATGGTGGTTCACATCATTGGGAACAAAACCATGTTTTCAAACTCTCTTTATTGGCCGATTTGAACCTATTTAAATTGACAGTACGAGCCACTCACAAACAGTGGTAGTTATAAACAACATTGAAAAAAGAAAATAATTTTTTTAACTGCACTTGCGGGTCGATTTGTACCGAGTTGAGGTTAGTTACAAAATGTTATGGTGGTTTACTTCACTTCAAGAACAAACCTGTATTTAAAGCTCTGCAAGAACAAACATGTATTTGCAAGAACAAACATGCGTTTAAAGCTTCGAATTGATTTAAACTAACAGAAAGGATGCTGTCCGGGCCACTCACAAGATGTGATGGAAGATTAGTTCATTAGCAAAACATACAATTCTTGAACTACGCCTAATAGTCGAATTGAACCGATTTGAACCAATAGTAAAGATGCTGTTGGTGCCAGTCACAAAGTGTGATGGTGGTTTATATCATATGGAAAATAAGCATATTTTTTATACTCCGCTTACTGGCTGTTTAAATTTAAATCAACAGTAAGAATGCTTTTGGGGTCACTCACAAAGTGTGATATTTTTTTTATATATTGAGAAAACGAATCATTTCTTAAACTTCACTTTGAACCGATTTAAACTATTAAATTATTAAGTCTTGATTGGCCGTGCCTCCGGGAAATTTTGTGGATTCATGTCTTTCGGTACGAAACAGACATTTTGGCTTTTGTACCACCATGTGTGTGTCCTTGGCTAAAATATGACTGAACCATCATGCTGCTTGATCATCGGCAATAAACGCTTTAGGAGGCATTCCTCGATTTACTTCTGGGTGTTCATTGCCACCTCATTGGTGTTACAAACGGGCTGGATATTTTGTCGTATTTGCATATTGCCTACCAAACCATTACATTCTTTGATGAAGTTTGTCAGAAGTAGATAATTTATCATCTCCATGCGAAGCGCTAGGAGTGGACGGTAATTTATTGCTAGAACGAAATTACCTTCTAGCCAATTTTTTCGGGAAAAATTGCCTTCTCCGTTTCGGGGATATCCCTGTCCTTGCATATAGTGAAGTATTGTGGCCAAGAAAGGGTTTTATAATCCCCAGAATTTCTACACCAAATTGTATCATATAGTTGCCGGGCTCTCGGTTTTTTCTGTCTTGAGTCCAAATCACTGTTTTGCACGCATCACGTTAGAAGTCGATGTTCCTATCTTTTTTGCCACATCTCGAACGGAAGCCGATGCTTTCTGCTTATAGGCATCCGTGATCTTCTTGTCAATAGCAGGAATTACATGACCGGATTTCCAACCACTCCTCGGTGCATATTCAAAAGTACATTATTCTCCATATTTTTTAACTGCAGTTTGCATCGCTCCAATGCTCACACCCTTTTCCTTGGCCAATCTTCTTAATGAGATTCCACTTACAGTGTACCATTTAGGTTGGATGTCGTTAACATCTCTTTCAAAATCTGCTTATTGGCCGCATATTAAATCAACAGAAAAGATGCTACTCGCAAAGTGCGATAGTGGTTAGCATCATTAGGAAGTCGATTTGTACTGATTTAAACAAACAGTAAAGAAACTGTAGGAGCCACTCACAAAGAATGGTACTGTTTTACATCATTGGAAAAACCAACATGTTTGTTAAACTCCGCTTATTGTCCACTTTGAACCGATTTAACCACAAACAAAATGATAATATATTTCCTGCAAAAGATTTACGCATAATTTACATTAAACAAGAAATGCAAGATATACGCATAATTTAAACTAAACTGATTGATTGTGATTTGATTACCATAGAAAGGTTATGCTCAAAAAAAATGCAACACTTTCTTTTGTGTATAATTTTAGCATGGGTAAAAATTATTAAAATTTTGAGTAAAACTAGAGCGTAATGTTAACATGTGCAAAATTTCTTCACAATCTGTCAAGTGATTATCCAGATGACTTCCAAGCAAGAAGTGCTTCGACAAAAAAATATGGGTGCGGTCGTAAAAAATCCAGGCTAGTCACACAGGTGGATCGCGAAACAGTTGGGAATCGACAATTCGACCGTGTCCCGTGTGATTAAATCGTTCAAGGAGACGACACAGCGGAAGAAAAGCGAAGACGACCGTCCTCGTGAACGCAAGGAAGGTAAAGGATTATTTCAAGTGCAACCCGAACCATTCGATTTGGGACGTGGCCAAGAAGGTCAATTCATCCTTCTGGTTCGTCCAGCAAACAATGAAACAATTCGAACTTCATGTCTTCAAGGTAAGGAAGGTGCCAAACTGATCCGATAAACATATGTTCGGGAGAAGTTTTGGAAGAAAAAGGTCAACAAACGAAGGTAACACTCTGTTTTGGCCGGTTTTGGTATCGTGCCATTACGCGAAACCGGTGATGGAGTGGTACGAAACCAACGATGTTGTTTTTGTGCCGAAGCAGGCAAATCCATCAAACTCGCCAGAACTTCGCCCAATAGAAAATTTCTGGGCGTTTATAAAGAAAAACACAAAAAAAAGGAAGGTTTTCAAAAAAAACGACAATGAAGAGAAAGGGGATGAGAAGGGAATATGGAAGAGGGGGCACGTGTGGCTTGGTTTGTTTGCGTTCTGTTTAAATAAACTTTATAAACATTTCTTTTTTTTGGTTTTTTTTTTTCTTTGGTCTCTAAATAATACAACTTTGTCTGTTGTTTTATTTTCGTGTAGTACAATTATAATATATACACCGTGTCCAATATATTCTCATACACATTTTCCTAGCATTGGTGTCGTGCAACTACTCAACATGCTTTACGTATGTGTTGGTGTAGTTTTGCACTATGTTTATACAAACGCTTTTAAGTTATGTCCGATTGTTTTCATTCGGTGTTTATCTTTTACCAGCGATGAAGGAGTTTCGTGCTGTGGTGATAAAAAAGTTTTTGAAAGGTGAGCGCCCGGGCGCTATTTTCAGAAATTTGAAAAACCTCGGAGTAAAGCGGGATTTTGTGTACCGAACCATCCGAACGTACCGTGACACCTGCTCGTTGGATGACCGGAAGAGATCCGGTCGTACTCGTACAATGCGGATTTCAAGAGTTTTTAAAGTGGTCAGGGAACGGATTAGACGAAAATCACAGCGTTCTGTACGTAAAATGGCCGCAGATCTGAATGTTTCGAGATCGTCAATGCACAATATGCTGCAAAATGACCTCGGATTCCAAGCTTTCAAGGAACGTAAAATTCACGGAGTTTTGGAACTTTCCAATCAGAACGACTCGAAAGAGCAAGTATGCTTTTGTCGCGGCACGGTGGGGAAGAATTTATCTTTTCCGACGAAAAGTTATTCGTCTTGCAACAATCCCACAATGTCCAGAACGACAGATTGTGGGCTCTCTCTTCGAGAACTGTTCCAGAGAGTGATAGGAATATTCCACGGTTCCAAAGTGCTGCGTCAGTGATGGTTTGGAGGAATTTGCAAGCGAGGAAAATTACCAATGGTTTTTTATCGAAAAAGGCGTAAAAGTTGTCAAGCCATATGTACACGAGGTGTTTGGAGATGATCACTATGTGTTTCAGCAGGACGGAGCGGCATCGTATACTGCAAATCTCGTTCAGGGCTAGTGCCGAGAAAATTTGACCGACTTTTTGGACAAGAATGAATGGCCTCCCAGTTCACCAGATCTGAATCCCTTGGATAATTTCGTATGGTCATACATGCTGGCAAAGGTAAATGACCACAGGGCGTCTAATATGAACCAATTCAAAACCGTAATCAAACGAATTTGGGACGAATTGCCGATGGAAGTCTTGCGTGCCGCCTGTGACGGTTTCGAAAAACGTCTGGAGCTGGTCAAGAAGGTTAAAGGTGGTGTTATTCCAAAACATATGCTGTAGTTGATCAGTATTATATTGAAATATAATGGGATTAACGATTTTAAATAAATTGAGTTTTATTTTGTATGAGAATATATTGGACACGGTGTAAACAAACGGTGTGAATGATAATTTTTATCATCTCTTGTCTAGTCTTCTTTACATGGGTGATGCCTTAAGTTAGCCTTTATCACGCATATTTCGTGCATAAGTCCCGTAAACAACGAAATTTTTCGCAATCTTGCTTACATAGATCAGATTTTGCGATATTTTGCTTCAATTTACATGACATTTCCCGTTAATTTATTCCAAGTAAAGTGTTCAACATACCTGTTCTAGATTTTTAAACTGTTTGGTTTGAACCCTGTATTCAAGCCTAACTGAAATTTTTCGGAATCCCAATTCAATCAAAAATAATAAAAAATGGTCTTTATTATAACAACGTGTATGATAATAATAACTTATACTAAACATATATACCTAATTGCTAATCATACTACATCGAGCGCTGAACTGGATAACCCAGGATTGACTAGAAAATTTTGATCGTTTATTTTTCCAAAGGTCCTTACCGTGCATCGGAGTGAAGTTTGGCATCGAATGTCGAGTATGCATGCATATTCATAACGAAGGTGGTATTATCTCCCAACGCAAAATATTGTGATTTGTGCAAAAAAAAAAAAAAACGTGCATCCATTTCCATGATAGCAAACTACGCTTGTCTCTAAGGGACTAAATTTCATAGCATGATATAGCAAGCGAATCTTTAGCACTCTTGCTCCCGGTCAGCTTTTTCATTCAAATCGAAGTATCGATTTCTATTATGAACCATTTTTAGACATCGTACGGTGCAAACAACAATTGCGATTGATAATGGAAATATTTTTCAAATATTTGCATTTCAGTATCCAAGGGAGGGGATGATAGAATCTGATTTCCACCACGTCGGATGATAGTCCTCTTCATGGCGTTTGACATATCAGTGGTGCGTGTTTTTCTTTTTATTTTTAAGTGTTCAAATTAGCAATTCTATAGTTGCATCTATATTTCATTTATTCAACCTGAAAGATCTTCTAGTCGGGTCGCAAATCGAACCTTCTGTCAACGGCTGGCAATGCTGTGCATTTACAGACCAGTTCACCTGATACCCTAAAATCATGTGTTATAGGTTATGTATCCTCTTCATTATTGCGTTTTCCCGGATGAGAGTGTTACTCTTTGTGGAATTCGGCTCTGGAATTGAAAGCAATTTCAATCATCAATGTGAACTGGGAATTTATTTACCCACGGTTGTGAAAATTGGTATCGCTGTTCCAGAGCATCCAGTTTGGCATGGAAAATGAAAGAAAAGCATAGAATGCCAAATGAATTCGGTTGAGGGTTGAAATGTGAAGAATGCTTTTAATTTACACTGACTCATAACAAACAAAATTCTGTGTTACCTTCTTATTGGCACTGTGTATACGGTATGTGCAGAAGTTCCAAGGAATCATAAAATGAGAATTATCAGTCTTTCAAAGAACAGTTGAATTTGCAGTCAATTAACTTAGAAGCTATCCTTTCTGAACTAACCGGTGTTGAAGTCAAGTATTTATCTTCGGATTAAGGGAGATAACTACAACGATGTGTTGTTCTTGGTACGCTCAAACTATAACTGACTGTACGTTTATTAGCTTGTATTATAGAACCGATCGACGGTTCGGTATTCAGGCTTGCTATAAACATTTTACCACAGTATGTGGATACAACAGTTCTCTTCCCTAAGGAAATTATGTACAATATTTCAATTCCAATTCGATAGTACAATTATTTAGCACAAATTCAATATAAAAGCCTAATCTAAAAATATTTATAATAAGCGTATTGTTCCGCGAATCAGCCACCTTTTGATTATCTGCATCTTGTCCGGAAGGAACACTTAAGCCTGCACCTAGTAAACCTTGATCGTTTGATAACACTTCGAATGCGTCATCTTGTTTTGCACTTTTCTGATGACAAGAACTTGCGCTCATAGGCATCTGATCGCCTGATGAAGGTAGCACACTTCTGCCACTCAACGCCATCTTGCTTGTAGACAAACTACTGTCTGGAATATTTTTGGACAAACTATTGCCGCTAGATGAAGGTACCGACAAACTATTGCCGACTTCAACCATAGAATGTTGGTGTGGATCGTTGATGAAAGAATCTGCTAGGTATCCATAATAATCACTGCTGTCTGAGTCTTCGTCGAAATCCGCATCGTCTTCTCTCTGTCGTTTCCTATTCGGCTGCCAACCACACACAAGTGTTCTGTGTGCCTTGGGTTATAATTTGAGTTGGTCGTGATGAGCCGAATACATTCGACCCCCGACAGAAACCTGGAATACATTTTTGGACAAACGTTTCAAGAACTTGGCATCCAACCACCTCTTCACTTCCGCAGCCCTAAAGTTCTTGAAGTAGATTGGTTCTCCATGACGTAGCTGAGAAAACTTATCAGGTATAGCTGGTTTGTCATCATCTAAACTAAAATCTTCCTTACAAGTGTGAGTCGTTAAGTTGTGTTTAAAACTAAGCTTTGGATTGACCAAATCCAAAGTCGTTTTCGGTGTGAAACAAAGTAATTTTTCAGAAGGAAACTGTGCACTTTCTGAACAGGTGTTCCGATAATTAAACAAAAAATATGAAATTTGATCTGCGATATCCAAACCCTTTATTTCAGGATCCAACAGAAACTTTTTCAAAACCTCTTTGACAACACGAACCATTCGTTTGGCTTGTCTGTTACTCGAGGGGTGGTACGGAGGACTTTTCAAAACTTGTATCCCTTGTAGACTCCAAAAGTCAACCAAATATTTTGAGTTAAACGGAGGGCCTCCATCGGTCACTATGACGTCAGGAAGACCAAACCTCGCAAATAAAGCCATGATTTTACTTTTAACTTTACCCGCATCCGTACCGTACTTCATATACTCTACCTCCAGCCACTTCGAATAACTGTCAACTATAACAAGGAAAACTTTCTGTTGAAAATAGAAAAAGTCTGCATGGATCCTGCTAAAAGGACGACTTGTTGGAATCCAACTGGTTTGTGTAGAAGTCTTTGGAACAACAGACATCTGATTACAAACTCGACAATGTTTCACGAAGTTTTCAATATCGCTATTGATACCAAACCAATAAACAGACCTTCTAGCCAACTGTTTAAACTTTGTTATTCCTGAATGGTTCCTGTGTAGAAACTTGAGTACTGAATCTTGATGCTTTGCAGGTATAACAATACGATCTTGAAATATTAAACACCCATCAACTTCCTCTAAATCTTGGTGATTCGAATAAAAATCCCTGAATCTCCGACTAAGCTTCTTAGGCCAACCGGTCTTCATAAACGATAAAATTTGTTGTAGAAACTCATCGTGCTTTGTCTCCATGGCAATAACATTAAAATCCAGTGGGACTTCACTGGAAAAATTGATGGTTTTTATATATTCTCTTTGCAAAGCTCGTGGGACCTCTTCTGGCAATGGAAACCGGGAACAGTAATCTGCATTACCCATTTTTGCAGAAGGTCGATAGATGATTTCAAAATCATAAATTGATAATTCCATAATATATCGCTGCAAACGAGTTACAAAAATTGAATTTTTTCGTCTTTCCCAAAAATTGCTATCAAAGGTTTGTGGTCTGTGAAAACAGTAAACTTTTTTCCATATAAAAACTTATGGAATGTTTTTATCGTACTAACCACCGCAAGTGCTTCCAAGTGCAAAATTGGATACGATTTTTGTGCATCATTTAGCGAAAAAGAAGTAAAACTAATTGGTCTTTCTTCTTTACCAACGACATGTGCTATAACTCCACCTAAACCGTATCCGCAGGCATCTGAAACAACAACGATAGGTTTGTCAGGATCATAAAATTCTAAAAGGTTTGGTTTTAGCAATATTTTTTTGCAATCTTCGAAAACAGTGTTGCAATTTTCACTCCAAACATATTTAGTATTTTTCCTCAGTAAACAATAGAGTGGCCTGAGGCGGGATGATAAGTTGGGAATAAATCGACCATAGTAGTTGATCAATCCCAAAAATGCCTTCAACTCGCTGACGTTATTCGGAGGCTTAGCTCTACGAATCGTCTCAACTTTTTCAGGACAGGGCAACAAACCTTGCTCTGTTAACACATGTCCCAAGTAAGGCAAACTGGAAACAAAAAATTTGCATTTTTTAAATTAACTTTTATGTTGAACTTGGACAAACGCTCCAAGACCAAATACAGATTCTTTCTACAATCCTCAAAATTCTCACCGGCTATTAGAATATCGTCTAAACAGCAAAATACATAATTCAAACCTTTTAAAACTTGATCCATCACTTTTTGAAATATGGAAGCACTGCTGGATGCTCCCTGAGGCAAACGGTTGTACGAATACAAACCCTTGATCGTGTTTATAATCATAAATTTTCTAGATTTTTTAGAAAGACGCAACTGGGTATATGCTCCTGCAAGATCAAGAGAACAAAACACTTTTGAGCCAGACAGCGAAGCAAACAAATCCTGAGGAATAGGCAAAGGATAAGTGTTTGGTACTATAAGCTTATTGATGGAAACCTTGCAATCAACTACCATCCGAATTCCTTTATCTTTCTTGACAACAATAACAACAGGTGAAGCCCACTCGCTTACCTCTATTGGAGTGATTACCCCATCTTTTTCCAACGATTCTATATGCTCAACTACCTGGTCACGCAAACGATAAGGGACGTCATAAGCGCGTTTAAAAATGGGTTTATCGTCTTTGAGTACCAAATCTGCCTCAAAACCTGATATGGGTACAGAAAAATCGTTGTCAAAAACACTAGAGTACTTACTCTTTATATCTTCAACAACTCCGTCCTCCTTCAAAACGCTTGTATGGTTTACCAACAACGATCCACGAAAAGCATCTCGCAAAGCTGGGTAGTAAATATCGAGCCAATCCCTGCCCAACAGCGGAATATTTTTTTCGAACTATTCAAAACCACCAATGGTACCTTTTCGCGCCGCCCGTTGACCTTCACCGAAACTATGATCTGACCAGCTACGATCAGGCGAGCTCCGTCTACAACTGCCAATTTCAAGTTGCATATAGCTAACGTATTGTGCCTGAAACGTTCATTGTAAGTCAGCTTACTAATAACGGAAACAGCAGATCCACTGTCTATTTCCATCCGCAAGACACCATCGTCAACATATGCTTCAACTAAACATGGGGCGCTGGTGCTGGACCCTAGAACTGTGGAAATCATCAGTACGTCCATGTCCTCCTCCGAGTCTGACAGTCTAGCAGCTCTCCTTAACTTCTCAGACAGATCTGGTTTCGGTGCTACCACGGCGACTGACTTAACTGATGGTTTCTGATGCTTCAAATCGAAACAGTACTTGCGTGTGTGCCCCTTTCTCCGACAGTAATTACAAAAGTAGACTTTCTTCCCGTTTTTCCTCTGCGTCGAAAGACTTCTGCTGCGGCTGCGACTGTTGTTATTTCGACGATGTTTGTAGTTATCACGGCTCCCTTGACGACTCCGCGTTGAAGTAGGTGTTGGATCACGCTGAAAATCAACTCTCTTGCTACCTAGACGCTCAACAACACCTACCCTAGCCGGTTCACCATTGATCGAAGTCAATCTCTCAGCCGCCTGCTCGCGGTTGACAATCATTTTCTCCGCTTTCGCAAGGGTTAATTCCTCTTCGTCCAACAGTCTTTCCTGAAGTTGTTTACTAGAAACACCACAAACTAGCCTATCCCTAATAGCTATATCTTTGAATGTACCGAAATTACAATATTCAGCCAACTGCTTAACTGAGAGCACAAAATCAATAGCTCTTTCACCTGCCTTTTGGGATCGGGCGTAAAACTTCACACGCTGTACCAAATCGCTCTCACTACGATCATAACGCTTTTTAAGAGAATCCATCAATTCCTTGAGCTCGATGTTAGCTAAATCTTTACCCGGAAACAGCAATTTCAATTCGGAATAAACTTCCGTCCCACATGATGCTAAAAATGTGGCTTTATGCTCATCAGCAGGAATTTTCTGATGAACTAGCACCCAATTGAATTGTTCCAAGTATTGAGAAAAAGGAATGGCGCCCGGGACGTAGGGCTCAATGCTGTTCACCAATGGCATATTGCTGATAGCAGCTTGATAAAGATTCCAGACAGCGATTCACAAAAAAAAAAAATTCAAGCTTACCAAACTAACAGATCCACGCTGAAGGAGCGATGAAAAACACTTTTAGCACGATCTATTTGTTCTTTAGTGCACACAAATGACCCAAACTGACCTTTGGTCGCTCTTTGTTGGCGTTTATTCAAACAGGTCATACAAATCCGCAAAGCCTTTCTGTTAGGAAAAAAAAAAAAAAATGGTGATGGACAATGGAGTCCAAATCACACAAAAACTGATCACCACTAAACACAACGAAACACGCGATGTGTGCTGATTAAATGCTGTGGATAATACGTATAACGACGTGGTTTTTCAATAATAAGCAATTAACTTCTGTAATCAATGTACAATCAAATGATTATCGCACCAAACGGACCTTCCACACTTGAGGTGATCTTCTGGGTGATAGTTGATTATTGCACAATAGTAGCAAACTTGCGCGCCACTATGAACGCACTACACCACGGTTTAAAAACTAGTTGTTATCACTGATGATTCCTTAATCACTCAACGGTTATACGAAATTTAAAAAAAAAAAATATTATATATTCTCCTCGTCGCCACTGAACTAACCGGTGTTGAAGTCAAGTATTTATCTTCGGATTAAGGGAGATAACTACAACGATGTGTTGTTCTTGGTACGCTCAAACTATAACTGACTGTACGTTTATTAGCTTGTATTATAGTCGTAAACATCCATATCGATAGTGCCGGCAGAGACGAAACTTTTAGATTTGCGACCACAACTACATGGCTATGGCCTGCCAAACCAAATACTTTTCGGCAATTTGGTCACCAACTTTGTACGGAATGCTCAGCAACAGCGTTCCTTTGCATTGCGGTGTAAAAAGCCAGACCCGGAAGCTGTTTAAGATCTTTGCGTACGTATGTTTCGTTGTCCATTATGATACAAGAAAATGTTTGCAAAAATGGATGTAAAGCTCCTTAGCACGACCCTTTGCAGTGAATATTTGCTTATCAACACGGTTGGGCACCTTTTTCACTTTGTACGCCTTCAGTCCTTGCCTCTGCTTCACTTTTTGTACGTATGATTTTGACTTCCCAATTTTGCGAGCCACATTTCGCACAGAAAGATTGGGATTTTTCCAATAATGGCCACCACCTTCTTGTCCATTTGTCGGGAGCATACTTTTCGATTTGTTCCACTTCCAACCTTCCGATCCAAGCGCTGGTTATTGGCAAACACAAAACACGGTACTTTTCGATAGTTTTAGTTTCTTGGCAAGATCGCGTACCGATAAATTCGGATTTTGCTGCCGTTCGTACAAAATGCGTTTGCGCACTTCCACTTGATTCGACGCCATTTTACTGAATGTAACAAGAATGTAAACATGTTGTTTGAGTTTCAGCTGTCATTCATAATTCATAATCTACAATGAAAGAAAAATGTCCGAAATTTAACGTGGACAGGCTTTATTTGCTGGATGCCGAAGTGGGAGCAGTTCCAAACTGTTCTCCCATTATCCATGCACAGAAAAAAATAATTAATTTTCACAAGCGCGTTTAATTTCAAGCCAAAGGAGGCGTAAACAACGAAATTATTTGCAATCTTTCATGCGCCATACAACAATGTTTGCAATATTTCATACAACAGGCTATATTCAGGCGTTATCTGGCTTAAATTTACATGAAATATCGCATTTATATCTGCCAAATCTAGCAGCCATTATGTGCATTAGATAACGCAGAAAATTCAATGTTTCATTTTATCTGTGTAAATCACAGAACAGTCAATACTGTTCAGAAATTCGCCCAATAGAGAAATACTGGGCTCTAGTTAAGCGGAAACTCATCGAAACTAAGAAGAAAGCAAATGGTACCGATGATTTCAAGAGAAGATGGAGAATTATCACGGCGGGCGTATCTGAGGCTACCGTATGGAATCTGATGGTGGGTGTGCGACAGAAAGCGTGAGCATTTTACAGAAAGATGGATAAACGTCTTAACCAACTGTTTCTAACATAGATATAACTCTATTATTGTGAAATGAACAATCGGTTTTTTTGAATTATGTGTAAATTTTCTATGCTGCTATTATTTTTGTGTCCGAAATGTAACGTGGAAAGGCTTTACAACTTAATGCAGTCTTGATATTATCACCATTATCAAGTTTACATTTTTATGCTACATTGTATGCAAATAACTTTTTTCGCTTCTTTTTCTGTTCCTTTATTTTATTGAAATTTGAAAAAATACGGGTGAGTCTTACTTATCCGCATCGCATAGTGGGATTTAGATGATTTTTTTTTATGTCGATACTGATTCGGTGAGTTTCTTGGATGTTAAATTTGTGCTTAGTAACAAAATATCACACATCAAAAAGGAAAATTATCTATCTATATATGTTTTTGCATATCTCAAGAACTAATCAAGCAAATGGAACCAAATTTAGCATGTGGGGTTTTCTGGAGGCGGAAAATATTTCTATGGTGGTTTGAGACCCCTCCCCTGTCCTAAAAGGGATGCTGTCATACAAATGAAACTGAAATTTCTTCATAACTCTAGATCTAATAAAGCAAATGGAACCAAATGTGGCATGCGGGGGTTCTAAAGGCAATAAATATTTTTACGTTTGCTGGAGACCCCTCCTCTCTCTTTGGGGGTGGGGGGGGGGCATACAACATACAAATGAAACACAAGTTTCTGCATAACTCTAGAACTAATCATGCAAATGGAACCAAATTTTGCAGGTAGAGGTTTTTGGGGAAAAGAAATGTTTCTAAGGTAACTTGAGATCCCTCCACCTCATACTCTCATACTTCAGAAACACAAATTTGTGAACAACTCGAGAACTATTCTGCCATTGTGAACTAAATTTAGCAAGTGTAGGTTTTTGGAGGAGATAAATGTTTTTATGGAAGTTTGAGATACCTCCGCCATCTGGAAGAGGGGTCTCATACAAATGAAACACGAATTTCTGCATAACCGATAACAAATCAAGCAAATGTAACCAAATTTGGCATGTGGAGGTTTTTGAGGAAATAAATGTTTCTATGGTGGTTTGAGACCCTTGCGCCTTCTGGAAGGGGAGACTCCCATAAAAAGAAACATAATTTTTAATATAACTCGAAGGCTAATGAAGCAAATGAAACCAAATTTGGCATGTTGAGGTTTTTGGAGGCAAGAAATTTTTCTATGGCAATTCAATACCCCTCCCCATTTTGGGGGGGAGGGCCCAACAAAAAACACAATTCTCATAGTAAATAAAAAAGCACATCTGGCATGTGGGGGGTTTTGAAGACAAGAATGTTTCTATGGTGGTTCAAACCCCTCCCCTTTCTGAAGAGGGGGGGGGAGTCTTTCAAACAAATGGAACTCAAATTTTTGCATTATGAATCCAAGATTGATGGTTCGAGAACTAATCAAGCAAATGGAACCAAATTTGGCATGAGGGGGGTTTTGAACGCAATAATTGTATGGTGATTTGAGAAACCACCCCCTGTGGAAGGGAGGGCTCCCAAACAAATGAAGCACACATTTCTACCAAACATGAGAATTATCCAGGTTACTTAAACACAAAACGTGTATTTCTCGGGTAAGAAGCACGTTCTGATAGAAGTTTGAACCCCGGCTTATTCAAGAAAAAAAAACTCATTCGTTAAGAGAAACTATAAACGTGCCAGTTCAACCCTGGTTCAGCTAATACATCCATAAAATTTAGGATCAGTTGTTTGTTTTTTTATTTAAATTCCCAGGATTTCAACATTGAATAAAGTTTAATTGGAAGAGTTAATGTGTAATATAACATCATTGAAATAAAAATAATAAATAAATGTTTTAGTAAATTAAAGCGACCCTATAAATTTTTTTTTTTTTTTTTTATTTTATTTTTTTAATTTATTTATTTTGTTATAATATTTTTTTTTTGTATGATGTATGATATGTACTACCACCCATTGTAGCACGGAAACTAAGTCCGACAGCAATGGGCTCTCCTCTCTGTTAGACTTGATCAAGCTTTAATAACCACTGATTATCCTAATCATGCCATTGTATGAAGGGCCAAAAAGGAGTTGGGTGGATCGATAGGCAACATCACTTATACGTATCCACAGGGATATAAAGAATCTCCTTCCAACAACAAGATTGAACAATTGGTCATAAGAGCAAGCTATCTAACATGAGGATGCCCCAATGGGCGGGGAGAAGAGCCCGCCCTCTATTCACAAACTGTTAGCAATGGGGAGTTGGCATTCCCACTCTCCCCATCCAGAGTGCTTCAATTGGGTGCCCTGATGGTCCCTCCCATTCCAATGAAATATTTATATAATGGTGTATATAGTTATGTAAATGAAAAATACTACAAGCCTTTGTATCTGTAATATGTGATCTTCATTCGGTTGATCCTGTAATGCAATAAATGTTGTAAAATATTAAAGTGTAGCGTTCTGTGGTTCACACTTAAGCACGTTTTCGTTCGTTTTCAGCGATAGCAGCATTTCACCAAAATCTTGATTTGAGGTATCCTGAAAAAGTTTATTAAATCTATTGAAATTTACCAAAACTAACATTTATACATTTTAATTTACTGTTGCCATGGTCACAATTTTCTACTTGATGCTGATTTTATAACAGCAATCTGCTTTTATTTTTGCTGACCTAATTGTCATTGCTACCGAGTTAGAAATGGGAAGATTTAACTAGAAGGGAGTTAAAGATAAATGGGCAAAAAAACAATAAGTAATATTTAAATCATCTATAAAGTAAAATCAATAAAACAATATTGCCAAATATAATGATGGTGTAAATAATGATGAAGTAATGACAAAGAATGAAATGTAAAATCAAACACTAGCCAAATGGCACACAGCGCTGCATGAATCAGATCAGCTCAGAATTGGTAAAAAGTCCATTTGCAAACCGGAAATGAAAAATACATTCAGTAATAAGTGCAAAAGCCTACCACAGATTCCGTAATTTTCAAAAGCTTACCACAGCAGTAATTTTCTGCGTTTTATACTGGACATATTATATGCATAGCTATGTTTCGTGTTTAAGCCAGATACCGCCTAAATCAGGTTTGTTGTATGAAAATATGAAGGTAATGATATGATGGAAATAATACGATGTTGTAATGAAATACTACATAATGTACATATAATAATAATTCAATGCCACTATTTGCCTCTTCCGCTGCGATGTTACATGATTGAAACTCCAAAATAGAGAAAATTCCTCTCTCTCTAAAAAAATGTAAGAAACCATGCTATCTTTTCAAATACATAACGTGAGTTAGGTGGGCCAAAACTTACAACGATGCAAATGCAAAGCTGAAAATAGCATAAAAAATATTGTGAAAGGATGTTGTAATATAAAATGATAATAACAATTATATTTGTAATGTCTGCATATCTGCTGATCCTACTGCAATTGTAGACGGACTTCCATTATCATAGCCAAGGAGGAAGAAAACAATTCAAAATTATTATACAATACTTGGGAATTTCATGGATGATCTGAAATTATATACCGTATAAAGAATACTTCCATTTTTCGTGGAAGGATAAGATTTCAGCATGCTTCTTTACCGGGGTCACGCTGCCTACATCGCCTTGGTGCGGCTGCCACCTAATGTATAGTTGGCGCGATACAGCGTTTCTTATTGAACCGCTGGATGTCAGGACAGACGCTGTTTGAGCCGCACCTCCTTGGTGGACAGACGCTTAGCACGCACCTCCTCAATCTAGCTGAAGTCAGAAGGACAACAGTGCCCAGGCTGCACTACCAGCTAAGTACGCAACCCTTAGCTGGCGGTCTTTGTCATCTCTTGACCCGTGGAAGCATGAGGTAGGAACTTGTGAGGACCATAGTTATGTTGCGAGGACGCACGCTCCATCCCAGATGTCTACTCACCATTTTGCAGCCCAACGCGACTCGCCGCTATAAATGCCGATAAACTATAAGAAGATGATACATGAAGTAGGGCAATTGCATATGCACTTTTAAGGGTAGGACAATACAGAAGGGAAGAAAAGTTTTAAGTTTTATACCAAAATATAAAAACCAGGCGCGAGGGGAAAAGGTCACCGGGCCGGTTTGAAAAATTTTTTAGGAGAAAAAAAAACCCTTAAAAAAAAAAACCCCCCCAATTTGGAAGGGGGAAATTTGCCCCCCAAAGGTTTTTACCCGGGAATCCAATCCTGGGAAAGAAACCCCCCGGGGGGAAACAACCTCTTTTCGTTATATTTGGCTCGAATTTTTCTTTTTTATTTTATTTTTTGTGTTTTTTTGGGGTGTGGGGTGTTTTTGTGGGGGGGGGGGGGTGGCGGCCGGCGGGGGCCCTTATTTTTTTCTTTTGGTGTTTGGTGGCTGTTGCAAGACAAAGAGTTTCTCGTCAAAATACACGAACTCCTGACCCGCTAGCCACGAAAGTATCAGTTTGGCTCTGTCCAGCTTCTTCTTCGTTGTACCCTCCGTTACCCCGTGAAACTTGCGTTTATTGTGCGGCTTGTATCCCAGGTCCTTCGTCATGATGGCGTGGGCAGTCCCGATCCAGGTCAGCAGCGATCCTCTGGATTAAGCGGTTCATTTTTCAACAAACCCGGTCCGTCACCACCTTGATGGCTACTGGCGTCCTCACCGAACGCAGCCGCCCGGATCTTGCACGGTCCTTGGCCACATCGCTGCGTGCGCTTGGACGGTTGGTCGGTTCAACCGGCCAAACAGTGAAAAAGTACCTGGCGAACATGAACATACATGTCAGGAAGCGGAAGTCGCGTCCACTGGTTTCGGAGCTGCAGGCAATGGCGCAGCGGCAGCGGCTGAATAAGATGGTCAACTCGATTTTCCCGACGAATCGCAACGTGCCGGTCGTGATGGACGACGATACCTATCTCACCCTGGATGGCAACGACTGGCAGGGCACTTCGTATTTTACTTTCTCCACGAAGGAAGTGAGCTTCGAAGTGAAGTTCATTTAACACACCAAGTAACATTTTAAGTTTTATGAATTCCTACAAGGGTGTTATAAAACGACATCCATAAAACCCTGGTCAAGGCGTATTTGTCTTGATTTCTTCTCCCAAAACCTCATAAAGACTAAAACTCTGCTAGTTGGCCCACCCTAGCAGAGGTTCTGAAGGATATATTTTAGAGGCAGTTCTAGATTGGATTAAAATAAAAAGATTTCATAATGAGCAAATTAAAAACCGTTTGAAAACCAAATCTAATCTACAATATAAGTAATTTGACATTTATAAAAACCTGTTTCGTGACCTTCCTCTAGACGCTCTGCCAAAGCCACTCAAAACAGTTTTATTCATATTATAATCGTATTCATTAATTTTATTTAGTCTCAACAAATTCATTTCGACAAAAACACTTCTGATTGGAGAAAACATTTAACCATCAGTATTTTCAACGTAAAATATTTAACTCAGTTATATTGATTTATCATAATTTATCACTAGTATCAAATTTCGAGTGCCAAATAGAATTCATTGTGTAAAGTGCTGAAAAACTAAGTGCGCCTTCGAAATACGTTGTACTTTCTAATTATTTTTTTATTCAAAAAAAAGTTTGATTCTTCGTTGAAGTTAAGCTTTTCGCTCAATCACTCTTATTTAACCCTTTTTTTATTCCACATAAACTGCTGTATAACAATAAACCGTGTCAATCGAAATATATGGAATAGCAATAAACCGTGTCAATCTTGATACATGGAAATTATAAAAATGGCAGCGGCATTTACATTTATTTTTCATGAGCCATTATTGAAAAGGCTGTTTTGTTTTTATGAAAGCATCTATAAATAAATCATGTTTTGATATGGCATTTATGAAAATAACTTAGAGGCTTAACTGTTTCTTTGCAAAGCTATTTTGCTACATGCAAGACCGTTTAGCTGTGAAACAGCTTATATGGTAACCAAGCTGCTGCCAGAAAAGAGTTTTGACAGTTCAAGATACATCAAAACTAAGTCCGCAGGAAGAAAATTGCAGAAAATTGAACGATGCGAAACATGCCTCACGATTATTCCATCTGGATCATGATCTTGGATGAAATTGATGATCATCATGGTCCGTAACCGACTTTTCCGAAAGAACAGCTTCTCCGATAACTTTGAATTCAAATGATCCAACGGCTCCAAGCGGCTCTGCTGGCGGTGGAACGGTGCGCGCGGTAATTGTCAGTTGACAGTTAATATTGTAGTGTTTTCATGGAACTTAGTTAATGGGCAGTTGGCAAATCACTATTCAGAATTCTTAAGAAGTTAACTTAATTTTTCGGTTAAACGTGCTAATTGTTTTCACTTTTTAAGTTTCTTGCTTTGCGAATCCATCATTGTTTTATTATGACAATAACGATGGAGCATTATCATACTCTTTATGTAGTTCAAAATGCTACAATATATTCTATATGCTCTCGTCAAAAGCCAAATGGCTTAATGATGGTTTTATAATGATAAAGCGTGCTTAAATATCTCATCATGACTCTCTTAAACAAATATGAACGAGCTTTATTATTGACTTACTGAACGGTTGTATGAGGGAATAGATTTCCTCGTCAATGATTTTTAAAAGCTAGACTGTTTTGGACTTCACCTTTTTGCTAGAAAAGGTTATAAAAACAGCCAAAAGTAAAATAATTAACTATACATCTTTCGCATCATTGAAAGCCGATTTTAAACAAAATGGCATGTGTATTGCAGTAATAAAGCCCTTATAAATTAGAACAAAAGCTAAAAGGCAGTAGGATTGATACTTGGGCAAGTTCTCCAAGTAGGTGCTTCTGTGGCTGACAATCAGCGAGAAGGGGATGTCAATGCCACTCGCAAGGGTGTAGAATTTTTTTTGCAAGTAAGCTTAAATAATTACCTTCCATGGGAAATTTATCAAAAGCAATTATCTGTCTTAACTTTTTTATCACCATCCGAAAAAAGTCCATTTTTTTAATGCAAACGTTATCAATACACAGAATGCACATGGTGCGCACCTATCAAACGATGAAAAGTTGTATTTGAACTTATTGAACACCCTGTATACCGTCTCAATAGCCGATACTTATGGCATTGATCTCAGCTCGAGGCACCAGTTTGAGTTAGACGGATATGGTTATTTCATGTTTAATTTGTTTTCCATGATGGATGATGTAAGAATAGGCTTATTCAATGCATCATCAATGTAACATGCACTTGGCAATAGATTAACTAATTGGTTGCTCAAACCACAATGTGACCCATATCAGAATGAATCTTCTGCAAATTTGCATCGGGAGTATAGTTATTTTACGGTTTCCTATTGGTCTAAACTTGTTTTGCTCACTTAGAAGACCCGGATGATAACAACAAAATTTAATTTCAAAAGGCTTCAAAAGGCTTAACTGTTTTAATCCAATAGTAACGATGTTGTTGGGACCAATCAGAAATATGATGGTGGCTTACTACATTGCATAAACAAACTCTACTTGTTGACCGCTTTGAACCAACATTACGGATGCTATTGAGGTTACTTAAAAAGTGTGATAGTGGTTCACATTATTGAGCAAACAAACAATGTTTAAACTACACTTGAGACGCGGTTTGTTCCGACTTAAAAATCAACAGTAAGGATTCTGATGGGGCCATTCACAATTTCTGATGGTGGTTTATCACATTGAAATAACAAACATGTATTTTAAACTTCCCTTACTGGCCGCTTTGAACCGATTTAAACCAACAGTGCAGATGCTGGAACATATGTAATACATGTATCGCTGATGGTATAAAAACATAGTTTCTTCCAAATCATTATCAACAGCAGGGCTCACCTGCACAATACCGCACTCTGAGCCATAAAACTTTAGCTGACATCTGATGTTCTTCCGTTTCCGTGCTCTCTGTTCAGGGACTACTAGAAGCTACATTCGTGCAACATGCATAAGGCAAAACTAAACCTTATTCAGATGAATTGCTCCTATCTTATGCCCTGTCACATTAATCTTCGTTATACAGCAAGTGTTGATGCTTCAAGGATGTGCGGTAATTCTTGTGAATACGAAAGAAATGGTTCTCCGTTAACAGCAGCAGACTCATAACCTTTAGGAACATCTGAAACAGCAGCAACATCAGGAAGTGTGCTGATTAGGAGGACTATGTGGAGGAATTCTCTGCTAGTGCATCACCACCCGCATTATATTCTACCACGACAAGAAGAGTAGACGAAAGAAAACTGTAGCAAAAAGGTTGTAGCACGGTTGTGCTTTATGCCGCCCACGCGGTGCGCGAGCCTTCGTAGACTGGTGGTGCCGTTGATAATGAAGCACATTCATAAATGCAGCAAATGGAATGCACTGGGCATGACTGGTGCATTTTTCCCACCGAGTTTGCGTTGGCATGAGATCAACGCAAATGAAAAATGATAGGCGAAAGCCGTTTGGCACGAAGTGGCTCGAGCCGACACTGTAATTTGTTTGAAACTGACAGAAAAATACGAAACTTTTAATTAAAATTTCGCTGAAGTGCTAGTGGGGTATATTTCGCGTTGAATGTTGAATGTCGTGGTACTCTAAAATCTAGTGGAAATAGAAACGTAGCTTTCTTGATAACTGGATATGGTTTCAGCTGCAATGCAACAGCAAGCAAGTTAAGCTGTGAAGGTCGTAACCAAGAATTATGAGGGAAGTCTTCATCTAACCGAGGCCCTTACGGTCGAAGAAATATTCAATCAGGAGGGATTTTCTTTAGCAAACGGCTGAACTTGGTTAGCATAAATATGCTTTATTACCTGCCAATTAGCACAGTCAGGCACTAAACTATATCTAACTATCTGCTTCATTGGTCGAAATATATCGATTTATATGCACTAGAACCTCCTACCATTTGAATGAAAGGTACAATTATCACTAACGTGGGCAGTTTGTGCTGGAAGGGTGTCAGCCTTTTGAAAAACGGTCATAGGCATAACTGTTGTTTTCACCTCAAATAAGTGCATAACGAATATAAATATAAAAACAAAAACAATAATATAAAACCTCCCCCACCCCCACCCCTCCTAACATCACTCACGGGTTCGTTCATGTAACTTGCTAATGGGATGCACTGTATTGGATCGATTGCCCATCCACCAACCAACTAGTTGATGCTAGGTTTCGTGCAACTCATCCGTTAAAAAAGCTACTAATTGAAAAATGAATATGTGCCGAGTCGGCTATAAATACTGACAGCCCCTGTCCTGGAATAAGCACATTGCATGTTGGAAATACCTTTCTGTGGTTGGGCTATCTAGTGTTGAGCAGAATAAGATGCATCTACTGTTGCATATATGCACGCATTTGTTCTGCATGAATTGATCTTCTAAGAGATGTTATCGTATCAATTACATCATAATTGATACCTCAATCAATCTGTTCATTTATCCGAGAAAAGTTAGGTTATATTATTGTTTGATATTTGCACTGTTTGAAATATGCTTGTTATGCTTAATCTTAAAAAACCTGCATAGTAAGAATAGAGTAAGAAATAGGCAAGGCGGGACGAATTTATTGTAAATGGATAACTTTCACTGAAACTACCCAGGTAAACAATAAGCATTAGCATATGCAGTAAATAAACCCTAAATCTGCATTTCTGATGACACAAGCATTATATTAGCATTATATCAGCATCTTGAATGCTATCTGTTGTAAAGTTGAATTTCAAATGCTATTTAAATGCTTGTAGCCTGTAATAAGCATTTCGAATGCAAAATAGCATCAATGAAGCATTATCATAGCATTGCAGTAAAGCAGCCGTATATTGGGCCATAAGCGGCATTTATGTTGAATTTAAGGCGACTTAATTGCCTGATAGGCTACCGTTAAGACGCTTTGGAACTGCTTATTGGTTACCTGGGTAGCACATGGTTCTTAAATATGATTATAATTATTATCGTTTGAAAGCTATCAATGAGTACGCACAGTCGTTGCATTCAGATTCTTTTAATGATGAGGGCTTCGCTAGTTAGAAAATTAAATAGTTTGTTAGACAGAGAGTTTATTGTTTATTGTTGACTTATTAAAACTGCCATATATCAGCAAGCAAGATCTCGTTATGAAATATATTCCATCTAAAACAGACTTGGACAAAAAGATTGGTGAGCAGTTTGAAAGAAAAAAGGATAGCTCGAGAATTAATCAAGCAAACGGAACAAAATTTGGCATGTTGAAGTTTTTACAAGCAGGAGCACTAATTAAGCAAACGGAATCAAATTTGGCATGTGAATGTTTTTAGAGACAAGATTTTTTTCAATGGTGGTTCAAGACCCCTCCTCCTTTGGAAGGAGGGAGGGCTCCCATATAAATAAAACATAAATTTCTTCATAACCCGAGACCTAATCGAGCAAATGAAACCAAATTTAGCATGTGGAGGTTTTTGAAGGCAAAAATTTTTTTTTGGTGGTTGGGGACCCCCCCCAACTCTTAGGGGGGGGGGCCTCATAAAAAAAAAAAAAAAATTTTTATAAAAAAAAAATATAAGTAAAGACTGCATTCGATGAAATTTGGACACACGCAATTGTTCGTAACTTTTTAGCGTGTGGGTAAAAATTATTGAAATTTTAACTGAATGTATTTCATTGTTTTGTGTCAATTGTGTAATGAGTTTCGTGAAAATCGGTCGAGTGATTTCAGTGATGGCTTCGAATGAAGAAATAGTGCGCCAACAAATTTTGGGCACTCACTTCGAAAACCCAAACGCTTCTCATCGATGGATCGGAAAACAGCTCGGAATCGAACATTCAACCGTATCTCATGTGATCAAAACGTTCAAGGACCGTAAGACAACCTAGCGGAAAAATGGTAGTGGCAAAAAAACGTGGCACATCAAATCCGGAGAAGGCCAGGATGGTATTGAACCAATTTAAGCGTTATCCCAACATTTCGATCAGGATGTTGCGAAAAAGGCGAAAGTTTCAGTTTGTTTTGTGCAGAAAACAATGAAACGTTCTGGATTACATGTGTACAAGGTCCAGAAGGCACCGAACTGGAGCGATAAACAGAACTCGGTGGCCAAAACTCGTGCAAGAAAACTGTACAGGGAGTGGCTCACAAAACCGTTCTGCATTGTGATGGACGATGAGACCTACATTAAAGCCGACACCAAACAAATGCCAGGACAGGAACACTACGTCGCCACCTCTAAGTTGGCCGTTCCGGAGAGTGTACGGAAGAAGAAACTGTCGAAATTCGCCAAAAAATTCCTTGTCTGGCAAGCGATCTGCGGATGTGGCAAAATGAGTCAGCCCTTCATCACCTCTGGGACCGTCAACGGACAAATCTACAAGGACGAATGCCTCCAAAAACGACTTCTGCCCTTCTTGAGATCTCACGATGGCCCGACACTGTTTTGGCCGGATTTGGCATCTTGTCACTATGCCCGGCCCGTCTTAGACTGGTACAAAGATAATAATGTAGTTTTTGTACCAAAAGACGTCAACCCTCCAAACACTCCGGAACTTTGCCCAATTGAAAAATTTTGGGCAATCATGAAGGCAAAGCTCGTTAAAACTCCAAAACTGATAGAAAATGAACTTGAACTAAAGAAAGTGTGGTTAAAAGTAAGTAAGCAAGTCGGTCCTATCATTGCCCAAAATTTGATGAAAGGGGTCAAGGCAAAGGTGCGGGCATTTGGGTTGGGAGAAGAGGTTCAATAAACCAATGATGTCAAAACTTAACCATTTGGTTGTACCTTATTTCCAGAAAGTTTGAAAAGAATCGGGCTCAAGGAAAATTTTTGGTGACCTATTTTGTGGATCCAAATTTCATCGAATACAGTCTTTAACAACATAAGTAACAACATATCCAACAGCATTCCAGGTGTTTGAAGAAATGATAAAAAAATATTATAGAATGTTTTTTTTTATTTTTTATTTTTTTAAAAAAAAAAAAAAAAAAAAAAAAATAAAAAAATATATATTTTAATCGAACTCACATATAAGCAAACAAAAATATTCTTACAAAACCAATACAAAAAAATAACCATAAACGTGTCAGTTCTATTAAATTTTCATTAATTTACTTGCAATCATAGCAACGCTCGCACCGGGTTCAGCTAGTAACTAAATAAATATTACTGTTATTTGATCATTGACAATCTCCGGACTTGATCCAGCATGCTGCGATCTGATTGTTTGTTGGATCATCGTAGATCAGAACGCACTGCCTGTCGCACTATGGGAAACCCTAAGCCACCTGACCCAGTCGTGCTTGGTGTTTGCTGTGATCAAAATGACGTTGTTTCCTGCCTTCAGAGTCGTTCTGGTCCTGCGGTCGGGATTGGTAGTGGGGTTTCCCAACAACCACTTTCAGGCAAGTAATTTCAATTCTTTGCCTGATCTGCTTCCGTGTTCCAGCGCTGCCTCCAACTGTTTCGAGCCCTCCAACACAGCAATTTCAACATTTCTATTGCTTCTGATCGAAGTGATCATACTTATGAATATAGCCTTCACCGACCTTGATTTACACCGGGACGCACACTTGCCTCATGCCCTAAGGAAGTCCCCATCCCTCTCATCGCAGTCGAGCCTCTCCCGCCAGCGATCAACAGCCGTCCCGGCCCTGCGTTTGAGTTGTGTGATGGGTGCTTCCGAACTTCTACAACTGGGAAGTACTCTGTGAATTCAAACAATTCGTTGCCTGATTTGTTCGTCGTTTCCAGTTCATCTTCTAGCCAGCTTCGATCAACGTTTGCAAGCAGCATACCGGGACGCACAATTGCCGCTAGTCCTATTCCGTTCAACGCAGTCGAGCCCTACCTGCCAGCGACCAGCAGCCATCCCGGCCCTGCAGTTGAGTTGGGAGACGGGGTCTTCCAGATTACAAGTATCGGCAAGTATGGTCAACAAACGGACACTTCCCGCTCTGATGGTATTTCCTTTCCCAGTGCTACAAATCTTGAACGTCGGAATTCGGACCTTGTAATCTATTACCAGAATGTTGGCGGAATGAACGGCCTTTTTGATGATTATCGGTTAGCGTTCATGGATCATTGCTACGACATTATAGTCTTAACCGAGACATTGCTGGATTCTCGGACTGTTTCTAGTTATGTTTTTTGAGATGGTTACGAAGTTTTCCGCTGTGATCGGAACATAAACAACAGTAGAAAATTGACCGGCGGTGGTGTTCTCGTTGCAGTTAGTGTCAGGTTGAAAGCAAGTGCAGTTGAAAACGATCCCTGGATCACCGTAGAACAAGTTTGGGTAGCAATTCAGCTTGGAGGCCGTTTTCTATTCCTTTGTGCGGTGTACGTGCCTCCGGATCTAACTCGAGATTTAGACCTAATTGATGCGCACTGCCGATCTGTTTCTGCTGTTTCGAAAACGGTTGCCCTCCATGATGAAATGATTATTTTGGGAGACTTCAACCTAGCGGGCATTGCATGGACTCCAACTGACAGCGGCTTCCTCCGTCCCGACCATGAACGTTCCTCTTTCCACGCAGGGGCTATTCAGCTTCTGGACAGCTACAGTACCGCAACTCTATCCCAAGTTAATAACGTGGTGAATGAGAATAATCGCTCTCTAGATCTCTGCTTCGTGAGTGGCCGAGATATTGCTCCCGTCATCTCTACAGCTCCCGTGCCTCTAGTTAAGGATGTCCCTCACCATCCTTCTCTAATAGTTGCTGTCGAGGACGTTGTAGCTCGAGACTTCGTCGACACTCCTGCTACTGTGTCATATGACTTCCGTAGAGCCGACTATTGCAGTATTGGTGATGTTTTATCTAGTTTGGATTGGCAGAGCATTCTTGATTCGACCGATGTTAACATCGCTGCTCAAACTTTTTCCCAAGTCTTGGCTTATGTCATTGACACGTACGTCCCAAAAAAAAAATTGTTCAGACTGACTCTCGGGTCCTTTGGATGACGAACGCTCTTCGCTCGTTAAAACGGATTAAAAGGGCGGCTCTCAAAGGTTCACAAAACACCGCACCATATCGCTTAAACGACACTATAGCCGGCTTAACTACGAATATAAACGGATCTGTCGTGCGCATTTTCAACGTTATCTGAGTGGGGTTCAATGGCGTCTCAAATCTCATCCGAAATCTTTTTGAAGCTATGTTAATCAACAACGTAAGGAAGTAGGCTTACCTTCATCCATGTTCTATAATGGCGAAACTACTGGCACTCAACAGGAAATTTGCGATCTGTTCTCGGTAAAATTTGCTAGTGTTTATGAAGACGAGAGACTAACCAGTCATTCTGTTCACGCTGCCAACGGCAATGTTCTCTTGGCAAATCAAACACTCAGCCTAGTTGATGTGGATTCAAAATCAATCTCGAACGCGGCATTAAAACATCGCTTAAGCCCGGACCCGATGAGGTTCCGTCGGTTTTTCTGAAACAGAACATGGCTTGTCTTCTGTATCCACTTCATCAGATATTCCCGATGTCCCTCTCTAGTCCCTCCCTTATTGCTGGAAAATGGCGGACATGTTTCCGGTATATAAAAAAAAGGAAGCAAGCCGGACGTGAACAACTACCGAGGAATCACATCGTTAAGCGCTGTATCGAAGCTTTTTGAACTGGTCGTTAAGAACTCACTTTTTACACATTGCCAGCAGTTGTTAAGTGAAGACCCGCACGGATTTTCACCAGGGCGTTCCACAACTACAAACCTATTGTGCCTTACGCCGCACATCACTGATGGTATGATCGCTCGATGCCAAACGGACGTGATCTACACAGATTTAACGGCAGCTTTCGACAAGTTGAATCATGATATCGCGATCGCTAAACATGACAGACTAGGAGTTGGTGGTAATCTTTTAAGTTGGTTTCGATCATATCTCACAGGGCGTCAATTGACAGTTGCCTCGGGTTACCTTCGTTCAAGGAGTTTCTGCGCTACGTCCGGGATACCGCAGGGTAGGCATCTGGGACCGTTGATATTTCTTTTATACTTCAACGACGTACACTTTGTAATCGGAGGGCCCCGCCTGTCGTTTGCTGATGACCTGAAAATCTTTATGCGAATCTGTTCATCCGCCAATTGTCATTTCCTTCAAGCGCAGGTTGATGCCTTTGCTTATTGGTGTACTCTAAATCGGTTGGTGGTCAACCCGGCCAAGTGCTCAGTGATAACCTTCTCACGTCAGAAATAACCAATTCTGTTCAACTACCATCTTCTCGGTACGACCATCGAACGAACGCAGTGCGTTAAAGACCTAAGTGTTCAGCTGGATTCGAAACTGACGTACACGCAACATTTATCGTATGTTGTTGACAAAGCTTCAAGGTCACTCGGTTTTATATTCAAGGTTGCGAAGAACTTCAGCGACATTCACTGCCTAAAATCGCTCTATTATTCTCTCGTTCGTTCGACACTGGAGTACTGTTCAGCGGTCTGGAGTCCATGCTATGATAATGGCGCCGAGCGAATCGATTTTATTCAACACCGTTTTCTTCGGTTCGCACTTCGTAGACTTCCTTGGAGCGACCCTTTTCGTCTTCCTAGCTACGAAAGTCGGTGTCAGTTGGTCGACATGGAGCCTCTGCGGGTCCGTAGAGATGTCTGTAGAGCTTTAACCGTTGCAGATGTGCTACAAGGAAGAATCGACTGCGGAAGGATCCTTCAACAAATTAGTATCAACGTCCAACCAAGGCCAATGCGTCACAACTCCATGCTCAGGCTTCCTTTCGCCGCACCAACTATGAGTTGAATAGCGCTATTCACGGGTTGCAGCGAACCTTCAATAGGGTAGCGTCCATTTTCGATTTCCATCTGACACGGAACGCACTACGTCGGAGATTTTCTACCGTTTTTAGAACAATTGACGCACGTAGTTAAGATAGTGTATAGCTTTAATTATTTTAATTTTACTTATTTATTTTTGTGTCTTGACTCCACTTAAGAGGTTATGTAATCGTTTTTCTATTTAACATCATAAGGAGCTAAACTTGGTCTGTTGATGTCTACTTCAAATAAACAAAAATGATTGTAGAAATTTGATCATTGTAGAAATAAGACATAGACTCCGAAGAAGAAATACACGAAAAGCTATTGGAAAACTTGAATAAAATATTATTTTTTGAAGCCTTGCTCAACACGTCAGGTTGCTATGACGTAAGCTCGTTGAGATAATCGAGATAGACAACCACACGGATGACAACTCTCGGTGGGTGGCAGATGCTATCAATTGAAGATCTTTGTTGACCAATATTGAGAAACATTGCGACATTAGGAACATTACAACATAAATTAAATCATCACAACGCCTAACCACATTCAATAACGCTTAACAAATCACTTCCAGTGAGAACACGGTGTGTTTTCTAATCTGTTTGATAAGTATAATCATATTCTTTGCTCAGCTATTTTCCAGCATGGTGTTGCTTTGTAGCTGTGCCTTTACCAATTGTGCTGAGAAAGGACCCACATCTCGAGGGGTGGTTCTCCGCTAGGTCAAGAGTGAATCGACAAAATGCCATTACATTCTAGTTAAGCTCAGTAACTTCACAGTCCTTAAAAACGCGTCATGTTTCCATGGATTGGTAGTGGCCGTGTTTGACAACCTAAGAAACTTAGGTTAGAAAAGCCATCACAATTTGAGTTTTGGGGTAACATGACCCAGAAACCGATACAGCATCTCATAAAAGTGTATCCACTCCACAAAATCGAGTTTAAGTGTAATTTTTTGGCGTATTTTTAATCTATTGTCATTATTTATTGATTGCGTGTCGTTTTAAGCTAGCATTCTGCATGTTTGTGGGATAATACACCGTGTCCAATATATTCTCATACAAAATAATACTCTATTTATTTTAAATCGATAATCCAAATTTTATTGATAACTTTACCCATTATATTGCAATATAATACTGATCAACTACAGCATATGTTTTGGAATAACACCGCCTTTAACCTTCTTGACCAGCTCCAGACGTTTTTCGAAACCGTCACAGGCGGCACGCAAGACTTCCATCGGCATTTCGTCCCAAATTCGTTTAATTACGGTTTTGAATTGGTTCATATTAGACGCCATGTGGTCATTAACTTTCGTCAGCATGTATGACCATACGAAATAATCTAAGGGATTCAGATCTGGTGAACTGGGAGGCCATTCATTCTTGTCCAAAAAGTCGGTCAAATTTTCTCGGCACCAGCCCTGAACGAGATTTTCAGTATGCGATGGCGCTCCGTCCTGCTGAAACACATAGTGATCATCTCTAAACACCTCTTGTACATATGGCTTGACAACATTCTCCAAAACTTCCGTTTTATAATATACGGCATTCACTTTAACGCCTTTTTCGATAAAAACCAGTGGTAAATTGCTTCGCTTGCAAATTCCTCCCCAAACCATCACTGACGTAGCACTTTGGAACCGTGGAATATTCCTATCACTCTCTGGAACAGTTCTCGAAGAGAGAGCCCACAATCTGTCGTTCTGGACATTGTGGAATTGTTGCAAGACGAATAACTTTTCGTCGGAAAAGATAAATTCTCCCCCACCGTGCCGCGACAAAAGCAGACTTGCTCTTTCGAATCGTTTCTGCTTGGAAGGTTCCGAAACTCCGTGAACCTTACGTTTCTTTAAAGCTTGGAATCCGAGGTCATTTTGCAGTATATTGTGCATTGACGATCTCGAAATATTCAGATCTGCGGCCATTTTACGTACAGAGCGCTGTGATTTTCGTCTAATCCGTTCCCTGGCCACTTTAACAACTCGTGCAGCCCGCACCGTACGAGTATGACTGGATCTCTTCTGGTGTCACGGTACCTTCGGATGGTTCGTTACACAAAATCCCGCTTTACTCCGAGGTTTTTCAAATTTCTGAAAATAACGCCCGGGCGTTTACCTTTCAAAAACTTTTTTATCACCACAGCACGAAACTCCTTCATCGCTGGTAAAAGATAAACACCGAATGAAAGCAATCGGACATAACCTAAAAGCGTTTGTATAAACATAGTGCAAAACTACACCAACACATACGTGAAGCATGCTGAGTAGTTGCACGACAGCAATGCATGGAAAAAGTGTATGACAACATATTGGACACGGTGTAGATTGAAATTAATATTATTGTGTAGTGTATTGGAAAAGATACACGAAAAAAATCCGTGCTCAGATCCACGAACTGCAGTCACGAATTCGAGGAGAAGCCAAAATACACCGTGAAATGAATCACGTAATCATGAACTAAATCATGTATAAAGGGAAAAATCCTGAAATCGTGAACTAGTTCACGGTGCGTTTTCATTTTCTGGAACGCTTTTTTTTTCTGTGAAACCAAATTTTACCTAATTTAAATTCAGCATGTATGTTCAACTACCTGTCATTTTATCAATTATTAACAATATTAAATACTGTTCCAACTCAATTCCAGTTGACATATCAATTGAATTATATACAGTTGACATTCAAAATACCGAAAACTAGTGTAAAACTCCTGGAGTGGATATACTTGTTTGACATACTGTAGATGTATTTACGAATAGGCAAAAGGTTCTACTTCATTCCCCTCCTTACCTATACCTAACCGCTTTCTAGTAAAACGAAATAGACATTTAAATACAAAAGTTTTGCGCCTAATGAGCTTCCTATTTAATGACGTTAATTAAGAGCCAACTTATGCCGGGTTAATCAGTATGGAATTAATTTCAAACGGCTCTAATGTTTAATCAAGTAGCCGAAATGACACACGGTGAAGGGGTACTTACATAGGGGGGATCACAGTAGATTGCTTTGCACCAGAGCGGCTCCGAGTGATAACACACGCAAAGACTGCACACGCCCGGTCCAGGTACGTACAGCAGACCATGTGCCACCGAGTTTCCCTGAAAGTCCACGCAGTCCTCCTCGAGGCCAGCTGAAAAGACAAACACAATTTTCACGTTAATTGCGCATCATAAGTTTCGATGGTTATCCACTTTCTATTGAATTGAAAACTCCCCGGTCGGTGACTGTTGGCTTGTTGACGGAAGCGTTGGGAGTTTGTTATCGACAGTATTGCTTGCATATCATCTCCAGTTATACGGATCAGTGATTATATGTCCAGCAATGCATACGAAATGTTCCCGACCACACAGCATTGTTTGGTTTGGAAGCTGTTTCCGTAGAGCTTAGGAGAGTTGAAATTGCTAGTTTGAGTATGTCGAACAAAAGATATTTCCATTCGTAGCTTCGATTGTGGGATTGCAGTCCTTCTGATAAAGCGGACTTCTTTATGGTTTTGTATGCAATTGCTCCCATGCTGCGAATTTAATAATGGGCATGACAAGCAGGGAGGGTGCTCTATTGACAATTGTGATTGTTCACTAAATGTTGATATTGATTTTCTTAACGATAGTTGCTTCTGAAAATTTATCATCTGCTTCAGCATTCTTGACATTCTAAGCTTAGGGGCTGTACATAAGCCACGTAGACCGAAATTTGACACTTTCAAACCCCCTTCTCCGTTGTATACTTTAGTAGACTTTCCAAAACCCCCTCCACCCTCCTTAAAGTCTAAGTAGACTTTAACAAATTTTTTTTTTTGTGTGGTGGGGAATGTGTTGTGTAATTTTTTGTGGGGAATTATGAAATAAAACTCAAACAATTAGGTTATTCAGTTATTCTTTTTTTTTATTTCATAAAAAGAGCAAAAATAAACAATGAATTCTGCAAATGGTAAAGATGCTCAAACCATGGCTGCTTGAACCAGTTATTAAAGTCCAACGGTGGAAGTTCTGGTGGGATTGTTTCTTTTATGTCAATGATTTCGACGAAACGTGATTCTATCCATAGAACTTCCGTAGCTCCGTTCACGTCGACCTCACAAAGAATTTCTTCCTGGCGTTGCTGTAGAATCTTGAGAGGCCTTATTTTCTTAGACGTGATATCTGCCTTATGGATACTTTTGCGGTGACGTTCTGCATTCACTTTTGTCGCAAATACAGTCCACAATCAGAGCGTATGCTTTTACTTTAGATGCCAAGTAGCCCATTTTGACAGATCGCGATAAAATTACAGCACTCTAAACTAGTATTATCCAAAATTTCATTAATTTTTACCCACGCGATAAAAAGATACACCCAAAACAAAGTGTCGATTTTTTTCTTCCGAGTCCAATCATTAATTAACCTAACCTCTAAATCAAATAGGACAAGGATTCCCTCCAATTTCACCTTAATTAGCTGCCAGATTATACTGATTTCATGTATTGCTTAAATTTTTTTCAAAGTACACTGCTCGAAAACTGTGCGCAGTGCAGTGCACATGAGTGAACAATTTCCATCATGGAATTGCAGTAGTTTTTGAGTCGTATGCTTTGGAAAATGATAGTGTTTATCATTAAATATGGTGGCCAAATAAGAACTCTTTTCTGATTCATCTTAATCTTCCGGGCACTGCGCTGGTGTAAAAAACAAAACACACGTGAGAAAACCTCGCTTGGTGGCTCTTTCTGCACATTATGCGTATCGAAAGGTTAGAATTAAATAATGAGTGTACAACTCACTGTTTGAACATCATGGAATATCTTGAAAAAGGGGGTTATTTTGATAGTGAGTAGGCTATGAAAATAATTGTTTATTCCATTCTCAATAGTAGAACTTAATGTAGAAGAGCTGTGAAATAATAAATTATTTGTAAAGTCCCCATGCGCTATCAAGGTTACCGGCATTATCGAACATAACCCGATTGTCAATAATTGTGTTTAGGGCCGGTTCATAAACCACGTAGACTCATTTTTGAAAATCACAGACCCCCCCTCCCCCCTCGTAGACTTTTCTCCATACAGTTTTTTGAAATTTTGTATGGAGCGTAGACTTTGGTCAAACCCCCCTCTCCCCAGAAAAGTCTACGTGGTTTATGGATAGCCCCTTACATGCGAGAGAATGACACGAGAAATGAGAACCGCTTCAAGAGTGTTGATCTGGGTGAATTGAACTCAACATTAGGTACTTTTGCCACTGTGTTTAATAATCAACTATATTTCGGGCTACTATGGACGAATCCAGGTTGAAAAAAGAAGAAGACACCTAGTGGTGATAAATCTGACAGCTCCCATGTTAAAGTATAGGACGAACATTTTAAAATGGTTCTAAAAAATTCAAATGCAATTCTGATTAAACGCGGTTTGTTGTATGATGGATGAAAAATCCAAAACCACTCAATAAAGACATTTTCAACAAAATAAAAATGAAATAAAATTAATGCCCCTGTTTTGCAGTTATGGATTTTTTTTCCATCATACAACAAACCGCTTTTCATTAGAATTTCATTTGAATTTATTAGAAGCATTTTAAGATGTTCGTCCAATACTTTAACCTGGGAGCTGTCAGTTTTATCACCACTCGGTGTCTTCTTCTTCTTTCAACCTGGATTCGTCTATTTTGTAGCACGTTTTGAATTGTAAGCACAAACCAACAGGCTATGTATTGAAAGCTTACAAACCAGCCCAGATTTGATGACTCAGATTGGTTTACAATTGCAATAAAACTTACTTTGGCAAAAAAAGCCATGAGGGCTCGAAGTATACTTGGCTTAGAAATGGATTCCGAAATGGTCAGGATGGCACGAGGATAAAAGGCAAGGTCTTATGAATTGTTTTAATCCTTCGTGTAACGGGGTATAACTAAAAACAAACGAAATTTTCTTTAATGATGATGATGATGTAATACTACCATCTATTGTAGCAAGGTAACTTTCCATAGCAGTGGAATAATCTGAAAAACGATTTGATCAGGATTCTATTATTGTTTGTGAGCGTCAAGCTCCTGTATGGAGGGCCAAAAACGTTTGGGCGGGCCCGTAAGCAAAGACACTTACGCGAAACCCGTGAGTATAGGGAAGAGAATCTCCTTCCAAAAGCAAGGTCACACTCACAGTACTAGAATCGAGCCCTCGATTGACAGAATAAACCCAATAGATGGGGTCGAAGAGCCCGCCCTCGTTCCACGAAATGTTAACAATAGGGAGGAGGCAGTCCCATGCTCCCTATCCAAATCGTTTCACTTGGGTGCCCTGATGGTCCCTCCCTTTCCCAGTTATATCTTATTTAATATTTAGTATATTTTGTACACAAAATATTAGGATATCATTTTAGACAAACATGCCAATTTATTAGAATATCAAACTTGAAAGATACTACCAATGGATTGTTACTGAAAAATAAATAAAAATGTTATATGAATTAATATCCTTCTTGTCCTGGAAAATTTCAATAAGAGATATTGTTTTAAAAGACATGTTGTAATATTTTTTCTTTATACTGTTCTAGTAACATTTCAAAGATATCAATTTGGAGTGAACGAAGAGTCTGGTTTGATGAATCATGAAATAAATGGTTTATCTTACCATAATGCCACTATATATAATATTAAAATATAACCTTACATTGCTTATAAGCATATGCCAGTCTTCTAGTAGTTGAAATTCAGAAGTGCAATTTTAAATTAAATGTAATGCTGAAATGCTGAAAAACAAATTGAGCCTTTGATGCCTGTCGTGTTGCTCCCGGCTCTTACATGGTTTTGGAATGCAAAAATGATTTCAAAGCGTGCTGAAATTATTGATAAAATGAGAATAGAAAATATACAATATGATTTAAAGGTAAACGATCTTCAGTCGCACCCCTTCACTTCGCTATTTTCAGATTGACAACATTGCCCAGGTTACGCCAACCAGCGTCTCCATGTTTCAGCTGGCAGTCTTTTGTGATCATATGACTCGTGGAGGCATGAGGTAGGAACTTGTGAGGACGAGAGGTCGGCCGCACCCTCCTTCGAAGTTGTCAACTCACCATTTGAAGCCCAAAAACAAACGAAATTTTCCTTAAGGGCCATAACAAAAATTTAAGGGCCATGACAAAAAAAAAAAACATACCACAGATTTTCAACATTTGTGGTATATTTTGTAAGGTGTACAATAAGCTTTTGCTCTGTCACAGTTTCACTTGCGCTGAACATCATGTGACAACCCTGCGTGTTGGATGTTGGAACTCACCAACTTCTGGTTTGATGCGATTTGCGAATGTCTTCGAATCAGCAAATGGTGCGTTATCAAATATTTACATTGCCGATCATGCCAGGAGTGAATATTAGATTAACGCACAAACAAAACTGGGAAAATGGGAAAGAAATCAAACAGAAGCAAGCACTCGGCCCAAAACCATTGCGCCACAAAATGGCGAACTTTCGCTTGATCGAGTCACAGAAATAAAAACTGTTCGAATGTATCAGCTGTCATGACAACAGCTAAAAAAGAAAAAGAAAAAAAGGTAAACTTATCGTTTGCTTTGGGTGAGTAATGAAAACTACCCTCGCAGAGTCCACAGTAATGAACACTGTTCGACTGTCACTGCAAGTAGTAATGGAAACTGCTTGAAAAAAACTCATTACTTTTATAGTAATGGATAAAGGGGGTGTGTAATGAAAGCGATCCTTGCAGTGATAATAATATTAAAAAAAAAACCTGTCAAATAGCATAGACGTGTAATGAAAACCATCTAGGATTAATTCCATGTTCATGAGTACCATCAAGTTAGTGTATTGATAATACGCTATGTAGATAATAACAGTTTGTTTTAGTTCCTTGCTTTTCTGATAGTTGTAAAAATTGGGAAATATTTGTACGGACTACGACAGGAAAGCGAAACAGTCGGAAGGCAAAGACGTCCGTTTGCACCGCTTAAGCGATGATGATGAGAAGGACATTGGGAGATATGTTCGCGCTCCAGTAATCTCTGACGGAGTATGCAAATTCTACAATGACTATCCAGATCATCAAGATGAGCGGTCGCGGAGCTATCGTTGAGTTTCAGGCATTCCCAAAATCATAATTCCGACGCTTCTGTCGCCAAATAGTGCTCGATATGTTCTCGATATCATCCATCGCCGAAAAGAAATGAAAACATGCATACCGTTCGGCGGGACCAATTGAAGCCATTCCCGAAGAACATTCCGGCAAACAAGATGTGGGAGGAGTAGACGAAGTACATCGAAAACTGAGGGATTGCCACATTGCTGTCCAACGCTACCGAATCTGTGCGACGACCTCAGCTCCTCTTCCTGTCAATGGGCGATTAATTATGCATGGGTGAAAGAACTGCAGAGTATTGTCCACGCTGTGAAACTACACTTTTTTTTTTTATTAAAAACGGCGACGACCATCTTCGACTATGTCAGGCTGGCAAAAGAAAGAATTAGCGAAAAGTCTAAAGTGGATACAAAACACAATCTTTGTAAATGAAACTATCTTATAAAATTCACTTAAAACATACTTACTACCTTTTGTTCTTTCACCAATATTATCCCCGCAGTAGAAAACAATTCCAGCTAAAGATCCCATTCCAATCTATTCCTGCGCTTCTTATATATCCCCATCGGGCAGTCGTCAATTTTGTTCGGCAGTCAGTGTCAGAAAAAAACATGAACTGCAAGCTTTTACTGGCTCAGATTATCGGTGGAAATGATGCGCAGATAAAAATAAACATACTATAAATGTCTGGTATTTGGAGATGGTCCACTGATATTTTAATCTTTTCTGTTGATGGCAAAACAAAGGTCATTGCACGATAGCGTCATCAATGCAGTTTTGACAGTTCAGGGAGCTTGTTTACGTTGAGTTAGAATATTTTCGGGAAGATCGGTTTGAGATTTTGTGCTCTTTGTTTCTTACGATTGAAGTTAAACAGCCGGAAAACAGAAACCATTGCTTATTTTTACAACATTTCCTGAATTTAATCGTACAGAATCCGGAAAAAGCCAATGAAAAATTTCGTTTGAGCTGTTCGAAATCTAACACCTTGTAAACAAGGTCCCCGAACTGTCAAAAAAGTGAGGATAATACATTTCGTGCAATTATCTATACTGTTGTCAGGCAACTGGAAAGTGACAGCTGTTGGTTTTGTTCTAACTGGTATTCATCCATTGGCGTCATAAATCTAGTGGGGGAGAACGATGATGTTTTGGTTTTGACTACGATAGTTGTGACGTTCAGAAAGCGCAGGCTTCTTGATGTGAGCTGACGTATTTTAAATTGGAAAATGAACTATAAACTTAGTCACCGTGACGTCACCCTTGAGAAAAGAAACATGCTACACTGATGAAACAGCAAAGATTTTATTTATATGATTTCCCACATAACATCCATTAAACGATCCACACATTAATTTTATAAACTATTCATAAACGCCATGTGCTTAACATATGCAAAATAACTACAGCTCAAATGAACGTCATGAGAAGTGACACATAGCAAAAAACTATGTGTGAGTACACATCAAAACAATACATAAAGGGCGATACGGTCAAAATTTGGTCAATATCAACTTGACGTATTTCTTTCAATTTTGCATTTAAAAAACCTGAACACCCCTCATTTTGAAGGTGTGTGTGTGTAGAATGTTGCTCCTATTTTGATTTTGGAATTCACTCTTCAGTTGTCAAAATGCCGTCCAAGCAAGAAGAGCAGCGTATCAAAATTTTGCTCGCGCATCGCGAAAATCCGAGCTACTCGCACGCAAAGTTGGCAAAATCGCTAAAAGTTGCCAAATCAACCGTTACAAATGTAATTAAAGTGTTTGGGGAACGTTTGTCGACAGCCAGGAAGTCTGGATCGGGGGGAAATCGAAAACCGGAAGCCGCTGAGACGACAAAGAGAGTTGCCGGTAGTTTCAAGCGAAACCCTAACCTATCTCTCCGAGATGCCGCAAATAAGCTGGGTGTATCGTCTACAACCGTGCATCGAGCCAAAAAACGAGCCGGACTATCGACTTACAAGAAGGTAGTGACTCCAAATCGCGATGATAAACAAAATACGACGGCCAAAGCGCGATCCCGGAGGCTGTACACGACGATGCTGACGAAGTTTGACTGCGTGGTAATGGACGACGAAACCTACGTCAAAGCCGACTACAAGCAGCTTCCGGGACAGGAGTTTTATACGGCAAAAGGAAGGGGAAAGGTAGCAGATATTTTCAAGCACACGAAACTGTCAAAGTTCGCAAAGAAATATCTGGTTTGGCAAGCCATCTGTACCTGTGGCTTGAAAAGCAGCATTTTCATAGCTTCCGGGACTGTCAACCAAGAAATTTACGTGAAAGAGTGTTTGAATAAACGTCTGCTGCCTTTCCTGAAGAAACACGGTTGTTCCGCACTGTTTTGGCCGGATTTGGCATCTTGCCATTACGGTAAAAAGGCCATGGAGTGGTACGCCGCCAACAACGTGCAGGTGGTTCCCAAGGACAAGAACCCTCCCAACACGCCAGAGCTCCGCCCAATTGAGAAATACTGGGCTATTGTCAAGCGGAACCTAAAGAAGACCAAAAAAACTGCTAAGGACAAGCAGCAGTTCAAGGCAAACTGGCTTTCTGCGGCGAAGAAGGTGGACAAGGTGGCTGTACAAAATCTGATGGCAGGGGTCAAGCGTAAGGCCCGACAATTCGGATTTGGAAAAGCGGAAGCCTAACTGAATATTTTTCCTGAATTTTATACTAATTGAACTTGAAAAAGAAATTTAATTTGATTTTTTAAGTAAACGATTTCACCGATTTACACGCGTTTTCCCTTGACCAAATTTTGACCGTATCACCCTTTAACTGTCTGGACTGTCTGCTCGACTTGGTAACAATGAATTTCAAAAGGGAAGCCGAAAAAAAGTTTGAGGAAGTTATCCTTGAAGATTTGAGTTGACCCAACGAAATACTCCACATTTTCGAAGGTAAATTCAATAAAAAATAAAAGAAAATTGTATTTTCGTTGTTTATTTCCATTTTCAGGCGAAGAGTTTGACATAACATCGTTGATAAATATTACGAAGGACGAGCTGGCAAGCATTCTGAATGAGGCCACCAGTAATGGAAATCAGCAATGAAATACAGATGAAATTTTTAATCGTATAGTTTCTTGGAGAGAAGAGATGTAAATGAATTATTTTCAACGTAGGGTTATAAAGTGTTTTTATTTGCTGATGTTATTGTCGAGGAAAAGTGGTCTGAGCAGACGCAAGATCCCGATATCGATCAAGATTCAAAAATTGGCCAGTCGGAACTTGAAGAATCAGTCGATATCGGCACGGGAGAGCTAAAAGTAAATCAGGAGCTTGCATCATCAGTTATTGTGTCAAATATAATCAAGCATACACTAACCCACCAACAACCAGATCCGCCTATAACTGCGTTATCGAATTTTAACACGCATTTTAGATCTCGTGAAGTTAAGGACCATTCCGCAACCTCTGCACAAAGTACTTCCAAAACTGCACAGCAAACAGAACCATCAACATCAAATTGTCCATCGCAATCCTTATCGTCTTCTTCACATAGCGAAGTGACAAAATCACTATCAAGAATTGATGTAGCTCCGAACAATTTCAGCCCTAAGGTATTGGTTAACTTACTATCCCAAACTGTTGTTGGACAGCATATTTTGGAACGCGCTCTTCATGGTCCACTATCAAATGATAATAAACGTGAACTCGTTGGAATCATTGCCGACTACCATTGTGCGAAGGGGTTTCCGTTAGTTGAGGATGTATTGCGCCAATGTGCAGATGCTATAACTGCTCAGTTCAAATACGAGAAAACGGTGGGTATAGAAAATGATAGGTTTAAAAACTAACCCAAAAAATTAATCTCCTTCCACAAATGTTCAGGACACATATTTCTTCGCAAGAGGAGGCATCAAGAAAAATCACTGCGGAAAATTGTACAACCGCATCACCTGAGACAGAAAGCTACCAAACGCAGATTAAACGAGGAGCATTATCTTGACACTGTATCCAAAAGGCATACAGAACCGCCAAACGTAGTTGAAGACACTTGTGTTAAGGATGCTGTGATCTGGTTAGAACAAAACTCAAAGCCGTGGGCAACAGTTTTTGGATAAGTGGGCAGCATCGTTCAAAGCAAGGAAAGTTCAACTTGTAAAACCAAATTCTGGTCCAAATCTACTCAAGCGATACCAACTCTACAGCAACGAATTCGGATATCAATTGGTAAATAACAACTGCAAAAATAAGATATATCTAGCGTTTAGAACCATAAAGGTGATGGTATCTACATATTCTTCTAAAAAAATCCGCAAAGTACTTAATTACGACTTTAATGAACGTTCTTTCGAGGGGAAACTGGGCCTATCTATAAAAACTTTATCCATTTATTAGTATCTGTTACTAGCAAATCAATGACTTCTTTGCTCGCTTCTATGTATCGAATGCATTAAAGTTAATCATTTGTGAGTAGCAGATATTTTACTCCTAAATGCAAATAACTTTCATTTGGTAGTCCCAGTTTCATACTTTATAGTCATGATTGAGTCTTTTATAATCATTATTTGGCTACTTATATTTTACCGTGATAATTGAATTTCTATTTGAATTATTAATATTTATTTACAGAAAAGTGAATAAATATTGCGAGAAAAGTGACCATTAGAGTATGGCCCTTATGATTTTGAACGCTAGATTTGAATTATTTTTATTGAATTATTTACCGTATTGAATTTTCAAGACCTATTAAACTGTTTCACGCAAGCGCTCTATTTCCTTTTTAAATTTGTTCAGACCATTAACAATCGATTGTTATAAACAAATATACCTGCACAATCATATATGCACCTAACTACAATGATCAATTCTCTACATTGATTTTCTCTTTTCCTGATAAATAGCGTGCAGTTCTAGGTGTTATGGGTGATGCTTTTGTTAACTAATCAAACTTTTCCGATAAATACTGCGTTAAGAAATACATGAAATTATTTCACAATCGGTGACAGGAATTGCTTTTGTAGTAGCCATTATAGTTAGGAAGTTATAATTTTGAACGCTAGATTTATTTGTGACGGTGACATATGTTCATGTGATTTAAGTGATAGGAATATTATGAAAAGCTTCCAATTCCTTATCCTTTTAACATTGACGATAGCATTCAGATGGCAACAGTTGTAAATTATAATGGAACACAATTCAAAGTGGGAACTTATGTCACAACCACGGAGTTACAAATAGTTAACTTATATGAAATAGTTGATTTGCTAATAATTAATAAAAGAACTTTATTTTTATTCACCAAACAATGGTCTACTGGTAATTATATCGATCATTATCTTGCCTACGAAGTTCTTCATAAAAAAAAACAATGTTTTAAGATTTTAAACTCATGTGACATAGATGGACCCCCAATCATGCCATGTTTAATTGAAAATCATTTGTATTTTCGTAAAAAGCGAAATTTTCAAACCGTGTATTTATGAAATGTTTTAATGTTAGGCAATTTGATACTGAAAAAGCTATGTTTGAATGTGAAATAACAAAACAGATTTTGTTTGAAATAACTACCGCTGAATAAATGATTGGGCAAAACGAAATTTAGGGAGCACATAATGTATTAATAAAACATTACGTGCTTTTTAAAGTTTCTAGATATTCTTAACTTGGGTTTCAAGTAATAAAAGCCTCGCATTGAATCTATGTTCCCAGCATTTAAAACTGATGTATATCAACAATACAAAACATAAATACTCAAACGAAAATCATTTGTCTCTAACGATAACCTTCATGAGTAATCACACATAAATTTTATTAAGCACCAACTGAACTTATTCATATGTATCTCACATAAATTTTATTTGTAAATTCACATTGCAAAAATGTATGTGTGTGACACATACATGAAATATGAACAATTCATTCAGTGTAATTTATTTCTGGGTTCGTCCATAGCAATAGAAAATGGTAGATAGCGTGATGAAACAAATCGTTGGGGTTGGGAAAGTTTTTTTAATTGTTGGGAAATTCGGGGGGTTTGGGCAAGAGGTAAAAAAAAAAAATGTTCAAAAAAACAGCAAAAAAAAAAAGGGATTTCTAATGAGGGAGAGAGGGAAATGTTTTTTTAGGGGGTTTTTTTTTTTTGGGGTTTTTTTTTTGTAAGGTTTTTGAACGCTAATAACTCTCGTTTGACTAAACAGAATGACTTCATTTATACATCATTTGATCAGAAAAACTAACAAATGTTTTGCATTAAAATTTCAATTAAATAATATTAGTATAAGCAGTTCAATTTATCACTTAAAGATGACCTACTTTTGCTCCCATAAAAATCTAAACATGAACAGGTTTTAAACTATAGTTTTCCGGGTCCTCAAAAGTGGGTAACAAATTGTCTTCTTTTTATTTTAATTAGTTTTATTCCATGTTCAACACAGCACTAGCTATACCTCTCAGCTGTAAAATTATTTTGCTTTGTTGCCGGTGCCTGATTTTATAACTGAAGCCTATCCCCTCGTTACGAAGTTTTTTTTCTCGTTTTTTTTTTATCTCATCCGTTTTCGTGCGATTGCGCGTCTGGTTCGCAAATTATCGCCTGCGCTTGCTCATCTACAAGCCAGAAGAAGGCGAATTCTTCCCACTCGACCTATTGCCGTGGCAATGGGTCGTAAAAATCGATAATCCGCGCGGGCGCCATCCGCTTCCGAAGCCTATCCGGAGCCGGCCACCTCCCAGCGCAAAACGATGTTTGTGACAACTAGATTAATATAATCATCCCAACTATCTTGTCGTCGGCCAGTCACAGCGACGAAGAGTTAAATAAACTACTATCCGGATTGAATTCAGCACATCATGGTGTCATGATGTGCAAATAAACCGAAAATAGTAATTAATTTCTTGGGCGTATCAGGACGACCAATTTAATTTTGCAATAAAAGTGTTAGTGTTTAAGTGATATGTTCGTGATTTATCCTGAACAACCTTTGCATATTATCAAAACTGTCATTTTGGATTATTTGAGGCATTCAGTCGAGAGTGGTGAATTCGGCAGAGATTTTTCATCAAACCCGAACTGATTTTTTTTCCTTAAACTGAACCGAATTTCATAAGAAAGGACGGGTCAAGCACAATAATAAAAACATTTTAATATTAACCAACTATATGTGTTATGATATGTATGAATAAGATGATACCATTATTACTATGCACCAACGTGGTCCTCCTCGCGGTTATATCCCTGATATAACCCACCTCTTTTTTTTTCTTTATCTCATTTTTTTAAGTCTAGAAGAAGAATGTTAGGTGAACATCATGTGACAACCCTGCGTATTGGAAGTTGGAACTCTTCGTGAGAATCCACTCTGTCAATACATCGCGCCAACCTCCATTGCTTCTTCCTCCTTGTAAGACCAACCGCCGAGTAGGTAAGTCGCACTTTGTGCCGATTGATATCTTCTGGTTTGACGCGTAGTGCAAATGTCTTCGAATCAGCAACTGGTGCGTTATCAAATATTTACATATTTGACAGACCTCATGTTGATATCAACCTCACCATGGTTGACTTCAATTGCAGGCATGGTAAAATCAAACGCATTTGTAGTCAGGTGAAAATTGTTGGTGTTTGCGCTTAATTTAACCCTCGAAATGGTAGTTTCTACAGCAGATTTTTTTTGCGGGTAGGAGCAGGGTACAGAAATGTTTACTAGCACACAGAAAAATGTCGGAATCATATTTAGTTTATTTAAAAACAAAGTAACTTAAGTAGTTTTTTTTTTCTAATCAGTGATTTTGAAGAACTCTAGACTTACCAACGGAAACCAAGATAAACATCGATCACTGTATGTCACTTACGCGATGCTTGAACTGATTCACATAAGAGACTTTTGAATGTCAAGAAAACATCAAACGAAGTAGAACGGCGGATGTAAAAAACCAAATAATTGGCTGTATACAGTGGGGGAAATTCGTTTAAACGCAATGTCATTTTAGCGTTTATTTTCAAAACAAAAGATCGAGAAGAAAAATCAAATATAGTTTGTCATATCCTATCAGAAGTTTTGTATTTGAGAACACAATTTGATTGGAAGTTCATAATGACTTTTGTAAAAATTCCAAAAAAGGGGATTGGGGGGGGGGGGGGGGGGGGGGGGGGCTTAGGAATTCGTTTAAACGCACTTGTAGTTTTATTAATCAAATCGAATTCACAGTTCAAATATCAACAATAAACAATAGTTAATACTTCGTTTGCATTCCGTTTTTCTGAATAGTTTCGAAAATTCTGTTCGGCATTGATTTCATCAGCTTCTGCAGAGTTTTATCAGGTATCAAGCTCCAGGCTTCTCTTACGGCTGACTCAAGTTCACGAAGGATGCCAGGATGCCCCACAAGTTCTCGATAGGATTTAGATCCGGACTACGAGCTGGCTAATCCAGAAGACTGATGTCTCGTTCAGAAAACCATTTCAAAGATTGCTTGCTGACATGAATTGCTGCATTATCCTGTTGAAATACGAAACTTTCCGGCATAACGTCTTCAGGAAACGGGATCAAAACATCTTCCAGAAGCTCCAAGTACTTTTCTAATTTATCTTGGTCGAAATGGTGGCAATAGGGGTCTTTCCATGGATCGAAAAAGCGGCGCAAGACATTAGAGTGTCATCTCCAAAGTTCCTGCTCAACTTAACCTGCGGAGATTTCCTCAAATCTTGCCATTAATATGCGGCGCAGTCTGGGCGATCCAAATTGAATTTCTTCTCGTCAGAAAAAATATCATTGTCCCATTCCGTAGTCAACGACATGTATTTGTTTAGCGAAATTCAATCTTGCGTTAATGTGAGCTGGTTAAAGATTGTTTTTTTTTTGCTTTTCTGTGTACTTTGAGTGGCCACAATTGCCACATCCATGTAGAATCTGCCGTACACGCCTCTTAGAAATGGAAAGCCCCATTTCTTGCTTGATTTGCGCTGCAGAGAAGTTTCCAGAGTCACCCATTTGTAAGTTTTTTACCCTTCTTACACCAAAAGAAGGGTATTAAGATCGCTTGAAAATTCGACTTTTTATCCGAGGCCCAGAGGGCCGAGTGTCATATACCATTCGACTCAGCTCGACGAACTGAGCACATGTCTGTGTGTATGTATGTGTGTGTGTGTGTGTGTGTGTGTGTGTGTGTGTGTGTGTGTGTGTGTGTGTGTGTGTGTGTGTGTGTGTGTGTGTGTGTGTGTGTGTGTGTGTGTGTGTGTGTGTGTGTGTATGTGTGTGTGTGCGTTACAAATAATGTCACATCGGTTTCTCAGCCATTTGTGAACCGATTTCAGTTCTGTTGACGGCAAATGAAAGCTACAACATTCCCATAGAACGCTATTGATTTTTTTTATTCGGACATTTCGTTACGAAGATATCAACGAAACAGTACTTGACGGCCTATTATAATAGTAATCAAACAGTGGTAGTCTCCGATTACATACTGAGCTATTTGTGTACCGATTTTAGTTTTGTTAGCGCCAAATTAAACTTATAAAATTTTTAAATAGTTGATCAAAATTTCATTAGGATTGGATAATCCTTCATGGAGATATGACCAAAACAATACCTGAGAGCATATAATTGCACATAATTCGTTGCAGTTCAAAACCGGAAAACACAATTCGCACTAATCGATCCTGTTTGCATTCTATAGTGTCGCATCTGTTACGTTTTATGACGCATGAGATAGTCAGAACTGACGGTTAAAAATTGTCTAATACTTCATTTTATATATTGAATATTTGAAACATAGTATATTTCTACAACTTCTCTTTTTACCCTTCTTACACCAAAAGAAGGGTATTAAGATCGCTTGAAAATTCGACTTTTTATCCGAGGCCCAGAGGGCCGAGTGTCATATACCATTCGACTCAGCTCAACGAACTGAGCACATGTCTGTGTGTATGTGTGTGTTGTGTGTGTGTGTGTGTGTGTGTGTGTGTGTGTGTGTATGTGTGTGTGTGTATGTGTGTGTGTGCGTTACAAATAATGTCACATCGTTTTCTCAGCCATTTGTGAACCGATTTCAGTTCTGTTGACGGCAAATGAAAGCTACAACATTCCCATAGAACGCTATTGATTTTTTTTTTATTCGGACATTTCGTTACGAAGATATGAACGAAACAGTACTTGACGGCCTATTATAATAGTAATCAAACAGTTTAGTCTCCGATTACATACTTTTTTTTTAACTAGTTCATTTATTTGGCAGGCTCAATTGCTTTAGCTTTACGGAGCCGATAATTCATTGTTTTTTATATAATGAATGTCTTAATACTAGCGTTAGTATGACTTGGGCCGTTTACTCGCGGTTTACCCGAGGTTAAAAGGGGTGACATTTTTTGGGGATGGATTAGACAGAGGAATATGGAAATGGGATGCTGTGGTCTCATCAGATAGTTGTCGCCAGCACTTGACGTTGTGCGGTATGGTCAAGGTTCCCTTTTGGTGTTTGGCCGGTTGTGGTTACCATTAGGCGACGATGAGATTCCTCAGATGTCGGAACAAAACAAACACAAACTAATAAATAAAGAAAAAAAAAAACAAGCAGATTAAACTCTTATACTAGACATTTGGAGAAACACATAAATCGATTGCATATAACACAGATCGCGAGATCCCAACACATCTCTCATAGGAACATAAGGTTGTCTTCCTTGGGCCTCTAGGGTATTCAAAAGTCGTGTTCTGGCGGCGTAATTATCCGTGCATTGCCAGACTGCGTGATCGATGTCATCATAACCGTTTCCATACCGGCAAAGATTGCTGTCCACGAGGTTAATGCGATAGAGGTGTGCATCTAACTGGTAGTGGTTGGACATAAGCCTACTCATCACTCGTATGAAATCACGGCTTACGTGCAGGTCCTTAAACCACGCCCTCGAAGAAACAATAGGAATGATGGAATATAACAGCCGTCCTAGATTTCCGGTGTCCCAATCGGTTTGCCAACTCGAAAGGGTACTCTGACGTACTAAATGGTAAAATTCATTGTGTGAAATTTGTCTATCATACAAATCGCCTTCCTGGGCGCCCACCTTTGCGAGCGAGTCCGCTTTCTCATTGCCTGGGATTGAGCAATGTGAAGGGACCCATACAAAGGTGATCAAATATGATCTTTCGACCAGCACACTCATCTGTCCCCTTATTTTTGAAAGGAAATAAGATGAGTGTTTACTAGGTTTCATCGACCGAAGGGCCTCAATCGAACTGAGACTGTCCGAGAAGATGATGTAATTGTCTGCGGGCATGTTGGAAATCATCCCCAATGCGAAGTTGATTGCTGCCAGCTCAGCAACATAAACAGAACAAGGTACCTGAAGTTTGTGGAAGGCGCTAGAGTTTTCATTGAAGACACCGAAGCCAGTGGATCCATTGAGGCGAGACCCATCAGTGAAAAACCTTTTTTCAGAAATGACGTGTTGGTACTTTTCAGTAAAAATACGCGGAATAATAATAGAACGAAGTTGATCCGGAATCCACTTGCCACTTGGTTCCAACTTCGTCGGCATTGTTGTGTCACATGCCGTCGTCAAAATTGCTGTCAACTCATCCGTGTTCGAAGGGGCACTGTTCTGCAAAAACTGCCTCAACGAAAAGGTGCTTATCGAACTCCTTCAATTTCCATCGTCCTTCGTGTTGATCCAGGGTTCAGTTTACTGGTACTAAATTGGATTGCCTGCTGGTCACTATGGGTGTACCCTTCGCACTCTCCAGTCCATGTTTCCAAGCGACAACAAGCGACAAACTTCAGAAGGTGACCTCGATAATGGATTCACAACCATTTCTGCAAAAGGTCTGGCGGTACCCTCGTTGGCCGGCTTAACTGTAAGCTTTGCCAGAGCTTCCAGTAGGCTGTACTCTCTTGTGTTGGTACATCTGCTTCCTCACTCCTCTGCCTAGCAATGGAGTCTCCACCGGTGATGACAGGTCAAATTTCCATTAAGTCATCTGATGAAACTGCTATATCGTCTATCCAGGTGGTGCATAGCAAATGCTTATGACAATTTCGTTAATGCTGGCAATGACAAACTTTCATGCGTGCTGGAAACCACTTTTCGGATAAGTACCGATAAGTAGAATGAAGCTTACGTAAAATTGGCTGTCCTAGTGCAAACAGTGAAAATGGTTGTTTTTTCCGTGTTAATCCGCCAAGATTTCGTTCAAAGTAATGTTCTAGTGCACTGAATCCGTGGACACTACATTTGAAGCCAATTATTTCCGCGATTTACTGCAAATTGGCACTTTTTGCTAAAGTTTTTTCCGTGCCATAAGTTATCCTGCTCTGTGAACAAAGGACCACAGATTCGAGCAACAACAAGTGAGTTCCGCCATCATGACCGACAAAGATCACCAAACCAGACTTCGAAGTAACTCACTGGTTAAAGTGGGTGCACAGGGAAGTTATGGCGATATGACCGTTGCAGACCTTGCAAATCTAATGCAAGCCCAACTGTCTACCTACCAACGATCAGCGAAAGAGGATTTTAAGAGACTGGGAGAATTGCTGTCGTCCATTACGTTGGAGATGATTATTAAAAAACATTTTTTTCTCAGACACGGTGGCAGTCAGACTTACCCGTTTCTGTTTGGACGCGATGGAAAAGAATCAAGTTTATGCTCTTGGATATTGTGTGTGTGTGTGTGTGTGTGTGTGTGTGTGTGTGTGTGTGTGTGTGTGTGTGTGTGTGTGTGTGTGTGTGTGTGTTTCGGATAGTTTTGTTTAGGGAGAGAAGAGGCAGTATTTCATACTATGTTGTTTTTTTATCAATCTTCATTAAATTTATTACATTTCAGATCATTTGAATACATTAAATATTTTGGATTCATCATTAGAATTAGAAAATACCTTAACTGCAATTTGGTTATTTGAAACTGGAATGTAAGAATGATATTTTTGAGTTCCAGAAATTGGTTTTGAATTGTTGTCGACCTCTTTATATTCATCCGTATTGTAACAATTTATGCACGTGCAAAGATGGCAAAAGTCTGTTCTAAATTGTGCATCGCACAGAATTTGTTCCATATAGATAGTGCGGTCACATAAAATGCGATTTACTTTTAAGCTGTTGAGCATAAGATTCACATTTTCGTGAATCGTACAAACACAAACGTTATGAGATCCTGATTTACTAAGAAGTTTACAATGTTTTGGCCGTAAGGATGCTAATGAGCTAAAGCTTAATTCAACCTCTTTATGGGTTTCATTAAAATGCAAGTATGACTCTTTGAGTGACATCGTCAAGAGACGTTTTTGTGTTATCTGGCGTACACTACTCGTCACTACAGAGACATAATCTCTTTGGCCCGGTCTAACTCTGCTGATATCGCCATCTTCGTAGAATTGAACAAATTTACGTACTAAATCTGCATTCAGTTCATGTCCTAATTTGAAACGGGGCTTACATAATATCCTATCTTCGGCGACTAAATCCTTTACCTGCCAGGAAAGAAATAATAAATTAGTTTTTCGTTTATTTTCTCCAACATGACATGAAAAAATATTCAAAGATGTTCATAAACCTTACCTGTGTTGCAGTATATCTGCTGACTTTGAATTCATCCACGATTCCTTGCGTAGTCCAAGACTTTGGCAATATGGACAAAATTTGAAATTTTTGATCGCGAGCACATTCAGGATCGGCAAATTTTTCCTTTAACTGGTTCGCTTAACTGCATCTTTAATTTCCTTGGTTTTTTGCTGCACTTCTCTTTTTCTTCGTTGAAATTGGCGATACATGAATTCCTTATTTTATTAACAATAGACTCCGCTGAAGTCGATAAAGCTAGAGACGTAACGGATGGGATGGTATTGACTATGGATTCACTTTCTATATCTACAGGTTTCGTTGATTGCAAACCACTGCACAGTGGGAAAAAAACGGACCCAAATTCCCACAGATGAGACGCCGCTGGATTGGCTGCTTGAAATATATCATTTCTTATGGGAAATTTGCCAAAAAATTGAATGGTGCTGGTTTCATTCTGCGCCGGACTCGGGAAATGGTCCATTTTACCCCATTTACCCCTAAAAATTTATCTCTTTGAGTTAGCACCCTTATAACTAAAAACGCCGCTGAATTTTTTGCCCGCTTCGAAGCAAATTTAATATTAAAAACTCTTGGAAATCGAATGGTGCAAGTTACATTCAATTTCGAGCTCGGAAAGTGGCTTATTTTGCCCAATTTCCCCATTAATTTGAGATTTTCTTGTTCGTACCCTTTCAGCTACAATCGCTGCCAAAGTTTTTGACTGAAAACAGCATATCTTACGAGAAAAAGTCTAAGGAATCGAATGGTGTTGTTTTCGTTTAGTTACAGAATCGGGAAACTGTCCATTTTGCCCCATTTAACCCTATCTTTGTAGGTTTTTAAGTTTTTATTCATATATCTACAATCGCCGCTGAATTTTCTACATGAAAAACACTATGTCGTACGTGAAAAACTCTGAGAAATCGAATGGTGCCATTTTCAGCCTGCGCCGAGCCCGGGGAATGGTCCATTTTACCCCATTTACCCCTAAAAATGTGTCTATTTGAGTTGGCATCCATGTTACTCCAATCGCCGCTGAATTTAACTATGGAACACATAAAACAATCATTAGATCATGCTTACCTCAAATCAAGTAGAAGTAAAGAACGTGTTATACAGCTCATTTATGCTTCAACTGGAGCAAATGAAGAAGCTGTTTTCGTTTGCGTTGAAGCCTGGATCAAACAGTTCATACGTCGATGGAAAAACATTCATTGCAAAGATAAGTTCTTTGAGAAGCATAAGGAGTGGCTCGATTTGCCTATAAAAGTAAGTTAAAATACCTTATGCTCATAGTTTATGCCAAGAAAAAGGAACCCACATATTCCACCCAACAGATAAATGGAACTTTCTTACAAAATTTTCTGAAACTTAGCATAATTTTCAAGATTTAGCTCTACTGGATGAAAAATAATTTGAATATATTCGTTTTGCATCTATTCAGTTACAGTTACAGTTTCATAAAAAAGAGATGTTTTAGTTTTTGTACACAATTTTTGAATTGATCTGCTTGTGATTTTGACGGAAGCATCAAATCAAGCCTTTCCGTAGCTTTAAGGATAGAGTGCCAGTCTAGCGTACTGGGAGGTGTGGGTTTGAGTGGCACCGGTAGACAGTGGATTTTTTTCGCCAGTTCGATTTTTTATCGGAAAAACGCTTCTATCAAAATCACATGATCTTGCCTTTAGGTATCGTTCATCGAAAATAAAAAGTGTTGCAAGTCGATAAACATTGTTCTCCTGTGATCAATATCTTTTGAAAACTTAAAGCATCAAAACAAAAACTTATCAATTTTTAAAGAACTGTTTTTTTGAACAAATGTTTAAAGAAGTGATAACTTGCGATTTTATTTATCATCTTAGATTGTGTATTTTTTTCATGTTGGAAAAAACGTATTTCTTTGTAATTCTGAAATAGATACCTTCTGCTACCTCATCGCCTTTGCCTTTGCCTTTGCCAAAGCAATGGAAAACTCACAGTGCACCAGCCAAAATACAGCTTCCAAGTAAACGAAGCGAGACAAAGCACAAGATTTTCAAGAATTTGTCAGAGAGATCTAAAGATGAGCGAAGTAGGTTATTGGCGAGGACAGAGCCGTTAGAAAAGCTATTGCGATCTGCTGAGAAAGCTACACGTAAAAATTCAAACCCAGCGATGGCTAAAATACTTCTGATGCTAAGGAAGAGAGGAGAAGGCTGGGCCTCCGAGAATCTGCTGCTATCCCATAAATCAGAGAAGTTGAAGCAACCCTCTCTGGAATCATCATTAATGCTTAAAACTCGACTAGGATTGAGTGAGCGGAAGTATACGGGAATTGAAAAATTCGCCAACCATGTTCACGGGGCAAAATTATTGCAACCTTGGGGTGCTATAATGGAGCACCGAAACCTAATAATTCCAAAACATTCACCACCGAACTAGGACAGCGGATATTTATTTGTCACCCTACGAGAAATGGTGACCTGTGATATGACTCGTGTTCTTGAGTTAGAGGAGGTCAACTTGAAAGCATCGAAGCTCTGTGAAAGTAGGAAAACGGTGGACTGCATTCTGCATGTGTCAGCCTGAGTCGATTCAGCAACTGGTTTCGCGCACTACAATCAGGCAGATATCGTTAAGAAAGATGATTCGTTACTCTCCGAACACGTGATGTTGCTCATGTTGATAGCAGATGGGGGAGAAAACATCTGGACAAACCCGAATCCACAGTCAGATACATTCTGTCGAGCGAAATCCATGAGTTGGGTGAAAGAGACAGACACTGTTACGAGGAAAATATTTCAGAATTTTTTTCACGAGTTGGAGGAAATAAATCAATGCCCAATTCTGATCACTTTGAAAGGGATAGAGCTGCGCATAAGAGTTTCCGGAATGTTTGCGATGGTTGACGGGAAAGCGGCAAACGCTATCGTCAACAACAAAGATACGCATGCATGCCCCGTTTGTGCACCAAGAGCTGATCCACGTGTGGGCCCGTCTTATTTCCACTCTAGATTGAATGTTGTGGAATGGTTCATCCGAGAGTCAGCCCAGAAGCAGGTTGAAGCACATCCGGCACAAGTCAATCCAATCGTTAAAGAAAAGGCTCGAGAAATGACGGATCGCTTGGAGGATCATTTCAAGATGAGTATCAATAGACCCAAGATTGGAGGAAGCGGGAGTTGCAACAACGGGAATATGGCTCGTCGTCTTTTAGCTGATCCGGATGTGTTTTCGGAGATTCTTGGGATTAGCCAAGCTCTCGTCGAAAATATTCGGCTAATAAGTAGTTTGGCCCTTTCCTCAAGTAAACTCGACGCTGAGAAGATGAAGCAACTTTATCTAGAAATAGAGAGCCAAATCGCCATTGAGTTTCCTTTTGTTAAACGTTTACCGCCTTGTGTGCATAAATACAGCCACCTGCCAGAGTTTATGAACAGACTGGTGAGTAAGTCCAATTTTTGTGTCAAGACTAATGAAATAGGAAACTAAATATTAATTAAAATTCACAAAAAGAAACTTTTCAATTCTTAACAAATGTAGGGAAGATGTACCTATATTAATCTCATATTTGAATTAATCCTTTGAAAAAAAAGGGGAGGGTTGTTAGTATTTTGTGTGGGTTAGAAAATTTAAAAAAAACGCCTTTCGGCTGTGTGTGGGGGGGGAATAAGAAAAGAGTTATGGGGGGGTATTTTCAACAATACAAATAAAGCACTACTAGTAGTAGAATATTTTTTCTGGTTTTCAGCCCTATACCATGAACTTCGTTGACGAGCAGGCAGGGGAGAGGTGTCATAAGCGGTATAAATTCGCCCGTACTCATCTTGCTCGTAAAACGTCTCCCGAAGACAATTTGACGGATCTGATGAGACTGTCTTTAACCTGGTCGGACCCTAAGATGTGTCATTTGGAATATAAATTACAGCACCGAAAAACAGAGGACGATGAATTCTCTCGTCGAATGGCAATGTATACTGTGAATAATTTGGAAAGCACGATTCCGCAATACGAGGACAGTGACGTTTCAGAACTCAAAGACAGTTATTCGGAAGATAGCGAAGGATACAGTGATGATGAGGACTAGCGGATTACAAAGACGTGGTGTATGAATAGTTACATACCTTGACATGAAACCAAATGGCCCTTTTCAGGGCGTCCCATGTTTCTTGCAAAAAAGTTTATAGCTCCTAATATATAAAAAGTACGTTTTAGTTGTTTTCAGATACGACCTCTAAGTATTTATCACATGCGCATATACTTTTTTAATAGTTCTGTTTTGGCCACTTTCTGGGCTTTCCGGGCTGGTATTGGCCATTTTCAGACTTCGAAACAGCCTTGTTTTATTCGCATATTTAAGAAGAAGTGGAGCAAAAATGGCCACTTTCCGGGCTCGGAACTGAATGAATCCTGCACAGTTGGGGTTAAATGGGGCAAAATGGACAGTTTTCCGATTTTGTAACTAAACGAAAACAACACCACTCGATTCCTTAGACTTTTTCTCGTAAGATATGCTGTTTTCAGTCAAAAACTTTGGCAGCGATTGTAGCTGAAAGGGTACGAACAAGAAAATCTCAAATTAATGGGGAAATTGGGCAAAATAAGCCACTTTCCGAGCTCGAAATTGAATGAAACTTGCACCATTAGATTTCCAAGAGTTTTTAATATGAAATATGCTTCTATGCGGGCAAAAAATTCAGCGGCGTTTTTAGACAAATTTTTAGGGCTAAATGGGGTAAAATGGACCATTTCCCGGGCCCAGCGCAGAATGAAACCAGCACCATTCAATTTTTTGGCAAATTTCCCATAAGAAATGATATATTTCAAGCAGCCAATCCAGCGGCGTCTCATCTGTGGGAATTTGGGTCCGTTTTTTCCCACTGTGCACTGGTAGAAGGCACTTCCTCATCATTCGAAGGTGGTGGTTTTTGTTCGGGACGATAAACTGTGGACGACACTTTTTGCAGATTCGCATCGAATTATTTTTTGGTATTTTACAACAAAAATTTTTTTTTTTTTAAAAAAAACTATTTTTTTTTTTTTTTTTTTTTTTTACAACTCTTCTTTTTGGGGGGGGGGGGTTAAAACTTTTGAAAAAATTATTCTTTTTTGTAAAAAATTTTTTTTTTTGTATGATAAGGAAAAAAAAAAAAAAAAAAAATTTGGGGGGATGAAAAACTTAAAAAGCAATTTGTTGACTTTGTACCTATCTTCATTTCAAATGTATGGCAGACTCCATTGTATTGAAATGTACCAGACACGGGTATAAATAAAGATGTTACCTGACTGTTGTCTTCTCAACGAGAGGCTTAAAAAATTCCGATATATTAAGCGTTTTTGCAAAAAAAAAAGAAGTTTGAAGTTTTGAGTTTGACCATTTACTTCAGATAGCATCAGTTTGTATCGCTTCAGTTGCGTCTAAACAGAAACGGGTAAGGCTGATAGCCACGATGCATGAGCAAGGTTTTATTTCTTATTCAATAATCTATTATGTAACATGAATTGTTTTGTGGACATCACGACTAACATTTGAAAATGACTGAAAATATGGTTACAACAAAATTACCTTTTAATAAAATTCGCTATAACTTCAGAACGACAGGGCTTACGAAAAAAGTTTTTTATTTGCTTTTTTATGAAAATAAATATGTAGAGTCTATTTTTTGTAAAGTTGTATAAGGAAATACGAGTTTCATAACATTAAAAAAAATCATAAAAACTTAGAAACAAAAATTTAAAAAATTAAAGAGGTGACCGTGTTAAACTCTTCATCAGAATTTAGGATATAACTTCGATATTATGATTTTTTTTTTTAAATTCGAAACGGGGGGAGGGCCTTCAAAAAATCAATGACTTATGTTTTTTGGCATGAATTTAATTTTTTTTAGTTTCAGTGTATTTTTTTTCTTGAAAAACATTTAATGACCTACATTTTATTTTCAGACGTCATTTTGATCAGAATAATTGTTTGCAGGTTATGATTTTTTGAAAACAATTAAATTCATATTTTAGATAAGTTCTCATAGAAAATTGGTCCAGGAAATTTTCGGATTTAAAAAAAAATGTTTTTTTTGGATAGAAACTTACATATGGACAAAATTTCATTAAAATCGGAAAATGTCGAGACACTATTAATATAGTTTTTAGCGTTTCTGGCTGGAAATGCTCTATAGCTCTGCAATAATTTTAATGTCTTACTTAGTTGACTGCCACAACATTTACTGTTCAATATCGCAATGATTGAGGTTTATTTGGGGGATATCTATTAGACCTTTTTGTGAGCCGGTGAGTGTGCGTGTGTTTGTTTGCAGTAAGCTTCAAAAGCCTGGCGTGTTGTGATAAGTGTGATAACTTACTTGTGTCCTTACTTCCTTTTTTGCCTTATCCCCGGGATCACAGTGAAGAGGTCAGAACGACTGATATTTTCTCAGATTATTGATCGTCACTCCAGCAATGTTATCATTCATTTGACACATTTTGCTTTACTTAAGGCCCCAAAAGTTTGCTTTTCTTATTTTTCTAAGAAATTTAATTAATTATAAACATTTTTCACGTGGTGATACTAATATTCAAGCTGTTCATTCTTTTATCTTGAACTCAATCTTATATCTGACAAAATTTTGCTGTAATTTAAACTTGTAGTACATCAGAACTCTTTGTCTCCAAGCATGAAAACAGTCATCATTATGGAAACAAACCATTACAAAAATCATAGAGTAAGTAGTGCAATCATTACATTCAGCCAACTCAGGAAATTGTAACCGCAAAACCCTTGAGACAGAGGTTGGTTATGCTAATGATGATCACTTCCAAAATTCCACTGTGACAAATTGCACTAGTTAATATGTACAAAAAACAATCCAATCTTCGTCACATTGACTGAGTGTAAATCATTATGCTAACAGTTACCCAGCCGAGTGTCTTCATAATTGGGATGTCTCTGACTGATGGCTCTGTTAGTTGGTGTTAGTTCTGGTTAATTTACAACATGTTCCTACTCAACAATATACGTTTGGAAAATTCGCACCCTTGGTTACAGAGTATTATTTCACCCAGCTGTCAAGCCAAGCTTCATACCACACATCACTCAACGTACTCATATTCAAGCTAACGTGGAATTCAGAGAATTTCCCTCCGCATGGAAAGCATCACAGATGAGCTGCGGTTAGGAGATCTCTGTGGGGTTGAAGACAAGTAGCAGTACAACGTCCATATATCACATTTATTGAAATCATATTTCACTTTTGCTTAACCCATGTATACGATGGATGTGAATAGCAATGTGTGACATCCCATCGCACGCTTCTCTCGAATCTCTTGAGCTTGCATAGATCCTGGGCTTTCGTGCTCGGAAGGAGCAATGCGGACATATTCAGAATATGTTTACGAGATTGCATCCGTGGCGTCTCTACTTACGTGATGCCACGATGCTGCATAATGGATTTCCAAACAAATACAGTTCATGATTCCATGTGAATGCCGCAGAATTTTTTTTAGTGGATCTTCAACAGAGCTACTAAGCTGCGTTTTTGTATTTCTAAACAAGGATCTTTTTAAAGTGCAGAGGAATTTGTAAGAACGATTGATAAGCACTTTGCTGTTATGGATAGCAAGGCAACATAAGGAACTTCGAATAATTCCGTGAAGGTTTCATATCGTTTGATGAGATTTATTTCAATTTTCAATTGATGCTCACCATGTAAATATTGTATGTATTATTAATTTTCTTGGCCTTCGTTTCGAGTAAGTTTTTGAGGGATGATTCATTCAGCTTGGGACCGATGCGCTGTTAGCCAATCATATATACTTTGTGAGTGGCCCCAGCGGCATCTTTACTGTTGGTTTAAATCGGTTCAAATAAACTCTCAAGTATAATTTAAAAATATGTTTTCCTGATGAAGTAAACCACCACCACACTTTGTGAGTGGCCTCAAATGCATCCTTACTGTTCGTTTAAGTCTGTATAAGCGGTTGGTTAAAAAGGGGGGGGGATGGAATGGGACGGGAATTCGGGGGGGGGGGGGGGGGTGGGGGTGGGGAAAACACGGTGGGGGGGGGGGGTGGGGGGAGGGGGGGGGTGGGGGGTGGGTGGTGGGGGGGGGGGGGGGGTTGGGTGGGGGGGGGGGGGGGGGGGGGGGGGGGTTGCGGGGGGGGGGGGGGGTGGGGGGGGGGGGGGGGGGGGGGGGGGGGGGGGGGGGGGGGGGGGGGGGGGGGGAGGGGGGGGGGGGCGGGGGGGGGGGGGGGGGGGGGGGGTTTGGGGGGGGGGGGGGGGAGGGGGGGCAGATGATATTCCTGCACAACATGCGCTCCCTTTCCCTGCAGCAGAAAATTATCCTGCTGAATACGTTATCACGGCGAAGGTGTGGTACCTGTCGTCAATATTACCACCGCAATGCATCAACACAGCAAAGCTAACGTCGACGATGAGGACCTTCTTGTTTCGTGGAATAGCTGCATGCGTCCCTTTGCAGCAATTAGCGCGTAGCAAGGAGCATGGAGGACTGAAGCTGCAACTGCCAGCAATCAAGTGCAAAGCGCTTTTTATCAACCGACACATTCAAGAGATCAATTCCCTTCCCCATTATCAATCTCTTCTCGCCCAAAATATTCCTCCCCCCGCCGATCTTCCTTGCCTCAAACTCCTCTCTCAGCAAATTCCCTTACTTCCATTCAACATCCAACAAAACCCCTCCAGTGATCTCATACACCAGTTCTATTTGGAACAAACGGAACTACCCAGAGTGGAAAGAAACCATCCAGGCATCGAGTGGAAGAAGATCTGGATGAACATATCGTCACGAAGGCTACCGTCCAACCTGCGCATGGACCTGTATTTCTTAACTAATGAGAAGACGGATCATCGTAGGTTGCTCAATAAAATCGGTCGTGCAAGCGATCCTTTTTGCGAGTTTTGTGGGGGGCCCCGTGGGGAATCTTAAAAAAAAAAAAAGGGGGGGGGCGGGGGGGTGGGGGGGGGGGGGAAACAACGAAAGGGGGGGGGGGTGGCGGGGGGGGGGGGGGAACATTCTCGATGTTCTTTGGGGCCCATTTTGGGGAAAAAAGCACCAGCGAGAAAAGCTGAAATTCTTAAAATGTTTATCAAATACATCAGCTTTGTTAATTTCAATGTTAATAATAGAATCGATGTTGGCGAACTGGACTTCATTTTGAGGCTAGTTGATTGATGGTCTAGTATAATATTTTATTCAAACTCAAACTATCTAAACAATATTTTACATAATAATAATAAAAAAAAAAAAAAAATAGCGGAGTTTAAAAAGATGTTTGTTTTCCCAATGAAGTAAACCACCATAACAATTTGTGGGTGCCTCCAACTGCATCTTTTTTTTAGACATATGGACATAATAATATAAAACCTTCCCAAATCTAAAATATTCTACGGACTCGCTTTGATTGGGCGTCAAAATAGTGTTTCCTTAATAAAATAATAAAAACGAGCCAAACATACGAACCAAGCACAGCACCAATCACAACATCTGATTCTCACCTGCTCTACATTATCCTCTCTAATCCAGTCTCTTCAAGTCATCCTAGCCTTGCTTCATGGATCATCCTCACGTTTTCTAAGTTTTATTCCGATTCTTCACACACATCGGAAATCAGCACCACTATCCAGCAGTTTACTCTGCCCGGGGCTCTGTCAGCAATCCAAACGAGCCATAACATACTCCGACTTCCGTTAGTGGTTTTCGTCACTCGATGTCGTTAAACTCACTTTGGAAGCATTCCTTGGTCGCTATCCTTTCCGTTATGCGTGGAATGATTTGCCCAGCGTCTGTTGGGGTTGGAAAACTGTGGCAGGACCCACCCACGTTTTGAGACGCTTCTTTCCCGATTTATCTTGATGAACTTCGAGATGTTCTTGGAACGGTTCACCTTCTACAGGTCGATCACATTCGACGTCCTGTTCGAAACCGTTTTCGTTTATGATTCTGTTACAACTTGGGTCGGATATTTAGATTGGATCGGGTTATTGTGTTTTGAATTGACGTTTGTTTGCTTTTATTTGTAACTCGTATCGGGTGGAGGTTTGCACTATCAATATGTTTGTAGGTTGGAACCAGTACCAACGTTCAAACACAAATACAATATGAGTCGGCCTCGTGTTGCCTGGGAGCAAACAAAGGGTTAGTTTGATTACCGAATCTGATTTTCACTTCCACAGTGGCGATCGAGCTGCGAGTCAGTAATGTCAGAGTTTTCTTTGGTGCGACACAGAATAATTATTTTTGTAAACGATGAGTTGACGATGAGGAGGTTGACATTTTTTAGCAATGTGTTTTTGAGAGCTTCTTGGCATCAAAAGTTCAAAATCCTTAAAAACTCATAAAAATAACTCAAATACGTAAAATAACCTAAAAAAAATAATTGTAAAACATGAGGGGTAAGGGGGGTGGGGGGGAGGGGGGGGCGAGGAGAGGGAGATATTTTATGTTTTGTTGTTTGGTCGGAGGGGGGGGAGGAGGGGAGGGAGAGGGGGCTCTTGTCTCGGGGGCAGGAAGGGACGGAGTTGATGATGTGGGACCAGCGGCTGGATAGTCATGAAGAAAATGAATATATTTGTTGGCTCAGGAAGTACTAGCACAGCGGTCCCAAGCTCGGTTCCAAGCTTAATGATTCGCCCCTAATGTCGCTCCCCCCACCAAAAAACCCTGTATGATGTTGTCAAAACAGAGTGGAAGAACACAAAAAAAAAAAAAAAATTGGAGAGGGAGTAAAAAAGAGCGAGAGGTGTTGTGGGGGGAGACGAAAAAATGAAATAAAGAAAAAAAAAAGAATAGGAGGTAAAAAAAGGGGGGGGGAAGGTGTACTTCGGAACTAGGGGTTCTACAACAGTGAACAAATTTCATTGATTGTTGATTTTCATTTACCCCAAGTAAACCTGGGACTTTGTTGTGAAATATGAAAATAAAAATCCATAGGGATCAAAATCTTGCGGGGTTGTGCTGTGACATAATCCGGATAGAGAACCGGAGTTCCACGAGCGGTAAAGTTTGGTTCTGGGGCCCATTTGGTTGGCGGTCTTGGGGGGGGGTGCGGACGCGCTCTCGGGTGTGAAAACAATAAATTTACATTTAAATTTGAAGAGAAGACATGTGTAAGTTAGTCAGTTGTGTTTGAAGTGGAGCGTGAGGGAAGGCATTTAGTCGGGGCGTAGGTGAAGTGAAGGGTATGTAAGTTGTAAGGTTTAGGGTGGGTTTGTGGGTTAATGGCGTGGGGGTGTGATTATGTGGTATGTGGTTTCGTTACGCCTCCATGTGGGAGAAGTATGTTTTATGTGGTGTGAGGTGCGGGAAAATTTTTTTTGTTTTGTGTTGAAGGGTGGTATTGTTTTTTGGGTGTGGCGTGTACGGTTTCGGTGTAAATGTGAATTTGGTGGAGGGTAAGAGTTGTCTTACACATATTAACCCTGCTTGAACCAACCATGTTTGGCGTTGTATATGAAAATGGCATACAGAAAAATGACGAACGAACCATGAGTTGGTGCAGTTTTATGGCACACAGTATCCAGAAAGTAACTAAAGCTGGAACGGGGTGGAAGGTAAGGGTGTTGTAAGAATGCAGGACAAGTCTCCCGAAAAATATGTTTGGCTCAAATCCAGCCGAAACAATAAAACCATCTACTCAAATCGCTTAAAAGTATGGCGACTCAAAAGGGAGTATCGACAGTTGGGTGTTACACATTGAAAATTAGTAAGCATAAATCAGATTCAAGTCGATGTTGACTGTTTGTCATCTTGCCTCTAGCAACTATCTCTACTCACTTTTGAGTAGCTACACTTTTGACTGATTTGAGTCAATCGTACTTAAGTTTGGGTTATTTGGGAATAGCGCGTAGTGAACTACCCAGGTAACCAATAAGTATTAGCATATGCAGTAAATCAACCCTAAATTTGCATTTCAGATGCTACAAGCATTATATTAGCATTATATCAGCACCTTGACTGCCATCTGTTGTAAAGTTGCATTTCAAATGCTATTTAAATGCTCGTAGCCTGTAATAAGCATTTCGAATGCAAAATAGCATTAATGAGCAGTGCAGTAAAGCAGCCAAAAATATATTGGGCCAAAAGTGGCATTTATGTTGCATTTAAGGCGACTTAATTGCTTGATAGGCTGCCGTAAAGACGCGTTGGAACTGCTTATTGGTTACCTGGGTAGATTGATCAAAGGTGAGCAAGACCTAGTAAATGTGTGACGTACGAGAAACTAGAGTCAAGCAACGCTGAATCGAGTTTCTTGGCGAAACATTATGTCGCAGATGCGATCCGAATATTATATCGAAGTGGCATCACAGGACTGAAGCGGCTGTCATCCCCGAACAACAATCGTGAAGCCGAAAACTTGGTGCTGCGTGTGGTGCTAATTTGACAACTTGGTTTTCTTGAAGGCTATATGCAGCAAACACAATATTCGCGGCGGAAGCTGTCTCGTTTTGTCGTTAATTTTATTCGAAAGAAAAATCTTTTGTGTTGTACTTAGTGCTGTGGTTATCGCAACAATAGTATTTTTTCATTGTTTATCAGTCAGGTATTATAATGTTTTATCTATATTACTGATACTAGAAGTTTGGCAAAAGAAATATTTTTATTTTACCAATCTATTGTGAACCGAGCTTAAAATGTTAAAATCGTCACTAGCGCCACACCAAAAGTGGCAGGCTTCAAGAACTAACGCTTTCTTCAGTCCTCTGATTGGCATAAGTTAGCGTATGCGAGACATGAAATTTTTTATTCCGAAGCAAAAATCGAAGTTGGATTCGGTTAACATAACAGTGCGTAAATTTAAGTTGTGGTGCAGCAAACATTCTATTTTACAACACATTCGTTAAACATAGAGTGTATCAATAAATTGCCCATATAGCATTCACCCAAATATTGCATCATTGAAACAAACAATAAACTGAGTCATAATTTAAGTGTTTTTGTTTCATTTGCTGTAGAATTGAATCCTTTTTGTATCTAAGTCATTCAAATAACCACAAATAGATCTTTTATTTTTGATAAAACCGTTATATATTTGAACAGGTTGCAAACATAATGTCAAAAAATTGTCCATGTTTCAAATAACTCAAATAAACAAAAAGGATCTGTCAAAAGGGCAGCCCTAAGTTTGCACCTTTAAACTGAAGAAATGATCCATAAAAAATTGAAATTCGTTCCATAAGAAAGGTATTTATGACCCATAAGGCTCTGATGAAAATCTATAAAAAAAAGGTCCATAAAATGTGACCCATACTTAATTTAAGTTCTAGCAATAAAATGTCAAAAATTTACCGTTATATATCTAGGATAAGATCGATAAAATTGTACCGACTACCCATAAACATATTGCAAATGTTCCATAAAATGTTCATGATCATTGCTTAAACTTGTAAAATTGATTTTTAGAATGTAACGTTTGTGCACGAAAATATATGCACATGATCAATAAATTATTGAAAATATTCCATAAATAAATCGCCAATGATCCATAATAGGTTTAAAAATGAACCATAAACTTCTAAATATGGTTCATAGGAAATCAATTTTGTGCATTTAAAATAATATGTATGATCCATTCCGGATAACTAAATCTGAGTAGTTACGCAGTTAGGGATCAATTTTACATTCTTAATGGATTAAAATTTAAAGAAAATAGTGCCCTAACCTGAAAAAATGCGGGCATAATTTGTAAATCATACCATATGGTTTACTATGTATCATTTTTATACACTGAAAATTTATTTTCGTAAATTAATCTTCACTCGTTTCGTAAACATGGATTTTGGGCATAGAACAAATGCCTCGTATATTGAATGAAACATTCATCTTACATTTTATCTGGTGAAATGCTGTAATTACACCTTTTTGTATAATGCACGAAATTAATTTTGTGAAGGCCAATCAATCACTGTTCCTTTTTTATCGTACTCATACAAGATTATGTTGCTGCTGGGATGGGCGGGAATGATTTATTCATTCCAAAATAAAAATAAACCGCTGTTGGGAGTGAAACGTCATACTCATTAATCAAGTATCTTCTCACGAGTCACCATGGCCTAGTGAGATCAACCACGGATTCCCAAAAAAACAGTATCGGATCCCTTATCAGAAACATTAAAAAAAAAAAAAACGCTGGACATATCCCCGTGGTTGCGCTTTTTTTTCAATTACAGTTTGAGTCAATATAGCAGATCTGTCTGTCAATCATGCAACCATCAGCGAGACATTTAGTTTTAATTTGTAACAAAATATTCATAGCCCCTTGTATTGTTTTGGAACAATGCACGAATGTTCTTTCTGTGTCAACAAATGTTTCGTATGTTTGACAGTTTTTCGTTTTCAATTAATTACGATAAAATCAAATAAATTCATAAAAACAACAAATTAGTTTCGTTGCAGAAAACAACGAATAGATTCGTTAGTTCTACCTTCGATTTCGTAATATAAACTAAAATTAATTTTCAGTGCATTTTCAATTGATAGACATGAAATTTACCAGCTTCATCAGACGGAGTTATTGAGTGTTCAATGTACCTACACTTTTTGTGATTGATTTAAACAACGCATTCACCCCGTTCGAACAATTAAATTACTTGTTACGCTGCATTTTATACAAAGACATGGTTAAGGTGATATCTTGCTTAAATTTACATGTACTTGATGAAATTTGTCAGAAGCAGATAATTCCTCATCTCCATGCGATGCGCTAGGAGTGGACGGTGATTTATTGCTAGAACGAATAGACAGTGCGTTGGATTTTCATAAAATATCCATGAGAAGTGAAAATGATTTTATCCCAGTGTAATGATGATGTTAACTTTCCTGGTTTTCGTGGTTACCGCTGTCACTTCTATGCCAACTGAATTTTCTTTGCAGCAATGAATGAAGTCGGCTCTAAGTGCGGGTCGAAAATCTGCTGTCACTGTTGTTTTGATTATCAATCGGTGCATGAATTTCATTTGACGAAATCTGAATATCATCTCTTGTGATGATTTTTTTTATTATTAAGTGATTTTGAATCCTAATACGAACATGGAACAACCAGGGCCGTCATCATCGTCCCAGAAGAATAGATGCCACCAATGTTGAGCAAGAATACCTTGAACTGGGCTGCCATTGCATATTTTCCAATCCCGACGGGTAATTGATATTCATTGTGGGTTACTGAATTTCATTTCAGACATTTTGAAATTCATATTGAAAATGAACCTGTTTACATAAATGAATATCAAAGCATTCGAAAATCGAACGTTCATTCTTCTGGTTACGATCGTTGCCACGAATTATCATTTGATTTTCGCATGGAACTTATAGGTAGTCAATGTTATGTTGCCCGAAAATCCACGCTTTTGAACCTAAAGAGCATGACTTTTATCAAGACTGGTATGTGGAGATTATATGGTGAAAATGAGATTAAACTATTCGATTACAATAACATACATAAAATGTGATATTTTATCTTACATTCTAAATATAGTTTTGACTATATAGCAAATTGTTTTTCGTTATGCGGGTAGTTAAAGTATGGCGCAAACCTAACATTGATTTGTATGTAAAAAAACGGAGGCCAACAGTAAAGCAAGGTGGAAATGTTATTGTTTGGGATGCTTTTAGTGCAAACGGCACCGGAAACTTGACGTTTATTGACTCCATCATGGATCAATTCGACTATCTGGACATATTGAAGAGTAATTTTAAAGACAGTGCGATAAAATTTGGTCGCGAATCTAATTTCTTTTTCGTTCAAGATAACGACCCAACACATTCCTCGAAGCTGACTGCTCTACAACGTCAAGTCGACGCTTCCACATCCTCTTCAATCACCAGACCATCACCTAATAGAGTATTTGTTGGATCATCTGAAGTGGAAGATCCGGGAACATACGATTCAGAATAAGAAGAGTAGGGAGGTCTAGAAGGGGGGGGAATTTCCCGAAAATGTTTTTTTGGGGGAAAAAGGCAGAGGTGTAAAAAAGGGGAGTGTGTGTTTTGTTTTGTTGTGTGTTCTGTGGGAAATTTTTGTGTTGTTTTTTTGTGTTTTTATTTGTTGTGTGTAAAAGGTTTGTGTTTTTTGTTTTTGTTGTGGGGGGGGGATGGAGTGAATGTGGGGGGGGCTCTTATCAAGCTGAACAATGCATTAGGTCCTAAGTAACATTGAAAGATTCTCTTCGTCGATTTTCTCTTTCTTTAATAGTTTGTCTATTAAACGATTTGCTGATGTTTTTGACGTATTGGATCCTTAATTACACTCTATATTACCGTACTGTGTGTTGAAAATACTTGAACATGTTTTAACATAGCCGTAGGAACGCAAAGAGAAAGTCGAAGAAGAGAGTCTCTCAATGTTACTTAGGACCTAATGTATTGTTCAGCTTGGATTCTTTAGTACATCTCGAAACACAACAGTGCTGGCTAGCATACCCCTCAAATAGTAGAATGAAAAACATAAAGGGGATTGGAAAATGAAATAAAAAGAAAGAAATAAAGGGGGGTTTTTTTTGTTGGTGTCTATAAGAAAAAGCCTTAAATTATTTTTTATAAGAGATTTTTGTGGGTTTTTTTTTTTTTGGTGGAGTTTAGTGAAGAGGTGTGTGTTGTTGGTGTTGTTCATGCACTCTAGCTTTTTTTTTTATTTTTTGTTTGTGGGGGGGGGGCACAATTTTTTTCTGGAAAGAAAAAAATTTTAATACTGCAGAGCACAGAATCGTAAAACTGTATGATATGAAATGTGGAACATTATTCTTTTCGACTAACATTCTAATTGATCTTTTCCATTGATTTCAGTTTCATCCATCATCCAATAAATCTGATAGCTGGAAACAGTGAAACCATGACATTCTTCTTCTTCTTTTTATATCTGTTTTGGTGTCGTAAACACCACACCGTTTGTCACATGATTGACTGACATACCTCCTTTAAAAAGATTGTTTTTCTGAGTTATGACAAGTTCATAAATATTATGAGCGTCATTTGGCTCAAGGTTATTTAATTCTCTCCGTTGGCTTCCTAATTGAATTTTCTCACCAACAAATACCTATCTACCCGAATGCAGTCAGGCTGGCTCTGGGGTGCTCATTTTTGCAGAAAATAAATGTTTACTGATACAAAAGTCAGGGAATTTTTGTTTAACTCACAGTTGAAGCATTTGTAAGATACTGTCGAGAATTATGTGATGCATCAAAGTAAGATATAATAAAATAGAGCTGGATTAAGAGCAAAACCGTCTTCAGCGATTTCAATTAACCGACTTCTCCTTTTTTGTTTTTAAATAACAAGAGGGCGAAAAAAGCAAGTTTGACTGCGTTTTTTACCTTAGAATGCAGCTAGGATGGAAATTATTGTTCTGAGGTGGTAAACGCCGCCACCTTATATAATTAAAGTAGGAGAGACGAGGAACAAAAATTATCCAGATGCAATTGCAAATTTCAAGTCTTTTGCATGATTTCGATATCAACATCAATATCTGCTAGCATCCAGCAACGATTGCCATGAAGCGTTATGATTGGAACTGGTAGATTGCTACCACGAAGAGAAGCACCCTAGCAGGCATTCTACTTGAAATCCTCTTAGGAAAATTGTTTACTCTGTTTCTCACACTCGCCTACCCGTCTTCGCCATGGTTACCTAAGGACTCTCGCATATTCAATCAACCATATGCAAAATTGAATATGAATAACTGCGCTCTTCCTAAATTGATGCCCTTCTACCGTGAGTTGAAAGTCAAATTTGCACAACAAAAATAGCAACCATTTTCAAGCCAACCTGGCCGTAGAACACTTTCATATTCCAGGATGCCATAAAATAGGCACACAGAAAGTTCCCTTCGGCCTTTCCAGTAAAATCGCGAATTAAACTTTCATATTGTACATAATTTATTGGAATTTCCCATTGTTTGGCCCGTGCTTTGAATGAGGATATGTTCTGGTAGAAAAAGACTGCACCGGTAGAATGAAAGCAGCCTACCACTGCGGTGACGTCACAAAAGAGATAGAAGGGCTGGGTTCCCGTCACGCATTGGAAAATTATTCGCCCTCGTATGAAATGAACAACCTAGTTCGCCGGTTTTAACCAGTAGTGCATGGAGCGTCCTTCCGTTTACGAGTCAAACAGAGGTTATGAATTATTCGCATCAGATATCTGCCGCACGCTACAGCGAAAGGAAGAATGACTGAGCAATTCACCGGTAGCCTTTCGATTCTACGTGTCACAAAGCATGACAATGGTAGTGAAAAGGAAAAATTATTGTGTTGCCTGTCGTTTACAAGATCAGGCTCGAAGATCTGGAAGTTCATGTCACGGAGAACAGTATTATTTACTACCCTTGTATTTTGGTGTAGAATAGACATAGGATGTAGTTAATGTGATTAAAGAATAAAATTACATCACGTGGCGGCCTCATGGGCAACAAGGTGGCACATTGTTTTGTTATTGGCAGTTAATTGACTTTTTTTCCTCATGATTGATACAAATCGAATCTATCCATATAATATGGATATAAAATGGACCGCTTTGTAACATAATTTTTTTTCGGGATTAAATTTATGTAGTGAAATTCCTGGTATTCATTTGGTTTTACTATTCTATATATTAACGGGCTTCATGGTTAGCGGTTAGCGGTATCTCCCATCGTTGAGGAAGTTTACACGAATTAAGGGTTCGATTCCCGCTCCAGCCTGTGGAACTTTTCGCAAACCCAAAATGTCCATACTGGTCCACTGAGTGTTATATTAAGTTGTTCTTTGTGATTTCCTCTATGTTCATAGTTCAGTCTGTACTACCTCGAGTTTGAATTACCGATGTAAATGCATTTTAATTCCTACAGCGCTCCTAAAGCCTGTCCACGTTAAATTTAGCACACTTTTCTTTCAGTGTAGATTTTGAATGATTTCACGGATCGCTGAAACGTTTCACTTATATGAAAGCTGAAACTCTCCACTTTATTTCGGGGTACAACATGGTTACATTCTTGTTACATTCAGTAAAATGGCGTCGAATCAAGTAGAAGTGCGCAAACGCATTTTGTCTTGCCCAATTTATCTTGCCAAGAAACTAAATCTACCGAAAAGTACCGTGTTTTGTGTTTGCAAATCATTTAACAAGCGCTTGACTGTGGATCGGAAGGTTGGAAGTAGAACAAATCGAAAAGTATGCTCCGGACAAATGGACAAGAAGGTAGTAGCCATTATTGAGAAAAATCCCAATCTTTCTGTGCGAAACGAGGCTCGCAAAGTTGGGAAGACAAAATCATATGTATAAAAAGTGAAGCAGAGGCAAGGACTGAAGGCGGACAAAGTGAAAAAGGTGCCCAACCGTGATGACATGCAACATTTAACTGCAAAAAGTAGTGCTAAGGAGCTTTACACAATTTTTTTGCAAACATTTTCGTGTATCATAATGGACGACGAAACATACGTACTTGAAGACTTTAAACAGCTTCCGGGTCTGGCTTTTTATACCGCAATGCAAAAGAACGCCGTTGCTGAGCATTCCCGTACAAAGTTGGTGTCCAAAGTCCCAAAGAAGTATTTGATTTGGCAGGCCATATGTAGTTGTGGTCGCAAATCTAAAAGTTTCGTCTCTGCCGGCACTATCAATATGCATATTTACGAGAAAGAATGTCTGCAAAAGCGGTTGCTACCGTTTATCAGAAGCCACGACTCTCCAGCTCTGTTCTAGCTTGATGAGGCCTCTTGTCACTATGCGAAATCCGTCCTGGAATGGTATAAGTTACTAGACGTCAAATACGTACCAAAAACAGCCAATGCACCAAACTGTCCAGAACTTCGCCCAATAGAGAAGTACGGGGCTCTGGTTAAACCGAAACTCTTCGAAACTAGAGGAAAGAAAATGGTACCGATGATTTTAAGAGAAGATGGAGAATCGTCAAAAAAGAAAATCTTACGTAATTTGCAGCATCAATCATAGTAACCCATGAGTCAGCAGACAAACTTTGACAGCTCTATCAGTCGAACTCTAACCGTGATGGCAAAAACAGAGAAGCAACTCCGTTCAGAAGTGTGCGCGTTCAAAGAACGGCACCTCGCCGCGTCGAAAACGGACATCGTGTGGCACTTTGTGGACGCCGGATACGCTCGTTCTGGTATCTACAAGATCTTAGCACTATTAGACAACAATCAGAGCATCGAAATAAAGCCCGGTTCCGGACGGCCGACGACCCTGAGCGACAAGAAGCTCCAAAGGATGCTGAAGAGGAAGACCGAGGGAAAAGTGGCTACATCGCTGCGTGCGCTTGGCCGGGAGGTCGGTTCAACCGGCCAAACAGTGAAAAAGTACCTGGCGAACATGAACATACATGTCAGGAAGCAGAAGTCGCGTCCACTGGTTTCAAAGCTGCAGGCAATGACGCAGCAGCATCGGCTGAATAAGATGGTCAACTCGATTTTCCCGGCGAATCGCGACGTGGCGGTGGTGATGGACGACGAGACCTATCTCACCCTGGATAGCAACGACTGGCAGGGCACTTCGTATTTTACTTCCCCCACGAAGGAAGCGAGCTCCGAGGTGAAGTTCATTTCACACACCAAGTTCCCCAAGAAGGTGCTGCTGTGGCTGACAATCAGTGAAAAGGGGATGTCAAAGCCGCTTTCTCTCCAGACTGGCCGTGAACGGGGAAATTTACAGTACGAAATGCCTGCCGGAAGTTACGTCGTTCATCAAGAAATACCAGACAATTTTTTTGCAAGTAAGCTTAAATGATTACCTTCCATTGGAAGTATATCAAAAGCAATTATCTGTCTTAATTTTTTTTTTATCAACATCCGAAAAAAGTCAATTTTTTTTAATGCAAACGTTAGGATGAAACAAAAATAAGGTTGCTGATCCGAGCAATATTTTGACTTCCTTTTATGTTCCATAGTAGTTATGCGGGAGTTCACGGGATTGTTGAAATCATGTTTTAGGGTTTTTATGGATTCGCTTTGAAAGGGCTGCATTTTATTATTATATGTATTTTATTTAGCATTAAGTTTAACACTTACGCATTTACGAAATCTGTTCAGTTGATCAGCCATCAAATTGTACTCAACAGATGAGGGTAGTGTTTGACTGTAGAGGTTACTCTATGTAATGATCAAGGTGGTATGCCTGTTGCTAGTTGTGGTAGAACTTAATATCTTAATAATTAAACTGTACTAATTTTGAAAAAAAAAATTAAAAAAAAGTTTCAATGTTTATCTATGAATTTAAAAATTATGTCCTAGACTTTTCAGGCTATAACAAGACTATTCAGGAAGCAATTTCTGTCATTACAGGATCAACCAAGTAAAGAACATATATAATAGATATGCATGGAATTATACTCTTCTCTCAAAAAAAAAATATAAACATAATTATATAGACCACCAGGGCACCCGATTGAAGCGCTCTGGATGGGGAGAGTGGGAATGCCAACTCCTCATTGCTAACAGTTTGTGAATAGAGGGCAGGTTCTTCCCGCCCATTCGAGCATACTCATGATAGCTCGCTCTTTTGACTAATTTTTCAATCTTATTGTTACCGTGCTTACCGAGAAAATCGGTAGACTACGATCGGCTGAGTACATCGTAAGGATGTCGAACGACAGCCCGGTGAAAATGGTTCTCGAGAATGAACATACTGGTAAAATAAGAAAAAGATCTGGGTAACGCATGAGGTGGATTGATCAAGTTAAACGCGTCTTGCGGACCCTCTGCAGACTGCGAGGGTGGCGAAGTATAATTTTAAGACGACTTCTGTGTTCAGCGGAGGACATCCAGGTTTCAACCTGGTTGTTGGTAAATATGGTATGTATACTATTAACAATAATTTATCTATTATTTTAATGGTTTATTTGATTTCGAAGAAACATACCGGTGATATATGATGATGATGGTTCCACGTAATAAAAAAAAAGGTTTTGGACGGCTTTTCATTTCTAGGAGAATTGAATATAATTTTATCCCAAGAAACTTCAATAAAAGTGTTCCAAAATATTTATTTAATTGATAAATCTCTATGCATTAATGAGTTATAGGAAAACTTGGAAAATTGAAAATAAAGCTTCACTTGATCACTTTTTTTCAATAATAAAAAACTTCAACACTTTTTCAAACTATCTCTAGTAAACGCGAGCAAATTCTGTTAAATTCCACTATTAAAAGCGTATCTTTTGACAGATATTCCTATTTCGCCTGTGACTTACAGACTTCTTTAGTGTCGAGTGCTTGACTGAAGACTTGAAGAGTTGTCGTAATTAAACTAAATGAATTGAAACTGAAACTATAAAATTAGATGAAATGAATGATTGCTCCTAAATCAAGACAATCACATTAAAAATCACTGAACATTCCACGGAAAAACATTAATTTCACTGGAATGGGAACCTTTAACTAACTGAATTCAAGAGATTTACTTGAATGAACTTATTCAGATCAAAAATCGCATATCAAAAACACGTAACATCATTCAATGGAATCATTTGATCAAATCACACTTAGATTATTGTTCATCTATTTTACAGGAAATTCAATCAATGTTACTTGGCTGCTCAATGTAACCACTTTTTACGGAACAACAAAATGGTTACAAATTTAATCAATTTCACAATCTGAAACACACCTCAGATCGATACCTAAATCTGACGTGTGTTTCAGATTGTGAAATTTTTATCATATTCATCGATGAAGATTACGTAAAGGGGTATGTTTAACATTTTGCAATTAGTATTAGAAATTTGGATACACCCTTATATAGAATGCCTAGCAATTCAAGCGCCGCTCACATTGTTTGGTTATGCTCCACCATCTAGAAGCAACCTAAGCTGGGTCTGATAATATCACAAACAATAGGAACTGTTTCGCCAAATACGATGATGCCGCATTCATGCTTTTCAGTCAACAAAAACAGAAATAACACTTCCCTGCCTAGAAGGGAGGCTAACAAATTTCGAAAACAAAACGTCAGAGCGTGCAAATTGTGTCAAGTTCATTTCTTTTTCATTTTCTTTTATTTTTCGCTTTGGAGATGTTTTGCATATTACTCCTTATAAAATCTTCCTCCAAAATTCTGTCTTCCAGTTGATGGCACCAGGCGTGAGATAAAGTTACGAAGTTCCGGGTTGGTATGAGATGCGGCAGATAAAACGAAGAAGACGACGACGTCACTCGATCTCGGTGCGTGAGTTGTTGAATAACCGACAGCGGTTCGTGATGGAAAAGTTTCTTCTAAATTATAATCACTCTCCGGGGGTAATGAAAACCGATGCTTTCGGAATGCTTTTAGGAGGCTACACAGGAATAATAAAGCACCTAAATTAATGTTCTTTGGAGTCATCTCCGAGCTTCTGTGCAACGAGACAAATTTGGGTAAACATAGAAAAACCTGCTTTTGTGTAAATTTGCAAAAACCTACCGATGAGTAACTTTGATTAAAAAAAAATCCCAGACCGGCATTGAAGCAAGAACTTTGTGAATGACAGACTTCTAGGTCTTACCACTAAATAAAATTCCAGTGCTTGACAAGAAAGTGAGGAAGAAAATATATAAGAAGCAACCAAAAAACGATAGCATTATTTGGGGCTATTCATAAACCACGTAGACTTTTCTGGGAGGAGGGTGGTGGAGGGGTATTTGACAAAAGTGTACGCTCCATACAAAATTTCGATAAAATGTATGGAGAAAAGTCTAGTAAAAAGGAGGGGGATGGTCTGAGATGTTCAAAAATGAGTCTACGTGGTTTATGAACAGGCTCTTCTGTTATTCAATTATAGGTAATGTTCACATTATTTATCCTTAACTGAAACAACTCACTGTAAAGGGTATTCCGAAAATTTGGTCAAACAGTAATGTGTGTGAGTCGATCAAAGTTTTTTTTATTAATAAGTCAAACTCTTTTTCTTTTTCAAGTTTAGCTAATACAGAATACAGGGGAAACATTCAGCTAAGCTTCCTTTTATTCGAATGCGAATAGCCGGGTCTTTCGTTTAACACCTGCCATAAGATTTTGTACAGTCTCCTTGTCCAATTTATTCGCCGCAGAACGCCAGTTTGCCTTTGTTTCCCGCTCACAATAGCTTTATGAGTCTTTTTAAGGGTCCGCTTGACGATGGCCCAATATTGTTCGATTGGGCAGAGCCCTGGCGTGTTGGGAGGGTTCTTGTCCTTGGGCACCACTTGAACGTTGTTGGCAGCATACCACTCCATGGCCTTTTTTCCGTGATGTCAAGATGACAAATCCGGCCAAAATAGAACGGAACAATTGTGTCGCTTCAGGAAAGGCAATAGACGTTTTTGAAGGCACTCGCTCAGATAAATTTCCTGGTTGACGGTTCCGGCCGCAATGTAAACGTTGCTCTTCAAGCCACAGGTACAGATGGCTTCCCACACCAGATATTTTGTTGTGAACTTTGACAGTTTAATGTGCTTGAAAATATTTGCTACCTTTCCCCGTCCGGTTGCCGTATAAAATTCCGGTACAGGAAGCTGTTTGAAGTATGTCTTGTAGTAAGTTTCATCGTCCTGTACCACGCAATCAAACTTCGTCAGCATCGTCATGTACAACTTTCGCGATCGTGCTTTGGCCTACGTGTTTTAAAAATTGGAAATATAATTCTTATCAATATGCAACTCTAGGAGTGGACAGCAATTTCTGCTAGAACCAAAGATGTGAAGAGAAAGTATTGATAGGTCCGTAAGAGCACAGCAGGTTGTGACATTGAATAGAAGTGTTGAATAGAAGCTTCGTGCAACAGCAAATAACATGATTAGTTTAAATGTATTCGACGTGTTTTGTTTATCGATTTGGAGTCACTAATTTCTTGTAAGTCGACAGTCCAGCTCGTTTTTTAGCTCTACCCATGGTCGAAGGCGCCACTCCTAGATTCTTTGCGACATTTTGGACGGAGAGGTTGGGGTTCCGCTCGAAACAGCGGGCAACTCTTTTTGTCGTCGCTGTGGCCTCCAGCTTTCGATTTCCCCCGATTAAGCTTTCCTGGCTGTCGACAAACGTTCACCAAACACTTTTAATACGTTGGTAACAGTTGATTTAGCCACATTCAACAATTTCGCCAACTTGGCGTGAGAGTAGTTTGGATTTTCGCCATGCACGTGCAAAATTTTCGACGACATTTTGATAACTGAAGTTCTAATTTCAAAATCAAAATAGAAGCATGATGCTACACGCACACGTCTCCAAAATGAAGGGTGTGTAAATGTTTTTAATGCACGATGAAAGTAAATGCGTCAAGTTTAAGTCGACCAAATTTTGATCCAAACACCCTTTACTTTAACTCAACGTTTCGGTTATCTTGAATTTCTGTTTACGATTTGATTCATAGATCTCATGGCGCTTCCATATTCTCCGTACAGATTTTGTCGGCATGCCTCAACACATCCAAGCGGATTAAACTTAGAATACCTACATGGTTTAACATCTTGACCCATTGTCTTTATACGCAGTAAGTTTGGTACAGTTGTGATTTCTAATTCATTCAAAATGAAGCCGAATGAGTTGCGTGCAGGTGTCATTGAATTTTTTTGAAAAGGAAAAACTGTTTCTGTGATTGCAAAGACCCTGAACATGGCAAAATCTACAGTGAGTGACGCAATAAAACGATACCAACAGCTTGGAACACTAGATGACCGCGTAGGGAGAGGAAAAAAGAGCAACGTTCAGACTTCACAAATGCGCGAGATTATCCGATGACGAATCAAGCGAAATTCTTCGATTTCCATCCAAAAGTTGGCGAAATCACTGAAAACTTCCAAATCTTCCGTTGGAGCCATAGTTCACGACGATTTGAAGCTTCAGTCATATAAACTGTACAAGAATCATAACTTGAATGACACCATGAAAGCAAACCGGTTGAGAAAAGCTAAGGTTCTCCTGAACCGCTGATCCGAGGGCCGCTATCGGTCAGTGCTGTTCATCGATGAAAAAGTTTTCACAATCCACCAAAAATGATCGGCAGTTGCTTCCTGCAGCTTCCAAAAATCGTGGACGTATTTCAAGGAGCCATCATCCCGCTTCTGTCATGGTTTGGGCTGGAATAACTCATTCCGGCAAAATGCCTTTGATCTTCATTGACAAGGGGGTGAAAGTGAATCAAGCGGTATATCAGAAGCTACTTACTGACACAGTAGTTTCTTGGGCATCGCACCATTTCGGCAAAAATGAATGGATTTTTCAACAAGACTGGGCGCCGGCGAACGCATTTTCCCAAGCTTTTTAACGAACGATGAATGGCCTTCAAACTAACCGAATTTGAATGAGATGGACTATTCGGTATGGTCCATCTAGGAGTCAAGAGCCTGAAGTACACCAGATAAATCACTAAAACATCTAAAATCGTCTCTTTTAAAGGTTTGGGAACAAATATCTGTCGAAGAACTCGCGGCCATTGTGGATAACTTCCCGAAAAGTTTTGGTCCGCAGGTCGCCTTCTACTTGATCGATCCAACCTTGCTCGTTGCGCGCCTCTTCTTCCTGTACCTGTCGGTTCGTTTTCGAGAACCATTTTCACAGGGCTGTCGGTCCGACATTCTTACGACATGCCAAGCCCATCGTAGTCGACCGATTTTTGCGATGTGTACGATGGGAGGTTCTCCCAGCAACTGGTGCAATTTTCGTGGTTCATTCGCTTCCTCCACGTTCCGTCTTCCATCTGCTCTCCACCGTAGATCTTGTACGCAGCACCTTCCGTTCAAAGACTCCAAGGGCGCGTTGGTCCTCCACTAGCAATGTCCATGCTTCGTGGCCGTAAAGAACGAACAGTCTAACTAATGTCTTGTAGATGGTCAACTTTTGTGGTTCGGCCGAACTTTGTTCGATCTTAGCGTCCTTCGGAGTCCAAAGTAGGCAAAAATTGCCAGCCATAATGCGCCTTTGTATTTCTCTGCTGGTGTCGTTATCGGCGGTCACCAATGAGCCCATAAAGGGTGTCCACGATGAAATTGCCACACACAAAATTGATTCGCAAAATTCGAGTTTTCATCCGATTGCCATCAAATTTTCAGGGATTGAGAAATAACTATTAAACTTCATTTTACCATTTTACTCGTATTTTATTTACAGTCCATACGCAAATGCCCGCACCTTGGCCTTAACCCGGCCATAAGATTCTGCACAACCTGTGAATCAACCGTTTTTTGCATGTAAACCCATACTTTCTTCAGTTCCTCGACTGTCTTCACTACCTTAGGTCGTTTAAGAAGGTGCTGCTTCATAATCGCCCAGTACTTCTCGATGGGGCGGAGCTCCGGAGTGTTGGGAGGGTTGAACATTTTCGGCACGAAATTGACCTTATTGTCCGCATACCACTTCAGCACGTCCTTGGAGTAGTGGCATGAGGCCAAATCCGGCCAGAAGATTGTTGGGACGTTGTGGGCCTTCAGGAGAGGAAGCAGCCGCTTCTGGAGGCACTCTTTTATGTACACCTGTCCGTTCATCGTGTCCTGGGTCACGAAAGGTGCACTCCGCTTCCCGCACGTGCAGATGGCTTGCCAAACCAGGAATTTCTTCGCAAATTTGGACATCTTCTGAGTGCGGACATGCTCCGGAACGCTGAACTTATCCTTGGCCGTGAAAAACAGGTTGCCGGGGATCTGTTTGAAGTCGGCCTTCACATATGTTTCGTCGTCCATGATGCAGCATTCAACTTTCGTCAGCATGTTGAGGTACAACTTCCTGGCACGGGTTTTGGCGGACTTGTTCTGCTTCTCGTCGCGATTAGGGGCCTTTTGTACCTTGAACGTTCGAAGCCCAGCCTTAGTTTTGGCCTTCTGGACAAAACTTCGGCTTAGGTGCAGCTTCTTAGCTACATCCCGAACGGAGGCGTTCGGATTTCGGTTGAAGGCCCCAACTACGCGGTTGTGATTTTTGGTGTTGTACGGAATACTTTTTCCTTCACTTCTGGGCTTCCGATCGGTGGTCAACCGTTCCTCGAACTGCTTAATCACTCGCGACACCGTGGAATTCGCGATTCCCAACGTTTTAGCGATGGAACGATGCGAGAGATCCTTGTTCTCGTGATGAATGCGCAAGATTTTATCACGCACGAGCTGTTCTTTCGACTCCATTTCCGCGAGTTTTGATCACAGGACTTTAAAACTTGCAGGATGTAAATAATGCACTATGAACTAAATCCACCCAAATTTTCATTAAATTCTACCCAACGGTTAAAAAGTTAGAGCAATTTCATAGTGTGGCAATTTCATCGTGGAAATCTAAACCAGACATTCTCGAGGAAGATACGGTGGAGAACCTAGGCGTTTACGATGAAAGAGGATTTCTGACAATGCCGATATGGATTGCAGATGTTCCGTTCGAGTTTCCGGGTGTAGTGAAGATAATTTTGTTAACGCGATCCCTAAATAGATCCAAAAGTTTATCGTGATTTAGGTGGTGAACATAATGTGTGATTTATTCGTTTATCAAGTGTTTGTATTAGTTACCCTCAAACAATATCAGTTTCGTCAATTTCTGCCTGTTTGTAGGCTTGAATAGGATCATTTTTTTACTGTACAACTTCATCCTGATATCCAAGTAAATGACAATGACTCGTTTAATTACATCCTTTTTAAGATCGTTCGCAGATACTGAATGGTTCCGAAATTGTTCAAACAGATTTCCGGAATCGGTTTGTACGCGGATAAGTGTTGGCAACAATGAAATTGTAATATTTTCCAAAATTTACATTTCGCTGGTCACCAACCAGAGCCTGAAAGGGAAAAATCAGTTATAATTAATATATTTTTGGTGATAAAAGATGTAAAATTGCCCCATATTCACTGGACATTAATACACACAAATGATAGATGCGCTCCAACATTAGAGTATACCTTGCCTCAAATTCGTACTCTGTTGCCTTACAGATCGAAACTATAGATTGTGTATCTCTTTCGACAATTAGTGAGCAAGTTTGGCATTTCCGAACTATTAAAAATTTTCGAAGAACTTCCACAGCATGTACACTCATTGCTGCGTGTATGCCTGCATCTGCAATGAAATCGTCGTAGTCCATATGGCCGATATTTGGTTCTAGGTGATCTGGATTCAATTGCTTGTGCTCTTTGGAGTCATGAGATCCTTTCGTCGCGCTCAGTACAGTGAGAGTTTCAATGTTATTGAAATTATCACAGTTACCGAAGGCTCCATTTTTTATTTCGTTATGCACAATCAAACGCTTGTAGCTGGCTTTAAATAGTATCGCGTTGGGATTATTGTTTGAGCCATTCTTTGATCGAATAGCCCCAAAAAAATACTCTAGATGGTCTTGGCTAAACCGGTACGTGAAAATTTGATCGAGCATTGCTGTTTCCTCGATATATATATTCTGTATATAGCTTTCAAACTTTCAAGAGCTACCAAAAAACCTAGAAAACCAGTTTTGCATTCCGGTTGCAATAAATTGGAACCATCTGGAAGCTTAATAGTTCTTATATAATGATCAGTGTAGTTGAAGTCATGATAAAGATCGAAATTTTCAGTGGACCTAGGTTTTTTGAAATCTTGAACTTTTAGGTCCATACTGTTCATGATGTCAAACAGGTCGTTGAAAAGAGACAAAAATTCCACGGTTGCTGTACAGTCTGCAAAATCCAGCTCAATAGCTTTTAATTTGTCCAGTGCCACAGCTACACTATTGCTCACAACTTGAACAGCCAAACGAACCTTCATCTTCGAATTTTCGAAGAAAACATGCCAATCACTAAGTTTTGGAGCCAATCTTAGACCGAGGGTGTTCTGGGCTTCAAATGGTGAGTTGACAACTTCGAAGGAGGGTGCGGCCGACCTCTCGTCCTCACAAGTTCCTACCTCACGCCTCCACGAGTCATATGATCACAAAAGACTGCCAGCTGAAACATGGAGACGCTGGTTGGCGTAGCCTGGGCAATGTTGTCAATCTGACAATAGCGAAGTGAGGGGGTGCGACTGAAGATCGTGTACCTTTAAATCATATTGTATATTTCCCTTTCTCATTTTATCAATAATTTCAGCACGCTTTGGAATCATTTTTGCATTCCAAAACCAAGAGCCGGGAGCAACACGACGGGCATCAAAGGCTCAATTTGTTTTTCAGCATTAGACTTAATTTAAAATTGCACTTCTGAATTTCAACTACTAGAAGACTGGCATGTGCTTATAAGCAATGTAAGATTATATTTTAATATTGTGTTTAGTGGCATTATGGTAAGATAAGCCATTTATTTCAGGAATCATCAAACCGGACTCTTCGTTCACTCCAATTGCTATCTTTGAAATGTTACTAGAACAGTATAAAAACAAATTACTACATGTCTTTTAAAACAATATCTTTTATTGAAATTTTATCTCTGATATTTGGAATGATCTATTCTGTTTTCAGCTTTTCCAAGACAAGAAGGATATTAATTCATATCTAATTTTAATTTTAATATATTTCAGTAACAATCCATTGGTAGTATCATTCAAGTTTGAAATTTGAATAAATTGCCATGTTTGTCTATAATGATATCCTAATATTGTGTGTACAAAATAAACTAAATCTTAAATAACATATAACGGGGAAAGGGAGGGACCATCAGGGCACCTAAGTAAAACGATTTGGATAGGGAGCATGGGACTGCCTCCTCCCTATTGTTAACATTTCGCGGAACGAGGGCGGGCTCTTCGACCCCATCTATTGGGTTTATTCTGTCAATCGAGGGCTCGATTCTTTTGCTGTGCGTGTGAACTTGCTTTTGAAAGGAGATTCTTTTCCCTATATTCGCGGGTTTCGCGTAAGTGTCTCTGCTTACGGGCCCGCCCAAACCTTTTTGGCCCTTCATACAGGAGCTTGAAGATCACAAACAATATTAGAATCCTGATCAAATCGTTTTTCAGATTATTCCACTGCTATGGGAAGTTACCTTGCTACAATAGATGGTAGTTTTATATCATCATCATCATCATCAATCTTTGATCGAGCATTGCTGTTTCCTCGATATATATTCTGTATATAGCTTTCAAACTTTCAAGAGCTACCAAAAAACCTAGAAAACCAGTTTTGCATTTCGGTTGCAATATATTGGAACCATCTGGAAGCTTAATAGTTCTTATATAATGATCAATGTAGTTGAAGTCATGATAAAGATCGAAATTTTCAGTGGACATAGGTTTTTTGAAATCTTGAACTTTTAGGTCCATACTGTTCATGATGTCAAACAGGTCGTTGAAAAGAGACAAAAATTCCACGGTTGCTGTACAGTCTGCAAAATCCAGCTCAATAGCTTTTAATTTGTCCAGTGCCACAGCTACACTATTGCTCATAACTTGAACAGCCAAACGAACCTTCATCTTCGAATTTTCGAAGAAAACATGCCAATCACTAAGTTTTGGAGCCAATCTTAGACCGAGGGTGTTCTGATAATGGTTCAATTTCTCTATAAATTCCCACTTAACCGATCCATTTCCGGAAATCAAAACTTTTTGCGAATGTAGAGTGTTTCTAACTAGTTTAAGCATGTGTACTGTATCCAACAACACATGCACATTGTGTTCTGATGAAGGATGCTGGAAAAAAGTTTTGAGTGCTCCCGAGCTTACATGAATGTTGCAGCCTAAGCCGTTTGCTGTCGCTATGTTGGTAGCAGTCCCATCAAACGTAAATGCGATGATTGTCACTCCAGCACCATGAAGGCTTGTCTGATTATGTCTCTCTTCTCTTGTGCAGTTAGACCATTGACCAGGAAGTAAGCTATCGGTATCTTCCAGGAGTCATGTATGCCTGTGACCATGAAAACTAGTGCCTCTATTGCAGCAGGAGCCTGTTCGAGAGGTACTTTGTTGGTTCCTCGAATCGTATGAAGCTGAGCTATACCTTCCAGTTTTTTCGTGTGCTCATTCCAGATCACTAGCTGTCGTATGGCCATTTCATCCATCATCAAACAGACAAGTAAAGGTTTGCTTTTAGCTTTCATATCTGCAGATTTCAGTCTTAACATTTCCATGGTTTCTTTTGTTATGCCAGGCTCACCGTCAAGACTATCGTACCATCTGACTATTGTCCGGGGATGTGGCAGTGTATTATTGAACACACTACGAACATACAAGTAGGCTTTTGGTGAGTAGATATGGAGGGTCGTGGCGAAACTACGCAATACGTCACTGCAAAACTGTCCATTTGTACGTAATCTTAACTCTTCAAACAAGGCCTGGTTTGACGAGAAGCTCTAGAGAAATTAACGTGAAGGTAGTACATTTAGACAATCTTACTACAAGGTATTCGAAGTGATGGTTATTTACCTGTAATACGGAACTGCTTGCATTGGACAACAAGTTTTTTGTTGCAACGATGTTCAAGAGCTCCTGCATGCTGCTCAATCTATTTCTCAACCGTTTATTTTGTCCTCTCAGCAATTTCACAAACATTTTTATTTTTAATATCTCCAGCATATCTTAAGATTCTAACAATGCATAAATAAATTCACTAAAATTTCTTTATGTCTTATAAGCAATTTAAATACACATGTACCTCCTACGTTTTCGAGTTGGTGGAACAATCAACTCGGCCAAATCAGGAGGTTGAGTATTTATGTGATGACCGTCTCGAGGATTGTCCTGGATTTCACAAAATCCGGAATCATGAAGCTGACTGTAAACGAAAAATTATTACTTTTAATCATGAATAGAACATGAAAATCGTACATACTTTATGGAGCTTCCAGCTCTATCCAGATTAGGGAAACTTCCAAAAACTAAAGGTGTTGCAGTCTTATTCAGCACTCTTTTTCCATTTTTAAAGTGGAAATCTGTACTGAGGAAGTGTCTTGAACATACCCGGAAGGAGTTAAAATTAATCGCATGAAGGTCATAAACATTATTATCAGCTTTCGCAATGGAATTCAGCCAAACAATCCGCCGTTTTAAATCTTTAGGAAATCGATGCTTCGAAAAATACTCCTGTTGCTCACGATTCTGGTACTTTTATCCGCGAAAATCAGTGCTACATGTTGAAACAAAGCATTTCATAGTTGTTGCTATGTGGCAAACCGCGACGATGACAATGAAATTTACAAACCGAACGAACTTTTAAAAATTGAATTAGTTAAAATCGTTTAAAACAGTTAAACTGCTTGGAACGCGATGATATTAAAACGATCAAAACAAACATTTGTGACATTTGTGATGTTTGAGACGTTGGCTTCGAAAACATGGCGGCACGTCAGCTACCTGCAAATTATTAATTGAAGTGCTATTCAAAATGCTTACGCCCTTTTTAAAACTGACTCTTGAGTCACAAAAAGCTATGTTAGCGCGGAAAATGCTCAGTCTCCTAAGCCAAACGCGTATGCAAAGTTTCATTCAAATAAAAAAATATCGAAAATAATTTTCCACATTTCCAGGTCATTTCGCCTGGAAACACTCAAGTGTGTCTGTACATTAAGTCATTTTGGTGTCTTCGGCGCACTTTTTATAGAGGACACCAAAACGATCTTACATAAAGGCTCTCTCCTACAAGATGTTTCGTCCAACTGATGCGATCAATTTTACGCAATGTTAAGTTCCGAGATGTTGCAGTAGTGGTCAAAACTACCATGTTCATAATCTTGAGGTTATAAATAGTATAAAGTACTATAACACTTGTAACAATACCCATGATTTTCAACAAGGCTTATGGTATTCTTCACAATGTACGAAAAGTAAAATCAGCTATGGCTATAGGTAGCTTGATCATGACTCATTCCATGACCATCACGGTTCAAAATCACTAAACATTCATAGTCAACGTGACCCCCAATAATGGAAAAATGCCAATTAAATTCCCCTCTGTGTAGTATTTAAATTCCTCCAATGGTTAACATTCGATATCGACTGTTATTTGGCACTCGACTGTCAAGCGCTTGACGAGTCTCACTAAACTTCTCCTACGTGAGATGCGGATGCGGGGAAGTTTTAATTACCACTAAACCACTAAACGAAACGCCCTCGCGGCGAATAATGTTGCACTCAACCATGCCCTATTTTTTATTTCCATCTCTGTCGGAAAAAAGCAGGGTTAGAACTTTGCGCTTTTTTCTGTCCTCCTACCGTCAGCAGAGAGAACAACGACGGTGTTTTTCTTGAAGGATGATTCTCATTTTTTAAGAACACTTGTGCAAGACTCTCCACTTCCCCAGGAGCCACTTCTGCCTGGGAAACCACAACAAACGCTGTTATAGTTTGTGGGAAATGTCGCTTTTCTTGTTCTTTTGTCTATTCTCTGAATGTGTAGGTACGTGAATGTCTATGTGGCTGGCTGGACTGCCATTGTTGACGAATTGCCTCGAGTGTTGTTATGCTCTTCAATCGCACTTTTGTGGAAGGAGGTGTTCCTTAGAACAGAAAGGTTAGAAACAATGATGTTCGTTGAAGGAACACGCCGTGGTGTTTATGCAAGTTCGCGAATGCGGTTCTGAGGGGGGTTGGAGCATTGCAGTTAGGTGGGCTAACTGAGCTTAACCCACGAGAAATGTAGTTGGTACGAATTATTCATTTCACATCATTCGAAACTTTTTTAAAGCAGCTTGAATATGCTAATGAATGGACCAAGACCCTAAGCCAAACACTTATAATTTAAGCAACACTTCAAGAGCCTTCTTACTCTAAAATTTTGAAGTAGAATTAAATGTCAGCTTCCTAGTTCTAATATTAGTTTATGTGACAGTAAAAGCGCTGATTGTTGCACAAAGATCATTTCGCTCTAAGACCTCAAGCACTACTGAGAGTGCAAAAAAAAGCTCACGGAAATTGAAGTTACTCTCGATCTATACGTCAAACGCGACAGTGCCGAATAGTCATGCCTTATGAGTACTCAGATAGTTTTATGTTCTAGAGTCTTGAATAGTTTGTTGAGTAATGCCTGCTAATAAGATTTATATCCTTTTTGTTTGTTTTTTCAGTCATGTTTCTGTTTAACCATTGAAGAATTTATATCTGGTGATATTTTTAAAGGCAAACAAGAAGGGATTCAAATCAAATCCGAAAATATGAATTATCAACAGGCAAAAAATCAACACGTTCGAAACGGCAGACCCCTACGGTAAAAGGCAACAGCAAGCCTTACATGAACTATACCACCAATCGCAATAAAAGCGACCCACTTACCGACATATCCAACGAGTAATCCTAGCAGCGGCACCACCAAAAAGCTTTTGTAGATCATTTTGCCGTTGAATGCACTTGCACGTTGCCTATATTACGATGATGAAGGATCCTAACGAGGAAATTCTCCGAAACCACCACAGTCGTTGATGATTGCACGTCCCAATGGAATATGCTCTCTTAACTTTTGCTCAATTGCCGATGAGCTTGGTGCTTTTCTTCATTTCCATACAACACACACAACCTATCTAACTATACATCTTGGCCTATATACAAGTCCGGAACTAGAAGTGGGAAGGCTTTGCTTGAATTTCTTTGAATGATTAACTCTCCGGCACACAAACACATGGAATTTCAATCACGTTCCAATTTCCGCTGCAAGACCCTTCCTCTGTCTGCAAATTAGTCAACGGTTCAGGAACTTTTCACCAAGCTGAGATTATTCCTTGTGGTCGTTCAGCTATCACGGCGCAGTCATTCCTTTGAAAATGTGCCTCCGTTGGACGAACGTTGATGGACGGTTTCCGGCGGATGAATCTAGGAACGATTTCCGTTGTTTCGGTCACTCAATACATACTACCATTCGATAACCTGTAATGAGTAGAGAAAGAAAAAAAACGAATTATCTCTCATGCAAATGAAAAAAATCTAGATATTGCCTAGCAAATCGCTACACTGGAAATATATTATTATTATTATATATATATATATATTGCAGAGAAAACTATTTTTTTTAATTTTATTTATTTTTATTTTATTGTTCTTTGTTTTCGACTCAAAATCGTACAGACTACTCTACCTACTATTCTTAATCCTATTTTTAAAAACGTTTTTGCCTATGACGGTTTTCGCCCCAAATCGTATTCGGAGTTGGCAGCACCCTCTCAGATTACAACGAAACTTTATGGGTGTGTAGACCATGACTAAATGAGCCAATTTGCATACTTAGTTTCTTCAAATTTTTTCTAGACTGTCTTTTGAAAAGGGCTAAACTTTTTTTTAATCGATTTTTTTCAAATGTGTTCAATAAAAAAAAATGACTACTCCTACAAAAAAGTATTGTATGGGTAATTATCGCAAAATAAGTCAAGTTTTAATAACAAAATATTGAAAAAAATCCGAAATGAGCTCTACACTGAAAAAAATCATTTAAAAAAAATTCAAAGTCGATTTAAAAAAAATGCCACTTCTGATTTCGATAAAAATTTGTCTCAAGATAGGTAATTATGTTCCCTACCAACCGGTCATACATCACAAGATGGGCACTTTTGAGAAAACAAAGTTTTTTAAACAAAAACTTTTTCATGTTAACATGTTATCTTCTTTTAAAAACTTTCCACTGCATTCATTATTATAATTTTAACCATAGGCGTAGCCTACTTACAGGGGAGGGCAAGCTTTTTTTACGAGAGAGAGAGAGAGAGAGAGAGAGAGCGGATTACCTTTCTTGTCAACTCTAACCCAAAGTATTTTACAATATCCGGCCGATTTTGGCAACAAGATCATTCATTTAGTATCGTTCGTTTGTTTCTTTGTTGGAATAATGTCTAACTTAATTACTTTTAAAACACTTTCGATCTAGCTTTCGATTGCCCATTTATGGTACTATTAAATAACAATGAATCAAACAACTGCTTGAAACTGCTAATAATTAAAAAAAAAAAAACATTGCGCAATTCACACAATGTACTCTAAATTTACTAGCAGAGCAACTTTTTCGAAACAAATTTAGAATGAAAACAAATGAGCATTGACATTGATAGTAGCTTTCTTCTTGGTTCATGCGTATGTTCTCGACTTGTTGGAATGTATTTGGTTGGTAGAAATTCCTGAACCTGTTTAACTTATTCATATTTTATGCTATTGTCATGCAAAACAGTAACCGAGTGCTTATGTATGTATTTTATCCGGTGATCCGTTTTGTTACAAGCATTCTTTTATTCATGAATACGCGCCGAACCATCGCACATAAATTCCGCAAGGGTTCTGGGGTTTTTCTTCCATAGAAACGGAAAAAAAAACTTTGAGGTAGCTCATCGAAGCTTCTGGTCCGCCTCTTAGCATCTTGCTATGAGGTACCAGGTGAGTTTTTATCGATTGCCTGTCGATCTGCTAAATTTGGAAGATGACAGCATTGAGGTATCTCAAATTATAATAATCCGTCCAATGTTTCACAAAACAGCGATTGGCTAAAATGAAAGGACCAAGTCACCCCCCTTGGTGCTAAACCGATGAGCCTGTACATCAATAGAAGCATAAAGTTGCCAGAAGGCACGAAATGCATCTACGCACACTGGATTCACATAGATTATTCTAAAGAAGTTTCTACTTGATTGATAGAGTTGTAAAAATTGAAAGTTTACGAAGAAAGAGTTTGCTTCGAGCATCGGCAGTGATAGGTTGTGTCGATCCTTTATTATGCACTATTTTGCTGTCGGGCATGGCGCGTTTTGTATTGTTTCGGTTATATATAATTCGGCGATGCGAGTGATCGATCGAGCACAGAAAAAAAAACAACAAAAATGTTTCACGGTGAGATGTGGTTCGACAGGGTTGTGGACCGGCTGTGGGGATCACAATTATTTGTGACCCATAATATTGGTTTGCAAGCTCGCCGTGCCATTATATCCCGGAACAAGTAAACCACTATCTAACAAACAACTATGCTGTATAGCTGTTTGTTCAGATAAATTTGGAAAAGATGTTCTGCTATTTCTTCTTGAAAGCTAAATACCCAACAAACATCAGTGTCGAATAACCGCTTGTTCAAACAAGAGAAGAAAAAGAAAGAAAAAGCAGAACAACTTCTCCAAATTTGTTTGAACAAGCGGTTATTCGACACTGATGTTTGTTGGGTAATTTCTTCAGATGTGTTTGAACAAGCGGTTATTCGACGCTGATGTTTGTAAGTTATCTCATATTGTGAGTGATTCCAGTAGCATCCTTACTGTTAGTATAAATAGGTTCAAATCAGAAATCGGTACTAATCTTTAAATGTTTTAATAAACGCCGCTTGAATTCAGCTTATCGTTAACTAAAAAGAACCTTGCTGCGACCAAATCCTGTTATCCTATATCCCAGCAATTTCTCGTGGAAAGGCAGAGGCGGTCTCGGCTTTCAATCAAACGAATCTCACACATTCCTACCCTTTACTTATTTGACCTGCATGCGGGCGAGGCTGGCGCTGGTTATTGCCTTAGTTTGGGATCACCAGTTTTTACACATTGAGGATGTATGCTAATCCTAAACATCATCTGTTAGTTCTCTGTGTAGTAACAGCTGATCTGACAGCAACGGAGTAGCAATCTCGGGCGGTCAATCATGCTCGTGTCTTGCATGTAAGAATACACCCAGGTATCCAATAAGCAGGTCCAAAGCGTATTTACAGCAACCAATCAAGCAATTAAGTCACCTTAAATGCAACATAAATGCCACTTTTGGCCCCAATATACGGCTGCTTTACTGCAATGCTATGATAATGCTTCATTAATGCTATTTTGCATTCGAAATGCTTATAACAGGCTACAAGCATTTAAATAGCATTTGAAATGCAACTTTACAACAGATAGCATTCAAGATGCTGATATAGTGCTAATATAATACTTGTAGCATGAATGAAATGCAGATTTAGGGTTGATTTACTGCATATACTAATGCTTATTGGTTACCTGGGCAGTGCCGTAAAAGGGGATAACATTGACCGGTTTGCCCATATCATCAATAGTCCACATAACCAGTTTTCGTTGACACACTTTCTAGCTATCAATTATGTTTCTTAATCTAGTATTTTTTGGCTTCCGAAAGCTATAACATTGGTTTAAATATTAAGTTTATTGATTGCCAAGTACTGGAAGTTGAGCATAGCTTCTTCATCTATCGGCTCGTGGGGAAAAAAAGCAATAAATGCTTGTCTAATAGTTAACATAATAGGTTAAAGATATTTTTTTATATACGTTAGGTTTACTAGGTTGGGTTCTGGATTAGAGGAAAAAAATTGTAATAAAATTCGCAGCCTTTCCTATTTAAAAATATATTTCATTGTTGTCCACTTTTTGCGCTTTTTTGCTACAACGGCCCTCCCCCGCCCCCCCTTGGCTACGCCTATGATTTTAACCTTTTTTATCTTACAGATATGGTACCATCAATTCCATCATTGGAGTCAATCCCGTCAACAGATCAGCTACAGGGTCCATATAATGTTGAAAAGTTTAATACCATTGCTGAGACATTGAGTTTATCGCCAATCTCATCTAGAAACATGAGAAGTATGGAATATTGCATAAACAAATCATTGCAGATTCCGAAAGCAGTGCGAAAAAATATCTTCAGAATAGATTCAACGCATGTTGGCAAAGTGGAGGCGTATGACGAGATAATTATGCAGTTAAAGGAGAAGTTCAATCACCATATAACTGACAGAAGCAAACAGATTAAAATACTATCTGTACTGCCTAAGTCTTGGTCGCTAAATAAAATCGTAAGAGAGTTTAACGCATCAATGTATATGGTGAGGCAGGTAAAGAATCTTGTTGATGAACAGGGTATTCTTTATTTTACCGAAAAAAGAAGGGGACATGGTATTGATGACGATATAAAGCATTAAACAGTTAAACCCTTCCAAAAGATTGAATAAATAGGACAACGTCTCCTAAAAAATTGAGTTTCATTGGATTCTGGGATGGTTATGACCTTCACTGATTTAGTTTTTGATAACAAAACACACAGAAAAAAAAAATCCATGGGACATGGAAAAGTTTTTGTCAGAAAAACTTTGTTTCCTTAAAAGTGCCCATCTTGTGATGTATGAACGATTGGTAGGGAACATAATTAACTATCTTGAGACAAATTTTCATCGAAATCAAAAGTGATGTTTTTTTTTAAATCGACTTTGAATTTTTTTTAAATGATTTTTTTCAGTGTAGGGCTCATGTTGGATTTTTTTCAATATTTTGTTCTTAAAACTTGACTTATTTTGTGATAATTACCCATACAATACTTTTTTGTAGGAGTAGTCATTTTTTTTACTAAACACATTTGGAAAAAATCGATAAAAAAAGTTCATCCCTTTTCAAAAGACAGTCTAGAAAAAAAAAATCAAGAAACTAAGTATGCAAAGTGGTTTATCTAGTCATGGTCTACACACCAGAATGTTTCGTTGTAATCTGAGAAGGGGAAATTTGTGGTGAAAAGTAAATGTTTGGTGGAGGGGGGGGTGGGGGGGGGGGATGGGCGAACAAGGGGGGGGGGGTCTGTGGGTTGTAGGTGGGTTGGTTGGTTGTTTTTTTTTTTTTTATTATAGACCTTTTAATAATTATTCGGGTCTTTCAAGATGGTAATTACAATAAATTTTCACTTTAATATAATGCACTTTAATCTTGTTTGTTTTCCTTTAGTTGATTTTGGCTACCATCGGGGTCATCTTTTGTCTTCTCGTTGATTATAGGAGTCTTCCTGGTGACGTCTTCAGCAATCCTTCCGGCGGCAGGGATACTTCCTGGTCTTCAAGCGGTCTTCTTCATTATACTTGTTGGATGGTGGCAACAGATCGGGCAGTTTTGAATGCCTGCTTCTTACAAAACCTCCATAGCAGCTTCATTATTTTCAGCGCCAGCAGTATTAGCACAGCTACCATTATTACGAGGAGCTTCCACTCGTGCTGGCTGTGGAATTCCGTGTGAATTTCCTGATTCTCTATTAGCGTAACCTGTTGGTCACCAATCTGCTTGACATCCTGGTCTTTGGAATCAGAATTTCCCATTTTGTGTTACTTGGAACTGGTGGTTATTCTTGTATGGGCAGTTTACAACTGAAGAATTAACCTGTGGATTCCCAATTTTATACTTAATGGTTGGTAGTCCAGTTTTTTCATATAGCATCAATCAGCCCAATTTCTTTGAAAAATTGAAGCACTTTTTCTGCTTGGGAACCATCGTCAGCTAAAGCCTCTCTCATGCTGGGTCCAAGTCCGATTTTTTCCCTTGCGTCATTGTAGCCAGGGCAATTGACTATGATGTGTTTGACTGTTAGTGCTTGGTTGCATTTTGTGCACTTTGGTGGGTCAGCTTTATCAAGTAGGTATGAATGTGTCAGTTGAGTGTGGCCTATCCGTAGCCTGGTGAGTATGACGTCCTCTCTGCGATTTCCTGTACGCGCTTCTCTGAAGGGAGCGACTGTATTTTTGATTTCTCTCAGTTTGTTGTTGTAGGATACGTTCCACTTATTATTCCATTGGTGAATCATTCTGGCTTTTATAATGGTTTTTATTTCGCGGTGATCAACTACTTTCTGCATGATTGTGTTTATTTCGAGGGCTCGCTTTGCCTCCTTGTCAGCTTTTTCGTTTCCTGGGATTCCAATATGGCTGGGAACCCACAGAAAAGTCACTGATGTTCCATTTTTGGCTATTTCGTTATACAGGTATATTATTTCGTCCTTCAGGCTAGTTTTGATCTTCTTTTTTTTTCTAGAGATGAGATCACACTTAGGGAGTCAGTGCAGATAACATAAGCACCTACTCTGTCTTGATTTACAATCTTATTACACGAGACACAGTTGTATTTGCAATTCCAAGCCTCTTAGCAATCCACCGGTGGGACGCCCCTGGATTTTGATTGTGAGTGCACAAAATTTTCTCACGGACAATTTCTTGTTTCGACGACATGACTGGAACTACTGAATGTTTAACTATGAAACTTGGCAGATGTAAATAATACACTATGGATAAGATCTACTCAAATTTCTAGGTTTTTTACTCATACGATTCAAAAGTTACAGAAGATTTTCTGTGTGCCATTTTTATCGAATACACCCTTTACTACTAAAGCCCAGTTATGAGGAACACGTCCAGCAATTGCAAGCGAACCTGAAGCCAAACCCAGTGGCATTTTGGAAGTTCGTGAAGTCACAACGTTCTTATAATAGTATTCCTAACACAGTTGAATTCCACGGGGTTGCAGCAATTAGTTTATAGCACAAATGCGTCACCTCTGCACCCAAATAGCTTCGACAACATACGGAAGTTCAATATGAACTTCCCAGTGCTTTGTTTCTCGCCGGATGACGTAATGAACGCCTTGAACGACCTTGATGTCTCAAAAGGCCCTGGTGTAGATGGAATTCCTCCATCTCTTCTCAAGTTTTGCTCACGCTCTCTTGCTTTTCCGATATGCAGCATATTTCATCGTTTGTCAAGAGAGAGAAAGTTCCCTGGACTTTGGAAGACTGTGTCAATTGTTCCAATCCATAAAGCAGGAAATCGGAACCTAGTTGAAAACTATCGTGGAATATCGCTTCTCTGTTGCATCAGCAAGTGTCTTGTGTGTCTTTACAATCAATCTCCCACTGACCGGCAGTGCTTTTATGGAAGAAACTTGTCTGCATTTCTTCAGTAATTCATATGTGATCACTATATGCAGGGTTGCTGCTCGCGTTTATCCAATAAATGCACTCGTTGACCGATAGCTCTTCTCATACAGTGTTTTCCGTGACGCGATGTATGACCAAGTGATGGCATTTGGAATTTGCTACAACTTCCATTCATCGCATCACGACAAGCGATTTGTTTTGATATAGATAATCGCGCTTATTCACCATTCACTCGCCGCGATGCATCGCATCGCTTCGCCGTGAGTAAGTGGTGAATAAGCGCGATTATCTATATCAAGGCGAATCATTCGTCATGATACGATGGATGAAAGTAGTAGCAAAATCCAAATACTATTACTTTATCATACATCGCGTTACGGAAAACATTGTATGAGAAGAGATATCGGTCAACGAGTGCATTTATTGGATAAACGCGAGCAGCAACCCTGACTATGTGCAAACATTTTTAGCCCTGGAGATTTAAGGAGACAGCTCTATTGAAAATCCAACGACCCATTTCAAGAATGCCTGTTCATACAAGTACATTCTGAGGTCATCTTCATATACAATAAGCTCCGCATGAAAATCTTCACACATCAAATGGATATGTGAAGAGTTTTCACACTTCCAGAATTCAATTTTGATAATATGAAACGACCTTACCAATGTTCCTTATTTGATGCTGGAAAGTTCGTCCAGATGCTGGAGCGGGTCGCTAAAAACACAAAAAAATGGAAAAGAAAACAACCCATCTTAAAAAAAAAAACCAAAAAAAATTATGGGGGGGTTTCCTTTCCCACCTTCCTCCGCAAAACACTGGGAAAAATTTTATTTTTTCTTTTTTTTTTATTTGAATGGGGGTATTTTTTTTTTTTTTTTTTGCGGGGAAAAGGGGGAGAAAAAAAAAAAAAACTTTTTTTTAAAAAGTGTGTGTTGGGGGGACCATTTTGGGGGGGGTCTTCTGTTTTTTTGTTGTATCATGGGTTTGTTTTTTTTTGTTTCAAATCTTTTTTTGTCATTAGCCTGGGACAAAATTTAAATTCCAGTTCCCTAATGATTTTCGGAAGCCTTTTGGACCCTGTAATAACTGTGCAAAATTTCAGCTCGTTTGGTGAAACTATATTTTAGCGCTCGCAGTTTTAATTTTCCATAGTATTTTATATGGGAAAACTTACCTTTTCAAAAAATATCTGGCGAGGTGACCCGTTGTCCTCTAAAAATAAATCAATCCCTTAACTTGCTGGGAAATTTTTCAAAGAAACTTTTCTTCGAAGACCGCAAAGCGATCCGACGTTTGTGGAAAAAGTTATTAAGCTGAAACTGATTGCTATCCAATCAAACGGTTCATTGAACTGTTTTCTCTTGCAGCACTGCCACCTGCAACCTGCTGCTGGCTGTGCGAAGCAACCACTGTGTTTGTTTATGTTCACTCAGCATGGAGGAACTGTGCTGCTAGAAAAAACAGTCCAATGAGCCGTTCGATTGGATAGCAATCAGTTTTAACTTAATAACTTTTTCCACAAGCGTCGGATCGCTTTGCGGTCTTCTAAGAAAAGTTTCTTTGAAAAATTTCCCAGCAAGTTAAGGGATTGATTTATTTTTAGAGGACAACGGATCACCTCGCCAGATATTTCTTTGAAAAGGTAAGTTTTCCCATATAAAATACTATGGAAAATTAAAACTGCGAGCGCTAAAATATAGTTTCACCGATCGAGTTGAAATTTTGCACAGTTATTATAGGAACCAAAAGGCTCCCAAAAATCAATAGGGAACGAAAATAATTTTGTTTCATATATCCGTGTCCCAGGCTATTGTCCATCCTTTAATATCGGAGTTCCAGCATGGATTTGTTCAGCATCGCTCTGCAACTACGAATTTGCTGTGCTAAGTAGTCATGGAGTCGAAAACGGAGAGGGTGGAGTTTTATTTGGGGGGGTAAGAATTATTAGTGGGGTTTGGGGGGGAATGTGGGGTGGGTGTTTTTTTTAAGGGGGGGGGGTTTGGGGGGGTGATGGGTGTCCGAGGGGGGGAGGGGGGGATGAAGGTGGTTGGTAGTCGGGGGGGGGGGGGTAAGGGCAACGTCCAAGTTTTTTTTTTTTTTTTTTAGGGGGGAATTATGTGGGGGTGGGGGGGGGGGGGGTGTGGGTTCGGTAGGGGCTGGTTCCTGCTCGGCGCATTCGATGGTAAATAACCGTTCACATCCTCGTCGAAGTTCCAGTTCAAAGACGGAAGATTGTAGTCGCCCAGTGCCAGGATGATATCGCGAGACGAAGATCTTTCGATGATGGTTTGTAGAGCATCGGTGTGAGACTTGTATAAATCCGGGCTGGAGAGAGGGCGGAGATAGATTCCGGTGATGAATAGCGACCGGTGTTCCAGGTTAATGCACACTCTTACTTGCTCCAGATGGTTTCAATCCTCAAGCGTGACAGATTTGCATAAATGGTTAGTGCGGTTAAGTAATAAGTACGCCACCACCTCTGGAGAGCTGACTGGTGGATTGATTACGATCGCAGCGGAAGATATGATAACTCGTAGATAGCTCACAGTCCTGAATGTCCGCTCGAAGCCAAGTTTCAGTTAGAACCAGGACGTCGTAATCGCATGATGAAAGTATTAAACGGAGTTGAGAAGTCTTCGTGCGTAGTCCTCTCACGTTTTGGTAGTAAACGACGAAGACAGAATCCATACGACTGCCTTGGCGTGTGCACATACTGTTACTAACTTCACCGGGCAATTTGCTGGAAACCAGGGAACTATCAGGTAGCGGATGAGTTGTTGAATTAATGCACTTGCCTGCGAATGCCGATTGGAATACCACCTCGCCATTTCCGACCGCAGGGCCGAGACGACTTGGATGGCAGGATACGTCGGGTACGCAAGTGATGAAGTTGAAGTTGCAGACGCGACTGGGTCGGAGGGCTTGGGGACATCCATAGTGCTTTGTGGCGTGCGCCGAGGAGTATAGTGTTTAACGACCTGTTTATGTTAGTTATATAAAAGGGGAAATTACATAAATATTAGAAATTCCATATCATCAGTCTATAGAATGAATAATTAGACAATCCTAAGCGTCAATTTTGATTATCGATATGGATTCAAGATGCTTAATAAGTACATGTTCGTTGAAAATTGTGTAGTTATAGTAAATGGAGCCTTTGTGTAATATTCGAATATACTCGTTGCAGTTCAAAACCGGACCTCTCGAGCCAATCGATCCTATTCTAATTCTATAGAGTCGCATAGTGTGGCTAGTCCACTGCATGTGCTATACAACGCCCGAGATGCGACACAATAGAATGCAAGCGGCATCGAGTGGGGTGAGTGGTCTGGCTCGGTTTTGAACTGCAACGAATTATGTGCAATTATGTGCTCTCAAGTATTGTTTTGGTCATATCTCCATGAAGGATTATCCAATCATGATGAAATTTTGACCAATTATTTGAAGATTTTATAACTTCAATTTGGAGCTAACAAAACTAAAATCGGTGCACAAATAGGTTAGTATGTAATCGGAGACTAAACTGTTTCATTACTATTATAATAGGCTGTCAAGTACTGTTTCGTTCATATCTTCGTAACGAAATTTCCGAATGAAAAAAAATCAAAAGCGTTCTTTGGGAATGTTGTAGTTTTCATTTGTCGTCAACAGAACTGAAATCGGTTCACAAATAGCTGAGAAACCGATGTGACATTATTTGTCACACACACACACACGCACATACACACGCATACCCCCCTCTCACACACACACACACACACACACACACACACACACACACACACACACACACACATATATATATATATATATATATATATATATATATATATATATATATATATATATATATATATATATATATATATATATATATATATAAATAAAAATTCAAGACATTTGCGAGTAGTTTAGTGTTCAAATAACATCATTTGGCGGAAATCAAGCCATATTTATTTGCACATTTACTAATACCTGTTGCTTTATTTGACAGATTTACCGGTCACAATTAGATTATCCCAAGATCATTTCTCATGTATTATTGCTCATTCCTAAATTTTTAATGCTGATGACACATTATTTGTTGGCACAGGCCTTAATAATTTAGTGGCACTTCTATCATTTTTTGATGCTTTTTCTGAATTACTAAGTGCAGGTTAATATTTTAGTCATTCTTAAAGTACTGCCTTATCTTCCGCGCCTTATCTGGGTATTCCGTTTTCGGTTTTCGGCCGCTTCCAGCGCGCCGCTCGATGGCCTTCGTCTCCTGGAACATCTTCACAACGTGGGACACGGTAGAATGGTGGATCCCAAGCCTTTTGCCGATCCATCTGTGCGACTGACCAGGATTATCGATCACCGCGCCCAAGATTTGCTGGCGTAGCTCTTCTTGTTTCGAATGCATCTTGAAAGCTACTTGACAAATCGCGATAAAATTTTGCACACATAAACATAATACTCTAAACTAGTATTACTGAACATTTCATTAAGTTTTACCCACGCGATAAAAAGTTTTTTTTTTCCGGCTGGGCGACCAGTTTTTTTATCTATTGCGATAAAAAGTTACATCCAAAACAAAGTGTCGCATTTTTTCCGAGTCCAATCTTCATGTAAAAACTCCAAGTCGATGCTGTATATACCGATCTCAAATCTGCCTTCGATAAAGTTAACCATGACTTACTGCTTGCAAAACTGGAGAAAATTGGTTGTTCCATTGCTTTCTGCACTTGGCTTCGATCTGAACGGCAGCCCTAAGTTTGCACCTTTAAACTGAAGGAATAATCCATGAAAAATTGAAATTCGTTCCATAAAAAACGTATTTCTGACCCATAAAGCTCTGATGAAAATCCATAACAAAATTAAAATGATCCATAATATACAGCAATGTGCTCCATACTTTATGTAAGTTTTAGCAATAAAATGTCAAAAATGTACCGTTATATATCTAGGCTATGATCCATAAAATTGTACCAATTACCCATAAACATATTGCAAATTATCCATAAAAGGTTCAATAACTTTCCTTAAACTTGTAAAATTGATCCTTAGAATTTAACGTTTGTGAACTAAAATAAATGCACATGATCAATAAATTATTGAAAATATTCCATAAATAAATCGCCAATGATCCATAATAGGTTTGAAAATGAACCATAAACTTCTAAATATGGTCCATAGCAAATCAATTTTGTGCATTTTTAATAATATAAATGATCCAATAATTATGCCGGAATTATTCCAATTTTGGGTTTAATTTTTTTTTTAATTTAACTACGGGAAAATCGATCCCTGACTGTGCTACTAATCAAATTTATTAACATGTCCGTTCCTTTATATATGAGGCTTAAATATTGCTGTAAAAGAAGGATCATTTTCGAGAAGATTTTTAATTTTCAGAAAGCTGACTTACTTTTGCGATCTCACGTTCTTTTACGACCGCAACTGTGACATTTGTTTCCCAATAAATTTGGTAAACTCATGCACGTAAAGAACTACGGTAGCCCTATTTTTGCACCTTTAAAACTGAAGAAATGATCCATGAAAAATTGAAAATCGCTCTATAAAAAACGCATTCTTGACCAATAAGACTCTGGTGAAAACCCACAAAAAAAATAAATAGATCCGTTAGACTCATCAATTTGATCCATACTTTTAACAAAATTTAGCAATAAAATATCAAAAATTAACCGTTTTATATCAAGGGAAGAATATATAAAGTTTTTCGGATTTCTCATTAACACATTGCAAATGATACTTAAAAGGTTCAATATTTTTCCTTAAACTTGCAAAATTGATCCACAGAATGTAACATATGTGCGTATCATCTATTAATTATTGTAAATGTTCCATATATAAATTGCCAGTTTGTATAACAAATCATAGTCTTCAAAAAATGATTCATAACAAACCAACTTTGTGAACTTAACAATAGTTGATCTCCCCGCAACTGCGACACATGTTTGTCAAGAAATTTGGTAAAGAGCTCTCCTGCACATAAAGAACTTCAGGTCAAATTTATGACTTGATTAAACTGTTGTTTCAGAAAATTTGATTTAAATTATGCCGAGCAGACGCTTGCTGTCCAACTCGCTTTCGCTCGTCGGACCAAACTAAAAAAAAACATCTTCTGTTTGCATTATACCGGGCAAATGCTTGAATCAGCCGTTTGCCTGGAATCTAATCTACGCTATTTTAACACTTCGGATGCCGGAAACATCGACCGTTTAGTTCTTCAATCCTCAACACGGCTACGCAAAGGTAAAAGAGAAATATATTTGGTATTATGGAATTATAGAAAGGGAAGATATATTAGATGTGTGTGTTGGATATATGGTTGAATTATGTGGTGTTAGTTGAGAGGTTGGTTGGGGGGAAGGGGGTTGGGTGTGGGAGGGGAGAATAGGGGAGAATATTGAAGGTATGGAGGGGGTAGGTGGTGGGAGTAAATTATGATGGAAGAGGTAAGGAAGTTAGTATATTATTATGAAAACCACTAGAAATCAATTTGGTTTTATTATGGCACCAAGAGGTGCCAATAGGTTTCATATTTTAGTCAGGTTCATGAGAACCTGCACAGCTTGTTGACAATGATCTTAAAACCTTGTTTCTCAAATTCCTTTTACTCCTATCAAAGGTTTTATTTCGACTTTATGAACTCGTAAAATGCTGTATTGAATTGCCGTTTTAGGACTCATTGATATTATCTTATTATGGTCAGTTGAAAAAGCATTTTAAAACCATTTTGTCTCCAGTAAATGCATTAAACGGCAAATTGGCATTGAAGGAAGTCACCATAAGACCAAATAGTTTTATAATAGTCATTGCGAAGAAAAAATGGCTTTATGGCAAAACTGTGATTTTTTCCCAATCGCCATATTGAAATATAAGAAATAATTGAAATTTGGAAAAATGAATGCATCAAATTTTCATTGCCATGCTAATAAACTGTAGATCGGAGACTAATTTGGCCATTCTTTTAGATAATCAGCACTTTTCAGGAAACTCAGGAAACTGGGATTAATTTATCGAATGTATTTGTTTTAATTTGATTTATGTTATTGTAAATTAGCATAATTTCCGAGGCGCATTAATTTTCGACTCTTATTGTGCCAATATTCACCATAAAAATAAAAGCGCATATAATTTGGAGCATAATACGCTGTAGAAACCACAATTTGTTTTGGATATTTTGCCATCAAACAAAATTTACCGCAACACTAGAACTTTTTTTGCTGCTAAATGAATCAGAAGAGCAAAGAATCTAACAAAGCAGAACAACAAGAAACAACCTCGATTTCACAGTGAAGTTTGATAGCTGTGGCCATTTAGCCACATTCTGGTTTTCATGGCAGCCAACAGGTTATATTAATGTTCTCAAGTGGTCATAACATCTTTCACTAGAACGTTTTCAAAATCTTTATGTTATTATAAAGGTTTTATTAATTTGTGATCACAACCGTCTTTAGAGTGGGCCATTTTGTACAAATGTCGGCTTTAAAGAAGCATAGAGGAGGTGTTGGTAGACAAAACAGTTTTGATTGTAGTTTTATCAACAAAGCCGGGAGAAGTGCTATGCGGCTGGAATAACACTAAAATTGTTACTTGGGATACTAAAGGGTGTATTCGATAAAAATGGCACACAGAAAATCTTCTGTAACTTTTGAATCGTATGAGTAAAAAACCTAGAAATTTGAGTAGATCTTATCCATAGTGTATTATTTACATCTGCCAAGTTTCGTAGTTATACATTCAGCAGTTCCAGTCATGTCGTCGAAACAAGAAATTGTCCGTGAGGAAATGTTGTGCACTCACAATCAAAATCCAGGGGCGTCCCACCGGTGGATTGCTAAAAGGCTTGGAATTGCAAATACAACTGTGTCTCGTGTAATAAGAACCTTTAAGCGTCTGAGTGTCCAAAGGAAGGAAGGGAGTGGTCGTAAAAGTGGTCCAATGGACAGTAAAATGGCCAGGAAAGTCGTACAACAATTCAAGAACCGTCCAAACATGTCAATTCGAGATGTCGCTAAAAAGTCTAAGGTGTCAGTCGGTTTTGTGCAGAAAACCATGAAGCGTGCTGGGTTACATGTTTACAAAGTGCAAAAAGCCCCAAACCGGAATGAAAAACAAAACATCACTGCGAAAATCCGCGCCCGGAAACTTTACACGAAGCTGCTCACCAAATCCGGTTGCATCGTGATGGATGACGAAACATACGTCAAGGCCGACTTCCGTCAACTTCCTGGGCAAGAATATTTCGTTGCCAAGTTGAAATTCGATGTTCCGGAGGATGTTCGATAGAAGAAACTATCGAAATTTGCAAAGAAGTTTCTAATCTGGCAGGCGATTTGCGGATGTGGTGAAATAAGTGCTTCCTTCATCACTTCCGGAACAATAAACGGTGCGATTTACACGGAAGAGTGCCTTAAGAAGCGGCTCTTGCCATTCATTAAGAACCACAAAGGATCAACTCTGTTTTGGCCTGATCTAGCATCCTGCCACTACGCTCGAAACGTATTGGAGTGGTACCGAGCCAACAGAGTCAATTTTGTGCCAAAGGATATGAACCCACCAAATTCACCGGAACTTCGTCCAATTGAAAAATTCTGGGCAATTATGAAAACGGAACTTTGCAAACATCCCAAAACTATAAAAACAGAGCTTGAATTGAAGAAAATATGGGTAAAAACAACAAAAACACTGGGAAAATCGGTTGTACAAAATTTGATGGGTGGAGTGAAAAGGAAGGTGCGGGCATTCGGGATGGGAGGCGAAATTGAATAAAACAAATGTTGTAAATCAAAACTCATTAGTAGTTCTTCATTCCCTGAAAATTTCAAGAAAATCCGATAATCAGTTTAATTTTGATGAGTATATATGTGTGTGCCATTTTTATCGAATACACCCTTTAATAGCACTTAATTGTTATCTCAATGCAAACATTTTGTAAGTTTTTCTGAACAAATGGTGTATGAATGAAGTCATTTTGTTTAGTGGAACGAGCGATATTAACGTTCAAAAACCTTTCACTTTAGCGTAACGCATTTTTCAAAATTTTGAAATTGGTATAGAAAAGAGAAACGTAGTCATACGTTAAAACAACCATAAAATTGAAATAGTGTACATTCAGTAGCATAATTCTACGTAACCGCACCGTCAAACCATAAATTTTAAGCCCGAAGCTTTAAACCACTGGTCGACCACCAAAAACAAACACTTGAACATCAACAGTTGATAGGAATAAACTAGGAGCACTACCATCTGCACAAATTCCACTCAATATTTACTGAATAGCTTGTCAACAACAATGCTCGAGCGTTGTATTGATTCTATGCACCTACCGCCACGTCCCATTCTCAATCGATTGCCATTTCCATAAAATAGTAAACAAAACTTCGTGTCCAACCCATCAGACCACTTTTAATTCAGCATACTACTGCATTGGCCACTGACCACCGATACCAGGATCTGTTCCATGACCACATTGTGTGCGGTTTGCTGATGCACGCCGGCATTTTTATCGGCACCCACGCTGCCAGTCGACCCGGCACACATTCATCATACATCCGATATCCATGCATTAAACCGACCGAACTGTGGTCAAGGATACACTATAACTACATGCACGGTGCAACTACGTAGTGGTCGATTGCAGCTTTTGTTCATTGGTGAACCAGTCTCGTGAGCACCCCCGACCAGCACCGGAAGGAACTGGTCAAGTTGCCCCACTAGAAGCATGTCCACACGGTTGGTTGAAGCTTATCTATCTGAGTAGAAATTGATTGGCTGCGTCCAATTATGATTGTGAGGAAATTTGCATTTTAATGGGTGGTGATTGTTGTGAAAGATTGGAAAATCTGCTTTGAACTTTATCGGAATCGATTACTCAGAGCAGTCAAGGCCAAACACGCGGCCTACTACTCTTTATAAGACTCTCCATCATAGGAAAATCGATCAAACTTTTCCTAGACCCGGTAACCATGAATGCTCTAGACAGCAATGCCATTCCAACTAGCGAGGCAAAATATAGATAATTAGGTTAAAAATCCATTTTTCCGACTTGGGAATAGTGCCAGCTTGCAATATCCTAGTCAAAAGCTCTAACAGCTCGTAAAATTGCCATTGGAGCTTCCAGCTTCACCGTCTCTTATCATCATATCGATATCCGGCCGTCAAATTCAATTCGGCATTGACTAGACTGGAAAATTGGTTTATCGTTGGCTCGGTTGCTCCCAATTGGTTTTCAACGATCGATTAGTTCGAACGGAAAGTAGGAGACGGATTACACGGGTAAAGCTACCTTCACCTAGCTTTAGAAAGAGCAGACAAATTCGATCAAATTTGCGTATCAATGTCGAAGAAGTGGCTCTATATAAAGAAAGGTGAAGAATTCTTTCGGGCGTCGTCGTCGGATGCAATTATCTTTACTTTCGATGAAGATTTTTGCTCGCCGTTTAATTAGATAATCCTGTTGAAGGGTGAAAAGGATGAGAATGGTTCGGTTTGTCTATTTTTTTTTCTTTGACACTTTTCCGTTACGGACTCAAATCTTACAGAGGATGTAGTTTTAGATAAAATAAATGTTATGATTGGTGTATTTTTGGCAATATACTGTAGCTTTTTTCTATAGCCACATACAATTTTTACTTGCAATTTATGGACCAGCTCTAAAGCTAAACTACTTGCTTTTAAATTTTTATAATAGGTTAAAAAATGCTTTACATTAAAATTAGCAAAACGTTATAATTGGATCTTTATTGGTGTGTAGGTAGAAAATTCAGAGGCTGTTTTCTAAAGCTGCGCTCACTTTTAAAATGGATACATGCTAAAATATTCATGCTTTTTAATATTTTCTGTAATTCAATATCAAGTCGGTGCAATCTTCCAACTAAGGGCTTTAAAATATTCACTTCAAAATTCTCCCATGTTTCCAAAATTATCTCGTTCTGGTCAATTACACTGTTGTACCAACAATCAATGTGCAACTAGCGATTTGAAATTGGTTCACTGTTGTAGAACCCCTAGGTCCGAAGTATACCTTGCAGTCTGCACCTTGCAATAATTCTTGCGCTTTTCGGTACCTTCCGGTACTAGTATCTTGATTGTTGTTTTGATTCACTATGTTATTTTGACACAACATTTGAGAATGTGTTGGTGTGAGCTATGTTGTTAGGAGCGAATCATTGAGCTTGGGACCGAGCTTGGGACCGATGTGCTAGTACTGACTGAGCCAAGAAAAATATCGTATTTGTTCGGGACCTACTGGTCTTAGAGTTAGTCTATGGTTGTACTACTTTTTATCGGCATAAATCCGCCGCACAATGGTTCCCCATATGTTTTCTGTGGGGGCGGGGGGGGCCCCCAAAATATTTTTGTGGTGGAGGGATTTGTGGTGTGGTGTGGTGGTGAAAAAAAATATTATAAAAAAAAAAAAAAAAAATGATAGTTGTTTTTTTTAGCGTGTGAGTAAGAGTTGATAAAATGTTGACTGAAACAAGTAAAGAGTGTAATGTTTATGTTGACAAAATTCATCACAATCGGTTAACTGGTTCAAGGTGAATTTAATATCTCAGGTGGTCCATTTTTTTCAGTTGGTAGGGAAGACGGGTGGAGTAGCGAGGTATGAAGTGAGATTAAACAGTGGAGCGAAAGAGCAAGGAATACTCAATATTGTATTACGCACATAATGACAGTTGTTGATTGCATGTTTGCCAGGGAGTGAAGAGTTACATATTAATGTCTGTCTGTCTGTCTGTCTGTCTGTCTGTCTGTCTGTCTGTCTGTCTGTCTGTCTGTCTGTCTGTCTGTCTGTCTGTCTGTCTGTCTGTCTGTCTGTCTGTCTGTCTGTCTGTCTGTCTGTCTGTCTGTCTGTCTGTCTGTCTGTCTGTCTGTCTGTCTGTCTGTCTGTCTGTCTGTCTGTCTGTCTGTCTGTCTGTCTGTCTGTCTGTCTGTCTGTCTGTCTGTCTGTCTGTCTGTCTGTCTGTCTGTCTGTCTGTCTGTCTGTCTGTCTGTCTGTCTGTCTGTCTGTCTGTCTGTCTGTCTGTCTGTCTGTCTGTCTGTCTGTCTGTCTGTCTGTCTGTCTGTCTGTCTGTCTGTCTGTCTGTCTGTCTGTCTGTCTGTCTGTCTGTCTGTCTGTCTGTCTGTCTGTCTGTCTGTCTGTCTGTCTGTCTGTCTGTCTGTCTGTCTGTCTGTCTGTCTGTCTGTCTGTCTGTCTGTCTGTCTGTCTGTCTGTCTGTCTGTCTGTCTGTCTGTCTGTCTGTCTGTCTGTCTGTCTGTCTGTCTGTCTGTCTGTCTGTCTGTCTGTCTGTCTGTCTGTCTGTCTGTCTGTCTGTCTGTCTGTCTGTCTGTCTGTCTGTCTGTCTGTCTGTCTGTCTGTCTGTCTGTCTGTCTGTCTGTCTGTCTGTCTGTCTGTCTGTCTGTCTGTCTGTCTGTATGTCTGTCTGTCTGTCTGTCTGTCTGTCTGTCTGTCTGTCTGTCTGTCTGTCTGTCTGTCTTCTGTCTGTCTGTTTGTCTGAACCTCATAGGCTCGAGAACTACTGAACCGATCAGCGTGAAATTTTGTATGGAGCAGTTTTTGGGGCCGGGGAAGGTTCTTATGATTGTTTAAGACTCCTCCCTTCTCTGGAAAGGGGGTCTCTCATACAAATGAAACACTCATTTCTACATAACTCGAGAAATAATCAAGCAAAAGAAACCAAACATAGCATGTGAGAGTATTTAGAAGCAAAAATTGTTTTAATGATGGTTTGAGACCCCTCCCTTCACTGGAAGGGGAGGCTCTTATACAAATGTAACAGAAGTTTCTGCATAACTCAAGAACTAATCAAGCAAATGGAACCAAATTTGGCATATGGGGTTTTCTGGAGGCGAAAAATGTTTCTATGGTGGTTAGAGACCTCTCACCTTTTCTAGAAGGGGGGCTCTTATACAAATGAAACTGAAATTTAAATGATTTTTTGTCTGTCTGTCTGTCAGAACCTTATATAATAGAAAACTACTGAACCAATCGACATGAAATTTTGTATGCAGGAGATTTTGGGGCCAAAAAAGTTTTTTATGATAGTTTTAGACCCCTCCCATCTCTATAAAGGGAAGCTCCCAAACAAATGAATCACACATTTCTGCATAATTCGAGAATTAATCATGCAAAGGAACCCAAATTTAGCATGCGGAAGTTTTTGGAGGCAAGAAATGTTACTATGGTAGTTTGAGACCCCTCTCCTCTCTAGAAAGGGAGGCTCCCATGCAAATGAAACAGATGTCTCAAGAACTAATCAAGCAAATGGAACCAAATTTGGCAGGTGGAGGTTTTTGAAGGCAATAAATGTTTTTCAGTTGACTCGAGCCCCTCCTTTTTATGAAAGGAGGGCTCATATACAAATCAAATACATATTTCTGAATAACTCGAGATATTATGAAGTAACTGGAACCAAATTTGGCACGTGAAGGTTTTCGAAGGCAAGAAATGTTTCTATTGTGGTTTTAGACCCCTCCGCCTCCTGATAGTGGGGTCTCCCATACAAATGAAACACGAATTTCTGCATAACTCGAGAACAAATCAAGCAAATGGAACCAAATTTGGCATGTTTAAATAAATGTTTTTAAGGTGGTTTGAAACCCCTCTGCTTTCTGGAAGGGGAGACTCCCATAAAAATGAATAATAATTTTTAGCATAACTCGAGAGCCAATGAAGCAAATGAAACCAAATTCGGCATGTTGAGGTTTTTGGAGGCAAAAATGTGTCTATGGCAGTTCAATACCCCACCCCATTTTGAGAGGGGGGGGGGGGGGGCTCCCATACAGATTAAACGCAAATTTCTGCGTAACTGGAGAACTAATCAAGTAAATGAAACCACTTTTAGCATATGGGGGTTGTTGGAGGCTAGATTTCTATATACATACAAATGAATTTCTGTCTGTCTGTCAGACCCTTATAGACTCGGAAAGACCTGAACCGACCAACGGAAAAATGTGTATGAAGGGGATTTTGGGGCTGGGGAAGGTTCTTATGATTGTTTGAGACCCCTTCTCTCTCAGGAAGGGGGCTCTCATACAAATTAGACACAAATTTCTTCATAACCCGAAAACTAATCAAGCAAATGGAACCAAATTTGGCATGTGGGGGGTTTTTAAGGCAATGATTGTATGGTGGTTTGAAAAACCACCCCCCTCTGGAAGGAAGGGCTCCCATACAAATGAAACCAAAAATTCTACCAAAAATGAGAATTATCGGGTAAGAAGCATGTTTTGATAGTTTAAATCCCTGCTTATTCAAGAAAAAAAAAACTCATTCCGAAAAAAACCATAAACGTGCCAGTTATATTAAATTTCCCATCATTAAGTTGCAAGCGTAGCAGCGCACGCACCGGGTTCAGCTAGTATCCAATCAACATCAATTATCAACTTAGAGGTTTGTAGAAATTGTAGAGATGTCTTGTGATTAATTTTATTATCTTTAATTATGGTTTTCTAGATGGTATGGTTTTGTGGAGTGAGGAATTGTGAAAATAAAAAGTCATCAAGGAAAGATAGCGTGGCTTTTCACAAGTTCCCGAGTGATGACTTCCAAGCGCATCAGTGGATAGTTTTTTGCGGACGTGGGGAGAATTGGACTCTGACATCGAATCAAGGGATATGTTCGGAGTAATTTGAATCGGCATCATACGATTATTGGTACCAGCAGTGCAGACAGCTTCTTCCGGAGAGTAAGTCGTAATATTGTTCTTCCACTTGTTAAGCGAAACCAAAGGCGCAGTCGTTTTCACTCCCTTTCCACACGTTGAGCACAATGTCGGAAGTAGTGTGCTATATAATGCTTTAGATATGCTAGGCATCGGCATCGCAGATGACACCCTGTTCTATCAGCGACCATTACCTATGGCAGTTCCGTCGCTTTCTTCCGTCCAACATACCGTGGTCGATCAAGCAACGCTTGTGAGTGAACCAAAACTTGCAGCAGTCCCATCGCATGTTCTGAGTCAACATATCGGCCACCACCTGTAGCAATTTCCGATGCAATTCAGTCGTGTCCTTCAAGTCAGGCAGCAGTTCTATCGGGTGCTGTGGGTGCTGCTCATGCAACGGACGCGCTTGAACCTCAAGTAGCAGAAGTTCCGTTGTGTTATTCGTGCTCACATACCACAGATGCTGATATCGTAGCTCCTGCATCTGGAATGATCGATCCGTGGATCTCTGGAGAAGGTATGAGTATGCTAAACTGAGATGTTTCTTCGAATGCTCTCGTTTAAACCTTCCGTTACTACTGCCCCCACCCCCTACCCCCTTCTGACCTGGGTTGAATTCCATACAAGTTTTCCAACAATTTTGATGCATTTGGATATAACAGTTTTCACATTGAAATGCATTTTCCAGAAAATTGCTATTTATTAACACCCATTTTGATTCCGGTATAACTCCAAAACCTTGTGGCTTTTCCAAAAGTTCCCGTTCCGACAGTCGAGACGCAAAATTCATCGGGGGCAGACATGAAAAGCCCACCAAATCCATTCAGGAGGAGATTGTTGTTGAATACCACTCGGTACTGAAACCACACGCAATGGACACACCAACCGGTGAGACTATTGGCCAAGATGACGACGACGACGATGACGGTGACGGGTGCGATACCGCCGCCGGCGGAAACTTAAACGAATCATCAAGTGAAGAGTCGAGTGAAGACGAAGCCACTGGAACCAAAGAGTCTCAAGATGAACCGAGAAGATCCACAAGAGCCATGAGAGGAACCTTGCCAGCATGCTATCCAGAAATCACCGGGGTCATCAGCACCAGGCGAGCCGAGAAGCTACACCGAAGCAATTCAAAGCCCGGAGAAGGAAGCTTGGCAGAAAGCCATGCATGAGGAAATGCAGTTCTTACTAGACCACCAGACGTGGGAGTTAGTACCGCTGCCGCCCGGGAGGAAGACCGATGGATGCAAATGGACCTTGAAGAAGAAGCAGGACGAAAGCTGCAACACAGTGCGAGGCCAGGTTGGTCGCACAGGGTTTCACCCAAAAATACGGGACAGACTTCGATGAAGTGTTTTCACCAGTCGCACGGCAATCGACTATTCGTACGTTACTGAGATGATGATGTCAAGACCACATACCTATACGTCAAGTTAGATGAGGAGATTTACATGCGACCACCCCCTGGATTCAAGACGGATGACAAGGTTTTTCATTTGAAGCGTAGTATCTATAGGCTGAAGCAGTCAACAAGGGTCTGGAACCGCAAAATCGATGACACATTCAAGAAAATGGGGTTTCATCCAACGACATCAGACCCCTGTCTGTACGGGAAGGAAGAGAACGGTAAGCGCAGCTACATAATCATTTACGTCAACGACATGCTAGTTTGTTGCTACTTGAAGAGGGAATTCGAGGTAATAGCTAAGGCGTTGGCAAAGCAGTTCAAGTTCTCGAGCCTGGGTGAACTGCTGTTCCTGGGAATCCACATCGAAAAGCAAGACGGCCACTACACGCTGAACCAGGCCAGCTACATCGAGAAGATCGTAGAGCGTTTGGGACACAAACACGCCAAGCCGTCCAAAATTCCACTCAACCCCGCTTACGTCAAGCAAAAGGAGGAGGAAGACCTTCCTACCAAGGAATCGTACCGCAGCTTGGTATGTACAGGGGATGATCAAAAAGGAGAAGACTAGCAAAATTTTGTCCAGATTCAAAGTGATACAGTTCGGTGAATAAATAACCGATTTTGATAAAACTAGAAGTGTTCGACGGGGAATTTATTCTAGTTTTAGAATGTTTATTCAAAATTTCATTTGATTTCCGGCCACCGGAGATAGCACGGATATTTTGAGGTTATGTCAAATGTGCTAATTTTCTGCAGCTCGTTATTTTTTATGTTACTTGAAAATCGGAAATATAATATTTTTCTCAGAAACTAGAATTCATAGTTTGCTATACGTTGCGGTCAACGCGCGGCCAGACATCTGTCTCAGCACATCACTACTTGGGAGAAAGGTGACGAAGCTGATCAACATGAACTGGACCGAAGCGGGTATTGCGGTACCTGAATTCGACGAAGAACCTGTGTCTCCACCTGGGATCCGAAAACCAAGGCTTGGAGTGCTTCGTCGACGCTGAGTGGGCTGGAGATGAAGGAGATTGAAAGTCCAACTCTGAGCACTTAATCAAGTTTGGCGGTGGACTGGTAAGTTGGGGCACCAGTAAGCATTGCCTTATCTTCCACAGAAGCCGAATTCGTGGCCCTAGCGGAGGGATGCCAGGAGCTGCTCTGGATGCGAAAGCTTATGTCGGAGCTCAACGAGGAACTAGTCTCCCCAATCGTTGTGTGGGAGGATAACCAATCCTGCATCAAGATGATCGAATCCGATTGCTTGCAGAGACGGTTCAAGCATATCGACACGAAGCATGCTTCCACTCGAGATCTGCAGCAGCAAGGAATCATCGGCCTACGCTACCTGCCGACCGACCAGATGGAAGCCGATCTGACGACGAAGCCATTGGAGCGGGTGAAACTGGAACGGCATCGGAACGCAATCGGAGTCCGAGGCAACCTAGACATTAACCGTTGACTTCGTTGAGGAGGAGTGTTGTGCGTTGATTCGAATCGCGTGCAACGAAGCAACCCTAGAATAAATTAAATAGATCAAAGCAACCATGTTACAAGAACAGAAATAAATTTTCACTAGTCATTTCCCATCGTTCAACCAAACCAGTCGGTTTTTTTATTTGTCTGCTCTGCAACAATCCGAACTAGAGGTACCAACCCGGGATTCCTTTTGTGTTGGTTCAGTAGGCATTCGCATTTTTGCCTACACATTTAACACACACACGCGCGCGCCAATACGACGCAAGCTGTCATTTCCATTCAAAACATTGTTTTCATTCACTGATTACTGCTTCTGTGTTCATTGAATAATTTAGGATTGCCGTTACATCAAAGTAAGTAGTAATACAAAATTTGTGCTAATGTAGCCTTCCATCCTATTATTTTAAAGGCATGGCTGAAATTTGGAAACACTTCGATAGAATTGCTGATGACAAAGAATGGCACATGAAGAACAAACACGACATGGATTTCAAACACCCCACAAATCCAAGTGAGTCTGCTGCGAAAGTTAAATCATCCACACCGAATGTCCCAGTGAAACAAGAATCGATGCTCAAGTTCGTTAAACGTCAGTCACGGGCGGAAGTTGTAGCTTGGCTGGCAGTAGAGGACGGATTTTCGACCAATGCAACCAACAGCAAGTTCATCAGACAATCGATCGCAGATCGTGGATATTCTCTGCCAACGTCGAATACATCCGTCATGAAGCTGGTCGCCGAATACAATGGATACGCTCAGCAGCAAACGCGGGATGAAACAGTGAAGCGTATCGATAGTCACACTTTGGACGAGTGGACAAGTCTAAGCAACAAGCGCTACTTAAACGTGAATGCCAATTTCGCTGACGGATCATTCTACAACCTGGGTATCGGAAAAATTCGTGGATCACTACCTGCTGAAACGGTTTTGGAAATGGTCAAGGATATGGTCCGGAAATTCGGTATTAAGGATGGAAACATTGTAGCATCAACGACTGACGGAGCTCGAGTGATGACAAAGTTTGGAAGATCGTCGGATTACCTTCATCAGCAGTGTTACAACCATGCGATTCACTTGGGGGTTTGCGATGTCCTGTACAAGGATCAGCCACCGGTACCAATTGAAAATGAGGATTCAGATAGCGACGATTCGGATAGTGATAACTACGATGATGAAGTTGGTTCTTCGGGTAAATATATTGGAATGTTCATGTTCATATTAAAGAAAACAGCTAATTTATTTCAATTATAGACTTGTACACCACGCGATTTGGAGAGGCTCTTAAACGTATTCGAAGAGTAGTGAATTTTTTTTCGAAAATCGCCTGTTTAGAATGCACTGCTTCAAGAAAAAATCACGAAAATGTTACAAAAACTACTTCAACTGTGTGTGGACGTCAAAATTCGCTGGAACTCGACTGACACGATGCTGAAGCACTTCATTCGCGGTTTTGATTGCATCAAAGAGACACTTTCCGAAATAGGCCCTTCAGGTCTTATCTTCAGCCAATCAGACTCGCTTCGGAAGCATTGGGAAGAGGAGATGCAACATTGCTGTCTGCGGAAGGCAGCTTGAGTTTCGTTTATTCTAAGCTTAAGAAAAGTAACTCCAAAGTTAGAAACGACCTCTTCGATGCAATCACGAAAAGAATCAACGAACGGCGCCAAACGGAAACAATAACAGCGGTGAAGTTCCTTCAAGGTCTTCCGTTGTCAACGCAAGTGCCAGCAGAACTGAAAAGCTCATCGAAAACGCAAATGATTAAGTTCATCATGGAACTGGGAGTTCGATTGTTGCAAGACTGTCAAAGACAGACCAATGATGATGATGCCGAGTTGAATGCTGGATTTTCCGGTATGCATGACGATTCAGGATCGACACCATCGAGCATGCGTGAAGAACTGGAATCGGCTATAAAGGAATATGCCAACCCGTCCCAGACTGATTCGGTAATGATTGATTTTTCAAAAGTAATTGCGAAAGAGCTGTCACTTTTTGAGCTACATGGTAAGTTGAGCCCGAATCGTGAAATCATTTTCGACGGCTTAAAATCAATCAAACCAACGTCAACCGATAGCGAGCGCATCTTTTCGAACTCCGGAAATATCTGTTCTAAAAAGCGAACCTCACTGTCCGATGAAAGCATTAATAACATGGAAATGGAACCTCTATTCGTGATATCTGAGCTGCCTATTGTTCAGTGCACAAAAGAATTTTGGACGTTAGTGAGGACGATGAAAAATATGACGATGCTGTACAGCAACAGTGCCGTTTCGAAAAAACTTACATGGGTTTGAAAAATCGCCTCACGAAAGTGCTATCTGTTGCTGCTCTCGATACTGCCCATGCCTCTGTACTGCTCTCGGATCTAAAACTGCCACGCATGAATCTACCAATTTTTTCTGGAAACTATCTTAAGTGGCAGTCGTTTATTGATCTATTTCAAAGTATGCTTGATCAAAATCCATCGCTCAAAGATAGCCTGAAATTCTATTTCCTGAAAACGAATCTTTCAGGGGAGGCTTCAACTCTCATCTCTCATATCAAAATTGAAGATGCAAATTATGCTCCAGCTATGGAAAAGCTTAATTCCCGCTACGACAAGTCACTCGAGATAGCTCAAAAGCACATTGAACGTTTTCTTTTCGTTTCCGTCTGCTCAAGGGTTGCGTTCATTGCACGACGTCTCCGACGAAGTTTGTCGAGCTCTTCAAACGATGCAGAGAGAGGTCCGTGATATATTGCTGCTATTAATCCTCACAGAGAAATTGGATTCCGAAACTAAGCATCTTTGGTGCCAAAGGATGGCTGAAATGTCCGAAGATGAAGCCACCCTGAAAGCTTTCCTTGCGTTCATCGATTCACGCAGTTTTGCTTTGCAATCTGCACAGCCTTTCAAACAACGGGCAGTTACTACATACAAGCACTATTTGAAGCCACAGTATAAAGGAGCAACAACATTCGTCGCCACCAATACTTCTTCGAAATGCGACGTTTGTTCTAAATCACCTCATCCAATATATCAGTGTGGTAAGTTCATCCACATGAGCTCGGAAGAAAGGCTTTCGACGGTCAGTTTTCAAAGGCTGTGTCGCAATTGTCTAAAAAGGCATCCTGGTGAACCATGCAAAGCTTGAAACTGCCGTAAGTGTGGTTTACTGCATCACACTCTGCTGCACACTGCAATCGTATCTCCAAACCATCTAACAGCTTCATCAACATCGTTTGTTACCCACACATGTGCTGGTTCGGCCGTTCAATCGCTAATTTCGGCCCTCGATTCCAGTTCTGATTTCGACGCTTCCAACGTCCTGCTCGCGACCGTGTCTATCGATGTTTTAGATAAATACGGACGACCACATGCCTGCCGTGCTGCTCTTGACTGCGCATCTCAAGTAAGTTTTATCAGCGAGAGTCTTTGCAATGATCTTGGACTCGATTTGTTGGAAGCTGATATGGATCTAGAAGGCATCTCATCGACCCCGGCGCATGCAGATAAATGCGTGCAAATCATCGTAGCATCCCGATGCACGGACTATCGAACCACAGAACCATTCATGGTGCTTGAGAAAATTACCAAAACACTTCCTGTTAAACCAGCGAACATCGACGATTGGCCCATACCATGTTCCATAACACTGGCTGATCCATAATTTGACCGTCCTGGGAAGATCAGCGTGTTACTTGGTATAGAACTTATCTTCCAGCTGCTCGAGCCTGGAAAAATTTCCCTCAGTTGTATTGACAGTCTCAACATGTTTATTGTCCATATAATCCAGCAGTTGCGCCGATTTTGGGAGTTGGAGGAATATTCTACAGCTACACCCTACCTAAGCGAAGTAGATAAGCGATGCGAAGAACATTTTTATAAACACAAATCTAGAGACGCCCAAGGGAAATGGCACGTTACACGATCACCGTTTCTGAGATCTCCGGCTCTGCTAGGTGATTCCAAACAAATTGCAGAAAAGCGTTTAACTCATATCGAGCGAAAATTGAAACAAAATCCTCATCTCAAGCAGGACTACCATGCTTTCCTTCGCGAGTACTGTGAGCTTCGTCACTCATCGATTGCACTACCCCAAAGGTTGCCATCTACCTTCCCTTCCATTGTGTGAATTGTAGTTATCCCCCAAATATCCTCCGGCTGTTGAAATTAAATCCGTGCATTGGTTTGTAAATTAGAACGATACAAGTATTATCCTCCACATTTCTGTTGCTATCCCTCGAACGGTTGCGTGCAAGCCAATACAGGAAAAAATTAATTTGTTCTATCTTATGAACTTTTGTGAATATTTGGAATTTTATGATGTACTTTCATGTAAAATTGGACGATCTTTCATTTGTAACCATCAGATTTGATCTAGGTAGTGTAAAACCCTTGGAGGATAAGGATCTGTAGTTATCCCCCAGGGAACCTTACAACAGCTGGAGGATATTTGGGGGATAACTACAATTCACTCCGCTATGAGGCGACTCTATATCGACTTCTAAACTGCTTATAATCATCAATTCACTTGCGAAAAAGCGGAAAAAAATACTCTAATTTAATCATTTATCTTCGCGTGGCACAATATAAACCGCACTAACAAACACAATTAAGCTGATATTAACTTTTCCTCCGGGTGCGGGGGCAAAGCACAAAAAAAAGGGAAAAAACACCAAGCCATTCAAAATTTGGGGGAGGGAATCGATTGTATTCCTTACATCTCACACAAAACACGGGGAGATTTTGTGTTATTTCTCTGTGCTTAGGTTGAATTACGAATATATTTTTGATTTTATTTTTCGCGAAAAGGATGCAGCAAAAACAAAACACGTCAGTTTCCAAGCACGGCTTGCTGCGATTTCTCATGCGTGTCAAAGAAAGACTTGGGCTAAAAACATACAGTGTGTGTGTGTGTGTGTGTGTGTATATACAATCCAACGACCACCGTCCGGCAGTGTTTTTATGGAAGAAAAATGTTTGCAGTTAAACGAACTGTTGTCGAATCGACAAACACTTTTAGCGCGGGAGTTGGAAGGTGATAGCTCTGTTGGGTTCCAGTGACCCATTTCAGAATGCCTGGTTACTCACGTCCATTCCGAGGTCACTTTCACTCACAACAAGCCCCGCATAGACACAGTACAAACATCAAATGGATATAGGTACTGTGCATACACTTCCATCATCAAATCTTACTGTTTTGAGGATGGCACGTATTTAGCAGTATCGTTCAAATTTAGTTATAATCAGATAGACCTCACCGGAATTTGTTGCTGATATACAGTCTTCATTTGGACGGCTTCCCTGTGATGCTAAAGGAGGCTTTTATGTCTCTACACTCCGTTATTCGGCAAATATTTTCACATCATCCTTCAATTAGTACTTCGCGCACAAATGCAATACAACGAAAATCACAGGTAAAGCACTTCTGGGAAAAAAATTTACTTGAAAATCAGAATCATTGTGCAACGAAAGAAAATAAAACTTCACAGCTCTCCATCTGTACATCTGAAATTATATGCCAGTCACTAAAAAGATTGGCCAAAAGTGGTCAAAATGGTGAAAAGTACCACTGTGCAGAAGCTAATGGGTCATGTTCGAGGAAAAGTTAGGAGTCTTGGCTATGATTAAATATTTTGATTAAACGAGGTATAAAACACAAATACAAATATGATTTGCCAAATAAAATTATTAAAACTAAAAAAAAGACTTTTTTGTTATTTTGAAAGTGTGCTTATACTTTCTGGAACAGTCTATATACACTCGCGCTACTTAGCGAACGAGTTCTGAACTAATGTATACACCATCCGAAAGGCCTTGACCACTCGAACATATTAGCCGAAGATGCCATCTTGCAACATGTCAAGGATCTCGAGATCCGCGTTATTCAGTATTTTTACATGCACACTAGCGCCGCGTAGTGAGACAAATTTGAACTTTTAAATTCACCATCCTGAAGGCCTTGATCTACTGAACAACTTCGCTCCGAAAAGTAACTTTCTATTTGCGTTGTATCACGAGATATTCTAGGATGAAACCAAGAAGGTTCACCCGCATATTTCACTCGAGACCCTCCTCAAGAGGATCTGCGGTTAGTCGGGGGTTGATTTTAGTTTGCTGTTGTTTTGACAAAATATGCTGCCTTTTAACGGCTATATCTTTTTCCGGTGAAGTCGGATTGAAACACTTGCTTGGGCAAAGTTGCTCGTTAAAGGCGAGAAATGTAAAAAAAAAACTTCTGGAGCATTTACTTTTAAACTGAGTGGTTCTAAAAAAATATCAAAATTTAAATTTGACAGTTGGTGAGAAAATTTTCGGTGATTTTGGGACTCAAGTTAAATGAAATTGGCATGAAGCTCTTTTTTCTGATTTTGTCGACCAGTGTAATCCATATGAATTATTTTATTTTCATATTAACTTTGTTTAGAGAATAATGAACTACGGGAAGCCCGCTTGTATCACACATGATATCAGCACCTTTATATACCTGTACTACGACGAACCAGAGAAATGAAAATGCTGAAAATGTGATGCATTAACTGCTGGTCGAATTCTTAGTCTCCCATGCAAGTCTACAGCATGACCCTACCTAGATTCCCCCACCTTCGGCAACGAGACAAGTTTGACATACGGTATTGAGGACCCTTCTGGTACGGCAACTAGGAACTAATGATCCCTTGTTTTTCGTCAGCGCCTGTTCATGCAGCTTTTAGGCCCACGCTTCGGCCATTAACTTATGCTTTACGATTCGGCTCAGTTACTCAATAGCCCAATACACGAAACCGAACTCAAAAATGTACCGAATTTATTGGCCACATCCACGACCAAAATTTCTGGATTCACTTTGAATGTCTTTTCGGCACAATCAAACGTTTCTTGAAACGTTCCACCACTGCACATACAGTGGTGTTGGACATTCAAGCCCTTTGGTTTTCATTGCTTTAGTGAAACTTATGAAAACATCAACATTCTTACTAAACTCAAAAGAAACACTTTGTGAGCAAAATTCGGTCCAAAGATTCTTGATCCGACTACTTGGAGCGCTGGAGTGTCAAAAAAAGGGTGCCAGCTCCGACATCCCCCAACTGAGTACACCTCTGTGGAAATTCACAACCCATCCCTTAGATGCTCGCCTTAAACTGCGGATCACGTATGGCAACGGATAAAGTGCAGTTTTCGCAGGCATCCATATTGATTGATGCAATTCACACCTTCGCGATTTCGCGCTTTCCCTATTCTGCCCAACGTCACGTAGCTTGTAGGTAATTGCTAATACTGGTAAATAGATTACGTTTCAATGAATCGATGTTTGCCCCCGGAATTCCAAATCGTCCTCAGTGACTCCACTCCGAAATCAATAACTACGATTCGTGATTTCCTTCCAGGCCTCGCGCGCCAACAGGAAAACATCCCTTCTGGTAATCTTTCCCAAATCACCGTTTATTCCGGCTTGCAAGATTAAAATCCGGTCCAATTAGCTGCAACTTCCTGACACCTAGATTGAGAGTAATCCCTCCGTTACTGCTGCTCTAAAATGTCCCATCGCTATCAATTTTTGTTCCACGTCCGTTGCATCCTCCTCCTCCTCCTCCTCCTCCTTCCTGGCAGCCGTTTACTGACTGAGTCATACAGATTTTCGGCATCAGCAAATCCCGAACGACGACGACGGGTTGCCGGAAGCGCATCGCTTATGCACGTTAAATTGAAAACGACAAAATTTTAATTAAAATCCAAATGAGTTATCCACCCACGTGAGGACCTCTTCGGAGCGCTCTTCCGAGTGAAATTGTGACAAATGATTTTCTCATTTTTATTTGAGATTTATGCTGAAGGGATGCAGCGGAAAACATGCATGGAATTTTCCGGTCTGTCATCGGCAAACGACGACGACGACGACGACGACGACGCTGATGATGATTGGCTCATAACGATGACGTGTGTATGTGTGAGTGAGACATTGAGCGAGTGTGCGTCGATGCATTTGCTTTCCGTCAAATTCCGGCGGTAGAGTGCAAGAGCGTTCGACAGCCCTGTCAAAATAGTGATTACAATTTGATTTTCAGACGAACTTTAATTTCCTGCAGTTTGACGACATCGACGACGACGACGATTGGGCAAAGTGAGTTATGACAATTTTGTCAGAAACGAGAGTTGTAAATCCGAAAGTTGTTGTCGTGCAAGGTTCCCGTCGTCCTCACTACCGATTGGATGCGGAGGACTGCCTAATGGCACTAACTTCCGGAGCAATAATTCACTCAGCAGTCAATTTCATGGAACCACAGTGACAGCAGCAGTGGAAGTACTAGTGCTTTAGCAAGACTCTCGGTGTGGCTTGATGGAACTTTTCGTATGAAAGGTTCAGGCGTTGTACTGGTAAAGGGTTCATCAGTTGTGGCGAAGGTGCGATTCACTCAGTTGCCCGCTGAGGGTGGAGCATTTATCATAATTGATTACTGTTTCATCCGTGGAAATTTGTAGTGACTTTGCCGGGGAGGGTTTGTAATGATTTTTAGGCAAGGCTGCCAGAGGGGAAGATGTTGAAGTAGATGGAATCTATTTACTTCCAACAAAGTAAAGCTTGAGTTATCTCACGGGATGTCTTCAATTTATAGCGAGTATCCTTAAACCAAAATTAAAAAAAAGTAAGATTCTATTTCGATTTCGTATGATTCTCTTTCATTTTTTTCACTATGGTGACTTGAAGAAAAAACGCAACATTAGCTGGGGGCCAAAAATGCACTCATCAATTTGTTTCGAAAATTTCAATGCGTGCGTTGTTAGTATATGAGTGGGAGAATGTATTCCGATAATGGATCTACAAGAAAAAAAAAAGAATTAATCCAGAGTCTTCATCAAGATTCAAACCGCGGCTGACAACGTTGCGGCTTCGTGCGGTAACCATTCAGACATATTAACTAAGGCTCTACAGTTGTTTCGATTTTCGAGGCACTAAGCAGTACAGCAGTGAAGGCAAATAGATATGTTTTCACCCATTTGTGTGCCACCTGCCCTTGATGATATTGTTTACTTCATAAAATGTTTTGTGGATCAAGATGGGCAGAATTGGCTTGTCATGTGGCTTTGATAAGAAGGCTTTCTTTCTTGGGTGGCGCATTTTTTGCCACCTTTTCAAACTTTTGGGTGTTGATGAGGCATTATCAAGCTTGGTGGTTTATAAAAATACTGTTGGCACTCAGTTAACTTGAGGACTATAAGATCAAATTGAAGTGATGTAAGAATTATACCTTTTCCTTACCCTTTTGATTTGTGAAGTTTTGTTGGGCATAACAAAATCAATCAAATTGATCAATAACATTTTGAGGATTATTTTTTACTTCCATTAGCAAAAATGTCCTTGATTTCTCCGTTTATTTATGTAATTTCCCAAAGATAAAATGATTTGACTATTACCTCGGAAAAATTAACATTTACGACTGCTTCTTCTCGAAGAATTTTCAGATCTTTGGTGATTTTATGTAAGAATATGTGCGTGTAAAAACTAAACCCCACTGTGCTGGCAGTGGTTAAATAGAAAATTGCTGTCTGTTTTTTTTTTCAGGCAGATTTAGTCCGGAAGTTAGAAAGTGAAAGCTATCGTAGCTCCAGTAACCCATAATAGAACGCCTGATATTTTGTGTGCATTCCAAGGTCACTCTCACTAAAAATCAGCTCCACGTGTTTACTCTGCCATCATCAAATGGTTTATGGTTTCATGAACACGCGTAACTACGACGGGATACGAGCCAGCCCAAGGCTAAACATCTCGATAATATAGAAAAAAAAAAAATAGATAATGTGCTAAAACTCATTCACTCCACCACACCACCACCAATATAAAATAGCAAGCCTCGGTTGCTAACAGAATGGTGAACGAGTGTGATGTTTCCCATCAAACGGTTCTAACCGAATCCTCGAAAACGAATATTGTAGAAAGTATAAACGAGGAAAAGAGAATCATGCGGAACAAATTTTCATCTTTACGTTATACCTGAATGAATGCGTTCTTCTGACGTTCCAATCATATAGGAAATTGTGCTTTTCTCGAAGGCTAGATTTGCATTCCGTTAACTCGTTGGCTAACATAAAGGATGTACCGAATCAAATTGCACCACTTTTAAATGGCTGTAACTTTTAACCCGTTGGGTATTTTCTATTGAAATTTTGAGTGGAATTAGTTCAATGTGTATGTATTTGTTAACGCTGTGTAAGTTTTACTGCAATCGTTGCGAAGATGAAGTCGGAAGAACAGCAGCGGCGCAAAGAAATTTTGCGCTCGTACCTCGAAAATCCGGATCTTTCTCATCGTGCCATCAGCAGGAAGCTGGGAATGGTACATTCTACGGTGTCTCGTGTTTTAAATCGGTACCACGAACGTTTGACCATCGACCGGAAAGAAAAAAGTGGCAAAAATGGATCTCCGTATAGTGTTGAGGATCTCGAGCGGGTAGTTCAAGCTTTCAAGAGGAATCCCAACAGTTCAGTTCGAGATGTGGCGAGGAAACTTAATCTAACCAAAACTTTCATGCAAGATGCGAAAAAACGTGAAGGACTACACATGTACAAAGTCCAAAAGGCGCCTAATCGCGATGAACGGCAGAATACGGTAGGTGAAACACGTGCACGGAAGCTATACACCCAGATGTTGACGAAACCACACTGCCTCGTTATGGATGATGAGACGTATGTAAAAACAGACTTCCGGCAGCTTCCGGGGCTCCAGTTTTTCACTGCTCATCATAAATTCGATGTCCCTGAGGACGTTAGAAAGCGGAAGATGTCAAAGTTTGCTAAAAAATATATGATTTGGCAAGCAATTTGCTCGTGTGAAAAGCGTAGCACCCCATTAGTGACAACTGGAACGGTCAATGGGCAGGTACCTAAAGTACCTAAAGGAATGTCTCCAGGAATGCCTACTTCCTCTTCTGGAGGTCACACGATGGTCCTACGATTTTCTGGCCGGATTTAGCCTTGTGCCACTACTCGAAAGAGATTTTGAGTGGTAAAAGGCTAAGGAGGTCAATTTCGTGTCGAAGCATCTCAACCCCCCGTACGTACCCGAATTTCTGCCAATTGAAAAGTACTGGGTCATCATGAAGCAGGCACTTCGGAAGCATCCTTAGGAAGTGAAATCGGATGAATATATGAAGAAAAAATGGATTGTCACGCAAAAAAAAAAAGTTGGTCCAAATGTTGTACAGGACCTTATGTGTAGTGTAAAGAAGAAGGTTCGTGCATTTGGATATGGAATTGAAATTGAATAAAACAAATATGGTGAAATATTTGTTACATGTTTTATTTTAGTCCCTGAAAGTTTCAAGATTATTGGTTGAACGGGCAAATTTTGCCGGACATTTGTGTGTGTCGCAATTTGATTCCGTATACCCTTTATGCTCCTAGCATAGTCGCATGGCTAGAATTACAGTGTAATCGAATTAATTGTGTTTGCGCACTTTTTCGATTTATGGCTCGATTCAAACAAGCTTCTACACTCGTTCTACCACGTCACTGTTACTCATCAGTTTTCTGAGTGTCTGGTGAGCACCAAGAACGTGGTAGAACAAGTATAAGAAGTAGTTTCAATCGAGCCAAAACTTGGAAAAGTGTAGCAACACTCATTGTAAATCTAAGCTAGACTAGGCTAGGCTAGGCTAGGCTAGACTAGCCTAGAAGCATATGTTAACAAACGAGTACACGGAATGCAAATCTATCCTCCGAGAAAGGCACAATATGTATGACCAAAACGACAGTTGTATAATAGCTATCCGTTTTAAATAACTAGAAGACCGAAAGCTACAATCCGAAAACATAACGTCAATCACAGTCAAAGTTACTGTAGTTCCTGGAGTTTCCTGTAGTTCATAGAACTTCTTGAAGTTGTAATTCGGTAGTTCTAACTTCTTGAAGTTCGTATAGTTCGTAGATCTTCATAGCGTAGATTTGATATCCTGTAGTTCGTTAATCTTCCTTTAATTTGTAGAACTTCTTGTAGATCTTCGACTGTAGTAGAATTTGTAGCGGAATCTTCCTGTAGTTCCTAGAACTTCTTACAGTTCGTGGAACATCGAGTAGTTCGTAGAACTTCCTATAATTCGTAGAACTTCTTGTAGTTCGTAGAGCTACCTGTAGTTCGTAGAACTTCTTCTAGATCGTTAAGCTTCCTAAGTTTGTAGAACTTCTTGTATTTCTTAGAGCTTTCTGTAGTTCGTAAAACATCCTATAGTTCGTAGAACATCTTGTAATTTGTAAATATTCATGAAGTTCGAAAAACTTCTTGTAGATCATAGAACTTCATGTAGTTCGTAGAAAAGCCTGTAGTTTGAAGAACTTCTTGTAGTTTGTAGAATTTCATATAGTTCGTAGAAAATCCTCTAGTTCGTTAATCTATCGTTAGTTCCTAGAACTTCCTATAGTGTGTAGAACTTCCGGTAGTGCGTAGAACATCCTGTAGATGTCATCCCGAGACCAGACACCTGTACGTAGATCTTCCTGTAGTTCGTAGAGCTTCCTGTAGCTGGTAATTTTCCTGTAGTTCGTTAATCTTCCTTTAGTTTGTAGAACTTCTTGTAGATCTGGAAAAATCGAATTCCTGGAGTGAGAAATCTGAGAGGATGAGTCAGATAGGGGAGGTAGATCATGAGATGGTAGTTGTAGAACTTCCTGTAGTTCTGTAGTTCGTAGAGCTTCCTGTAGCTGGTTAATCTTCCTGTAGTTCGTTATTCTTCCTTTAGATTGTAGAACTTCTTGTAGATCTTAGAACTTCCTGGAGTTCGTAGAACATCTTGTAGTTAGTGAATCTTCCTGTAGTTCCTAGAACTTCTTACAGATCGTAGAGCCTCGAGTAGTTCGTAGAACTTCTTGTAGATCGTAGAGTTTCCTAAGTTCGTAGAACATCTTGTAGTTCTTAGAACTTCCTGTAGATCGTAGAACTTCCTTTTGTTCATAAGTCTTCCTGTAGTTCGTAGAGCTTCCTGTAGTTCGTAGAACATCCTTTAGTTCGTAGAACATCCTGTAATTTGTGAATCTTCATGAAGTTCCTAAAACTTCGTAGAAAATCCTGTATTTCGAAGAACTTCTTGTAGATTGTAGAACTTCATGTAGTTCGTAGAAAAAACTCTAGTTCCTTAATCTATCGTTAGTTCTTAGAGCTTTCTATAGTGTGTAAAACTTCCTGTAGTTCGTAGAACATCCTGTAGTTCGTAAATCTTCCTGTAGTTCCTAGAGCTTTCTGTAGATCGTAGGACTTCATGTAGTGTGAAGAACTTCCTTTAGTTCATAGAACTTCTTTAAGTTTCTGGATTTATCTGTAGTTCGTAGTGCTTCCTGTAGTTAATAGAACTTCCTGTAGTTTGAAGAATCTTCCTGCAAAGTTTGACTAAAATTAAATTGGTACGCAAAAAAAAACTGTGGTTCGTGAATTAATCAGTTTGAAAAGTCCATTAATGTTTGTTTAGCAGTACTTTTACTAAAACTTCAAATTTACAGCATAAGATGTTTATATTTCTCCAGTTCGAACGAAATCTCGAACCTTCCACTTAAAGGAGCCCATCTGCACCCGCATAGTGGACACGGACACGGAATCAGTGCATTCCTTCCTTTTTGCCTGAATTTGCTGGATGTTCTTGACTGCCGCGACACTTCGTCGTAGTCCCTGCTTAGAAATTAGCCAGTATAGGTCGAAATTCCGGTCCATTCGGAAGATTCATTAGCTTGTGGACAAAATCGATCTTTTTGGCAACATACCACTCCAAATCTAGTGGCAGCTGACCAAATCAGGCAAAACGATGACTTTGCTGACGATACCTGGTTCCAGTTTTTTCGCAGGTTCGCTGAGTCCTTTCCACACTCAGGGTTTCCTTGTAGGTTTTGAGTTCTCAACAAACTGTTGTTTTCGGCATTTTCAGCAGTTTAGCCAGCTTGGAACTGGACCACTCGGATTTTTAAATTTCGCATTATATTTCCGTCGTAGTTGTTTATTTTAGATTCATGGGATGTGTTTTAACAATTCGTGAAGACAAAACATAGTTATTCGGTATTTGCATAAAATTTTCGAACTTTGCGCTTAACTCCGTGCATTAGGGTTTGTACAGACTCTTCAGAAATCGTAGAAGCCGTCTTTGTCCAAATTTGCTGGAAGTGTTTGATGTCTTTGATTCCTTGCTTCTTTCCAGAAAGCTTCCGCTTCATCAGAGCCCAATATCTCTCGATTGGTCGTAGCTCTGGGCAATTTGGCGGGTTTGAGATTTTTGGTCCAATGTTCACTTGATTTGCTTGGTACCACTCCATCACAGTTTAAGCATAGTGGCATGATGCCAAATCGGGCCAGAACAAAGGTTTTTCTTTGTGACTTTTGATGAAGGGTAGCAATTGCTTCTGCAGACACTCTTTCTGATAGATCTCCTTGTTGATTGTGCCTGTAGTGACGAAAGATTTACTCTTTTTGCCACACGTGCAAATTGCTTGCCACACAAGGTTTTTTTTTGGAACATTTCGATGCCTTCTTCGTTTTGAAATGCTCAGCTGTAGCATTTCTGGCCATAGCAGAATAAAAAGCCAGCCCTGGAAGCTGCTTGAAATCCTCCAGGACATAAGTTTCATCGTCCATAACACAGCATGAAAACTTCGTCAAATATTCGCAGTACAAACGTCGAGCCCGTGATTTTGCTGCCAAGTTCTGTTTGTCGTTGCGATTTGGAACTGTTTTTACTTTATACGACTTAAGTTCCAAACGTTGTTTTGATTTTTGGACAAAACCAGGCGACATTCCTATTTTACGAGCCACCGTTCGAATGGAGAGATTTGGGTTTTTCGTTAACACGTACGTCCCCAACCCCTCTGAAATCGAAAAATTCAAATTTAAAATTAATGATACTCCATCATTAGCCATCGGATTTCGATACAAATTTTTGCAATAGATCCCAAAATTATTCTTGTTTGTGAATCTGCCCTGGTAATTCCAAAAATATCCGTAGTTTTGGATTCCAAGGTGGGAGTTTGGGGTAAGTACCTGTTCAGGAATGGTGGACAAAATATTTTTAGATGCGAAACATAGCATGCGGCATATCAAACTTCATGATTTTGCAAAACTAGGTCATCAGACGACATTTTGAGGATTTCTGACTATACTGGCCACTAAAAGAGGTCCTACGGGATACGAGTTCCTCCGGAAAAGTAGCCATAACTAAATCTTTTGCAAAACCTAGCTTGCGACATATCAAACTTCATGATTTTGCAAAACTTTGTCTTTGGAGGATATTCTGAGGGTATCTGACCATACTGGCTACTTAGGGAAGCCCTGCAGGATCTGAGTTCCTCCGGAAAAGTGGCCATATTCAAATCTTTACCAAAACCTGGCTTGCGACTTATCAAACTTCATGATTTTGCGAATCTTTGTCTTCGGAGGACATTCTGAGGGTGTCTGACCATACTGGCTACTTAGGGAGGCCCTGCGGGATCTGAGTTCCTCTGGGAAAGTGGCCATATTCAAAGCTTTACCAAAATCTGGCTTGCGACATATCAGACTTCCTGATTTTGCAAAACTTTGTCTTCTGAGGACATTCCAATGGTGTCTGTCCATACTTGCTACTTAGGGAGGCCCTGCGGGATCTGAGTTCCTCCGGGAAAGTGGTCATATTCAAATCTTTACCAAAACCTGGCTTGCGACATATGACTTCATGATTTTGCGAAACTAGGTCCTCGGAGGACAATATTTGAATTTCTTTCCATACTGGTCATTTGGGTTTTTGAGTACCTCCGGAATCAAATGTTCACCAAAACTTGGCTTGCGACAAATCAAACATTATGATTTTGCAAAAATAGATCTTCGGAGGACATTCTGAGGGTATTTAACCATAATGGCTACTTAGGGAGGCCCTCCGGGATCCGAGTTTCTCCTAAAAATTGGCCATATTGAAATCTTTACCAAAACATGGTATGCGACATATCAAACATCCTGATTTTGCAAAATAAGGTCATCGGATGTTTTCAGAATTTTCGACCATACTGGCCATTTGGGGTGGCCCTCTGGGCCCACTGGAATGCAGCAATTTGATTTGAATATGGCTGAGTGATAGCGATGAAAGACGAGAATTGGTGAGCCTCCGAAGTAAGTGCTTTACTCGATTATCGCATTTCACGGCACAAGTCAGCAGCATCGGCTTGCGTGCACGCTCCTAGATCTTTCAGGTGTTGTCAAGAGCAACATTTCGAGTTTGTATTTTTGCCAACGTATATTTGAAATATCGCAACGGCGTAGCTCAAAAGCAATACACGCACCATGTTTCTTTTGTGATTTGTGTGCAGGACACATTTTTATTTTCATTCACATCAAGGACTAAGCTGAGCCCTGATTCAAAACTGGTCAATACTAACATGAAAAATTATTCAAAAAAATATAACCAAATAATTTTCCAGGAAATTTTTTCGTACTGCTTATGTTCGTAGAATAGATTGAACAAAGACGCTCTCGCCTCACTTTTGTTATCCATACGTCCTCTTGTACTCTTTTCTAATTTTCGTTACGCTTTGGTTTGGATCTAACCAAATCATTTTCCAGAATCTGTATCGTACGTACTGTTTATGCTTGTATTAGATTAGATTGAACAAAGAAGACCGCGCTTCACTTTTGTAATCCGTCCGTCCTCTTTGTACTATTTTTCTGAATTTCGTTACGCTTTGGTGCATGTCTTTTCCAGCTCGACAGTATCCTTTTGTAATAAATGGTTTAGTTGGAGCTTGTACCGCTAACCGAGACAAGCATAGTTAGAAGTGTTAATTTCAAAACAGTTTTTGTGGTTTCTCGGTTGAAACTGTAATTTCGTTTTGGTTTTGTTTTTGGTGCAAAATGTTCAGTGACTCGGAATCCGATAATTCGACCATCGCGGATCCGAATTCAGCCTGGGTGGAATAGGATATTGAAGACGAGATTGTTGAGGATGATCCTTTTGAATCTGAAGATGAGCCTGAGGAAACCACATATATGTCAAAATATGGAAGTATGGTGTGGCGTTCAAATGCATCAAGTGACCGCAAAGAAAATCTAAAAGCAACACGGAAATTTAACACTGATATCAGTTTGGTTAGGACCCCATTACAAGGATTTGTACTGTATTTAGACGTGGGTACGATTGAGCTGATTTGTCAGTATACGAATGCAGAAGCTTGGCACGATGAATGTTTTAAAATGTTGAGTTATGATGAGTTGCTGGCTTGGATTGGGATTCTCCTGGCTGCAGGCAAGAATCACGACTCAAAAACTCATATCAAGGAGTTGTGGTCAACTGATGAAGTGACGAGTCGTGTGTTCTATTCAGCAGTTATGGCGAGAACAAGGTATGTTGAAATGAGGCATATCTGAATTTTCAAATTAATTATTTAATTATTTCCTATCGCGTTAGATTCGAACAAATATGCAAATATATACGGTTTGATAACTCCTTGAGCAGGCGTCCTGCTCAAGGTTCTCTCAACAGAAATGATCAAAAAATAAACAACCGCAACTCGGATCCCGCAGGGCTTCCCTAAGTAGCCAGTACGGTCAGATAACCTCAGAATGTCCTCCGAAGACAATATTTTGCAAAATCATGAGGTTTGATATGTCGCAAGCCAGGTTTTGGAAAAGATTTGAATATGGCCACTTTTCCGGAGGATCCCGCAGGGCCTTCCTACGTGTCCAGTATGGTCAGGAATCCTCAGAATGTCCTCCGAGGACCTAGTTTCGCAAAATCATGAAGTTTGATATGTCGCAAGCTAGGTTTTGGAAAAGATTTGAATATGGCCACTTTCCCGGAGGAACTCGGATCCCGCAGGGCCTTCCTAAGTAGCCAGTATGGTCAGGAATCCTCAGAATGTCCTCCGAAGACCTAGTTTTGCAAAATCATGAAGTTTGATATGTCGCAAGCTAGGTTTTGGAAAATATTTGATTATGGCCACTTTCCCAGAGGAACTCAGATCCCGCAGGGCCTCCCTAAGTAGCCAGTATGGTCAGACACCCTCAGAATGTCCTCCGAAGACAAAGTTTTGCAAAATAATGAAGTTATATATATCGCAAGCCAGGTTTTGGTAAATATTTGATTATGGCCACTTTCCCAGAGGAACTCGGATCCCACAGGAGCTCTTTTATTGGCCAGTAAGGTCAAAAATCCTCAAAATGTCTTCTGATGACCTAGTTTTGCAAAATCATGAAGTTTGATATGCCGCATGCTATGTTTCGCATCTAAAAATATTTTGTCCACCATTCCTGGACAGGTACTTACCCCAGTACTCCCACCTTGGAATCCAAAACTACGGATATTTTCGGAATTACCAGTGCAGATTCACAAACTAGGATAATTTTGTCATCTATTGCAAAAAACTGCATCAAAATCCGATGGCTAACGATGGAGTATCATTAATTTTAAATTTAAATTTTTCGATTTCAGAGGGGTTGGGGACGTACGTGTTAATATCGTTAAATTCGTTAATATGATTTAAGCACATCATGAACAGTGGATTGAGGCAAATCCAATGTTTTTGCAAGGTCCCGTATTGAAAGTCAGGATTTGCCAGCCCGTACAAATTTGGTTTTTTTCGTCGATTAAATAAATAAACAACAAAAAATGTAAAATAGTTTAATACAAAAATTGCTCGGGGGGTTTAAAAGTAGGTTGGAGCGGTAGCTAAGGTTTGGATGGGGATTTGAGGGTATCGCTTCCCGGAGCAGAGTTATTCGATGAAAGAAGTGCCATTGAAAATTCCAACATTGTGAATGGTTCTTCCGGAAAACCGTTACTTCGGATGGTATTCCGTAAATTCGATTGTGTTGGGACAGAGTCTGGACAAACCTTTTTAGCGAAGTCGAATATCCAGTGCATGGAGTATTCTTCACTATCACGCAACTGACTGGAGGCTCTTCATCGACAATGCCCATTTGCAGCTCACATGAAGGAAACTTATGAGAACATAAAAACACTTTTGGAAAAGATCAAATATTCGGAACACCAGTGGAATCTCTGTGCAGACCTTAAGGTAGTGGCATTGCTCACTGGGCTTCAAGGAGGCTACACAAAGCATTGTTGTTTCCTCTGCGAATGGGACAGTCGTGCGAGGGATAAACATTACCACCAGCAGCATTTGCCAGCACGTACCGAGATGGTACCTGGGAAGAAAAATGTGTCAAATCTGCCTCTTGTCGACAGGGACAAAATTTTACTACCTCTGCTACATATTAAGCTTGGGTTGATCAAAAATTTTGTCAAAAAGCAGGATGTTCAAGGAGAACCATATTGTTTTTTGAAGAAAAAGTTTCCGAGATTGAGCGAAGCCAAGGTGAAAGAAGGAGTATTGGTTGGCCCTCAAATTAGGAAACTCCTTAAAGACGACAATTTTCAGCAAACTCTTAATGCGACAGAGTTACGAGCATGGAATGCGTTCCAAAAGGTTTGTGGTCACTTCTTGGGATATGAAAAGTCTCCGGATTATGTTCACATCGTTCAAGAGCTCGTTGATTCGTATGCTGCACTGGGATGTAATATGTCACTTAAATTGCACTTTTTGCATTCTCATCTGGACTTCTTCCCAGAGAATATGGGAGCCGTCTCAGATGAACATGGAGAACGATTTCATCAAGATATCGCACAGACTGAAAAGAACTTTGCTGGCAAATGGAGCCAAGCGATGCTAGCGGACTACTGCTGGATGCTACAGAGTCAAACACCTTTGAGAACTATAAAAGGAAAAAGAAAAGAAAATGTATTTTGGTTGAAAAATATAGAGAATTTTTCTAATAAATGACTGACTGACTGACTGACTGACTGACTGACTGACTGACTGACTGACTGACTGACTGACTGACTTAATTTTGTGAATGAAAACCCGGTTTATTTCATCAATCTTACGTGTTACGAAAAATCTGTGTTCACGAATGGATTCAGGGAGGTCCATTCCATAAAATCCAAGTCCAACTTGCAGAGGGCAGAGCCAATTTTCTGGTTGTTGATGAGGTAGATCATATTACTACGGAAATACGTGTTTTTGTGAATTTTAATCACATTTTTCTCAAAAACTGGACGTGTTACAGCATTTCTGAGCCCATATTTGAATTCAGCGTGGCGAAATCTATAAAATTCAACATATATATTTGAAGGGAGTGAAACACTGCCGACTAGTGTTACCTTCCACAGACAATCTAATGATAGTGAATTAGAACACAAAGATATGTCAAGTCGACTCTCCCTGGCAGGAGGTTTTGCTATTCGTGTCGCTTCCCCAGTGTTCAAGATGGTCATGTTGAAATCGTCGCATAAGTCATAGAAATACCCGCTCTGTTGTCATCATATTGTTCGCCCCAAGCAGTACCGTGGGAGTTCAGATCGCCCAGAATAAGAACTGCAAAAGTAATTGAACTCCAAAGTTGACGGCGGTTTATAGATGCCCTTGGAGGGACATATACGGAAGCTATGCAAAGATCTTTATTCTTTACATTTATTTGGCAAGCGACGATTATTGGGAGTGAGATTTTATAAAAGGGGTAGCACTTTTTCATCCCCAGAAGTACGCCACCATATGAATCATCTCGGTCCAGGCGAATAATGTTAAAATCGTGGAAGTTTAATTCATCTTCGGATGAAAGCCATGTTTCACAGAGAGCAAATATATCACAATCAGAATTGTGAATCAAATACTTGAACGAGTCTTATTTAGGTATTAGACTGCGACAGTTCCATTGTAATACGGTGATCATATCTTGATCCTCACTCGACGAATTATTCATCGAAAGATATGAATTCACCAATGAGGGGCCATGATACCGTCAATTGCTTGAAGTAGTTTTCAACTATAGGAATAAGCGGGTCAATAATTTCGCGGGGGGGGGAAGCATCCGAAAGGCCAAAAGGCTTTTAAAATTTTTCCCCAAAGGTCCCTAAATTTATTTTTCCCTCGTTGGGGGGGATTTTTTTTAGAGGGGGTTTTTTTTGGTTGGGGCCTCCTCTTTGGGTTTTTCTTCCCAAGTAACAATTTAAGTTTTATTCCAGCCGTATAGCATTCCTCCCGGCTTTGTTGATAAAACTACATTCAAAACTGTTTTGTCTACCAACACCTCCTCTATGCTTCTTTAAAGCCAAAATTTGTACAAAGTGGCCCACTCTATAGACGGTTGTGAAAACAAGTTAATAAAACCTTTATAAGACCATAAAGATTTTGAAAATATTCTAGTGATAGATGCTATGACCACTTGAGAACCTTCATAAAACCTTTTGGCTGCCATGAAAACCAGCACGCGGCCAAATGGCCACAGCTGTCAAACTTAACTGTGATATTGTGGTTGGTTTTTGTTGTTCTGCTTTGTTCGATTCTCTGCTCTTCTGATTCATTTAGCAGTAAATAATATCGAAGAAAAAAGGTCAAGTGTTGCGGGAAATTTTGTTTGATAGCAAAATATCCAAAACAAATTAAGTTTTTTACAGCGTATCATGCTCCAAATCATATACGCATTTAATTTTGTGGTGAATATAGGCACGATAAGAGCCGAAAATTAATGCGCCTCGGAAATTATGCGAGTTCACAACAACAAACACAAAATTAAAATAAATATATTCGATAAATTAATCATGAATTTCTTGAAAATTGATGGAGTTCAATAAGGTTATCTAAAAAAATGCAGAAATTGGTCTCTGATCTACAGTTCATTTGCATTACATTTAGAATTTGGTGCATTTATTTTTCCACATTTCAATTATTTCGTATATTTCAATATGGCGATTGGAAAAAAATCACAATTCTGCCATAAAGCCAAGTTATCTTCGCAATGACTACTTTAAAACTATTTGGTTATTTGGTGGCTTCCCTCAATGCCAATTTGCCGTTTAATGCATTTACTGGAGGCAAAATGGTTTTAAAATGCATTTTCAACTGACCATAATAAGATAATATGAATGAGTCCTAAAACGGCATTTCAAAACAGCATTTTATGAGTTCATAAAGTCGAAATAAAACCTTTGATAGGAGTAAAAGGAATTTGAGAAAACGAGGTTTTAAGATCGTTTTTAACAAGCTGTGTAGGTTCTCATAAACCTGACTAAAATATGAAACCTATTGGCAGCTCTTGGTGTCATAATAAAACCAAATTGATTTCTAGTGGCTTTGATAAAACCATAATAAAACTTAATAAAGCAGGATGGTTTTGGAAATGTTACTTGGGTTATTTGGTAGCGGCAAGTTGGTATAGTTACAGCTAGGAACGGATGCATCAGCTATTACCGGTTTATTCAGTTTTTTTAATTGACCCCCACTACCTCCATTTTTTTTGCAAGCTTTTGAGAGTAGATTTTATTTGTTTCCGGCGCTCACCCGGAGAAGATTGCACCCGAAGCAATTGAGACATTGTTAATCAATTTATAGTTAACCACTTTCGCGTAGCTATCGATTTACTTAACTTTTTAGACATCATGACTTCACTGGTTAAGCTGAAAAGATTAGCTAAATTTGTTGAAGTAGGCGATGGTGAAGAGTAGTCTAGTTACCAATGATTGTTTATGATAGTTAAATAAAAAGAAAATTTGTTCATTACCATTCTGAATCTCAAACTTAGTAGATGTTTTATTACGGCCTACGGCTACACTTACAATAGGTTATGGGTCGCTAGAAGTTGGAAGTTATTCACGAAGTTTTTTTTTTTTTTATTTGAAGAAGTTTTCCGCCATAATTGGATTTACCGGAAGATCTCAAGATGGACGGAAACAAGTTCGCCATCGAGAAGCTGAACAACGGAAATTTCGAGAGCTGGAAGTTCAACGTTGAAATGCTCCTGGTTCGTGAGGAACTATGGAAGTATGTTGAGGAAGTTACCCCGAATCCTCAAACTGATGCTTGGAAGAAAGGTGATCAGAAGACTCGGGCAACCATAGCGCTACTCGTCGGAATGAACCAGCGAAGATTGATCCAGAAGTGCACTACCGCGAAGCAAACCTGGAAGGCATTAGTGGACCACTATCAGAAGTCAAGCATCACGTCGGTACTAGCCATGTTACGCCGAGTGATCAATATGCAATACACGGAGGGTGACGATCTGGAGCGGCATCTTGAAGAAACGGAAAATCTGTTTGAACGAATCGCCAAGTTGCCGGCCAAAATCACGATGCTGATGACATTACGAAGCATGCTGGAATCATACGACATTCTGGGAATTGCGTTGGAGAACCGACCAGATGACGAGCTGACCATGGATCTGATAAGAGGAAAATTGATAGATGAAGCCCTCAAGAGACGTGACAATGTTCGTAGCGAATCTTTGCTGAAGGTCCAATCCGGGTCGAAGCAGATGTTGTGCCACCATTGCCATAAGCCAGGGCACAAGAAACAGGACTGCCGATTACTGAACCAGAGGAAAGACTCACATCCGCCGAAAGATCGAAAACCATTCAAGCTGAAGGCACGAACAGTGAAGGAAGAAACCGTTGATGACGAGTTCGCATTTTCAGGCCGATCAGAGACGAAGTTCAAGATCAACATCTGGATCATCGATTCAGGCGCGTCAAGTCACATCTGTGGAGATGAAGAATTCTTCAGTGAAATGATGCCGATCTCAAGAACAAACGTAACTCTCGCTAGTGGCAACATTGCTGAAGTGAAGGCCAAAGGTACCGGATTGCTGATCTGCGGAGGAAAGAATGGTGTTGTGAAGAAAATTACCTTGTCAGAGGTTTTACTGGTTCCGGAGCTGGACATAAATTTGGTGTCCGTTAGCAAAATGACCGAGAAAGGAGCAGAAGTTGTGTTTGCTGGCAACGACTGTGTAATTTCGCACAACGGTAAGCATGCAGCTACAGCCGTGAAGTCTGGAGGATTGTATAATCTAAAGCTTGCAAACACGGAGACAGCAGCAGCGGTGCACACAGAGAAATGCTTGCACCACTGGCACAGGAAGTTGGGACACCGAGATCCAAATGCCATCCGTCAATTGGTCAACGATAAGCTGGCTACAGGAATCCACATTGAAGAATGTTCGGTGAAGGAAACGTGTGAATGCTACCTCAAGGGAAAAATGACCCGTTCACCATTTCCCCAGGAAGCTGAAAGATCATCGAGAGCTGTATTGGATCTGGTCCACACCGACATCTGTGGCCCTATGAGAACAGCCACCCCAGGAGGATCAAGATATTTCATGACCATGATTGACGACTTCTCAAGATTTACTGTGGTATATTTCTTGCAAAGAAAATCAGAAGCTTATGAAAGGATTATGGACTACGTTCGGATGGTCGAAACAAGGTTTAGGAAAAAGCCGTCAATCATTCGCTCGGACCAAGGCGGTGAATACAAGTCAAAAGCACTAGGACGATTTTACCGAGCCGAGGGGATCACGCCTCAGTATACCGCTGCTTATACCCCGCAGCAGAATGGTGTTGCCGAAAGAAAAAAATCGGAGCCTGGTTGAGTTGGCAAGATGTCTCCTGATTGATGCGAATCTCGGATACCGATATTGGGCGGAAGCAGTCAACACAGCAGTCTACTTGCAGAACGTTCTTCCGTCAAAATCGGTGCAGAAGACGCCGTATGAAAATTGGAATGAACGAGCTCCTGATCTCAAGCACATCCATGTTTTCGGAAGTCCTGCATATGTTCACGTGCCGGATCAAACGCGTACCAAGCTGGAGCCGAAAGCTGAAAGGATGATTTTCGTCGGCTATTCAGACAATCATAAGGCGTACAAATTGATGCATCCAGATACCGACAAAGTGGTGATAAGCAGGGACGTTCGTTTTCTAGAAGCCAATGATAACATGAAGCAGATGACACACCCTAACGTTGTCGAGTTCGAGTACAGCCACCAGCAGCCTGATGAGATGATAGATCATGATGATATTGATGACGCTATTGATGATGATATTGATGAAGACTTTCCAGAGGTCAACTCCACGCTGGTTCAGGAGGAGGAGGAACAAAACGAATCAACCGATATCAGTATAGACGAATTCTTGAAGCACAGAAGAAGTTCCTGAATCACCGCAACCGAGGCGGTCAGAAAGAGTCACGAAAGGAAAACCACCGGTGTGGTACACCGAGCCCTCAAATGTGATCTACAAGCAGCAACCCGAACCGTGAACCTACAAGGAAGCAGTTACTGGTCCGGAGCGTGAATTATGGCTAGCAGCAACTCGTTGAAGCAGAACCGAACCTGGGATTTGGAAGAGCTACCAGCCGTGTAGCGGTATGATAATAAGCCATTTATGATGAGTAAACTTCGGAGTGATAAAGTAACCATTCGAATAACACGCAGTAGTAAATTCATCGTTCTTAATTGGTGAACTCACAACCAGAGGGAACGTTGTTCATGAGCTTCACTCATTACAATGTTCATCCTCTCACTAGGCGCGCATATTTCTCATTTTGAACTTTGAATCTGAATCCGTTGGGTTGAGCATTATCTCCCAGTAGGATTACTTGTCGTCGGGAATTTAATAATAAGAAAAAACCTCAACTTAAAGATTGGAATGAGCTAGTTAGATGGGGAATGCTTGGGAGGAAAGAAGATAGCATCTCCTATCAACTCCGAAGGTAATCGAAGATTTATTTCACATATTTATTCCTATTCGGGTACCCTCAACTTAATTCTGTTCTCTCATCTTTCTCTTTTCTCTCTACCTAACTGTGCGGATTTTAACTATCGTGCTATCTTTAGAATGGTGCTCTATTTCACGTTCGACGCATGCATGCGGACATTTGTTCGGTTACTCACGGTTTCATTCGGTTTGGTCCTACCTTACCGACTGCTCCTCACGCTTGTTTCGTCGCCCCTGCGACGCTGGCTTCACGGAATACAATGGCAGTTTCGACTATGCCGACAATGTTGGTTTTCCGATGGGCGGGAAAACTGCTCTATTGGAGCGCGATATTGGCGGCGCGGCTCCCTTCTAACCCTGGCCAAGGTTAGGACCTTCAACACCGACACGTGGGGTCAGGATAGTGGTACTGTATAGGAAAAATGGGCGCGGTGTGCCGAGCGGGAGGTGGCTTCGCTAGCGTGAAATAAAAGCCGCCGAACGACTGTTCGAATCTATGAGCGCATGTTCTTGAGTACTGGACTATTTTTAAGATAGTTACCTTCTTTTTTTCTATCGCACAGATTTATTGCCGCACTGCCCTAGCTATTTGCGTATGCTACACCTACTATAGAATTAAACGCACAATTAGTTACACTGACTTTAGGGCATAATTCACGTTCTAACTACCTGAACAAACACACCGCGTGACTATATAAAAAAAACCTTCACAGTCCTGCCTCTTCCACGGATCAGATTGAAGTGGACGAGAAAGAATTTTCATTTCCTCAGAAAGGCCACTGAATGCATTCTTCGTTCCGGATATCGGAAAACGAACTTATCAAAAGCCGGACGAAAAACGATTGGATGCAAATGGATATTCAAGAGGAAGGAGGACGAACAAGGCAATGTGGTACGGTACAAGGCAAGACTCGTGACACAAGGGTTCACACAAAAATTTGGAACCGATTACGATGAAGTATTGGCACCAGTTGTCAAGGAGGTAACCTTCAAGATTCTCGCAACCGTCGCTACCCAGAGGAAGTTGCTGCTGAAACATGCTGACGTTAAGACCGCTTACCTGAACGGGGAACTGCAAGAAACCGTTTACATGAAACAGCCACTCGGAATACGATCAGACAATGATGATGCAGTTTGCCGCCTACGAAAGAGCCTCTATGGGTTAAAGCAAGCCGCTCGTGTCTGGAACACCACTTTTGACGCCGCACTGAAGAAGATGGGATTCACGCAGTCCAAGAACGATTCCAGCCTCTATTATCGTGGAACAGGTGACGATCGCGTTTACCTAGCTGTTTACGTTGATGACATCGTTGTGGCTTGTCGCACTGAGGACGAGTACCAGGCCATTATTCGAGGACTGAACAAACATTTCTAAGTGACGTCGTTGGGCGATATTCGCAATTTTCTTGGAGTTGAGGTCAGACAAGCCAAAGGATCAATTTCGCTGAATCAAAGCAGTTACATTCGGAAACTCCTGAGCCGATTCGGAATGGATGAAGCTAAGCCATGAAAGATTCCATTGGATCCTGGACATTTGCAAACCAAGGAAGAGAGCGATAAACTACCGAACAATTCGCAGTACGCTAGCTTGGTTGGTGGTTTGCTCTATGTTGCCGTTAATACTCGTCCGGATATCGCCGTTAGCGTATCAATCCTAGGACGAAAGATGAGCTGTCCATCACAAGCTGATTGGATAGAAGCAAAGCGGATTCTGCGCTACTTGAAGCACACAGTAGACCACGAGCTGGTACTGGCCATCAATGCAGATCCGTTAACCGTTTACGAAGACGCAAATTGGGCAGGAGATGCAATCGACCGAAAATCTACTTCCGGATATTTGTTCCAACTAGGAGGAGGTCCTGTATATTGGAGTTCGAAGAAGCAGACGTGTGTGACCCTGAGCAGTTCCGAAGCTGAGTACATCGCACTTGCTGAATGCTGCCAGGAGGTCCAGTGGATTTTACGGATTCTAGAAGATTTCTCTGTACCAGTTAGCCTACCGATCACTATTTTTGAGGATAATCAGTCCTGTATCAAGCAACTGATTTCACCTACAGTGAGTCGCAGATCAAAGCATGTTGAGACCAAGAATCACTATATTCGAGAGATGCAGACCAAAGAAAAATTCAAGCGGTTTACTGCCCCACCGAAGAGATGATTGCGGACATGCTGACCAAGCCACTCCAAGCGGTGAAGTTACGCAGGAGGAGTGTTGGAGTAGGCGATGGTGAAGAGTAGTCTAGTTACCAATGATTGTTTATGATAGTTAAATAGAAAGAAAAATTGTTCATTACCGTTCTGAATCTCAAACTTAGTAGATGTTTTATTACGGTCTACGGCTACACTTACAATAAAAATTTGCTCGTGTGGACAGCGGAGCACCCCATTCGTGACAACTGGAACGGTCAATGGGCAGGTGTACCTAAAGGAATGCCTCCAAAAGCGTTTACTTCCTCTTCTGAGGTCACACGATGGTCCTACGATTTTCTGGCCGGATTTAGCCTCGTCCATTCTCGAAAGAGGTTTGGAATGGTCGGCTAAGGAGGTCAATTTCGTGCCGAAGCATATCAACCCCCCGAACGCACCGAAACTGCGGCCAATTGAAAAGTACTGGGCCATCAGTGAAGCAGGCACTTCGGAAGCATCCTAAGGAAGTGAAATCGGAGGAAGATATGAAGAAAAAATGGATTGCCACGCAAAAAAAAGTTGGTCCAAATGTTGTACAGGACCTTATGAGTAGTGTAAGAAGAAGGTTCGTGCATTTGGATATGAAATTGAAATTGAATAAAGCAAACATGGGAAAATATCCATAACATGTTTTATTTTACTCCCTGAAAGTTTGAAGATGATTGGTTGAACCGGCGAATTTGGCCGAATATTAGTGTGTGTCGCAATTTGATTCCGTATTCCCTTTAGTAGATTATTTGTTTCAAATTAGATTTCCAATTGGATTTTTGTTTTGATTCGTGTTATTCGTTGAACAATTGTAGGGTTTCTTATAGCATGATAGGTGGAAGCTTTTTTATAGCACGCAGAGCATAGATGTAACTTTTTTTTTGTATATTCAATTTTTAGAGTGCTTGTATGTAGTATACGCGTTGCAAACATTCGTTAAAATAGTAAATACGTACAAAAAGGTAATGTTACTAAATGTTTATTGTCGCGTGATTCTTGATTCTAATATTGTCATTTCGCGTTGGACAGCTCGTTCGATGAGCTTTTTGTACAGTACTGGATTCATATTCCTCGTTCGGCGATCGTGGACGCTGAACGGAGGTGATTTGAGCGATTTGGTTTACGTCGTCTGCAAGAACGCCAGACTCGTGCGCCCTGCCAAAGGCCCGCCTATTTTAGGTAGCTAAACGGAGGAGAGTGAAGTTCGCCGGAAAACTAGCGAAGTTATTCCGACGGTCGCCAATAATCCGTCGTCGTTCCACTACCTGTTACAACCCCTGTGGAAAGGTTACTGAGAGCGCTCGGTCATAGCGGAAAGGCACGCGAAGCCCGCTTGGGAAAACGGGCTTCTATATTCGAGGGGACGGTCAATTCCGGACGTTCTCGATGAAATCTAAATCGTAAGCCTTCCGTCCTCATTCCGCGTTACAAAATGTGATGAAGATGCTCGCGGTTGGTTTGTTTCCAGGAACTGTCAAGTTTTTTCGACTTCTCGCGAATTTGAGTTTTGAAAAGTGAAAACGGTTTTAAGTGATAGTTTTGTAACGATTTATTTTGTTGGTGTTCCGTTTAAGTGAAGATTTCGTGTTTATATGTTAGTTCATAAGTGCATCAGTGAGTTTAACTGCATCTAGAAAAAGCTAAGCGAAGCCTTCCCCCGATCCTGAAAATCTATCATTGTCGCTTGTAGCAGACATTAAACTATATTCTGACAATATTCTGAGGATTTGTCGGTTTAAGTTCTATCAGATATTAGAATTTGATAAAGTTTGTTTCATTTAGAATTTGGCCGCACAAAATAGGTGATTTCTCCGAGAGGCAATAACGGACGAAAAATCTAATACTACAAAATCATTCTGTAGTCTTTTTTAAACTTAGCTTCAAGGAAAAAATACAAGAAAAAACATTCGTCGGCTTTTCGGATGAATTTTTGAGCTTTTCGCTGCACTCCACTCATCATTTCATGCACAGTACTATTGTCCACCTTAACTGCGTTGGTTTCAAGGGGAAAAAAGCGCCCCGTGGTGGTTTTTTTTTTTATTTTCCTTCTTAACAAAAAACCCCGTTAAATTTTTGTTAATGGAAAAGGATTCCTCCTGTTGGTGGGGGTTAGATCAGCCCAACCGTAAAGGGTGACTTCGGTAAAAATGGGACACTCATGTTTACTTACCAAAAATTATCCGATTATCAGATTTTCTTGAAATTTTCAGGGAATGAAAAACTACTAATGAGTTATAATTAACAAAATTTGTTTTATTCATTTTCATCTCCCATCCCGAATGCCCGCTTCTCCCTTTTACTCCAACCATCAAATTTGGTAGAACCGGTTTTCCCAGTGTTTTGGTTGTTTTAACCCAAATTTTCTTTAACTCGACCTGTGTTTTGATATTTTTGAAATGTTTGCGAAGTTCCGTCTTCATAATTGCCAGAATTTTTCAAATGGGCGAAGTTCCGGTGAATTTGGTGGGTTCATATCTTTTGGCACAACATCGATTCCGTTGGCTCGGTACCACTCCAAACATTTCGAGCGTAGTGGCAGGATGCTAGATCAGGCCAAAACAGAGTTGATCCTTTGTGCTTCCTTATGTATGGCAAAAGACCCCTTAAGGCACTCTCCCGTGTAAATCGCGCCGTTGATTGTTTTGGAAGTGATGAAGGGTGCGCTTATTTCACCACATCCACAAATCGCCTGCCAGATCAGGCACTTCTTTACAAATTTCGATAATTTCTTCATTTAAACATCCTCCGGAACATCGAACTTAGACTTGTCAAAGAAATATTCTTGCCCAGGAAGTTGACGGAAGTCGGCCTTGACGTTAGTTTCGTCATCCATCACGATGCAACACGATATGGTGAGCAACTTCGTGTACAGCTTCCGGGCGCGGATTTTCGCAGTGATGTTTCGCTTTTCATTCCGGTTTGGGGCTTTTTGCACGTTCTAAACATGTAACCCAGCACGCTTTATGGTTTACTGCACGGAACCGACTGACAGACTTTTTAGCAACATCTCGAATTAACATGTTTGGACGGTTCTTGAACTGTTGCACCACATTCCTGGCCATTTTACTATCCACTGGACCACTTTTACGACCACTACCTTCCTTAATTCGGGCACTCAGATGCTCCTTGAAGGTTCTTACCAAACGAGACACAGTTGTATTTGCAATTCCGAGCCAGCGATTGAATGAATCTTCTGAAGATCAAACATGTAGCGCCCCAGCTATATTGAAGCATGTGTTTTCTCCTCTTCACGCTTAAATGCTGAATATCAGCTATCGGTTGACGTTGCCTAAGCCTTCGTGGCGTGTCAGTTAGCACAATGCGATCTTGAAGACCGCCAGATTTCAATCCGGAAGGTTCTCTAAGAAAGGTTGCGATTGAGACTCAATGGCCCACTTCAAGGAGGAGGCGATTCAAATGATGGAAACACAGCTCGCCGATTTTTTCAGCGAAGAAGATGCAGTTGCCGAAATCAAAGGCTCGATAAAAACCTTTTATCGAAATTCGCAACCCATCTAAAAGTCGTCAACCTGAACCGAGAAATTGATGCAGAAGCTTTTGCACAATTTGCTCAAGATACATATAGGATGAATCGTGGATTTTACGATTGGTATGTGCTTTCCCCTACAGTGCATAAACTTCTATAACACGGTAGCGATACAATCAGGACTGCAAATTTGCCGTTGGGAATGCTAAGTGAGGAAGCCTAGGAAACGAGGAGTAAGTGCATAAGAAATTTAACTGAAAATTTACTTTAACATAAAAACAAAAAGAGAAACAACTATGGTTTATTCAGCAACATTGTAGCAAATGTCAAAACAAACAACTTTGTAGAACATAGCAAAAAGTTAAAAATGAATGAATTGATAAACTATTTTTTACTAAAATACTGAATTATCTCCGTAGGCTTTGAAGCTTGAAGATGTTCTACAAAGTTTATTATAATAACAACTAACTTCTACAACTTTGTTGAACATACCATCTGAGGATATTAGCTCATAAAAAAGTTAGCGTATACGTCATTCTTGCGATTAATGCAAGAAAAAATTACTTTCATATTTCATTACTTCATAGTACAACAAGTATGCAACAAATTCTCAGAAGTAACCAAAGCTCTAAAACCATAAAATTTCATTGAAAACCTCATGTCCGCCTAAAGTAGCTTACTGGACCACTGTGCATCGGTGGGACGCCTCTGGATTTTGATTGTAAGTGCACAACATTTTTTCACGGACAATTTATTGTTTCGACGACATGACTAGAACTACTGTATGAATAACTATGAAACTTGACAGATGTAAACAATACACTAAGAATAAGATTTGCTCAAATTTTCATTTTTTACTCATATGCACAGTGGCACAATTCTGAAAAAAGACGGACAAAACCATTTTCACCCTTTTGTCATCATTTTATCGACTAGGTGTCTTCAGAAGAGTTGCTCAAAATGTTATTCCGCATCTTTTGAAAAAAACACACCTAACCTTTCATAAGGGTTTAACTACACTTTAAAATTCTAACTTTTTCCAGCTACGAGATAACGGGTTATTGTCTTCGACAAAGTTGTAGAGCAAGTAATTTTAAGAAAAGTTGCTGAAGACACTAAGTTTGCAGAGCCTAAAGTGAAAGAGATATAATTGGTTTCCTTTCAGCACTACCTTAGAACCGGTTTTTTTAGATAATAAGTATTTTGTTCAAATTTGACGATTTTAATATTTTCTAAAAAATTGTTGGGATTATTTAAAAAACACATTTTTGCGGAAAAAACAAATGTCCTCGGGGGACCCCATTTTGGATATGGGGGGGTAAAGGGCTGGATGGCGGTAAAATAACCGGCCTTTAAAAAGGGGGGGGGGCCGGGGGGGCCAAAAAAAATTTGTTTTTAAAAATATTTTTTTTGTAATAGTTTTTCTGAAATTTTCAGCGTTGTGCTGAGAGTAAACCAATTATATCTCTTTAACTTTAGGCTCTGGAAACTTAGTGTCTTCAGCAACTTTTCTTGAAATTATTAGGTGCGCAACTAAGTTCCCGCTGTTTAGCAATAGATGGCGCCAGTAGTAAGTGCTGGTCGAATGTTGTACATCTCAAGCGTCATAAACCAAGCTCAGACATATGGTAAACAAACCGCTTTGCCAAATCAGTGATTTTGGTTTAGTGTTATATATTTTGGTTGTTTGAAGATGTCTGATTTCGTGCCAAATAATCGTCATTTGCGGGAAGTGTTGATTTTCTTCTTTCATTCGAAGAAAACGGCGGCTGAAGCACATCGAGAGCTCCAAAAAGTTTACGGTGATGCTGCTCTGAGTGAAACAACGTGTCGTGATTGGTTTCGTCGCTTCAAAAACGGTGATTTCAGTGTTGATGATCGTCCGCGTGAAGGAAGGCCAAAAAAACTTCGAAGACTCTGAATTGGAGGCATTGCTCGATGAGGATCCGTGTCAAACGCAAGAAGAGCTTGGTTCAGGATTAGGAGTTTCCCGCCAAGCCGTTTCTAAGCGATTGCATGCGTTGGGAATGATTCAAAAGCAAGGAACTTGGGTTCCTTACGATTTGAAGCCAAGAGATGTTGAGCGTCGTTTTTTCATCTGTGAACAACTGCTCCAGCGGCAAAAAAGGAAGAGTTTTCTACATCGCATTGTGACGGGTGACGAAAAATGGATTCATTACAGTAACCCAAAACGGAAACATTCATGGGGACTACCCGGGCATGCTTCAACATCGTCGCCTAGGCCGAATATTCACGCTGCGAAGGTTATGCTGTGTATTTGGTGGGACCAAGTTGGTGTTATTTATTATGAGCTGTTGAAACCAAACGAAACCATTACCGGGGAACGGTATCGAACTCAATTGATGCGATTGAGCCTAGCACTGCACGAGAAACGGCCACAATACGAGCACAGACACGAAAAAGTGATTCTTCAGCATGACAACGCTCGACAACACGTTGCGAAACCCGGGAAAACCTACTTGGAAACGCTCAAATGGGAAGTCCTACCCCACCCGCCATATTCTCCTGATATTGTACCGTCCGATTATTACTTGTTCCGTTCGATGGCACATGGTCTCACTGGTCAGCAATTCCACTCATATGATGACATCTCAAAATGGCTTGATTCTTGGATAGCATCAAAAGACGAACAGTTCTATCGAAATGGTATTTACGTTCTACCAGAAAGATGGGAAAAAGTCGTAGCTAGTGATGGGCAATACTTTGAATAATTCGTTTGTAACCTTTGTTTTCAAAATAAAGTTACTTTTTCACCAAAAAACAGCGAGAACTTAGTTGCGCACCTAATACTTGCTCTACAACTTTGTCGAAGACAATAACCCGTTATCTCGTAGCTGGAAAAAGTTAGAATTTTAAAGTGTAGTTAAGCCATTATGAAAGGTTAGGCGTGTTTTTTCAAAAGATGCGGAGTAACATTTTGAGCAACTCTTCTGAAGACACCTAGTCGATAAAATGATGACAAAAATGTTTTTGACCGTCTTTTTTCAGAATTGTGCCACTGTGATACGGTTCAAAAGTTACAAAAGATTTTCGGTGTGTCATTTTTATCGCATACACATTTAGGGAAGTTTGTGTTGGTAAAAGAAGTGGGTGGGGTTTTTGGGGGGGGGAGTTAAGATTGGAAATTTGATGTGGGGATTTTTTGGGAATAGGGGGGGGGGTGTGTGGGGAAAAGAAATTTTTGGGGTGGGGGGGGGGGGGGGGAGGGGGGGGTGGGTGCAGGGGGGGGGGGAGGGGGGGGGGGGGGTTGATTTGTGGTGTTTGGATGTGGTGGGGGAGGGGGGGTGGGGGGGGGGAAAGGGGGGGGGGGGTTGGTGGGTGGGGGGGGGGGGGTTGGGGGGGGGGGGGGGGGTGGGGGGGGGTGGGTGGGGGGGGGGAGGAGGTGGACTTTTCTTCCAAGACCGCAAAGCGATCCGACGCTTGTGGAAAAAGTTATGTAGCTAAAGCTAATTTCTATTCAAACGAACGGCTCATTGGACAGTACTGCCACCTGCTGCCGTCTCCGCGAAGCAATTATGTTGTGTTCACTTCACGCGCATATATTTTTCGATTTGGATGATCCTTTCCACTCGCTTCCGGTATAGTGGACGGCTCGCTTGGTCATTTGGACGCAAGCGTATTTTTTTCCAAAAGGGCGTAAAGTAAACAATTAAACATTTAAATATTTGAATAGAAAACATCGAGAGTCGAGTAAGACCGCCTAAAAAATAAATGTAGACTGAGCCTGAAGCTCTGCAAAATAAGTTATTCTCGGAAAGTAACGATGGAATCTATCTTTCAGACAGTTTACTCTAAACATTGTAATTCAAAATATTGATATGTAATACAAATCTGACTTAAACAAGGCACCGTATTTCAATTATTGTGCCGCTGCTCAGACTTAGATACTGCATCGGCATAACTTTTCGACGGTACTACAAAACTTATAGGAGGTAGCCGTGTTGTTCGGGATCCTTAGTAATAAAGTTGTTGAAGTCGGAAACAAGCTTCAAGTACTAATCTCGCTTGTACTACTTTGGCTCTGTTCCTGACGCATTGCATCGTTCGATATTGGTATCATTTAAGCAGTGCAGTTCCTGCCTCTCGAGTGTATCGAGGGGATTTAGTTAAATTGTTATCTAAACTGTCTTTCCCTGTATTTTTGAAAAACTATCATGACATCTTCATCAATTCCGTTGAATCAAATATACTATATAACTGCTTTTTTTTAACGTAGGACTGCGTTTCTCTTTTCTATGCAGGATTTCATTTCAAAATTTGCAAAAATGAGAGCGTTACGCTAAAGTGTAAGGTTTTTGAACGCTAATAATTCTCGTTTGACTGAACAAAATGTCTTCATTTATATACCATTTGATCAGAAAAAATTACAAATGTTTTGCATAGAAATTCTGATTTAGTGCTATTAGTATGAGAAGTTCAATTTTTTACTTAAAAATGGCCTTCTTTTGCCCCTATACAAATCTGCATATGAGCATGTTGAACATACAGAGGATAGGCAAAATGATTGAGATTGGCAAAAATTTTCCCAAATTCAATTCCTTATAACTTTTTGAAAATTGTTAAATTTGGACAAAACTGGAAGCATTCGACGGCAAATTTAGTCAAGATTCAGGAACATGCATGGTCACGAATACTGGCCACCGGACACCAAAGATGTTCCGGATTTTCAGAGGACATGTCAAAAAGACATTTTTTCTGCTGCTCGTATTTTTGTGTGGTGTGAAGTTACATCGATTACCCCTATTTTCCTAGAAACTAGAACTCATTGAAAATTGAATGCCGGCGGTTGCACTAAGATCCATTGAAAAACTTCCGAAATATGGCCATTTCCGTAAAACTGGTTCCGGATACTATGGTCAATCATGTTTATCCTTCCAATCATGTATATATCACCAAAACATCAAGATTTTTCATGGAAATGCTTCAGGGAGCATATTCAGGACGATCAATTGCCCTGAACACTCTGTAGTAGGTTCCAGGTGCCCCGGGGGAAGTGGCCGATTTGGAAAATTTCCGGAACCATATCAATATGGGTATCAAACTTCAAGATTTTTCGAGGTGATACTTCTAAATGCATTTTAGAACCAGCAGCTGCCATGACCACTCTGTAGTAGGTTCCAGGTGCCCCGGGGGAAGTGGCCAATTTGGAAAATGTCCGGAACCATATCAATATGGGTATCAAACTTCAAAATTTTCCGAGGTGATACTTCTAAATGCATTTTAGAACCAGCAGCTGCCATGCCACTCTGTAGTAGGTTCCAGGTGCCCCGGGGGAAGTGGCCGATTTGGAAAATTTCCGGAACCATATCAATATGGGTATCAAACTTCAAGATTTTTCGAGGTGATACTTCTAAATGGCCATCATCAATGGTGCCATGTTCAATTTTCATTAGAGAGTGGTCAATTCGATAGAGGTTTTTCATGAAGGCCAAATTGAACAATGTAAGCAATGGCTTTTTCCGCAAATTTCTCGACATTGAGGCCTTATCTCATTCATGCACCACGATCGTTTTGAAGAGAAAGAGTCCACCTATCCGATAGAATTGCTGGCTTACACGAGTACACTTCGTGTCACGAGATATTTAACGAAAGAATCATTCTTTACGTTTGTCAGTTGAGTCCTAATAAAAAATCATTGTCGAATTGTATGTTTGTCATTGAATGCATTGGACATGGTCAGTTTGAAGCTGCACTGAAGAGATGACTACCGGCTGGATTTGTGGAATGTTTAGTTTGTAGAAAATTTCATAAGAAGGGACGGGTCAAAGTAAAATAATAAAAGCATTTTAATATCAACTAACCATATGTGTAATGTTGTGTAAAAATTTGATCATACCATTATTACTATAAACCGACGCGATCCTACGTGAACTTCGCGGTTATATCCTTGATATAACCCATCTCTAATTTTTTACTTCTGGAAAAGAATTACTTATACCCATTTCAATGAAGCAATGTCAGGATACATGACTAATTTTATCCAAATCACGATCCAAAATGTATTATTTTTTTAAACAAATGCATATAAACTTATTTTTAGAGGAATGTGTTAAAACTGAGAAAAATTCTATCTTTATACCGACAATTAAATCATGGTCTGGTAACTACTGCATGTAATTGTTACAACTATGAAAATGGACGAATTTACGACGTTCATGGCATTCTTGACTATGATCATGGTAACAAGGACTATTCCGACATTATGGTAAATGTTTAATCAACTATTTTTAATGGTCGTTTTGACCATGATCATAGTCAGTTCAGAATCACTATACTGCCATAGGCATCCTCACCCCCAATAATGGTAAAATTGACTATCAAATTTGTCTCTGTGTGGGTGAAATGTCACTTTTCCTTGCGGAATAATCGAACAGAAAATTATTCCGTCAGGAAAAGTGATAGCCCAATTTAGATTACAAGGGCAGGTGTTACTAACGTTACGAAGTGTGCTCTCCTCCTCAGCTGCATATAAGGTAAGTAATTCCGACAGTAAAAGCATTTCTTGACCATACTTGTCCTATTTTAATGCATAGTACTTTTGAGCTTCATACTAACCTTTAATGAGTAATCCCCTCGGAAATAACAGTTTTTACGAAAATGCGTACTTTATAAAGTAATTTACTGATAATGACGTCTCCTTAATTGGTGACGTTTCTCTTTGGTTTGATTTTGCAACTGCAAAAAACCGGACGAAAGTTCAATCGAAATAGAAAAAAAAGTTGCCACCGTGATTTTTTCAATAAACGTCGTGCTCAAAAGAGTAGGTCGACATGTATTTGTTACAGCAATGAGAAAATTGCGAATGATTTTGTGGGCAATTAAGATTAAAAAAAATTAATGTTGTGTTTTTCAAGTCGTGAATTGAGGATTGAGGAGGCCAAAATTGTATCTTATTGCACCAAAGTATCTCTCTAGTTCGTAATATTTGAAAATCATTCGATGGTAATCAAAAATAATAATTGCAAGCCGTAAATTTCGTTTTCTTTTCAGCAGCTAAGCTTTGTCATTTCCTGTTCAAGTTGCAACAAACCATAGTTACGTGTTGCTTTTGTCGTGACATTCGCAGCTGGAAGAAGTTGGGTTTGCAGCGAGTTGTTCGGAAATTGATTCCTTAGTTATGGCCTTAGTTTTACAAATTGTGATTTGTTTAAATTTGTCAGTTGTGTACTTTTGAAATATTATGCTAAGTATAACAAAAGCTGGACAATGAGCGTGTGGATTTAGAGTGTAGTAGTTGCCACGTTTCTCACTTATGGCACCACATGCGTAATGGTCGCCTGAAAAAATGTGAAGTGGCTTTTAATGTTAATATAGTATATTTGGTTGAAATACACTGCCGTGAAACGCATATCAGTCCCATATGAATAGGAAATCAAGCAAAGATGGGACTGATATGCGTTTCACGGCAGTACAGTATTTGAAACGATGTACTAGATTTTTTTGTCATTCTTGTCCACATAAAATAGTAATTCTAAGAATTTTGTACAGCTATAAAACAATTTGTCAAACTCGAATTTGAATAAAGGTATCTAATGCTCCATGATTAGTTAAACCCTATTATACAACAACGATGTTTTTGTTGCTGGATATTATAGCTTACGTATCATTGACGGTGAAGTGACTCTCATACTAAAGACTAAATCCCAAGATTTGTGAGTTAGACAACATGCTCGCCTTGCCCCGTAAGGCCATCTTACCTCACTTCCCCCCATATAACTTGCATATACCGAAGCTTCAATCCTTCATTTAAAAGCACACTGCGCGCTATCTGCGTCTCAGTTTGCGTACCCTGCTAGGCCATGTGAGAAAAGTTGAAATAAATAAACCACTTACCGCTTTGCGTTTGTCAGCCTCTGATACTGCTGAATTGGAACGATGCCTGAACAAATCCATCACTTTGGTCATAGGAGACTTGCCGGCGTCAGCTCGTCGAACAGCCGTCACAGTGTGGTAATACTAAAATGAAAATGACAAACCGTTAATTTCTCCCACCCTGATCGCGACTGTCCGCGATAAATGATAATCGAGCGGTCACGATAGGTGACTTTCATCACATTCTTGTTGTGTGAGTGGTCTTACCTGTGCGTCACTGCCTGCATGGGGATGAGCAGAACCGTCACGCACCTTCGCACTTGCGGAACTTGCTGGATGCGCACTTGCCGTTTGGTGGCTATGACGGCCTCCCACATGCAGGGCCGCTTTCATGCTGTTCATGATGCCTCCGGATCCACCGATCGTACCACTACCGCTTGTACTTTCCTTGTCGGAACTCGACTTGCTAGAATCATCCTTTTTCTTTTTCGAGTCTGACCCTTTGCGTGTTCGGAACACGTCGAAAATAGTCGGTCGGCGATTAGGGCTGGCGATACCTAGATGGACAAATGGTTGTTTTTGTTTACCTAGATCATAGACTAAATATTGACTAACTGCTTACCGTGAACAGTCGATTGATTCAACACTGGACCATCGTCGCCACTTCGCCGCCTCTCCAAGGAACCAGACCGACCACTCACACGTTCCGTGCTACGAGATATGCTCTCATGCTTACGGTTGAGCTTCTCCAGTTTGGCCGCTTCGCGTTCCAGACGGCGAGCGGTTTCCCGTTCAATTTTCTTTTGCTCTTTTTCCTGTTTCTTGGCTTCGCGTTCGCTTTTCTTCATCCGTTTGGAAGAACGAGTCGATTCCGTACCCGCCGGGGCCGTCGAAGGCCGCTGGAACTGAGTACCGCCATCGGCTGAGTCCTGCGAATAGACAGCAAATGAAATTAAATCACACGTGTTCAACGGTAACGACAGCACGATTCGCGCGTGATGATTTAGCGTCACGGATAGATAAACTCAATTTATATTTTGATTGGCTGGTTGATAAACAAATGATTTTAACTGGTGGTAGACAATTCTTCGCCAAAAACATTTATCTCAACCTACCACTACATGTGGAGGTTAAAAATAAAACAAGTTATTCCATCGTGTAGCGTTACGCGTCATGTCATGGATTAGCATCAAGCGGTTTGAATTCGAAGTCGCATAATTAAGGGGAATTTGAATGTATGACGTTGCGATTGAAAACAATGCTGACTTCCCGCCGAATAGAGTATCGCTATCTTATTATCTTATTAAACAGGGTGATTGGTAATTCTTGCGAGTTTTTTTTAAACATGTGTAACTTTGTATGGGTTAATCAAAAATATGTTTCCACATTTTTCTTTTAGAGTGTATTCAAATGTCAACACGGCTTGTAAGTTTTTTTTCTGAATTTTCATTCGTATGGGACTTGTGATAATCATAGACGCCAAAAGGGAGCTAGTGTTAAGTCTGTTTTTGACATTTTAGACCGTGTACTATTTTAAAGAAATTGAAACCACTCGGAATAAACGAAAGAATCATCAAACGCTCCGAAAACAGCAGTTCTTGGAAAATAACTTCCAGACCTGACCGTAACGCACTGTCAGGTGTCCGCAAGCCATCAAACGAGTGAGAGAGTGAATTCGGCGGAATTCTGGTAAGTCTAGTCGAAAGATGACCAAAGAACTGGGAATGTCACAGTCAACGATCAGGAGTATTTTGAAAAACGACCTTGGAATGAATCCATACAAAATACAACAAGTGTATGGCTTTACTGAAAAGCAGATTGCAAGAGTCAAAAAATGTCCGAAGCTTCTTAAGTGGCACGGTGATTGTGAAACTCTGTTTTCGGACGAAAAAAAGTTCCTGCTACAGGATCACCACAACCAACAAAATGATCGGGTGTATGCAGCACATTTTTCTGATATTCCTCGTGATATACTAGCTGTTCAAAGGTTTCAGGATGTTTCAAGGGTGAGGGTTTGGGGATTTTTCTCCAAAACTTTGAAGGTTCCATTGAACTTGGTGTTAAAGTCAACAGTTAATATTACATCCATAATGTTCTGAAGAACCACTTGCTTCCCTTCGTCAAAAAACACTACAAGAATGGTTCATACTAATTCCAACAAGACTTTGCACCTTCCCACCAGGCGAAAGCTACTCAGGCTTGGGGTGAGAGAAATTTTCCGAATTTTATTCGTCGAAAGAATGGCCTGCCTCTTCACCTGATTTGAATCTTCTCGACTTCTTTGCATGGGGCGACATGCTGGGCAAACTGAGGAATACCAAACGACTAACTGTGGAGATTTTTATGAAACGTTTGGAGAAAATATGGAATGACATGCCTCAAGATATCATGCGGATGGCAATAAAGGCAAAGGGATAAAGATTTGAACTGAACTAAATTAAGACATATGTTAAAGATTTACCAAACAGGAAATACATCGAAAATTAAAAATCATGCAAGCTTCTCATTTTCATGACCATATACTTCACTGAGGGGAATTCCCACTCACCCTGTACGAAGGGAAAGATGGGGTAAGGTAGTCATAGGGGAAAGACGAGAATAATCAGTAAATGTCGATGTTTTGGGTTAAGACATGTTAAAAATAATTAGCATCTTGCCGTGCGCCAGCTAATTTAGTAGTGTGTTAACCATATTATTTGAGGTGACAGGCGGTTTTGCACCCGAAAGCAATTTTCAAGATGCTGTAGGGGTATTAGGGACATATTAGCACCTTAAGAGAATGTACATTTTTGGCACATAAAATAGTTGAAATAATATTCAAAAATATCCACTCAATTCGATTACTTATCTACTTATCTTAGCACCACTTGCTCCATTCGTGCGTAGGCCTTAAAATTTATGTCTTCATCACATACAAGTAAATGTCAGGGTGGCCACACAATCTTAATTTAAAAATTCCCGCATTTTTCCCGATTTTTCCCGCATTTTTGCATATTTTTTCCGACTGGGGAAATGAGTTAATATAAATTGGATTAATAGATGTTTTTGAAGTTTTCGAGGAAATGATTCAATCTGAAATTCTGACTTGTTTCATTTAGGCCAAATGACGGGTCACAGCCGCAAATCGGGCTTCTTGCGTATTGCGTAACCTGCTTTGGTCTCTATTTTTGCAAACGAGAACAAAAATCGCTCTATATAAGTCATTGATCTTTCAAGTTGCTAGAAGCATAAACATCGAAGAAAAATAGTAAAGCATTCGAGGTTTTTGACTACAAAATGATGCACGTGCGTTGCATGCATACACAAAAAAAAATAATGAATTTTAACGAACGTGTAAAATTTCCCGTCGTTTAATTGCGAGCCAACGCAAGCCTAAACAACGTTATTGCTTGCAATCTTTCATACAGCATACAACATTGTTTTAAATCTTCCATAGAACAGACCTGATTCCAGCAATTTCTGGCTGAAATTTACATGAAAGATCTCATTAATTTATGCCTAATCTAGCATTCCCTTTACGTGCATTAGATAACGCAGAAAATTAAATGTTTCTTTCAAACTGTGTATTGTATCAAGTATATTTTGATTTCAACGTCGTTGAGAGCTCGTAGACAACTCTCTGAGTTACCAAACTCTTTTCAGTTTGGTTCACCACCAGACACTTTGCATTTATTGAAAATCCTCGCTCCATGGTCGCATTTTCGTGCGACAGGATGAGCACCTTTTCAACAAATGTTTTCAAATTTGGCAGCTACTTCTTGGAATGACCAATCAGTTCTTTCACTTTGTGAGCAACTGCAGCGCTGAGATAGTCTTTATCTACGAACGTTTCCAGACACAGCTCCAGACGCTTTTTAGCGATGTCCTTGATGCGAGTTATTACAGAAGACGTAACGCGTTAAAGACATACGGGATCAAGTCTCTATCACGTCGAAGTTTTCTGAGCACAATCTTCAAATACTATTAGGACTTTAGGCGTGAAATTTTCAAGAATCGTTTGCTCCACTGGAGCATCCATTGGTTAGTAATTTGAGCGTTGTTTGTTTTGTTTTGTTTGTGAATTTTAGTCTCAAAAACGTGAAGTGATAATTAACCTAACCTATAATTCTTAGGACTCCCTCCCTTTTCACCTTAAAGGGTATTTTAATGGAGATTTGTTGGGTAGCTACTTCAGAAAACCATAGTAAAAAGATCGACTGTCGTTGCGTAATGCCAAATCGTATTCCTCGGAAATTTATTTCTGCAAATTCTCTCGCTTTCTTGATTGCCGATTTAGAGGCCATCTCGATTTCCATATTAAGGGCTGGCAGAAGATTGCTCTCCGTTGATTCTCTTTCAATTAATGATTTGACAAGTTTAACAATTTTCAAATCGTCAAAAAGAAACGAAGTTATTGAGATGCGGTCTGGGAAACGACTCGACCATTGCTACAGACATGATGACAAAATTCAACTTTGGTCCCAGCATCTTATCGTATAAGGTCTGTATCGACATTAATCCGGACACCTTCAAATCATTGTAACTTTTGAAATATTGCACGTAGGAATGAAAAATTTCACTGTGGTATAACTAGAAAATAGGAAGAATGATTAGTAATTTCCATTTAATTCCATCTACCTTTATTGCTTATCTTGACAGATACGCGTATTTCGTCTACAATATACAGACTTCTTCAGTGTCGTGTACTAATACTCGACTGAGTCACGACACTGAAGAAGTCTGCACATTGTAGACGAAATACGCGTATCTGTCAAGAAAAGCAATAAAGGTAGTTGGAGTTAAATGGAAATTATTAATCATTCTTCTTATTTTCTAGTTACAGGTATTCCACTAAACAGCTCACACTCTCCATAATTCACTGTGGTATAGCTGAGAGTCTATGATGAAAAAGACTATGATTGATGTATACATTTCATGTTTAGTATTCAAGATGGCGACGAAAGAAAAACAAGTGCGCGAGCGAATTTTGTACAGGCGTACGGCAAATCCTGACTTGTCAATACGGGACCTTGCAAAAACATTGGATTTGCCTAAATCCACTGTTCACGATGTGCTCAAATCATTTTCGGAACGTTTGACGGTGGAGAGGAAACCGAGAAGTGACAAAGACATTGGACGCGCTGATCCTGTCATGGACCGAAAGGTGAAAAGGATATTAACGAAAAACCCAAATCTCTCCATTCGACCGGTGGCTCGTAAAATAGGGATGTCACCTGGTTTTGTCCAAAAATCAAAACATCGTTTGGGATTTAGGTCGTATAAAGTAAAAACCGTTCCAAATCGCAACGACAAACAGAACTTGGCAGCAAAATCACGGGCTCGACGTTTGTACTGCGAATATTTGACGAAGTTTTCATGCGTTGTTATGGACGATGAAACTTACGTCCTGGAGGATTTCAAGCAGCTTCCAGGGCTGGCTTTTTATTCTTCTATGGCCAGAAATGCTACAGCTGAGCATTTCAGAACGAAGAAGGCATCGAAATTTCCCAAAAAATACCTTGTGTGGCAATTTGCACGTGTGGCAAAAAGAGTAAATCTTTTGTCACCACAGGCAAAATCAACAAGGAGATCTATCAGAAAGAGTGTCTGCAGAAGCGATTGCTACCCTTCATCATAAGTAACAAAGAAAAATCTTTGTTCTGGCCCGATTTGGCATCATGCCACTATGCTAAAACTGTGATGGAGTGGTACCAAGCAAATCAAGTAAACATTGCACAAAAACCTCAAACCCACCAAATTGCCCAGTGCTACGACCAATCGAGAGATATTGGGCTCTGATGAAGCGGAAGCTTTCTGGAAAGAAGCAAGGAATCAAAGACATCAAACACTTCCAGCAAATTTGGACAAAGACGGCTTCTACGATTTCTGAAGAGTCTGTACAAACCCTAATGGACGGAGTTAAGCGCAAAGTTCGAGATTTATGCAAATACCGAATAACTTTGTTTTGTATTCACGAATTGTTAAAACACATCCCATGAATCTGAAATAAACAACTACGACGGAAATATAATGCGAAATTTATGTTTTATTCATGTTTTGAGGTGTCCGGATTATTGCGGATACAGACCTTACCATTTATATGGCTTACATTTGGTATCGTAGTCCTACGTCATCATTTCGAACAACCTAATAGGGCTGTACCTTGTAGTTTTTGATTACGTGCTTACCAGCAGCAACGTAATGCTTATTTGCATTGTTGAAAAAGTGGAGTTTGTCAATTTCATTTAATTTGACCAGCTCTGCCATTGCATCTTCTCCAACATAATTTTTTTCCGCAGATAGTAAGTTCTCAATATTGTCCAGAATGTCCTCTGAAAGAGAAGTATTCGCGGACCACACGTTGGGCTTACAAACTCGACCGACGATGGTTCGCACAAACCTTTCCAGATCAGCGTACATTAGATGTATGAGTGGTTCTTCCCTCTAGAAGAATCCTTAGAAAATTGCATTGAAATAGATCACTATGCTTATCAATAGCTCACAAACTTTATCAAAATTTCATAGATCAAATTCTACCACACAAGTTTTACAATTTTGCCAAAAAAACATTCTGTTTAACAGCAGTCAAGCAAAGTCTGAATAAACATAAATAATTGATGACTTATGATTTTTTTGAATCTACTGTATCATAAACTAAGAATATTTGTCTCAGAAATTTCCTAGAAAAAAATATAAAATTTCAGTGTACGAGTTTTAATGGAACTTTGAAATCATAACGCTTTTATGAACTGATCGAATTGCACTGTATCCGAATTTCACCTATGATCGAATTGAGTTCGCTTGACTGTCGGGATACGAACAATCAAATCTAGATTCAGAATTACTAAGTGAGTAACCGAAAATAAGTCCTTTATCTGATTTGCATTTCGTTTCCACTTTTCTCGACTGATGGGATATTTTGGATTATTAGACTATTTTGAAAAAAAAAGTGAGTATAAATCAAAAATGATTTGATTCTTTTATGTAGTTTCTTCAATGGGAAATTTTATTTGCATATTGGATAAACGTTTTAAGTGTTTTACTCCTATCCCGTTCGATTCGTCATGGGGTTCACTGGGTTTATATGTATAGAAATATGAAGAATTATTATGAAATAGCTGGAAAATTGTAAAAATAATGAAAGATGATGTAATATGGAACCACGTGCGTCGCATTCAAGCTAATCTAGAGTGCTGTGACCGACCAGCGCTCTGCATTTGACAAGTCCAATTGAGGTAGAAGCGGGACAGCGTTCGCCAGGGCAGTTCCATTAAAACTCGTAAATTGAAATTTTATTTTTTTTTTCTAGGACACTTCTGAGACAAATATTCTTAGTTTATGATACAGTAGATTCAAAAAAATCATAAGTCATCAATTATTTAAGTTTATTTTGACTTTGCTTGACTGCTGTTAAACAGAATGTATTTTGGCAAAGTTGTAAAACTTGTAAGGTAGAATTTGATAGTAGTATAACATCATCATTATCATACAGAAAATATTAAAAAGTTTAATTTTTTTTTAACATTTTTGCATTTAAAAAAAAGTGCGGCTATAGAAGATAGCCACTGAATTTCCTACATATTCACCAATAATTTTTTGAAAATTTGTTTTCAAAAACATCAACCTATTTTAAAAAGTGTAGGAGCAAGTACTTTAATGTTATACATGGTCCATGAATGACACGTAAAAAGTGTGTGCGGCTATAGAAAGTAGCTGCAGTGTATTCCACCAAAATTTTCATGAATTTATATGTGCATTCATATACAAAATTAACCTCTAATCCTCACTTTTTTTATGGAAGCAAATGTGCCATGTTATGTTTCGGTTATCTATACTCTATACTTCCGTAAACTAAGCTAGAATATTCAACATGAGAGAGACGGCGCCAGTGGTGTAGTGCTAAGCGTGGTTGCATCTCATTCCAGTGGGTCTTGGCATCAATGCAAGCGGTGCCGTTGGAATTTTGTGAGCAAAAATCTCTGACCACCTCTTCCTTCGGAATGGAAATAAAGGCATTGGTCCCGGCTCATGTGTTGATGCGTTCGATATGTAGGGTACAAGTCGTAATTATGGCTTGACGAACCAGCCCAATACAGCATGAAGAAGGCGATTCAACATGAGACGCAATAAAGATGGTGCCACAGAAACGCTCATAAACGTTCAACCACTCCATTGAACATAAAAATAATCAAAAGAGCAAACAGATAAACAATTGGTATAAGACAAATTGTTCAGAGAAAAACTGGCTTGGGTTGAAATTTTTACTCTAAAACTTTCAATAAAAACAAAACATATCAAAACAACGAAAAATGAGAACAATGCAGAAGAAAGTACCACGTGATACAGCCAGCTTCCACACATTTCAAATAGTACAAACCAAATCACCCTGCCATGCGAAATTCGATCTCGTCCAGATTGTTCAACTGAAACTAGAACAGAGACCTTCCGCACCCCAATTAACACCAATTAACGGGACGCTACTCTTGCAAGACGATATGATCTTCCGAAACCTGTATGTTAATTAACAGTAATTGCTTGCCAACTTACGCTCGTGGTGGCTTTCTTCGCCGATCTCGATGATGCTTTTGAGAATGCCGCCGGCAATGTTGCCGATTTCGATGACCTAACCGTCGACGCGCCGCCGGCTGATGGTTTCTTTGGTGATTGTTCCCTGTCCGAACGTTTGACCCACACTTCGTCCAGTTCAAATGGCATGGTGTTTTTGCTGGTAGAACTGGTGCTGCTGCCGGGGCTGTCGTCTGACGAGACACCGATACCAGTGGTAGACGTAATACTGCTGGTAATGGGTCGTATCTCGACAAGCGACGTGTCGAAAAACCGTTTATCCAAATGTGGATTCGGAAACGGGGACTCCGGCGAGAACATACTCTTCAGTGATGTACGATCTGGGTTGAATTGACTGCATGGAAAGTGGATTGTTTGAGAATTGTGTGCAGCCGTCAAGGGTCGCAGATTGATTGACTCCGGTCGTAGTTGAGGAAGTTCATTTGCTTTGGTTACCGAAAATCGAGATTTACGAACCGGCGTTGAAACTTCCGTATTCTCTGGCGAGTTCCCATTAGTGGATGGCGGAGTAATCTTGATTTTACAATCGGTAGAGATGGCGGTACTTTGTTTGGTATGATTGCTGCTGTGGTGTTTGTCATCTTCTTCTTCTTCTTCGACACATTCAGATAACCTACGTCGGACCGCAAATGGAAGCACCGAAGGATGAACCGCTACCAACGGAGGAAACTCGATTCGTCTCGGGCTTAAGGGAGATTTCTGACAGGTTTCAATCCACGAATGTATATCTTCTTCAACATCGCTTACACTACTATCACTTGAAGAGGCACTGTTTTTCTTCCGAGGACTCTTGACAGGTAGTACCGTTTTTTTAATTGGAAGACCATGATCATCACCAAAATCACTATCGGAGTCTGACTTTATGGTTTCAAGATCTTGCATCGATTTTTCAAATATATGTTCAAAGTCATCATCCGTCATTGGACTGACCGGAACAATCTTCGGCACTGTATTCTCCGCCATTTCGTCCTTGACCTCGTCTCCAATGAAATCAACTTTTTTCTTAACCTTCTTTTTGCCTTCGTCCTTACATTTCGCACGATGCAACTGCTTTTGCTCTTCTATTCTCACCAGTCGGTTAGCAGTTTCCATTTAATTAATGTATATTTCTGGCGTGCCTAACTCACTGGGCAATTATACACTATGAGATACACAGCACGCTTGGAAGCCGCGATTAATTAAGGTTAATTAATTTGTACTTTGTTGTTGCTCGTCGAATATCACAATTGGTTTTTACTCAAGTCAGGCACAGTTGTTCCACAGCTTGAAAGGATCGTTCGACCTACTCCTCCTCCGTTGATAGCGACAAATAAATTCCGATCAGCTGCTACTATCCAAACGGGGAAGTAAATGCACCCTCACAAGTTGAGTTCCGTCAGCTGTTGCTCGGGGACGTCTTTTTTGTAAAGGACCACGTCATCCAGGCGCAGGTCGTGTGATGCACATTGACCAACCGGGAATAGCAGATCGGAAATAAAGAAAACGATGCCGTTCTGCCCAACCATTGGACACTCTTGAACCTACGTAACGGGAGAAGAGGAATTGAAAATAAAATAAAATGATTTGTCTTAGGAAGCTAACAAACACACATCGAACTGTCTGAGCGAATGCTTCATCGCATCTTGCGGCAGGAAAAATATGGCAAGTCATCCGATTGCAAGACAAATAATGTCCCGCAAAAATTGCGTCACAAGCCTCACCGCGAACGGCAGCTGATAATCGGTGCTGTTTATTTTTAGAACAAGGAAATGCGGTGTTCAACATTTTTATATTTACTTAATTTGTCTTTGTTGTATGTAATTGGAAGTGTATGTATGACCTGTGATTTTCGGGCAACTTCTTTTTTTACATGACGCATCCCCTTTAGCCAATGACGCGGGTAGACTTTGGAAACATGTTATTTCCATTGAAATTTGTTGATTTTTATGTAAGACAACCAACCCATATTTTCACCTTTTTTTTTTAATTTTCAATTAAATGTCAAAGAAGTCTACTTTGTGTTAATATTATGATTTGAATGGAAAATTTTAATCGATGATTGTCCAACAAACAGAAGGATACATTTACAACTAACATAAAATGTTAAACATGTGTGTTGTTAATACACCGTGAATTACAATCATTGGTAAATTTACTCATATCATCCCAGCGTTTCAAAAATAGGACCATGCCCTTAAGTCCGGAGAAATTTGCGAAATGAGCGAATCTGTTTTTGTTAACAATAAAAGCTTAATTTAAAAAATTAAGACCACAGTTTGTTAGCAGAAGCTTTCTTTGCCCGATTGTGGTCTTAGTTTAGGAAATCGAGCTTTTATTTGTTTTGTTTTGTTTTATTTGTTTTATTTGTCTTCAATCGTTTCGTAGACCTTGTTACAATTTTGCTTAACATCTAAGAATTTTTAATTAACTATTGTCTAGTAAGCGTGACAAAAAAGTGTATTTTTATTCATTGTGATATCAATCGTTTTGTTATATGTGTTGAAGCAGGACATCATTCTATTTGAGGGAGCATTTTTGGCATAGTTCGTTCTTTGATTTTTAATAAAAAAAATTCTAATTCTTAGAGAGCGAGTAGGAGCATAAAAATTTAAATTTTCTAATATTTCCGGACTGTTTATTTCTTGCTCAATACATCAGCTATGAAAGCAATCATAGCTAACTCTCTTCGCCTTTGAAGTCCTTCTAAATTAATCAACACACATCGCAACTCGTATGATGGTAATGGAAGACGTATCCAACCTAATTTTTTAGAGCAAACAACACAAACTGTTTCTGAACCGACTCTATACGGTTTACATGTGTTCCTTGATATGGAGCCCAAACAACGCTACAATATTCTAATAGAAGCCTCACATATGCCGCATATAGTGTCTTTAATGTGTAAGGGTCGTTGAAAAGCAAAATACATCTTTTAATAAACGCAAGCATGTTATTTGCTTTATAGATGATATTATTGTAGTGATCAGCAAAGGATTACTTAGAGTCAAGTATAACTCCTTGGTCTCTAATCTAATGATATCTTTCAATTGCTATCTGACCTAGAGAAACTGGTTGTTTGTGTTAAGGAATGCTTTCTCGTTAACGATATAGAGGTACATTTTTTAACGTTAAGTTCTAACGAGCATTTTTTACACCAGGTGTAAACATTACTGATTTCGTGTTGAAAAATATCAAGATTTTCGTATCTCCATAAACATTTTCATGTCGTCTGCATATACTGAGACTTGAAGGACTTTCAATTTTTTTCTACATCATTAACAAACAAATAATAAGGGACCAAGATATGAAACTTGTGGCACTCCAGGTGTGACATTTACTATTTTGGAGAGATTGCCGCCAAGCCTTACTCTTTGCGTCCTTATTGTCAAGTATGACCCGATCCATTTCAGTAATCATGGATTAAATCCTAACTTCGATAACTTAAATAGCAGCAAAGTTATGTCAACTCTGTCAAATGCTTTACTAAAATCGGTATATAATGCTTCTACATAGTTACCTTTATCCATTACGTTTAACGAAAATGTTAAGAAATTTATCAGGTAAGTAGATTTCACAACCTGCCGTGCTCTTACGGACCTATCAATACTTTCTCTTCACATATTTGGTTCTAGCAGAAATCGCTGTCCACTCCTAGAGTTGTATATTTTTTTTTTGCTTTTTCCTCAGGGGGTGTCTCTCACATGGGGGGAAAAACCGACGCCACCAGGAAGACCCTCCCCCCCGGATCCTAATTAAAAGGGGGTGAAAATGAGGGGGCCCCGGGGGGAACGCGGGGGGGGGGTGGGGCAGAAATTCGGGGAAAAGGGGGGGGGGGACCAGAGGGGGGGGGCCCCCCCGCCTAGAGTTGTACATTGATAAGAATGATATTTCCAATTTTCAAACATTATAATTAATTACGTGCTTCGTGCAACAACAAATAACATGATTAGTTTAAATGTATTTGAGGTAAGTAGATGTTGATCTCCCTTTTACAAAACCATGCTGTTTATTAAAGGGTGTTCCGATCGAAATTTGGTCAAAGAGTAATGTGTGTGAGTCGATCAAAGTTTTTATTAATAAGTCAAATTATTTTTCTTTTTCAAGTTCAGTTAATACAGAATACAGGAGAAATATTCAGCTAAGCTTCCTTTTTACCGAATGCGAATTGCCGGGTCTCTCGTTTAACACCTACCACAAGATTTTGTACAGTCTCCTTGTCCTGCTGCAGAACGCCAGTTTGCCTTGAACTGTTTCTCGCTCACAACAGCTTTTTGAGTCTTCTTAAGGTTCCGCTTGACGATGGCCCAATATTGTTCGATTGGGCTGAGCTCTGGTGTGTTGGAAGGGTTCTTGTCCTTGGGCACCACTTGAACGTTGTTGGCAGCATACCACTCCATGGCCTTTTTTCCGTAATGGCAAGATGCCAAATCCGGCCAAAATAGAACGGAACAATTGTGTCGCTTCAGGAAAGGCAGCAGACGTTTTTGTAGGCACTCGCTCAGATAAATTTCCTGGTTGACGGTTCCGGTCGCAATGTAAACGTTGCTCTTCAAGCCACAGGTACAGATGGCCTGCCACACCTGATATTTCTTCGCGAACTTTGACAGTTTAATGTGCTTGAAAATATCTGCCACCTTTCCCCGTTCGGTTGCCGTAAAAAAATCCTGTCCAGGAAGCTGTTTAAAGTCGGCCTTGACGTAAGTTTCATCGTCCTGTACCACGCAATCAAACTTCGTCAACATTGTCGTGTACAACTTTCGCGATCATGCTTTGGCCGATGTGTTTTGTTTATCGTTGCTATTTGGAGTCACTACTTTCTTGTAAGTCGACAGTCCAGCTCGTTTTATAGCTCTATCCACGGTTGAAAGTACCACTCCCAGCTTCTTTGCGACATCTCGGACGGAGAGGTTGGGGTTCTGCTCGAAACAGCGGGCAACTCTTTTTGTGGTTGTTGTGGCCTCCGGCTTTCAATTTTCCCCCGATCCAGCTTTCCTGGCTTTCGACAAACGTTCACCGAACACTTTTAATACGTTGGTAACAGTTGATTTAGCCACATTCAAAAATTTCGCCAACTTGGCGTGAGAGTAGTTTGGATTTTCACCATGCATGTGCAAAATTTTGATGCGTTGCTTCTCTTTCTACAACGACATTTTGATAACTGAAGTGCTAATCTCAACATCAGAACAGAGGCATGATGCTACACGCACACATCTTTTCAAAATGAGGGGTGTGCAAAATTTTTTAATGCACGATGAAAGGAAATGCGTCAAGTTTAAGTCGACCAAATTTTGATCGGAACACCCTTTAGTAATCAACATTTTAGCTTGAGAAAAATTTGTCATTTATAATGGAAGAATCGTCGATTCAAATGTTTGTTTACAAAAGCAGATTCGCCCATTTCACAAATTTCTCCGGAAGTCTCGACGTCCTATAAATAGGACAGTATTTACACTTCAGGGCGAAAAAAAAGATAAAAAAAAATATTTATTACAAAAAAAATATTTTTTAAAAAAATATATTAAAAAAATACCCCCCCCAACCAGACTGGGGGGGTGAATAAAAAAGGAAACCCCCTCTTTTAAGTATTTTGCTTTTTGGTGTCAGACTATTCTACTCAACGCTAGTGTATAAGGCCTGTACTCGAAAAAAATGCACCATTTTTATCCGAGTGTCTTTTTTGTCCGTGGGTAAAAGTTGATGAAAATCTGGGTATTACTAGTTTGGATTGTTTACATGTGCAAAATTTCATAACAATCGGTTCAGTGGTTATTGAGGTGTCATCGAAACAAGAAGAAAATAGCCAGAGAATTTAGCGCGCCGTCATGGAAAATTCGACTGCGACCATGAGATGGATCGGAAGACAACTGGGAATCACCCATACAACTGTGTCTCGGGTGGTAAAATCGTTTAAGGAGTCCCAGACGACCGAGCGGTGGGCTCGAAGACAGCTGACCCTGTGAAGGCCCGGAAGGTGTTGGATTATTTCAAGTGTAATCCGAACCTTCCGATTCGCGACGCGGCTCTGAAGGCAAAGTGTTCCGCCTGGTTCGTTCAGCAAACCATGAAACGAGCTGGGTTCGTGTATTCAAGGTCCGCAAGGCACCGAACCGGCGTGATCAACAAAACACGGCGGCCAAATCCCGCACAAGGAAGCTGTATCGAGAGTGGTTAACGAAACCAATGGGTGTGGTTATGGATGACGAAACCTACATCAAGGCAGACGCAAAGCAGATACCGGGGCTGGATATCTACGTTGCCAAATCGAGGTTTGATGTTCTGAAAGACATAAGGAAGAAGAAAGTGGACAAATTCGCCAAAAAATACTTGCTCTGGCAGGCCATATGCCAATGCGGTAAATTGAATAATCCGTACATCACAACGGGTTCCATCAACAGCGAAATTTACCGCACCGAGTGCCTCCAGAAGCGTCTGTTGCCCTTCCTGCGGTCCCACGGAGCGAGCTTATTTTGGCCGGACCTGGCATCATGCCATTACGCGCGATCGACGTTGGATTGGAGACAATAACGTTGTTTTTGTATCAAAAACCGCCAACCCCCCCAATTCACCAGAGATTCGTCCGGTGGAAATATGTTGGGCCATAATGAAGACCAAAGTTCGAAAATCGTCCAAGGTGTTTAAGAACGAGCTGAAGAAAGAATGGATGGAAGTGACCAAAAAGGTCGGCTCCACCATTGCACAAAATGTAACGCGGGGTCTTAAGGGAAAGGTATGGGCTTTCAGCGATGGAAAGGAAATTGAATAAAGTAATTATGCCGAAACATAATCCATATGTATTCATTCCCTGAAAGTTTCAAGGAAATCCGACTTAAAATAAACTAAATAATAAAATAATGTCATTTTTTTTTTTTTTTTTTTGGAATAATTTTTGTGTGTTAGATTTTATTTTTTTTGTGGGTTTTTTCGCGGGTTTTTGTTAATAAATGTGGGGGTGTTCTATTGGAGGTTTTGTTTAGGGATCGTGTGGAGTTTGAGGTCATAAGTGGGTTTTTTTTTTTTTTTTGGGTTTTTTTGAGCAACCAAGTGCCAATATTTAAAAGTGATTTTGTAGTAAAATACCACAACTGTGCCAAAGTGAATTTTGATTCGGTGTGCAGGCTTAGTTTGTAAATTAATCGGTGCAAGAAGAGTTTATTAGAAATATATATCATGTTACCAACGGAAGGTTTCCGACACGTCGGCGACGGTCGAGTTGATGTGGACGTGTGCCGACGGCAGCAGCTGCTTTGCCAGCAGGACTTGGCCATCTAGGACATCGAGGAGAGCTGGTTTGCAAAGCAACAAATAATTTATCTCTACCATATTTTGAAGACAATATCTAATATCCTGTTTTATTTTGTCTATTTTGTTTTGTTTTGGTTTTCGTTATGCTTGTCTATTTTCAGTCACATTGGAGCGGTCTATTGCTTTTGGCGGATAGTGTAGGTATGTACTTTCAGCGTATCGTTAACCGTGTTGAATTTTCCTAGAAACACCGTATGGCACGGGCTCAAAACGTAAAGGGAAACCTTGACGACGACTTGGAAGCCTCAAAGTAAACGCCGGAGTGGAACTGTCAACCATCAGCTCCGTGGAAAGATCGTGAGGTCCATCAAAACCAACCCAGCTATGCCCGATCGCGATTTCAGTTTAAAGTATGATGCCGTCTACGGACGGTGCAGCGAATTCGCTATCACGGAGGCTTACAAGTATACCCAATCGATCAATCAAGCAGAATTTGTGCTCGAAAGCTGTATGAAAAGCTGCTAGCCAAGTCCGGTGGATGCATACTTATGGATGATGAATAGGTACATAGGTATATAAAGGCCAACTTCGAAAAATCTCCAGGACAAAAATGTTACAAGGCTCGAGGAAGTGTCCCTGTCAGATTCAAATATGTTTTTCATTTCATTTCATTTTCATTTTGCAGCATTTGGTGGGGCAATAAGAGCGCAAGTCAGTCCAAAGCCGATGATGAAGGAGGGGTAATGGCGAACTAGTCTATTCAGACCACATGAACTCCATGGGAAGGAACAAGAATAGGTTAGGGTAGGTGGTTGAGGGCGTTTTGGACCGGTTAAAAATACTGCAAAAAGAAGATCATGAAATCGTTAATTTACAATTCCGTTTTACAATGATCCCGAAAAGATAGAGAGATCCATTCCCTGTAGGTCGTATCAATGTGACCAGGCTATTTGAGATGCCACTGTAAATTGTTGTTGTTTTTACGCTGCAAGTTGCTATATCAAAGTAACATCTCTCTATGATTTGCTATAATTTTAAAGTCTGCTGTCGTATACCGCACATATTTAAATTATAATTTATATTAGAATTAGAATTAGAATTGCAATTTAGGTATGTTTGGTGTTTAGATAATGACAATCAATGAAAGAATTGCCACGCCAATGAAAAGTGCACCTCCTGTCGTGTCCCTTACCTACTTGATGTCAGGCCTCTACAAACAGTTTCTAGCCTCGTCTAAGCGTAAATTGCGGCAAAGACCGCCAGTAGCACACCTCTTTCATTCTGAACAAACCCACCTATGACAAACCCCATTGATACGATACTCTGAATTCTTAAACGGGCCCTCCACATCCCACAAAACCTTAATACTTATGGTCACGGTCTAGAAGTCCACTGCATAGGAAATTCTTTGACACAGTTCAAACTTCCACCCCAAATTGAATTTTAAAGTTTTTAAAATTGAATAAATTTTTTTTTGATTATATTTTTTGTGATTTGCGGGGCCCCCACCCGATATCACACACCACGTTTGTGTGTGTGTATATGTGTGCGGTGGCGCGGGGTTTTTAAAGAAAAAGGGGGGGGTGTGTTATTTTCTCATCTTTGTGTGGGGGGGCCTTTTGGTTTTCCGTGTGGTTGGTGTGTGTGGGAGGAAGTTCAAAGAGAAAAACCCGCCACAACTATTATAAATAAGCTATCTCCAATGCATCATTAACATGACATTAGGCCCTCCCACCAGCTTCCAGGTACAAAATCCAGCCATGGAGAGGGCTGTCAGATTCAAATATGTTTTTGCGTATAAATTTGCACGCACAGATATGATCTGGCAGGAAGTTTGCAGCTGCAGCCAGAAGACAAAGGTTCTCGTCACTGAGAAAATGATGAACTCGGAGGTTTACAAAACCGAATGCCTCCAGCAGCGATGGTCCGGTGACATTTTGGCCGGATCTTGCGAGTAATCACTACAGCCGGAGCAACACAAATGGTATGGAGTCCAGTTTGTTACGAAATCCTTCAATCCGCCTAATTGTCCCCAGCTCAGGCCTATTGAAAACTACTGGGCTATTATGAGGAATAAAAAATGAAGGTAAAAGGTGCGGTCGGCAAAACGGCAGGATGAAAAAATGGTGGTATAAAATCGCCAAAACAGTGGGCGAGACCGTTGTGCGCCGCTTGATGGGACGTATTAAGGGAATAGTTTGAGAATTCCCCCGATTTTTTTTCTCAAAAGATAAGGAATAGTATGCACTTTAGTGAAAGACCGTTAACTTAAATTCGAAATAGACCCAAATGATGTTGTTCCATTACTAAGTAAACCATGCTTTAATCAAAGTTACGGACCATGAAAGGCTAAACACACACTAGTAGTATGCAGTTTTATTGCTAAAGATCACCGACCTAATAAGCTGAATTTATGTGCAATTTTCTGGCAAACATACAATTCGACAAAGATTTTTCATTAGGGCTCAACTGACAAACGTAAGCAATGACATCTCCGTCAATATCTCGTGACACATAGTGCAAGCATGTAAGCCATCTATTCTATCGGATAGGAAGAATGCTCGTGGTGGATTAATGAGGTATGTTTTCGATGTCGATAAATGTCGAATGCTCGTGGTGGATTAATGAGGTATGTTTTCGATGTCGATAAATTAGCGAAAAAAAACCATTGCTTTGGTTTTTCAGTGAGGCCCTAATGAACAATTTTTCTCGAATTTACCATTCTCTACTGAATCCTTCAAACAATCCAGAATGTGCTGATTTTGATAATATGCAATAGTAGTTTAGGATCGATCACAAAAATTTCACTTAAACACAAACTCTTTTATTGTAAAATTTAATTGCTCATCCTAAAAAGCACGATGGTCATACGCGTAAGGAGCAGAATACCATCATGTGCTATATTCACTCCGGACAGTAGTTTATTCAACTCCTCGTCGCTGCCAACGGTCGACGGCAAGATACGTGGGATGATTCGGATCATCTAGTTGTCACAATCTGAGTTTCTTATCCTTGAACATTTCAGTAGCTCAAAATTTCATCACTGCAGTGGGTAGACAGTGGCACATGCACACACCCACCGAGCGGCAGGGCCCCAATAAGCACTGACGCAAACGCAAGGGCTGAGCGACGACCCCAAGAGGGGAAGGAAGAGTCTCTGGATAAAAGTACGGAAGAAAAATGCGTGTAGATCGAAAAAAGAAATCAACAAATGACAGGTGGCCCATAAGCGGAACCGCTGTGAAGCCTTCATCGTTAAGACCGAGGTATCGAAATATTCCGATGTCTTAAAAGCAATGCGCGGGAACGCCAAACTGGCGGGTCTAGGAGCCGATGTGCGGAGTATACGACGTACCCGCACTGGCAAAATTATACTGGAGCTCAAGCAGAGCACAGCGCTGAAGGGCCCAGCGTACAGAGACCTGGTGAAACAGTCCTTAGCTGAGGGTGAAGAGGTACGTGCCCTCGTCTTACAAGTGTCGATCCAGTGCAGGAACCTGGATGAGATCACTGAGGCGGTCGTGGTCACCGCCGCACCCATAAGGCTGCGAAAGGGTTCACTTGGAACCCAGGTGGCCACCGTGAGGGTGGCGGCAGTGATGTGGACATGGCTCTAAAAGTGGCAAAGATGAAGGTAGGATGGTCCAAGGCATGTTTCAGATGCCTGGAGAGTGGGCACATGTCCTGGGATTGTAAAGGCCCAGACCGCAGCAACATGTGCAGAAGGTGTGGCAGCACAAGCCACAAGGCTCGGAACTGTATAGAACACCCCAAATGCTTGACGTGCGCTCGGAAACCAGATGAAAAGTATGTCATGGCGGGGGGGGGGGGCGGTGGATGTGATCATGTGGCCTCTAAGGGTATACCAAAAAGCCAAGCGTAGTGCAGGTAACCCAGCCTAACCTGAACCATTGTTAGGCCACCCAACCACTGCTGTGTCAGACAGTTCGCGAGTCTTTATCGGATATCGCCATAATATCCGACTCATGCCGCATCCCTTCCGGCAACGGCAATTGGGTTGCGGATAGGTCTATTATGGCGAAATTATGGACGACGAGTAAGTACTCGGGTAAGTTGTGCTAGGCAGTAGCCAAAGCGAATGGGATATTCTTCTATAGCTGCTACGCGCCGCTAAGATGGTCGATTGAACAGTTTTCCAACATGGTTGATCGTATGACAACTGAGCTAACTGGCCTAAACCCGTTGGTTATAGCCGGGGACTTCAACGCTTGGGCTCTCGAGTGGGGGAGCCGCCTTACCAACCCTAGGTACCAGATTCTTGGCTAGGGGTCTAGGCCTTGGCTAGACTCAATGTGGACCTAGCCAACGTTGGTACCAAGAGTACCTACCATAGAAATGGAGCGGAATCGATAATCGATGTAACATTCTGCAGTCCTGGGCTACTAAGTAATTCGAGGGTGGACGACCCATAGCGGTTTGTTATTGTATCTTCCACAATACAAGGCAGTGTGCGGAAGAAGGAGCATCCATTCCATTCGCCTGCAGATATAGGACATCCTACTTTGATTTTTAAAGAAGCGCTTGAGGGGGAACAAATCTTACGCATAGGCCAGGAACCTGGCGGTGAACAACTCGTTATATCTCTTACACGAGCGTGCGATGCGAACATGACTAGGAAGGTCAAGCCTAGGAATGAGAGGTCACCGATGTATTGGTGAACGGAGTCCATCGCCGACCTCCGATGAACATGCGCGCAAGGCGGAGGACGCAGAGAGCGCAGTCTGACGCTGAAAGAATGGAGCGTAGAGGGGCGCTAGTCACCGAAAAGACAGCGCTAAAGAGGGAGATAAAGGCCAGCATGCGAGCCTGTTTTGAGGGCCTGTGCAGAAGGCCAATAAGGACCCATGGGGTGACGCCTATCAGGTATAAATGGCAAAAACCAGAGGAACGGCGGCTCCTACCGAGCAGTCACCAGAGCTACTGTAGGTGATCGTTGGGGTACTCTTTTCGAGCTACGACCACGACCCAGCCATCGCCTGAAACGTTCTTCAACAATATCCACGTCGTCAGCGAAACAAATGAACTGGCTGGATTTAATGAAAATCGTACCCCGCATGTTAAAGTCCGCATTCATAACACCTTCTAACGCAATATTTAACAATTGACCACCGCCATGTGGGAGTCCTATGTTTATTGACACGTATTAACGCTATATGGTATCTTAACACAGCACTGTACATCATCCATCCTAGCCTTGATCAGTCTGGAATATAAATTTGGTAAGTTTGTTGTGGTAAAATGCCGTCGTCCGGACCGAAATACCTTGAAACTTGTTCTATCAATGCAACTATTATAATTTCTCTTCGATTCGCATGAAACATTTCCAAGTTATACGTATTGATATTATTTATTTCTTCAGAATTCCCCTCAAATCACCAGTGAATTTAAGATAATCGCTAGAAGCTCTAGATCGCTAAAATTGAGAATACCCTAATAGCATAGTAAACATTCTCTGCAGAACACTCACACACAAAAATGTTCATTACATTTTCGGGATTTCAATTTACTTTAAATATAAAAAAAAATGCTAAAAAATCCAACGAACTTGTCAAAGAATATTGCAAAGTTTTGTTTTTTAATAAAACAAGACTAATCACCTGGCAGCTTTGTTGGAAATGGAAATTTGTTTATGTAACGATTAAGTTAGGACACTTTTGATTGAAGGTGCAAGTCTTACGTCTCAAAAATCCAAGAAATAATATAATCCTTACAATTATTTCGATTCCAAATGTAGTTATTATTTATCAGCATTCGACAGTCAGTCAACTGCCATGACATGCATCAGATAAAGAAAGACAAACAAAGATGGCGTATCTGCATGGCAACTAAAGTGAGCATTTAAAAAAGCGACTAAATGTTCCGATTTTTCATGCGATTAGTGCCTCCCAGAAGTTGCCGCCTTCATTAGAAAGTACCACAAAGATGACGACGTGGTGTTTTGGCCGGATCTAGCGTCGGCCCATTACTCGAATAAAATGCAATTTGGTTTGTTAAAAAATCTTGTTCCGTTTTTGTTTTACCACTATCCGAAAATAGTCACTTTTTCTTAATGCAGACATTAGTAATTGAAATTTTCAAAACATTTATTCGTTGAACAGGCCGCAATTAAGATCACGGGATGCCTCTGCTCGTTATATAATATATGATTGTTTAAGACATTTGAAAAATAGAATTGACTTTTTTTTTTTGTTCGTTTAAGAATTTAAAATAAAGCTTCCCCGCAATTTTGAAACAAAGCAATCTTAAGGTGCGGATAGGTTCCTGGTGATCACAAATGTCCAATCTGGGTTTTCTATAAGACCAATTTTATATGTCATTTGGAATCGGTATTTGAGGTGCAAATCTTATTTTCGAATGGAAACCCTCCAAGGTTTAAGTGCGTAGCCCCCTTTTGAGGAACATCGTAGGGTTACGCTTGACAATCAAACTTATTGTTGAACATGTATAGATAAAGAATTCACTATCGTTGAGACGAAACACCTTTCGGGCGAAAACCATTTACAAACTTAATCAATCAATCAACTATCTGACAAAAAAAACTTATAAAAGCCCACTGATAATGCAAATCGCTTCCAGCAGCAAAACAGCCGACGATCTAGTTGCAGTTTAAAATGCAATGCACAACAAACAGCAACGTTATTACTTTCAGGCCTTGGTCATCGAAATGCAGCAGTACAGTATTCAAAAGCACATATGTACAGCTGAGGACACAATTTGCAACGTGAATTCTATTATAAACACCAGCCAAGCCACACAGCATTCACGAGATGCCGATAAGGAGTACAAACAAACACCGGCGAACGCAAAACGATGACGGGTTGGGTGGCAATAAAAAATAGTTTTCATTGTGGCACAGAAACACCACCGCCCGGCACTGCCATACTGCCTGCAGTGAATGCTTACTGTAAGGAGACCCGTTTTCGAACACTACGGTATTTTTTCGCGTCGTTTGAATATTAAACATGAGCATACAAAACAGTGATAAAATTAGAGATAACGCGATGTCTTTAACGATTTCCCTAATTGTTTACTTGACCTAGTTTTTATTTTTGTAATATACTCATCCTTTACTCTTCTATTGTTGTCCAGTATTTGATGCAGATCTGTTTCCTAAACGTTGGTAAGTAGGAAAAATAAGGTAATTAGGGGTGGGCAGGTCACCCAGGCAAGATGGGCACTACAAGGTAAACGGAGTAGCTTCTTGTTTTGAAAAATTGCACATACATAACGTATGCATTAAAAACTACAAAACAAAATTCAATGGAACAAACTTTTCTTAAATTCAACCTTTATTAGGCCTCCTACAAAAATGCCTGCCAGACGGCCTTACGACAATTAGATGGAACCTAACTGAAAAGATGGATATCTGAATGGTCTTCAGATTTTTTATGGCCTTGGCGATCAATTACTCCTGCCTTTTGGCTACGAAATTATTGGAGTATTTTTCGTTTGAGGTTTGCCCAAAAATCCAACATCCTCCTTCTGGCAATACTTCTTGATGAAGGCGGCAACTGTCGGCAGGCACTTCATACTGTATATCTCCCCGTTCAACGCAAGCCCCGAAGGAAAAAAAACAGCGGCATGCACATTCCTTTCTGGCTGATCGTCAGCCACAGAAGGACCTTCTTCGGGAACTTGGTGTGGTAGATATATTTGACGTCAACGTTTATCTCCTTAGTGGGGGACGCAAAGTACCCGGTTCCCTGCCAGTTGTTCAGCGTTCAGCGTCAAGTGGCTCTCGTCATCTATTTTGACAGATTTTAACGCCGGGGCGCTCGAGGGGGACAATCGCCTTACCAACCCATAGGGGCCAGATCCTGCTAGAGGTCCTGGCTAGGCTCAATGTAGACCTCGCCAACGTCGGTACCAAGAGTATTTACCATAAAAACGGAGCGGAGTCGATCATCGACGTGACGTTGGCAGCACTGGGCTGTTGAGCAACTGGAGAAGGGAGGATGGCGACCACTTGGCATTTCGTTATAGTTATTTATTTGTTTATTTGGTTACGTCTATATTGATAACACCGAATTAACAATTTCACGCCACAACACGCCACGGTTCGTTTTAGTATCGTCCACAATACTAGGCAGCGTGCGGAGGGAAAAGAACCCAGTCCATTCGCCCGCAGATGGAGGACATCATGCTTCGATAACCAAGTATTTAAAGCGGCGCTTTAGGGGGAACGGAATTCGAAACCCAGAACCCGTGCGGTGATCAACTCGTGGGGCACGTGTGTCCGATACAACCATGCCTAGGAAGGTCAAGCCAAGAAATTGGAGTTCGCCGGTGTATTGGTGGACGGAGTCGATCACCGACCTCCGTAGAATATGCCTCCTCTCAAGGCGGAGGATGCAGAGAGCGCGGTCGGACGCAGAATAAAAAGGCCACGCTGTGAGATAAAGCCCAGAAAACTAGCTTGCTTCGAGGGCTTGTGCTTGAACGTCAATACGGACCCATGGGGTGACACCTATAGGTTGGTAATGGTCGAAACCAAGGGAGCGGCTCTTACCGAACAATCACCAGAGCAAATAATCATTGGGGATGCTTTCCGAGCCATGACTCGAATTCCTGGCCTACCACTGACGTAGATTTGTCCCATGACCAGCGTTCCAGAATCCCAGACCACAACTCAGGTATGGCGAGCTGGCATGGGCCACCACTTTGCTAAGAGCTACTTAGGTAAGCTCGAGAGTACGCACAGGCTAATGTGCCTGAAAGTGGTCAGCTCATACCGCCCAGTGTCACGCGACGCGGCCTGCGTCTTAGCGGAGATGGTACTCGTAGCCATCATCATAAATAGGGAGTACTTCGAACAACGTGGCCGAACAGATATCCGGAAGACAACTAAAGCCGCATCAATGGCCAAGTGGCAGTGGGAATGGAACAGCTCCACCAAAGGTCGGTGGACCCATCGACTGATTCCGGAGCTATACGGATGGGTCGGTCAGCAACACGGTGAAGCGTATTTCCACTTGACGCAGATCCTGTCAGGCCATGGCTGCTTTAGACAGTACCTGCAGAAGTACGGGCACGCCGAGTCCTCCACGTATCCCGGGTGCGAGGATTCATGTCCTCGTTTTGACGCAGCGAGAAACGGCATGATGACTGGTCGGCATGAGCGGTCGTGACACAATCCCGGATAACCTTGTCCAGAGGATGTGTCAAGACCGAGAACATCTGAAACGTTGTAAGCGCAGCGGCCTCTCAGATCGTCCTAGACCTCCAGAACAGATGGCGTGGTGACTAGCGGCAGGTCAGAGGGACCAGCTAACTATTAAAGTCCTAAATAGTTAGACAAAGCAGGTGCCTAATTCACAACAGGGTCAACAGCAAATTTGTAATCACTTCAGTGGCATACATTTTTACAAAATTGCAATCAAACTATTCCGATGTAAAAAAAAAACTAGTTTATAATTATGATAACTTGCAGATTTTCGGGTGAAATACGTGATTCATAAATTGTGGGAAGAAAAGCAATGCGTCACAATTTATGAATCAAGTACTCCTCGACATTTCAGACCGAAGAAAATGCCAGACCGGAGAAAAAATCACACCGTATAGACGTGTCCAAGTCATTCCTGCAGTAGGATGAAGCCCAGAGGTGTGCATAAGCAATATGATCCGGAAGCCATGGAACGTGCGGTCATTCTGGCTCAAAAAACGAAGAACGTGCGTAGGGCAGCGAAGACGTTTAATGTGCCGAACTCAACACTGCTGCGGCGGATCAAGAATGGCCAAGGGAAAAAAACAGGACCAAAAACAACGCTGACTCCGGAAGAAGAGACCCGTATTGAAAACTGGATTCTGTACATGGCCAAAGCGGGCTTCCCCATCAGTGCAACTGATTTAACGCAAACGGTTGAAGAATACGCCAAGAAAATCAGAAAAACACGTCCGATTCCTGCATCATTTCCAAGTAAAGTATATAACATATTCCTTTTAAATTTAGTTATAAATATAAGTACTTTCCATGTCAAAATTATCGTAGGTAAAAACTGGTGTCAACGGTTCTTGGAAAGACACTCTAACATAAAGAGGAAATACGTTACGAACTTGTCGAAAGCTGGAGCCAAAGTTACAGAACAGCATCTGCGAAATTGGTTCTCGGAAGTGGAAGCAACTCTGGCAGAAGAGAACGTCGAATTATCCATTTTCAACCAACCTCAGAGAATCCTCAATTTCGACGAGTCAGGTTTCCAGCTAGTCCCAAAAGAATATAAAGCACTTTGCGGAAAGAATGCAGAAAACGCTTATTTTGTGACTAACAATTCCGATAAAGAAGCCTATACTGTGCTTTTCGGTTGCACTGCAGCTGGTGATCTGACACCGCCAATGATACTTTATCCAGGGCAACGGATCAGCAAAGAGATGGTTGAAAATATTCCAGCAGGATGGTCAGTTGGCGTATCGGACGAGGGATGGCAGACTACAAAAACATTCTACGAATACGTAGTAAACGACCTATACAAGTGGTTAGTTGATAGAGGAACCGAGTTTCCGGTGATCATATTCGTGGACGGCCACAAGAGCCATATCAGCATACAACTAGCTGAGTTTTGCGTGAAGAATCGTCTCATACTCATCTCCCTGTATCCGAATTCTACACGGATTTTGCAACCTTTGGACCGACTTTTTTTTGGGCCGTTCAAGAAAATCTGGTCCAAAGTCCTGAGGCAGCATCTTTTAGCCAACAGTAACACCAGAGTTACAAAGGCTAATTTTGGAAGACTCCTTAAAACCGCTATCGATAACTTTACGAATTCCAAGGAGTGCCTCAAAAAGGCATTTAAAATTTGTGGGCTTTCTCCTTGGAATGTCAACGAAATCGACTTCAGCCAATTACCGACGAACGCTGCTCAACCCGAAGCACTGGCAGCTGAAAGTACCAACACTGTATTCACATGCGAACCATTGGAGAATGCGTATTTGATGCAGTTGAACCAAGTTGAGTTAGGACTACAACAAGAACAGCTCCAAAGATTTGAATTGAATAGAAACAAGGACGCTTGGTACGGACCATTAGAAGAGCTCGCACTCTTCAACTTCTGGAAGATGATAAAGGATAAATCTGAAAGCCTGATGCATACGGAGCCATTGAACCTACACCAAAGCCTAACGCTGGACCTTGTTGTGGATCCAAACGGAGGGTGTAGCGTTTTGCAACTTGAGAACTTTGAAAATGGCTCCTCCCGTAAGTATTTACAAGAATTATTTTGAGTTGTGTTGATGTTTGAACCATTTTATTATTTACAGTTATCGATTCAACACCAAACGCCGATTTGAGTACGGATTCTACCGTTGATGCTGCTCACGACGATCCGACAGTAGAACCAAATGGTGCAAATGATGTATTGATGGCTGCTGAAGAGACAAGCGACACTAAAGGATGTGCTACATCCAATGGTAAAAACTCTACTCCTGCTGTTCCACGGATCGATGACCCATTTGAAGATGTCTTGGTGTGGCCAAAGGTCAACGAGAATATTGCTAGTACTAAGCGAAGGAGGCAAGAGCACGTACCTTCGGTTGCAACAAGTGGTAGATGGCTGCAGTGGCACAATAAGAAGGAGTCGGAAAATATACGAGAGGAAATGGAAAAGAAAGCTCGCATTGCCAAGCGGAAGTTGACTAAACAGCAGAAAGAAGAGCAGAAGGAACAACAGAAACGAGAAAGGATTGAGAAAAAGAAGCAAAGAGATAGAAGGCAGAAAGGAAAAAGAAGATAAGAAAAAAACGAAGGAGAAAAACGAAAAAGCAATAATAGAGAAGATGAATTGAGTATTGATTTAATGTATGTGTAATATATGTATATATAAAATAGGGATAGGGGACGGGGGCTGGAATGGAGCAAATAAAGAGTAAATTAAGTGTGGGTTTAAATATGTTGGGGAATATTTTTGGTTTGATATTTGGTTGGTAGACTGGGAAGACGGGGGGAAATGGGGGGGAGGTGGTTAAGGGGGGGTGGAAAGGAGGGGAGCAGAGGGTGGAATGGGGTTGGGTGTGTTGGGTTTTGTGTGCTGTGTAGGGATTGTGTGAATGGGGGGTGCTGTGGTGAGGTGGTGGGGAGAAAATGGTGGGTGTTGGTGTGATGGAAGTTGTGTGGTTGGATAGTGGTTTGAGGGGGGGTGTGGGAGTCTCGCGAAAGTATGTGGTTGGGTTTGGGTTGGGGTTGGGTTGGTGTTGGGTGTGGGGGGGGTTGGAGGGGTTGGGGGGGCGTAGGGGGGGAGAAGTTGGGAGGGAATGAGAAATATATATATGAATTAGAAGGGTAGTGGAGTTGGTGTGGGTGAGGTGTGCTTGGGTGACAACGGTGGGGATGTGGGGTTGTATGTGTATTTGGTTGGGGTGGATGGGGGGGGGGGTGTTTTGGTGGGGGTGTGGGGTGCGGGGGGGCGGAAGAATTGGGAGGAAGGAAGGGAAGGGGAGTGGGGACGGGGGGGGGGGGGGGGGGGGGGGGGGGTGGGGGGGGGGGTGTGTGGGGTGTAAATTTTTGGGTGGGGGGGTGGGGGGGGGGAAGTGTGTTAAGTGTTCGGGAGAAGCGATTTACTTTTCAAGAATGGGAGGTGCAGGGCCTGTGGCTTCTTAGTGACAGAGTACTTGTTTAATGATTGCCGTTCGGTACATTGAGCGAATAATATTAAGAAAGAGATTTGTTCTTCTGTTGAAATTTGAGAACGTTATTCTAATGTAGTGATCCACGGCAATAGTTTTTTTCAAGCGAAGTAGCATTCTGGGTAGAGAGTATAATTGGTTACCGTCATCTTTTCTATTGAATAAAAATCGTTTCTTGATTTCAACATTTCAATCATCGTTTATATTCATGTAACGAAAAATATCCAAATCTAAAACTTTGCCAGGAAAATTTCATCAGCTAAACATTCGGCATTGTACATAATCATTCCCAATTTAATTGATTGAATAATATCCATCCGACAAGGTAATCGTCTCCGCAAAAAAAAAATTGCTCATTATTGCTAGTAAGTGATGAATATGCGCCCCGTTCATGCTGCTAGTTGTAATCAGCTTGTAAGCAGAAGCTTCAGACCCTGACTACCGTATAGCCATAATTTAACGTCCCGCAAAACGTGATCAGCTGATTGCCTTCTAGCAGGTTTTGCTTGTTTAGTGGCACCTACTTTCGGCACGGATTTTTTTTCATTCATCGACCTACTCGCAAAGTGAAGTTTAGCCACACGTTCGGATGGAATATCAATGCGAAACATAGGTGTATGTATGTGTAACTCTATTGCAATGGTTACATTTTTTTTTTTCAACTCGGTCAGCTGAGCGATAAGCCTGGCAAATTTAACCGTTTTCATTATAAATCGTTCGCATATTCGCGTAATACTATTCGGAAAAAGTAACTGAAATAGATGAACTGTACGAACGATGATTTGCTGATAATTTATTGAAGAAGCTGTAGTCTGAGAGACTGGTTGGACTGCAACGGTTTAGATAGAGCATGGCAAGTTGTAATTGACGTCATTGTTTTCGTGTCTTACTGATAGCTTGCATTTTTCATCTTCAAAACATCAATCATCTATAATTGTTTTTGTATTGAGAGCAAGATAGGCCTGTTCTCGAAGTCTAGCGAATGGTAGATATTTTGTATGTACTCTTTACCGGAGTATATACTTTATTTTAATGACAATGCAAACCTTGACCGTCTAATTAAATCCATAAAAATGTCGATGCGACGACTGTCAGTTGGGTGTGGGTTTGTTGGCTTGAAAGCATCCAGCGTGTTGCTCGCGTGTAGTTTACATATGATGACTGCTGCAGCTGTATTGTGTTTGTTTAGTTATTGAAATACTGTTTGTGGGTAAATAATACAGAGAAACGGTAAAATTAAAAGTGGAAGATAGTGGAAGTACTTGTAGCAGCGGAGTTGATTTTATCAAGGTGTCAGTTTAAGCCAGTTATATACTTGGGGCACTCAAGAGACACGTGCAGCATGGCTCATGAAATAACTGCACCGCTGAGAAATTATATTGAATGTCACGGTTATGAAGCTGTCCAGCATTCCAACGGTTTTAAAAGTATATCATATTAACATGTTTTGTCAAATTTGAAGTGTTTATAGCATACTTCTCTATCATATTCCGCCAACGTGATAAGAAGAGACGGAAATAAGCAAAAACCTGTGACGGAGACAAAGTTTTATCAGACCAAACCATTCATTAAATATTTGGTCTTGAACAATTCCAGCTACTCCTACGCTCACGCACATACACATAGTAAAGGGTACTTATCAAAAAACAAACCGCTTATCATTGTTGCTATCAGTTTGACTAATTCCTCACTGTCTGGTAGTGTTCATCCCAACTATGCTGAATAAAACAAGTAAGAGGCATACAAATACTGCATATTTCAAATTCATGTCGAGCAATAAATTTCATTGGTTTTATCTCGTTTTTATTTTTATTCGCTTTTGATTTATTGCTTTAATCTAAAGACAGGATTTGCTTCGGGTAACTCTATCATTTATAGTTTGTTAAATAAATAAGATAAATCACTACATCTCCAATAATAATTCAACACAAGGAGAACAACTCACAACTAAGCGGTACATAATACTGCATGAACCTGCATGGTTCATTTGAATCATCATTATTATCATACATTACTTGTCCGAAGGTGAGGTTTGATTTGGCGTTAGAATAATCGATGTTAACTACTACGCAGTGGTCGCCTCACATATGTAGAAAAACGGAAAATATATTATTTGGCATCTACGGAACTGTGGTTACTTTTTTGCCTTTCTGAGTGTCCGGGTAATCCAGGTGCAAATATTTATATATTACAGGAATAAAAATTGACATAAACTTTTGAGGATGCTTGTAATGAACCAAATTGTGTATACAAGGCTGGTAGCCATCGAGTGTCTAAAAAAAAGAGTCTATTTATCTAAAATACGATGCTAAAAAGAGACCAGAAGGAAACCAAAAATAAGGCCAAATAGGAACTTAGAATCAAGTAAAATGTGGCTAAAATACATATTTTTACGTGGTTGCCTCACGCCGATCGCGTTCTTCAGAAAGAAAGTGAAGCTATTGGTCCCGGCCCATGTGTTGATGGGTTAGATATGAACGGTTCAAGTCGTATTCTTGATATTTCGAGCCATCCCAATGTTAATAAAGCATGTCCACGTCAAATTTCGGACACTTTTCTTTCAGTGTAGTTTTTGAGTTATTTCACGGATCGCTGAAAAGTTTCAATTATATGACAGCTGAAACTCTCCACTTTATTTTGTGGTACAACATGTTTACATTCCTTTTGCATTTGGCACAATGGCGTCGAATCAAGTGGAAGTGCACAAACGCATGTTGTACGTACGGCAGCAAAATCCGACGTTACGCGATCTCGCCAATAAACCAAAACTAACGAGCTTTACAACTAATTTTTGCAAACAATTTCTTGTACCATTATGGACGAAGAAATATATGTGCTCGAAGACTTTCAACGCAATGTAAAGAAACGTCATTGCCGAGTAATTCCGGACAAAGAAGGTGTCTAAATTTTCCTAGAAGTATTTGGTTTATTTATTTATGTATTTGATTTAATTATCAACAGACTAATTTAGTATCCAAATGATAAAAACAAACTATCTCAACGCTAACAAAAGCTGTCTTCTTGTATAGTTTCGCGACATATTAAAATCGAAAACAGACGACACACAACTAAAGGGACGTTGCAAAGCAATCATTCCAGAGTTTGTCCCGTAGACGGTGGAACTCTAAAGAGGGAGGTGTCCCGTAAGATACGGCGACGAGCTTGGAGCGGAATATCGGTAAGCAGTGAAGGGCAGTCTATTCGATCAGACAGCAAATCCGCGACGATAAGTGCTTTCGCGGCTTCACGGCGAATTTGAAGAGCGTCAAAATGAATCATAAAGTTTGCATTTAAAAAATGGACAATAATTGCCGATTTTACATGGGTTTACCTTAACCCGCACTGACGAAACTACCCCTGCAGAATCAATCATAGTAACCCATGAGCCAGCAGACAAAATTTGACGACCCTGAGCGACAAGAAGCTCCAAAGGATGCTGAAGAGGAAGACCGAGGGAAAAGAGGCTACATCGCTGCGTGCGCTTGGCCGGGAGGTCGCTTCAACCGGCCAAACAGTGAAAAAGTACCTTTACCTAGCGAACATGAACATACTTGTCAGGAAGCGGAAGTCGCGTCCACTGGTTTCGGAGCTGCAGGCAATGACGCAGCGGCAGCGGCTGAATAAGATGGTCAACTGGATTTTCCCGGCGAATCGCGACGCGACGCGACGATGGACGACAAGAACTATCTCACCCTAGATGGCAACGACTGGTAGGGCACTCCTTTTTTTTACTTCCCCCACGAAAGAAGTGAGCTCCGAGGTGAAGTTAATTTCACACACCAAGTTCCCCAAGAAGGTGCTGCTGTGGCTGACAATCAGCTCGAAGGGGATGTCAAAGCCGCTCTTCTTTCGAACCGGACTGGCCGTTAACGGGCAAATTTATAGAACGAAATGCCTGCCGGAAGTTGCGTCGTTCATCAAGAAATACCATAAGGGCAAAGACTCGGTGTTCTGGCCGGATCTGGCGTCGGCCCACTACTCGAAGCGATCGTTGGAGGAGATGGAGCGGCTGAATATCGATGTGGTACCCAAGTCGGCAAACCCGCCCAACGTCCCCCAGCTGCGTCCCATCGAGAATTTCTGGGCCAACCTGAAGCGTAAGATCTACTCCAACAATTTTGTCGCGAAAACTGAGGAGGAATTGATAAATAAAACGAAGAAACAACTCAAAAACGTGCCTACACGCATGTTTTCGTCCGGCATGGCGAATATTCCGGTTAACTGTCGGAAGTCCACTCGCAAGGGCGTAGAATTGTTTTTGCAAGTAAGCTTAAATAATTACCTTCCATGGAAAATTTATCAAAAGCAATTTTTTTATCACCATCCGAAAAAAGTCAATTTTTTTATGCAAACGTTAAGGCAGCGACTCTCGTAACTCGGAAGGTTGAAAGGGTCCCTCCAAGGCAGTCTACGAATAGCGTATCGGATGAAACGTCGTTGAATTGACTCAATACGTTCGACGCCATGTTGGAAATGAGGATTCGACGCTATCGACTGGTGTTTCGAAAACCTACGTAAAGCCGCCCTCTTTTTCGATTTCAGCCTGCGTAGGGCATCTGTCTGCCATGGTACTTTTTTCGAGGCTGGAGAGACTTTCTTTGGAACGTGTTTGTCGATCAAGTAGCTCAAGATGTTGGAGAACGTGGTAGTGGCGTTATCGGCATCGTTCATGTGGAGGGTTCCATTTCCGTTAATACTGCTAAGCACATTGAGAATGCTGTCGTAGTCTAGATTTCAGAAGTCATGGTAGGTGGATAGCGGTACAATAGCTGGTTCGATCGGTGCACTAGTCACGAGATTGGGAAGAAGTGGTGGATGATGAGGCATCTGTTTTACTAGTGCATATGGGGCTAGTATGATGCTTGTGGAGTGTCGGGATTCACGAAGCAAAGGAAGCAGAGATCGTCCATTTTCATTCACAATGTCGTTAATCTGACGTAAGGATGCAACGGAATAATGATCAAGTATCGAATCGACCCCGCATGGATGCACGATTGAGAAGGGTCGGGATAAAGGAAGCTGTCGGCTCCACGCCGCCATTTGACACCGGGAAGGTTAAAATACCTGATAAGTACGATTTCGTCACTAATGGAGGCATTTCCAGAAATTTGTGCAACTGACTGAAGGTGCACATTTATGAGATCATCGTCGCTAACTCTGTCAGGAGGAAAGCATACGGCACATAGGTACAGGGTACGATCCTTGAGAGTCAACGAGATCCAAACTTGCTCCACTCCACCGACTTCCAAGATTCATCTTCAACGATGTGCGATTCAAGGCCGTAACGTACAGCGATCAAAACGCCTCCACCAGAAACCTTAGTGTCACTTCGGTCGCACCGAAATACCTTGCAGAACGAACCAAAATGGAGAGAGTGTTATCATTGAGCCATGTCTCAGTAAAGACGATTATGTCGTACGAACAGTCCGAGCTAGCCAGAAAGTATTGGACTAGACTAGAGTTCATACCGACATTCTGGTAGTAAACTTGCAGTCCCGTTCATACTGAGATCGCTACCAGCCATACGATTGGAGGTGCCGGAGGAGTTAACGCTATTTGATGTGGTTTGTGAGCTGCCGGGACAGCTGCTGATCGCTGGCGGTGGTGTTTCGTTAACGTCGGTCACTGTGGGTCTGGTAGCAGATTCGAGTCGCCAATTTGCAGAGATAATGCTACGTTGGGTCGATGAAGATTGACTGTAAACGGCGAATTGATCAGCACACGAAATATTCGAGATAGCAGCATACTTGCCTGGATACGGTGTTCGGAAGACCCAATCTTCCAACTCAATCGCAGGACCGGGACTGTTGCTGGTCGCTGAAAGCGGAAGGCTCGACTGCGATGAGAGGAATTTGGGCTTCCTTAAAGCTTGCGGCAAGTGTGCGTCCCAGTGTCCAAATTGTAGAAGTGAACGTACTAGCTTCGAAGAATGAAGAGGAAGGTCAAGGAGAGGATAAGAGCTTCGTTGAGGCTTGTGGCAGGTGTGCGTTTCGGCCTGAACCAAACGCAGGGTTTATGGTCGTTTACTCCATAGATACAATCTCTTCCACTGAGAGGCTCAGTGGATCTTTGGACGCGGCAGCAGGTGGCGGTCGCCAAAAATTTTCACTCGTTCTGTTGTATTCTGTTCTGAACGGAGGGGGGAACTACATATTTTCCACCCTTAAGTCGCGTTTCGTCAACGCGTTAGGTGTTGGGCAATTTGTTTCGTCGAAGTCCTGAGTCGTTGTGCGTGTGGGCGCAGGTGTCATGTTGGGGAGCAGGTGAATTTTCTCGTGTTTCCATTGTCTTTTCCAAAAACGTAGCAGGGTCGGTATTTGAAAGTTCCGGAAAAGATTCGTCGAAAGGTTAGTTTTTTGTTTGAGTTGAGCGACGCTTACCCCCGTTGTTGTCGTCCGTCGGAGATATTTCCATTTTGTGATGATGGACTTTTTTGAGAAGATGGTTTCTGATGTTTCGGTACTGGAGATTGGCTGGACTTGGTTTCAGCACATTTTTCAGAGTGCCGAGTTTTTTCGCCAGGAAGGCTACTTGTTGCTGCAAGTTGTCAATTATTCGATCCTTTACAGCATATTCTTTTCTAATGTTCTCCTGAGCGTCGTTAGAAAATCAATTATTTTTAGTTTCTTCGGCATAAATCTTCCTTGCTTCCGTAAATGAGATGCATGGTCTACTTTAAAACTGATTATTTTCTCCTCCGATTTGAATTTTGGGCAGTCTCGAGATGTAGTTGCATGTCCTGTTTTGCGATGGAAGCAGTGAGGTGGATTGCTGCATTTCGCACCTTTGGTCAGCAAATGGGTTTGAGAACAATGCAAACATTATCCGCAGTTCTGGCATGCCTTCCTTAAGTGTCCGTAAGTGTCACAGTTGAAGGATATCAGAGGGAATGGATAATAAGTTTTAACTGGGATACGCAGAACCCCAAAGTATACATAATTCGAAAGAATAGTTCCGTGGAAAGATAACACCAAGAGTGGTGTGTTTTGGAGATTACCATCATGCGCTTTTTTTAATTTTCTTACAGTGTGTACCCCTTGTGTGCTTAGATAATTTTTTTTATATCTTCATCCTCAACATTAATCGAATCCGGATCATAGACTGTCCCTTGCACAGTATTTAATGTTATATTAGGAACGATTTCGCTTTGAGATCCGTCAGCTTGTTCGGTAATTTTGACCAGTTTTTCGAAGATCGTATTAGTGCTAGTGCAAAGAATATAGCGTGAGCCGTGGCCTTCCCGAGAAGCATCTATTCTTGCTTCTTTTTTCCGATAGGTAGCTCTATCGAAGTTCCAACGACGAATAAGTCGGAGAGCGGTAAATCATGTCTAAGGATTGAATTAGATTCTATGCCATTCTTGTTAGATTTTCTGCGAAGTACTAACACCATCGTCGCAATATCATCTGCCCTCCAAATTGGTTAATGGATTTCCTCACACTTTTCTAATGACTCTTTCTCATGAAATTCCTTTACGTTTGTATTTTTGAGCCTTTTAATGTATTTTTCCAAATTCTCTAACATTTCTGTTCATGTTATTTATGTTAAAGAAATTCTTAAGTCCGTTTCAGTTAGTATTTGGTCGCTTCTTTTTAATTACTCTTGTGCCTCTAGTTGCGAGAAACTAATGGCAGCATATTGATCTGGAAGGATTGTTTATTCAGTGGTAAAAATATCATCATGATTTAAACACATTTTCAAAAGGTATCGAAGATGGAACGCGAAATACTTGAGAACATTTTGCACACTCACACACTATTTGTTTTAGTAATCGTAAGAATCGCCCCCAATTCAGGGTGGCCACACAATCTTAATTTTAAAATCCCCGCATTTTCCCGCATTTTTGCCTTATTTTCCTGATTGGGAAAATGAGTTGATATAATTTGGATTAATAAATATTTTTGAAGTTTTCGAGGAAGAAGTTCAATCTGAAATTCTGACTTGTTTCATTTTGGCAAAATGACGGGTAGCAGCCGCAAATCGGAGAACCTCTCATCGTACACATCGCAAAAATCGGTCGACTACGATGAGCTGGGCATGTCGTAAGAATGTCGGACGACAGCCCTGTGAAATGGACCTCGAAAACTAACCGACAGGTACAAGAAGAAGAGGCGCGCAACGAGCAAGGTGGATCGATCAAGTAAAAGGCGACCTGCGGACCCTCCGCAGACAGCGAGGCTGGCGAGGTACAGCCATGGACCGATTACAATGGAAACAACTTCTGTGTACAGCAGAGGCCACGCCGGCCTTAATCTGATTGGTAAGGTAAGGTAAGCCGCAAATCGGGCTTTTTGCGTATTGCGTAACCTGCTTTGGTCTCTTATTTTGCAAACGAGAACAAAAATCGCTCTATATAAGTCACTGATCTTTCAAGTTGCTAGAAGCATAAACATTGAAGAAAAATAGGAAAGCATTCGAGGTTTTCGACTACAAATTGATTTTGTAGGTGACTGGCACAATAGGTTTCTGTCCATTACAGTTTCCATTACAGTGACAAATATTTCTCTAGTGTAGTCAGATTTTCTAAACGGTGCGTTTTTTAACAGGCTGAGCAAAGCCAGCAGAAAATGATTCACATGCCAATGTCAAACACTGTTTCATTCCGTTAATGAGATCGTTGGACCAATTAGATGACAAAAACGCTACTCGAATCGTTTGAAAAAGGTGCGAGTATGGAACAATTCCCGATGGATTTTGAAATTCCCGACTTTTTCCCGCATATTTCCCGATGATTTTGGATTCCCGCATTTCCCGATTTTCCCGAGTCTGTGGCCACCCTGCCTATTATTCGAAGTGTTCATGCTTCGGTTTTGCATTATTCGATACAAAATTACTCGATTACTTCTGTTGATATTCGCTTATTTGATTTATTTGAGCGATTAACTGACATACCATATAGTCAACAGTTTTATTCGACTATGTTTCCACTGGTTGGTGGTTCTACACACATTATTCTATTGTAGGCAATTCAAAACCAGTTGCATATTCGAATGCATGTGATTTATTTGAAAAAAAAAAAGCACAAGGGGATTGAAATATTATCGAATTAAATCAAAAAGGCCACGTTATTCTGTGAATATATTTTGTGAAGTACTTTGATTGGAAAATAATTTAAATTAAAGATTTACCCCTCGCTTGCCGAGAATAGTCAACTATTCAACCGAGAATAGTTCCACTATGTTATATCCATGATTTTTTTTATGAATTGACGCAGAATCCTCCCTTTAATCCGTATTTTCGCTGCATCGTGCATATATTTGACGGATTTGTTTGTTTACATTTATTTGGTCTATAATCCTTCATCCTTTAAAATCGACATAATTGTCCAGAATGGCTTTAAAGTATTTTATGAAGCGCCAAACTGCTCAAGTGTGTGTAACTATAGTCGGCAGCTCTATTTATTCGGCTATAGTTCCATTTGAACTGCATATGATAAAAACAAAATGTTACATTATAAACAACGAAAGCAGAAGCTTTCCGAATTAATGTGGTTTTTTTCAAGAAGATTATGGCATAAAGGAATGATTCACTATTTGAAAGGTGATCAAATTAAAACTAAATTCATATGATAAGAATAAAATCAGTGAAGTGCTTTAACGAAAGAATGAATAGAATTAGAGGTTTGAAAATCGGTTGCCTAAAATATTCAACAATGCGGAAGCCAACTTATTCAAAACACTGTATCTGGTTTTGTAAACAAAGAGGTTAACGAAGATTCAATTGTAAATTTCGCAAAACTCTCAGCACCTCTACGGAAACTAGCATCACCGTTAGGGAAATATTATTCATTGTGGTGGTGGTCCTAGTTTGAGTGAAAGTACAAAGGGCTTCAAGAATGTTTCATTTTAATCTTTGCTTAACTCATTGTTTACAAAATCAGATACGTCGTTTTAAAAAAGTTTTAGAGATTTCCCTTTCTAAGACATAAAAATTAAATAAAAATAAAACCACCATATAAACGATCAAATGCAAAAAGCATTCCAGAAAACTGCCGCATATCAGCAAAAAAATCGTTGCAAAATTTACCAGCCCTCACCCCTGAGTTTCTCGTTAAAGTTGAGCATATCGCAGACCGAGATAAAAATCACCGCTATATACGACGATACCATAAGACATATTTTAATCATTCAACTGCTTATATTGGAGGAAGCACTCACATGAAGCTGACATAAAGAACGATGTGTGTTTGTTCGGAACATTTTGCATTTTATATACGCGACATTCTGTTGTGGACTTACATGTGTTTAATCGACGGCAACGATCGACGCTAGTGCATATTCACCCGTTGACCTCGCGTGGTGACGAATGCAACATGCAGCACAACACGCAAGCGATGCAGCACCTCCTGTGTAAACAACACCGCTCCGTACCGCCTAGTAATAATCCACTTAACGACGAACACACCAACACACTCGGGCTCACTCTGAGTCGGTGTTGGTTTCACTTGTCACGAATATGCGGGTGGCACATTTATAGCATCAACAAACTTCGTATCTATCTTTCAGCGCTCTTCGTTTTCGTTTGTGTTTGGGTTTTTTCCGAAGTAATGAAAATGTAGGTAATGGGATTTGCACAAATCGCTGCTTCCTTCTTTCACTTCGTTTCACTGCCGGTTTTGCGTTTTGTTTTGGCTTCTGTCTAACAATTTTTTATCTTCATATCAATTTCTCCTTTCTCAATGAACAAAAAAAAAAAACACCCCATCAGTATGAAGTAGTATTGGTGTGAGAATTCAACATGTGAACATGATGGTTTCGAGACAAAACGCTAATGACTCAGGCGTGAATGATTTTGAAAAGGTACAACACTGGGTGAAACTTGTTTACTCAACACTGTTTTGATTTTTTGTTTGCAAAATTTCCACTGCGACAGCAAAACTCGTTGATAGAATTACGAACACTTGGCCATACGCCTCGGGCTTGTAGCACTTGAACAAAAGCTTCTGTTCTCTATCTTTCTTTCACCGCTGGCGGGGATTGATGATTACACACTCTTCTGGAAACTCATCGTAAATTTGAACACATTACTTTCGAGGAAAACAAACCGTACGCGAGAAGACAGTAAACAGTAGTGGAGAAAGCCAGGAAAACAAAGCCGATTTAGTTGGGCGATTGGAAAACTCTATGGCCGCGAGCGGGGTCTGGTGTAGGGTGGCTCTCTGATTTGATTGGTTCAGGGGGCTTTGCGCACTGTGCTTTGCAGCGACCGGACTATTTTTGCAATTGATCGCATGTGTTCTTACCAATTCCCAGTGAATATGGTTCCAAGCCATAATAAGGAAGACAAGTTTGGCTTTGTGCTTAACAGTGACAGAGTACTTGGTAAATAAACTCGAGAAAAAAGCATCTCATGCTAAGCTATATGCTATAAACCTATAAAATTAATTTAATGCATCACATCCTTTAAAGCGCTGGTAGAGGATTGCATCCAAAATGCTCGACAGTATAATGATTTCCGTGACAGAACATCAACCAAAACTCTGTTTTTAGAGCGTAGTTAATCAAAAATGAAAACATCGAATTTCTTATCTTGCGAAAATTGACTAAAGAATTAAGAATTAGAAAACAGTTTCCTCACATGCAATTACTCAAAAACAGAACCGGAATCCGACTACTTGGAGCTTAATTTAAGAATTTGACGGGATAAATAAACTATACTCCAACCATCACTTTAACCCACCTTTTAAGATTTTAGACTCTCTTTTTCTTCTTCGTTTAGCATTTCAAGCTTATTGCTTGCTCTCAACTTAGTGTTCTAAATGCACTTCCACAGTTATTAATTGAGAGCTTTCGATGCCAAGTACCATTTTTTATGATTGTGTGGCAAGTACAATCATACACTATGCCCAGGGAGTCGAGAAATTTTCCTTTACGTGAATAGTTAAAGTGAATCAATAAGTCTTATGAACTTCCTTCAGATAATCTTCGAGCTTGATAAACTTGGAGAGACTTGGTGAATAATCTTCTTCTTATTATTAGTTTTTTTTTCAATTTTTTTTGTGGATTCCCGACTATCCTTTACCACTCTTTCCAAAGAAATTCCTATATTAAAAGATTCCAAGAAAATAATCCTTTAATACATTTCTTGAAATTTTCTAACAGGTCTTTTTTTGTAATTTTTTTATAGAAATCATGGATCTCTTCAAAAACTTTTTTTTATCTACATCTACCTCAAACAGCTTCACGATGTTCTTGCGGATTTTCTCCTGAATGTTTCGTATATGTCATCCATATGTTTGAGTTCAGATCTTCCAGTGCGATTTTTCTTACTTTAACCTGTAAACTGACTCAGTTTTCTTACCGACTCGTTACCTTTGATAATGTTCAGGATTTTTTCCAGGAGATCTTTCCAAAAGTTTCGTCTTGTTCTAATAATAATTCGGATTTCGAAAGCAAATAAAATAATCTTGAGGGAAAAAATAGCACCCAGTCACTTTTGGAATTCTGGAGCCGCCACTTCGAAATATACATAGCATCAGCGATAGTCGAAGCTCTTTAAATGCCTTCCGAGAAAATAAAATGGAGCTTCGAAAGGCTTCAAATTTCTTCCGATATTCTTTCATGAAGCGTTAGAAAACGTTTGTCATAGAAGCTCCCGTAAAATAAAAATAAAAATAACGATTCCCATGGACGAGCAGTTGTTCATTGACACGTTGCGATGAACAAAATGTCCCTAAAAAGCATCCAATGGAAAAGATTTCAGCAAACAAATGGCTCTATTGCCATCGCTCTTGGTTTAACAATCAACCAGACGAATATGAAGAAAATCATGCGGTGAGCATCAGACGAGATCCACGGCGTCATCGCCGAAGAAATGAGGGGAAAACTTCTCAGCTTGAAAGTCGACTCCGCATCAAAATATCATCGACACCTCCTAGGCATAAATGCCCAATAAGTATTGCGTGCAATTCATTGAATCCCAAGATCCATTTCTACATTAAGGGGAGTTATGATAGGGGCATAATTATCAAGAAGCGTAAATAATACGAAGAAAAAATATAATGGACGGAATCTGTTTTTACGAAACAGATAATTAAAAATGCACGAAAGTAAACTTTTAGAGTATCTTATATTATCATGATTCATCATTTAAATCTTGTCTTGGTAATATGCATACTTTTCAATTAATTACCGCATTTATTCTTAGATGGCACTGCAAATTACGTTCAATCTGTATGAAAGAGTCGTGCGAAATAATTAATTCTTCAATACTAAAGGGTGTCCACAGTTAAATTGCATCACTTTCAATAAGCTGTAACATTTCGCCCTTTGGGTTGATTTCAACGAAATTTTGGGTGAAATGACCACAGCGTGTATTGTTTACACTGCGTGAGTTTTATTGTGAAATGTGTCGTAGTTCCGAAAATGGAATCGAAAGAACAGCAAATGCGCGAGAACATTTTGCACACGCACCCCGACAACCCACTTATTTCGCGCCGAGCCATCGGAAAGATGTTGAAAATTCACCAGTCTACGGTGTCTCGTGTCATAAAACGTTTCGGGGAACGTTTGACTGTCGATCGGAAGAAGGTGAGTGGTAGAAAAAGTGTTCCGTACTGTGTGAAGGATCACAAGCGAGTGGTTGCTGCCTTTAAACGCAAACCCAACTGTTCTGTTCGGAATCTCGCGAAAAAGCTGCACTTGACCAAAAGTTTCGTGCAGAAAGCCATGAAAAACAGAATGGACAGCTAAAACACGTGCGCGTAAGCTGTACACACAAATGTTGACGAAACCACACTGCTGCATCATGGACGATGAAACACACGTAAAAGCGGACTTTAAACAAATTCCCGGCAACCAGTATGTGACTGCGAAAGACAAGTTCGATGTTCCAGAGTCTCTCAGGAAACAGCAAGTGTCAAAGTTCCCCAAGAAATTCATGATTTGGCAGGGGATTTGTTCGTGTGGTAAACGGAGCAAGCCTTTCGTGACAACTTCAACTGTAAATGGTCAAGTATACATACAAGCCTGAAAAAAACGACTGCTTCCGTTTCTCAAAACACACAACGTCCCTACATTTTTTTGGCCGGACCTAGCCTCTTGTCACTACTCCAAGGATGTTCTGGAGTGGTACAAGACGAATGGTGTCAATTTCGTGACGAAGGATCTTAATCCCCCAAACTCTCCAGAGTTGCGGCCAATTGAAAAATATTGGGCTATAATGAAGCACGAACTTCGTAAGCATCCTAAAGTTGTCACTACAGAACGGGAAATGTTGAAGTCATGGTTGAAAGCGGAAAAAAAAGTCGGTTCAAGCGTTGTACACAATCTTATGCGTGGTATTAGGAAGAAAGTTCGGGCTTTTGGATTTGGTAATGAAATACAGTGAAATATAAATACCTAAATCAAGATTGTACATTGTACTTTATTCCCTGAATATTTCATGACAAATGGTTGAGAGACTTGTTTTTGAGGACGAGTTTAAAGTGATGCAATTTAACTGTGGACACCCTTTACTCATGTCACTAGAGCCAAGTGTTTTTAGAATGGCACGAAAGCTCTGCACTCAGTCATCCATTTCTAAACTGATAGAACTGATTTGATGACATTTATATCAGTTTCAGTGAATGCTTCTGAAATTGAAAATGACTTATGAATTGGGTAATGAACTCTTGAAGCTCATGAATTCCAAATTAAAACAGCCTGGATAACGTTGAATGAACTACAGAAAAAAAATTCGTGTTCAAAATCTGGTTCACTTATTCAAAAGCTTTTGCATGGAGAGAATTTGACTGGTACACTGAAGCATGTTTCTATAGATTTCATCAAGTGAAAATTAAAAATCGCACCATTGGCTAGAGCAATGTATTATTATCATAGCTGAAGAACTACAAGTTTATCATACACCTATTTTTTATTTTTAGCTTTTGGAACGAGCTATTGGCAAACGAGTCTGAATAAGTCTAAGTGAGTGGCAGCTAGCCTGTCAATAGTTTAATGCTTCTGTGTTTGTCGAGCGAACTGGAATAATGAACAGTATTTTGATGAACTCAGCCATCTGGCGTCTTGCTCCCTTGCCACATATATATGATACTAAAACTAGTTAAACTTCTGATTGCTAAATTAATTCAGAACCAAAGTTATATGGTCAATCTTAAATTTTGAATCTTAACCTCTTTTTCTTGGTATTTCAAGCTTATCGCTTATCACAATTAACTGGTGGCCAACTCTAAACTCAGAGTTCTAAATGCACTTCCACAATTATTAATTGGAATCTTTCGATGCCTTTGCATTAGTATGATTGTACGAAAAGTACAATTATATTTCATATCCAGGGAGGCAGATATGTCGAAGGATTGGCTTTGGATCTCCCTCCCAATTATCTACGCTGCTCTGCGGTTGTCTCAAATTTGAGGAAATATTTTTGAAATTGACAAGTCAACATATCTTTTTATTGAATTGTCGACTTGTGAAACCAAACAAGATTTACTCAAATTAGAGTGACTGCACTTTAGACGAAATTGGTTTAAAAAAAAAAAATTATATGGGGGGGGGGGGGGGTGCCACCCTTTTTTTTTTTTTTGAAAAGAGGAGGAAAGTTTTGGGGGGTGGGTGTGTTTTTTAAGTTTTCCAGGTTGGGGATTTTTGTTTTTATATATATATATATTATAAAAAAATTCCTTATCGTCTGATATCGTTTAAAAAAATACCCTTACCATTCATTTTTTATGTACAACGCGACCAAAAAAAAATCAGACATTAAAGGTCGGGATAGTTAATAGAATCCACAATAGTTGTTTTTTGCATTGGCAGAAAATTTTCATCAGCGATTCGCACTTTTAATTTGCATTTTAATCACTTGTATGCTGAAGCGCAGAAGTGATTCAAATGATTGTGTTACTTAGATTCGTGCCTTCGAAAATTCTTAGTGGCGATGCAAGCTGGCCATTTGTTGCTTCCATTATCTTATAACCTTGAGGTGCAGGTTACTCGAATCCACAAATGAGAATCATGGTTGTTTCGCCTTAAAATTTCGAGTTCTGAACAAATATAAAAAAATGCAGATAAATTCTAGAGGAATCTGACATTCGAACTAGCAGGAATCTTACTATGCCTGTTGAAACAGTCACCCATATAATCTAGATTTTGTTCCAATCGTTGTTTAATATCGCCCTGTTTCAGAATATTTCAATAAGTACTATCGATTGGCTTTGTAACTTGACCATGACCCAAAGAACGAAACCACCCTAATAAAAATCACATTAAAAATACTCTATTGTAAAACTACGGTGAAATGAATGGTTAAGTCTTAAGACTTTATTGATTTATCGATAAAATACCAATTAAACTTATTGTTTTACATAATAGAAATGGCAATTTTACAATAGAAATGGACGGTTGTTGTGTACACAATAAAAAACACATTTTTTCTCGAATAATTTGCAACTAAAACTATTTATTTTTTGTTTTTTTTTTTGTATTAAAATGTTGGCTACAATAGACTTTATTGTCTGTGTATTATGATTACAATAGTCATTTTAATGGGACCATACACGAACAGTATGGTTTATTGTCCAGCATCAAAATCAATTATAGTTTAATATTGTATTTTTTTGTTCGGGCAAAATTTTATAAACGTTTAGAAAAGAAATCAGAGAATATCAAAGAGCCACCCTAGTCCCTTGGCCAGCTGTAACAGTATATAAAAGCTGCAAAAAAATCCTATGGCACTTATGGTATGGTAGTAACAACCCTCCTTTGCTCGGTCGGTACTCGCTGCCCAACTTCAATCGCTAGCAATCACTATACTTTACCTATAGTGAATATAGGAATGTATGTCACGCACTGAGAATTACTGCATCGCGATGTTCATGAATCACGTAGAGTAATGATTCCTTGTTTCCCTCACTGACTTGTTATTGATAACTAATATGCATTTGATGTCGACACTCCTTTCATTTTCTACGTTAACAAAACACATAAACGGCATGCTATGCTAGCTCACAGATAACCACTACCACTTCACGGCACTCCATGTCATCTTAATTCTCCCGTAAGGGTGATCTGATCATCAGGATTTTTGCAACGTAGCAACAAGGCGCACAAACAAAATTCAATCCGATTGATTCCAGCAATTTCCTTGCGATCGGGTCCTATCAAAATATAACGCGACGATAACGGAAAAACATACGCAAAGAAATGAACACCAAAAGAAAGTGGCAATCAAAAAACATGAATAAGCACGCGAAAAATCAACCCATAGCGTAACCGAATATAAACGATCAAACGGCGAGCAGCTACGGCTAGATACTGAACTGATGGACGTCGTCGCCGTGTGAAGCACAACGAACAAGAACAGAAGTAGACACATTACTTCGATGTGTGCATGCAATGTGGAGAGTTCGTCGCTGCGAGGACGGTATGCGTGTGTTGCCGAATGGAGAATTTTCCGTTCCCTCAAGTTGGCAGCACATGTGATGCGATGTCAACAAACTTGTGCAACAACGTCTCAAGAGGGTGGAAACAACAGCTGTTCAGGGTGGTGTTTGTAATGGATGATGTCGCATAGAACCAGGGCTGAAGTGGGTGGGATATGCAGAGAGGTCTTGGATTTTGGTAATTCAGATTTAGAAGTCGGTATTTTTGCAGCTAGGAATTATTAAAAAGAGGAGGACACGCTTTAGGGAACGTCCATTAATTACGTCACGCAAAAATTGACTTTTTATAACCCCCCCCCCATGTCACGTTTTTTGTATGGACCTTCAATTTTTTTTGTATGGATCGTCACGTTTTCTCGAGCCCCCCTCCCCCCTACTGCGTGACATAATTAATGGACCTTCTTACGGCAAGTGAATTGTATGCGTTTTAATGCGTATACAATAAACATTTCAATAAAGACGAAATAGTTATAGCTTCGGGTTTGCATTAATATAGGGTGTCCCAGAAAGTCTAAGCACGATTTAGATGCGCCACTGTTGCTTACAGATGAACGTTTAAACAGATGATCATTACTGTTTATCATTGTTCACATTTCAATCTGTAACTCTTTAGTGCCGGTGCATTTACTTTCCATGAAAATGCGAAGCATTTCCACGGAAAAGCGCCAACAGATCATGCACAAGAGGTGCACTTTTCCCAACGTTTCGCTGAGTCAGTTGGCGAAAATGGAAGTTGTGAGCATCGGAGCAGTTCGTAACGCGATTCGGAAGTATGGTGAGGAGTCTTCCTTTCAGGACAAGAACAAATCTGGACGTAAACCGGGCCCTGTGGACAAAAACCTGGACCGGAACATCACGCAAGCTTTTGCACGTATAAAGAGTAGTTCCGTTCAAGATGTGGCCAAAAAGCTGAGAACTTCGAAGAGTAACGTCGACCGAACAAAGACACGAAATGGACTAAGGACTTTCAAGTAGCAGAAGAAGCAAAAACGAAGTGTATGGTTATTTTTCTTAACGACCTATTTCGGGTATCATCCAAACCATTAAAGAAATGGTTGGAGGATTTGAGATATCGTTCGTTTAAGGTAATTTTTTTTATTAGGGAAGCAGCATCTGTCAAACAAAGGGCCCGTAAGTTTTACGATAAACTGCTATGTGGAAAATCATGCGTAATTATGGATGATGAATCCTACGTGAAATTTGATTATAAGACGCTTCGGGGTGACTAGTTCTACACGGTCCGTGCTATTGACGATGCCTACAGTGACGGACAAAACAATAAGACCACCACTCATTGCAACAGATCTAGCTGTGAGGCTTAGTTATTAAATTATCAAATTGAATGATTTCAACTTAAAATTATAGTTTATTATATTTCTCAACAAAATAAGACATGTTCAAAGTAATAAAAACAATAAAGAAAACAAAACTGCCTTTCCAGCATTTCAGAGCAAGAAAATGATGCGACAATAAAATAAGACCATCCGTTAATTCATTCAGAAAACCGTTTACCTCAGCTTTGATCATCAGTATTTAGCAGTATAACCATTATTTCGGATCATTTCTCGCACTCTCCTCGGCATTGACTCAACGAGGTTTCGACATATGCTGTCAGGGATAGCATACCACGCTTCCTGAATCCTGCTCCATAGTTCTTTCTTATTCTTCGATTTCAAAGGATTCACCGACTTTTTGACTATCTGCCATAGATTTTCTATTGGATTGAGATCCGGGGATTGTGCCGGCCATTGCATTACATCAATTTTGTGATCCTCAAACCATTTCTTCACAGTACGGGCAGTATGATTAGCATCCTTATCTTGCATAAACTGCCATTTCAATAGCATTTCTCAGTCAGCATGTGGTAGCATTACATTCTCCAAGACCTCAGCGTAAAGGTACTGGTCCATTATCTCATTTACCCAGAAGAGTGGGCCAACACCGTACCAGGAAAAACATCCCCAGATAACGATATTACCTCCTCCATGCTTGAATGTTTTCGTTGTGTACTGTGGTTTGAAAGCAGAGTCAATAGGTCGGCGAACCCAGCGTTTTCCATCAGATCCAATTAAATTCACTTTTGTTTCATCTGACCACAGGATGTTCCGCCATTTTTTACCATTTTCGGGCCCAATCCAACCCAGATGTTCCTTCGCAAATGTTAGACGTGCCTGGAGATGCTTCCGTGTGATCATTAGAACATTCCTAGGGCTTCTTCCAATCAACTGCTTCTCAACTAGCCGTCGCTGAACTGTCCTGGAACTCGCGGACAAATTCAAGTCGTCTCTGATCTTCGTTGCTGACTTGAATGGGTCAATGTTAGATAGTCTTTTGAAATGGCCGTCATCCTTAGCTGTAGTTTTCCGGGGACGTCCAGTTGCCACTCGTGGTTTCGGGTCACGGAGAGCATTGAAAACAAATGTTTTCGATCGTCCCAGGAATGCAGCAATTTTTCATTGAGTGTTTCCTTCTTTCGCCATCTGCCGGATATGAATCCGTTGATTCTCTGTGCAGTGATAGCTTCGGCCCATTTTTTTCGAATTATTCATATAATTGACAAAATGTAATCTCTTGTTCGATGGACAATATGATAGAGATTAATTTGGCACATCAATAAACAACTTACTTCAGAAAAACAGCGATATTTGTTACAAAATCAGTTAAAATGTGAGATTGGTCTTATAATTTTGTCGCACTTTTTTTTTATCCTTTCGCAGCTTCCGATGCGTCTGGCTCGAAATGTTTATTCCCGATGCTTAAAAGCTAGTGAAATCTCTTGTCAAGTAAGTACATGTGCTTGGCACTTGGTGTCGCATACGCTCAATTCAAATTGGCGGTTAGGATGGATGAATGAAAATTGCTCTATGGTGTGGTCTTATTGTTTTGTCCGTCACTGTATGTAAAGGAGGACTCAAAAACTTTCGGGCAAATTTTGGGGGGGGGGGGTGGGGGGGGGGAGGGAAAGGGGAAGATTGGGGAAAGGGGGGGGGGAAAAATTGTTTGGGGGGGGGAATTGTTAAGGGGGGGGGCAGGAGAGGTGGTGGTAAGAAACGGGGGGGGGGGGGGGACGGGGGGGAGGGGGAGAGTGGGTGAAGGGGGGGGGGGGGGGGGGAAGGGGGGGGGGGGGAGGGGGATGCAACACTTGTCCGGAACTTGATGAAGAGCATTCGATCCAAAGTTCGAAAATTCGTGAAGGAATAACTTAAATTTCATCCGGTCTTCATTATGTTCAAGTTTAACCTCGTACAATAAAGGATCAATTTTTTGTATGAATAAAATATCGGTTTTCAACATAATTTGAAAGAAAGTTTGTGGATAGCTTATTTTCGATACACTCCTTAGAACGATTTATCGAGACCTTCAAAATATGCTTCAGTTTCAGCAATCACTTCCTCATCTAAGCCAAATCTATTTTCACGGAGCATCTTTTTGAGTTCTGCGCAGAGCCAGTAGTCGCTGGGGGGTAGATCTGGAGAATACGGTGGGTGCGGTAGCAATTCGAAACCCAAATGACAATGAATAAAATTGCATGCGCATCCCAAAATACAGAGGCCGTTACCTTCCCAGCCGATGTTTGAGTCTTTGGACGCTTAGGACGGCCTTCTCCATCTGCACGCCACTAAGCAGACTGCCGATTTGATTCCGGAGTGAAGTGGTGAATCCATGCTTCATCCATTGTGATGTATCGACGCAAAAACTCCTTCTTATTTCGCGTGAACATCTCCAAACAGCTCTTTGAATCATCGACTCGTTGTTGTTTTTGCTCTGGGGTGAGAAAACGCGGCACCCATTTGGAAAACAGCTTTTTCATACCCAAATGTTCGTGTATGATGGTGTAAATACTACCTTTTGATAGCTTCAGAGTGTCAGTTATTTCTTGCAATTGCTCTTTGCGATTGCCCATGATGATTTTCAGGGTTTTTTCAATATTTTCCGGAATAACTGCCTCATTTGGCCGACCAGAACGTTCAGTATCATCGGTGTCCGTACGATCACGTTTGCAATTGGTAAACCATCGTTTGATGGTCGTTTTCGATGGGACAGTGTCAAGTTGCGTATTTACCTATACAACTTTCAAATAAATTTCTAGTGCAGTAACTGAAGTTTGCATCCTCAAAACAGTGACGTGATGGCTGCCGTAATGAATCCCCGCCAGTATTTATAACTCTCCTATTAACATTAGATATGGCGTTTCCACTTGGCGTTAATTGTTTTCACATGGGTCCATTCAGATACGTTGGTTATATTAAAAGGCACGCAAAATCGTCAAATTTGAATCATTTACGATAAACTATACGCTATTTTGCAATTTCTCATTTTATGAGTCAAAAATCACTCGGTCCGGCCAAAAGAGAACTTACCCAGAAATGGTAAGCATGTATTCACTCAAATTGAATAAACGTTTTCTCAGGTGTGGAGATTTTAAATTGAGAAAAACAGTTCTGCATTAATTAAACGCAATTCAAAGTAAGCATAAAGTTTATTTGAATTTATTCAGCTTTAAAAGCTGAATAAATTAAAGCTATCAAACATCATTCACACTTCGTGAAGTTTTTCCTAAGTATATCCAGCATATCGACGAGTTTAAATAATAATAATAAAAAAAAAAACATAACCAAAAAAGCCTTACCAAGGACTACCACAGAAAACAGACGAATTGGGTCATACGAATATAGCAAAAAATCATGTGTATGCTAATATAGTGGCGCCGTAGTATGGCAACATTCCATACTAATTACTGTCATCACGGTGAAAGCAATCCACCTATAGGAAGAGTTATTTTTCTCCATGTCGTTTCTATTTCATGGGAAATGCTAGGAGAAATGGACCTACCGTAAAGTTGAAAAAAAATTTAAAGTTGTATAAAAACCTCACTTTCTACAAATTTAAGATTTTTTGCCCTTGGTTTCCACGTATAAAGAAAGACGACCTGTGAAAAAAGTGATAAAATTATATTACTCTTCCCTTGGGTAAGAAGCGCAGATCAATTTTCGATCTGTCATCCGGCACGAATGTAAAAAGCAGATCTGCCAATGTTGATGTATCGTTTCTTTCTCTTTTGGCGTTCTACCTTCAACAAGGCATTGGAAGTCAAATTCTTTGCAAGTGTTATAGAATTGGAATATTCAACTAAGTCGAAATCACTTGGGTTGTAAATTTGTAGTCCTTGATTCAGAAAGCATATTTTCAACCGACATATCATAATGGACATATTTTTCATCCATTTGAACATCAACCAAGTTTGATGTCCCTGCATGTGAAGTTGTTTCCATACACTTTTGAAAATCAACATCATATTCGAGATATTCGCATTCAATTGCGTTATCTGCTGGCAAATTCTTGCTATGCTCTTTCCCAATCAAGCAACCAGCATTTGATTGCCCATCGGAATCCTCACCGGAGCCTTCGCCGGAATCACAAACAGAATCCACGCGTGGAACAGCATTAGGTGGTGGTATCCTTTAAAGTATATGAAAGCTTTATTGTGACTGACGATATTGGGATGATTTTTTTCCACACCCGAGTTCTTTCCTGTGCATATCCCGGTAACTCTCTGGTGGGAAGTGGTCGGAACATAGTTTTTTTTTTGTTCGAAGGCTTTCGCACCATAACGTTCGAATGTTTCTGCTGCCTCTGTTGACCTGCAATATGCTACCCACCTACTGCATCTAAACTATACAAAGAGGGTTATATCACGAGTAATTCATATTAAGAGCCTAAAAGCCATTTGTAAACAATAACTTTAAATGTCAATTTCTCTTGAATCTTAAATCACTCTCGTGAAATGAAAGCAGCATCTGGTAGAAAAATGTTAGTTCTACCATATGGAGTAGCTGGATAAAGTAGGATTCTCGTGATTCGTGAGAGATCAACGTTTAAAGTCATTGTTTACTAATGGCTTTTAGGCCCTAATCATGAATTACACGATTTTCTCAAATGTTTGCGTAATTAACTTACAAATCATTGTTTTTGGGAAACCTATGGATTGTTTTTTCCAATGTATATCCTTGCTGGTTTGTGCATCAATAGTATTCACATTTTCGTCCCATTTCAACCTTTCACCATCACTTTGTTTACCAACATTGATGACGTAACAGAACAACTCTGTCAATGTCTCTATGTCAAAATTGAAACAATAGCGCCACCCCATTAGGCATTCCATACTCATTTGAATCGACAGTTCCCGTGACAAGCGGTCGTTAAAGCCTGGACGTCTGTTCTCTGTGGTACTACTAACAGCTTTTGCCACCTAGGCAACTACGTAGTTGCTAAATTCTCACTGATTTTATTATGTCACTGTGCCAAAATCTCTTTTTGAGAAACAAATGAGAAAAAACTACAAGGTAGAGCTCCATTGGGTTGTTAGAAAGGATGATGTAGGACTACGCTTCTAAATTTAAGTCATTGAGCCGTACATTTACGTTGCCACGCGTTCTGGCAACACTCTGCTGGAGTTCGCCCTGATTTGAGAAGTTCTGCACCTTGTACGTTTTCAATTCCAGATCATTTATTGGCCCTCTGGGCGAAACTTTGCGAAGCATCTAGTTCTGCGTCGAAATGTTCGAATTCCACTTGAAATGAGATTTCTCAAATTTTTTGCGCGTTGTTCTCGGTTTTCGTCCAGCTTGTGGTCTTCTATCATCCGTTTCTGGAACATTTTGAGGACCCTTGATGATGATATATATTGATCAGGTTTCCCAAGGCGACAACCCAGGATTTCGCATGTGGTTGAACAAAATCCCTTTTCTTCCATCTCGACCGGAATCTCATTGACAACTGCACAACTGAGCGGATGTAAACAATACACTCTAAAGAGAAACTGTGTAAAATTTGGTTGATTTTGGTCAAGCATGAAAAAAGGTTCGCAAGTTTGAAAGTGTCGCAATAATTATCAACTCACCCTTTAATTATATCAAATAATAATATTTAATATCAAGAGCTCTATCGGACCTATCAATACTTTCTCTTCACATCTTTGGTTCTAGCAGAAACTGCTGTTCACTACTGAGATCCCATGATGTTGAGAAGATATTTCCAATTTCAAAACATAATTTAAATTTGGCGCACTGTACGCAATAAAAACATAACTAATTAGTAGTGTAATCAAGTGAGAGTTTTTTTTTGTTGGGGCGTAGAATCCAATGAATTGACGTGAGAGTGAAGTGAGAGTTACCAGAAATACTCTTTGCATGAAGACAAATAAGAGCTCGTCGTTTTATAAAGAAATCAGATTTTGTCGCTAACAAACCTTAAAGTTACGTTTTCTGGGTAGAGCTTTGTTTTAGGACGTTCCATTTAAGAACGGTTTAATGTTCACTGAACATATGTGACGACAGGGTACTTTTAGTGTGAAATGCTTAATGGACAATCAAAAAATTAGATGATTACTCTAGTATGGCAATACAAAAGTTTAAGGCCCGAAAAACACGGAAACAAAGTCTGTGCATGTCATACATAGCTAGATTGGTCCCGACTGTGTTTGTTGCAAACAAAGCAGACAAAATCAGATGGAAGCTGCAGGTCTAACACAGCGATAGATGTCAAACGAGCGTAGTTGACTGTCGTGACTAAGGTCTGTATCCGCAATAATCCGGACACCTCAAAACACGAATAAAACATAAATTTCGCATTATATTTCCGTCGTAGTTGTTTATTTCAGATTCATGGGATGTGTTTTAACAATTCGTGAAGACAAAAGTTGGTTATTCGATATTTGCATAAAATTTTCGAACTTTGCGCCCAACTCCGTCCATTAGGGTTTGTACAGACTCTTCAGAAATCGTAGAAGCCGTCTTTGTCCAAATTTGCTGGAAGTGTTTGATGTCTTTGATTCCTAGCTTCTTTCCAGAAAGCTTTCACTTCATCAGAGCCCAATATCTCTCGATTGGTCGTAGCTCTGGGCAATTTGGCGGGTTTGAGGTTTTTGGTACAATGTTCACTTGATTTGCTTGGTACCACTCCATCACAGTTTTAACATAGTGGCATGATGCCAAATCGGGCCAGAACAAAGGTTTTTCTTTGTGACTTTTGATGAAGGGTAGCAATCGCTTCTGCAGACACTCTTTCTGATAGATCTCCTTGTTGATTGTGCCTGTAGTGACGAAAGATTTACTTAAATGGGCAAATTGCTTGCCCCACAAGGTATATTTTGGGAAATTTCGATGCCTTCTTCGTTCTGAAATGCTCAGCTGTAGCATTTCTGGCCATAGCAGAATAAAAAGCCAGCCCTGGAAGTTGCTTGAAATCCTCCAGGACATAAGTTTCACTTCGTCAAATATTCGCAGTACAAACGTCGAGCCCGTGATTTTGCTGCCAAGATCTGTTTGTAATTGCGCCATTTGCGATTTGGGACTGTTTTTACTTTATACGGCTTAGGTCCCAAACGTTGTTTTGATTTTTGGACAAATCCAGGCGACATCCCTATTTTACGAGCCACCGTTCGAATGGAGAGATTTGGGTTTTTCGTTAATATCCTTTTCACCTTTCGGTCCATGACAGGATCCAATGTCCAATGTTTTTGTCACTTCTCGGTTTCCTCTCCACCGTCAAACGTTCCGAAAATGATTTGAGCACATCATGAACAGTGGATTTAGGCAAATCCAATGTTTTTGCAAGGTCCCGTATTGACAAGTCAGGATTTGCCGTACGCCCGTACAAAATTCGCTCGCGCACTTGTTTTTCTTTCGTCGCCATCTTGAATACTAAGCATGAAATGTAAAAATCAATCATAGTCTTTTTCATCATAGACTCTCAGCTATACCACAGTAAAATTTTCATTCATACGTGCAATATTTCAAAAGTTACAATGATTTGAAGGTGTCCGGATTAATGTGGATACAGACCTTATGAAGATTGATCAGATCAGCAATGTGTCTGCTCTGACGATGACAAATTGTCAGTCGATTCTTTCATTGCCGAGCTAGTCGATGATCATGGGGAAAACCATATTAATGGAAAGTATCTAATGTTATTTCAGCCAAACGGCGCCTGTGCACAGTGATCGGAAAAGACTTTCTCACGGTAAAATTTATAACTCCTAAGGGTTACGTTTTAGAATCATGGTGTCTTCTAAAAATTTGATTCTAAAAAGTTTTCCATCTTGTGATGATAGTTTTGTAGTTCCAAATTTTACTGCTAGGACGGCGCTGTTGCTAACTGTTTAACGTTGCACTAACTTTTTAACGAAGGGTGATGTCAAAGGCAAGTTTGTAGGGAATATAAAATCAAGCATATAATATCTAGCTCTTTATTTAGCCATCATGGAGCAATTTTTCTGCTTTAAATCAGGGCATTCCTAAAAAATGAGTTTTTTCGGCGAAGCTTTCCAGAGATAAGCGGAAAATTCAATTGGTCAAGTATAAAAAAAGTTACCCAGGTTTGAAAATGTCACAATAAGTTCTGACTCACCCTTTAATCAAGAGAATAAGGCCGCAAAAAAAAAATCGGACGCCGTTGTCTCATTGGTTTTGATGCGCAAACTTAGAATAATCATTCATGTGAACTTTAATTTTCATTTAACGAAAAAGGAAAGCGCTCCATGCGATTTTTACAACATTTACTATGTAATTATACATAGCGGCACATATTTCTTTGAAACTAAACTAATACGATTTCAAATATTTTTCAACGCTTTTTCTTGTGCATGATTTTCAATTGAAAATTCAAATAATTTATGAAAGTACATCTGTGTATTTTTTTGAATTAACGTAGTTTATCACGTGTAATTGTTTTGCTGTGCAGTTCACCTAAGATTTTTATAACACAATATAAGAATCGATGGCAAAACAAATCAAACCATTAGATGGTTTGTAATCCTGGTAAGTGTGAGCTTTTTAGTGGAATATCTGTAACTAGAAAATGAGAAGAAAGATTACTAATTTCCATTTAATTCCAACTACCTTTATTGCTTATCTTGTCAGATACGCGTATTTCGTCTACAATGTGCAGACTCCTTCAGTGTCGTGTACTAATACTCCACTATTAGACGCGTATCTGTTAAGATAAACAATAAAGGTAGTTGGAATTAAATGAAAATTACTAATTTTTCTTCTCATTTTATAGTGGTTTGTAATGTTAATGTTAGATGTTTTAATTACACTATTGTGACTAAAATTATCATTGAATAAAAAGAATGAAAAGAAGGCTATTGCCTAACTGTGTACTGTTCAAAACATCTATACTGGCAGTAGAAGGCAAACAAATGAGTTTCTAGATATGATACTTTGCCACAAGACATTATTTCGCATCATAGTGTGTTTACTCTTAGGCTACACCCATCATTTTTGGATTAGTTGTACATAAAATCAGTCATTTATTGATTTATATGACACGAATTATAATTTTTTTAACGAAAGGTAATGTAATTTTCATTATATTAAGGAGTGTAGGTTTTTCAAGCGATCTGAAAACCCTAATCTGTAAGAACAGTGGAAATGATGATATAAATTTTTATCAGTTTTGCCAATTTGGTATGCGGCTGCTAATATATTATTGTCATAGCAGTTTTGAATTGTTTGGTATCCGAATTGTTGAAAATAGAAAAAGTAATGATAGGTCAAAAAGCTGAAAGCCATTTAAAATTTTACGTTTTGACATTTAAAATAATAACAACTTTTTTGGTAACTGAAAATTCCCTTGACAAATCCCAACAGTCAACCCTTTCGATTCGTTAAAGATTTGTTGGAAAACATGTCCATCTGTCACTAATTCTAACACCATTGTACCATACCAGCCAATCGTCGATTCTATATGTTGTACTTACGGTTTTTTCATCTTCAAAGTCCCAATCAGGAGAGGCCTGCCGATCAGTGACAACGATGACTGGTGTTATGTTGGTTCCACCGGGCGAGTTTTGGGGTTCCTCCGGTATAACAGAGAAACGCCCTCGCTGTAGGAACGGTGACGTAGGCCCATAATTTCCTGTGGAAAGGAAAATCGGAATTTTCAGCACCTTTATAACATAATTAATGAACAACATTTGTAAGCCCATATCTCGCCAATCAAAAAACGCTCAAGACGGATATTGAGAAGAAGAAATTGCCATTACTCGTTGATGATTTTCAACATTATTCTTGTGCAACCTTCATTTGGCGAGATATGAATCCACAATCCCATTTTGAGGCGTTCCCGAAAAAGAGAAAAAAATATACCAAAATGACTTACCGGTCTGTGGAACTAGCCGGAATCGACCCACCGTAGTTTCGGGAGGGCCCGCGGGAGGTGCGGACACTCGGAAGCGGCCACGGCGAGTCGAATCATTGTCTAATTCGTTTGTAGTGTCGTCTTCCATTACATCTAGAAAGAAGAAAAAAGATGAGCAAAATAAGCATGCTACCTACCATAAAAGTTTTGTAATGAATGAAACACAAAAAAGTAAATAAGTTATGACTTTTCAGTTTGCTGTCACTGATAGCAGGATCAATTTTAAGTTTTAACCGTTAAAACGACCGAAACGACAGCAGCCTTAGTAATCATTGTCGACAACATCACAACATCATTTTTTTCTATTTGATTGTTATTATTTCATAGTTTTCTATTTGATCTCAAACTCTTCTCGGGAACGGTGTTCCGAGTAGTGAAGTAATTCATGGAGAACCTTGCGATCCACGATGTGGATGTGGAGATTTTCATCTGATTTTCAAAAAAAAAAAAACGATGAAACGTGCCGGCCTCCACGTCTACAAAGTCAGGAAGGCACCAAACAGGCACGACAAACAAAACCCGCGCCAGGATGATATACCGATAATGGTAGATTAAACCGAGGTGCGTCGTGATGGACGACGACACTTACAACAAGGCGGCCACAAAGAAATTGGCGGGGCAGGAGTTTTACATTGCCATATCTCGGTTGGCCGTTCCTGAGGAGGTAATGAAAAAAGGTGGACAAATTCACCAAGAAGTTCCGGGTTCGGCAGGTCAGCTGTGGGTGTGGAGAGGTGAGCCACCCATATATCACGACAGGTATCATGAACGGGCAAATCTACTGAGACGTGCCTCCAGAAACGTCTGCTGGCCTTCTTGCGACGTCACAGAGGAGAAACGCAATTTTGGCCGGATTTGCATCCTGCCACGACGCGTGGCTGGTGTTAGACTGGCACAGATATAACAATGTTGTTTTTCTACCAAAAGACTTCAACCCACCGAACTCCCCGGAACTTCATCCGATTGAGAAGTTTTGGGCCATTATGAAGGCCAATGAAGGCATAGATAACATATGGGTACGTCTGTTGTTAAAGTATGGTCAATAAAGTGTACCTAACACAGGTACAACAAAATAAATTAAGGAAGCATAGGTACAGTTTCGACTAAACGTAAATATATGGAAACTCTTGTCAGTTAAGAGACCAACACTGGGGGAGGCCGAGTAATAAATTTATGAATTATGATTTATTAATAAAAACGAAACTCATATATTGCAAAACTGTTTGTTAAGAAATATGCTGCAACGCTAAAAATAATAAACGCCGTATATATTTTTCCTTTTTTATTTCTTGATTATCGAGATTTTCAGTCTCGGGCTGGTTGATCTTCCGTCTTAGTCACTTGAACACCTTTTGGGTATTTTGTGACTTGTCCGGGGATGAGATTTGAACTCGTGACTTTGGCGTGAGATCTATGGATGTTAACCACAACTCCGAGGTCGTCTCCACGACGTAAATTTTTTTCATGAAAATTTCAAAATTTCAATGAGAAGTTTTAAATTTCAAACCATGGTTCTTCATTTACCATTACCAAATGTTTATGGTAGGTAGCAGGTATATTGAACTTTTTTCACTCAAAATTAAAACTAAATAAATAAAATGGCCATTTTGCATTATTTCATTTTGTGGGATAAATTTCAGGTTTTTTTGTAGTAAATGAAATTTTTTTTACAGTGCATCATTTCAGGAACTGTCGACTGTCGTTTAGTCATCTAAAACGTTGCTCAAGACACCATTTCGGCTAAACGAACCATTTTTACAGAATAATTATTCTAATACAACAGTGGCATTTTTACTTAAGCCTTTCTGGAAAGTTAGTCGTGACTTAATATGGTGTAACGTTACCAACAAAATGGCGTTTTGAATTATCTAATCTTATCTAATCTCACACTAACGCAGCCAATTTTTGAAAACATCATGGATAATGACGTCTTCTTGAATACCATTTATCTTGTCACCGGAGGCCAACTGCGTAGCATGTACCGCAGAGAGGATTTTAAAACCTAAAATCGCTCTACTAATTCGAATCACGGTAAGGATGAAAGCGTGGACCTCACGTTCCAAACGCTTCCATATAGAGCTGGGACCTGGCGGGCTGTCATTTTCCTGTAGCTAACATCTCTTACAACCAAACGTCAAAAGATTCATTGTTTTTAAACAACAGAGGCGTTTGTACCCGTAGTAACAAACGTCAGATGGGCCTTATTCAAATAAGGCCCACGATATGTTGCATACTGTCAAGAGCTAGTAAATAGGATAGGGTTGCCAGGTCCCGGATATGGAGTTCCAAAAAATAGCGTTTTGAATTATGTGAAATAACTGCAAAGTTTCAGCTAAATAAATGATTTATAAAAAAAGTGATATATGTTAGTGCTGTTGCTAGGAATAGTTTAACAGTAAATCAATTTGAGATACATTGCGCCATTTTGTCATAAATATTTATTCAATTTCATTACTGTTACTTTCTAAAAGTCAAAGAAACAAAGTTCAAGGAGAATTTCGCAACTTCGAATATTAAATTTCGATGTTCCTTGGCAAATATCTGCACCCCCTCACTACGTCGCTGTTTACGGGTATATTAATTATCAAATTTTGTTATTTGAAAAGTATTCTCCATGCAAATTCTGGGTTCTTTTTCTGAGGTATTTTACCTCTTATGCACACCTTTTCAATACATACTTCAGGTATCAATTTCAAAATTAGGTATCCATATGTTATTTCTCTCCTGTTCGGGTATTAAACCAATATCACTTCACATATCATTCTGGGCATTTTTGTCAGCATTTGCATACCAATTAGTAAGGATTAAGTGTAATAAATTGGTTTTGTATTTTTTAAGATGGCTTGTAGATCTTTCTTCTTCTTTCTTATCATTTCAAGCGTATTGCTTTCATAATAGACACATCTCGTGCCAAGTCGAACACATGTTGGCAGCACCCTCTTAGATTTTAATAAAGCTTTCGGGACATGTAGACTTTGTCACAAAAAACCCCTTTGTATTCTTGGTTTTTGCAAAATTGATCTAAACTGTCTTTTGAAAAGGGCCAAACTTTTTTCATCGATTTTTTTCTCAAATGGATATAATCGGAAAATGAGAAATCCCACATAAAAGTGTTATATGGGTCACTATCACAAAATTAGTCACTTTTTTAATAAAGATATTAAAAAAATCAAAATTCAGTCCTTTAACATTAGCATTGACGTTTGCACACCTCGTGGATGGAGCTACGATGAGGAATAATGCGTTGAAGACATTGCATGCCACCATGAAACGGAACCAGTTACTGATACGTATTTTCACACAATAATCACCACGAAGACACTCCTCGATTGCTCACCTGGCCACGTCCATGCAACCGTTGGTGATAGGAAGGATTTGGTATCAACCTTAAGAAGACACGGGGAACCCACGTAGCCTTCAGTAGATATCAAAGGAAAATGGAAATGAATAGTTGGAGAGAATAGTTGAACAGAATGCCCTGTTTGGTGTTCAGAACAAAAATTTATTCAAAAAAGGTCGTTGGGAGCATCTAGTCTAAGAAGGTTAAGTGATGCTCCATTTCTCTTCAAACGGTTGGGACTTTAGCATTAACTATAGTCCTAGCTCCCTATGGCTTATGGTTATAGCGCCATTACTCGCTCTCTGAAAAGAGAAGAATGTCTGAAAATATAAGAACGGGTAGTGAAAGAGAACTTGTCAGATTGAAGCCAAAAAAAAAAAAAAACAATACTGTCGTTTGGCTTTGTTTGCCTTGCTGATAAATGGGCGCTTCCGGGCAAGTTTGCTATTCAACCCCTGTGCTACGAGACGGCGACGAACAGTTCGACCGGAAACTGATAACTGAAGGGTTTCCTGGATCTCGGACAGTTACCTTCGGGTTCTTCTTGACTTCGCGCATGATCCTGCGAGAAAATCTGAAGGTTTCGCTGATCCAGACGGGCCTTGAAGAGAAGTTCGTATTCCAGCAGGACAACGACCCGAAGCATACTGCCAAGAAGACCAAGTCTTTCTTCCGGTCTTGTCGGATCAAACCACTGGAATGGCCTCTACAAAGTCCGGACCTCAATCCCATCGAGAATTTGTGGGCGATTCTCGATGCCAGGGTTGACAAAACTGGTGTTACCAATAAAAATAACTATTTTGAAGCCCTGGAGCGCGCCTGGTAAGAGCTAGATCCACAGCACCTAAAGAACCTGGTCGAGAGCATGTCGAAGCACCTGCAGGAGGTCCTGAAGGCCAAAGGAGGACACATCAATTATTAAAATGCTTTTATTTTACTTTAATTTATGTTTTCTGTAGCCGAAATGAAGTGAGCACTTTATTTTGTCACTGTTTTTTTTTCAACACAAATTGATTTTTTTTTCTTTAAGTAAAACTCCTTTTTTTCAGTATTCCATAAGTGAAACTTAAAAAGAATATAAAAAATAAGATAATAAAAAAAATACAGTGTGTTCACTTTAATTTAAACCAAGTAAATGAGAGAGATGGAAAAAACGATGAGGTGGGCACTTTATTTTGCCTATCAGTGTATGAGGTAAAATCAATAAAACAATATTACCAAATATAATGATATTGTAAGTTATGATGAAGTAATGACAAAGATTGAAATGTAAAATGAAACACTAGCCAAATGGCACACAGCGCTGCATGAATCAGATCAGCTCAGAATTGGTAAAAAGTCCATTTGCAAACCGGAAATGAAAAATACATTCAGCAATAAGTGCAAAAGCCTACCACAAATTCCGTAATTTTCAAAAGCCTACCACAGCTGTAATTTTCTGCGTTATATACTGGACATATATGGAATGCTAGATGTCATAAATTGAAGGTATATTTCGTGTTTAAGCCAGGTCCCCTCCTAAATCAGGTTTGTTGTATAAAAATGTGAAGGTCATGATATGATGGAAATAATACGTTGTTGTAAAAAAATACTACATAATGTACATATAATAATGAAATGCCGCTATTTGCCTCTTCCGCTGCGATGTTAGATGATTTAAACTCTAAATTAGCGAAAATTCCAACGTAATATAAAGAAATAAAGTTGATCACCTGGCAGCCTAGCAAAATAGCAAAGAAAATTTAAGCAAACAATTATGCGAAATAAATTTCATATGAGTATGATTACTGCCCAAAAACGGAAACTCAATAAATCCAAACCTAAAAAAAATAAAAATAAATGACAGGAAATTTTTCGATAAATATTTTTTCCTACTGGGCCCATAAATGAAAATGTAAAATAGAAAATGTAGGATCATAAACAAAGTTAGTTTTTGAATTAATTATTTTGGAATTTGGAGTTTATTTTAGATTGAAGAGATTTTTTTTTGTAGAATTTGTCGTATATAATCCTCTCTCTAAAAAAATGTAAAAAACCATCCTATCTTTTCAAACTTACAACGATGCAAATGCGAAGCTGAACATAGCATAAAAAATATTGTGAAGGGATGTTATATTATAAAATGATAATAACAATTATATTTGTAATGTCTGCATGTCTACTGATCCTGCTGCAATTGCATTATCATAGCCACGAGGGAAGAAAACAATTCAAAATTATTATACAATACTTGGGAATTCCATGGATGATCTGAAATTATATACCGTTTTAAGAAAACTTCCATTTTTCATGGTAGGGTAAGATTTCAGCATGCTCCTTTACCGGGGTCACGCTGCCTACATCGCCTTGGTTCGGCTGCCACCTAATGTATAGTTGACGCGATCCAGCGTTTCTTACTCAACCGCTGGATGCCAGGACAGACGCTGTTTGAGCCGCACCTCCTTGGTGGACAGACGCTCGTCACGCACCTCCTCAATCTAGCTGAAGTCAGAAGGACAACAGTGCCCAGGCTTCACTACCAGCTAAGTACGCAACCCTTAGCTGGCGGTCTTTGTCATCTCTTGACCCGTGGAAGCATGAGGTAGGAACTTGTGAGGACCATAGCTATGTTGCGGGGACGCACGCTCCATCCAAGGTGTGTACTCACCATTTTGCAGCCTTGTAATATAATAAATATTGAAAGATATAAACTCTTTTCATATAGAATTCTCGATTAATAAACGAATACTAATTTGCTAGAGTAGACAAAATCTGAAAAACAAATTGTTTTTCATTCGACTCTGAGTTGATTATGAATTTTACTGGTTTAGTTTTGGGAAATAAGACACTGAATTTTTTTTCAATCCGGATAGAAATTTTTTTTTGTTAGAAAATCTTTTTTTCTTTGAATGTGCCTATCTTGCAATGTATGACCGCTAAATGAGAAAATAGTTACCTTTCTTGAGACAAAATTTCATCCAATTCAAAAATGGTGTTTTTTTATAATAAATAATCACCCATAAAATTCTTAAAATCGTTTTTTTTTTTTTCAGTGTAGGAGTCAATTTTTTTCAAATTTTGTGACAGTTACAGCACATTTTTGAGGATTTCTAGACAAAATCGTCAAAAGGTCGAAAGTAACAATTGTAAACAATGACTTAAAACGTAAATTTCCTGGGAATGCCAAGTTGCTAACACCTATATCCACTACCGACGGGAAGGTTATAACTTCCTGTATCTGTTTCTGGTGCTATTTTGTTTGTGGGAGCAAGCAGATCCCAGAAAAATACACTAGAAGTCATTGTTTACAAATGTTACTTTCGACCTTTTGACTATTTTGTCTAGATTTGTCATTTTTCGATTATAATATTCATTTAAAAAAAAATCAGTAAAAAAACAGTTTGAACCAATTGGGATCAATTTTGGAAAAACTAATTATTCAAAGTGGCTTTTTGTGATAAAGCTCGCCTGTCCAGATTTTTTTTTTGAAATATGTGAGGGTGCTGCCAACTCCGAATACGATTTGGCGCGAAATGTTTATTACTTGCTCTCAACGCAGTGTCCTAGATGTACTTCTAGCATGATGCGTTTTGTAGCTGCGCTTTTACCGAATGAGCTAAAGGAGGACCGCTTACGGCTGCTGGATATAAAGACATAATACTGAGGATTCTCAAATATCAATACTAACCCTTTGGTAAAATTACGACGACTCCCTATCTAACAGTTGGCTCCTTTGGATGTTGGTTATTCAACACATAACAGATCACCTTGAATCACTGTTCACTTACTTTTCCGGTCAATTATATACCTTCAAACATTATCTTCAATCACAACCTTATTATTTACACATCTCTGAATAGGAACATGGCAACTCGTGTGCCAGTTTTATTTATTTTTTTCGCAAACCGTAACAAATTTCACCTTCAAGGCAAATTCACCTCTGCTTGGACAGCAACACAAAACAACACTACTTTTCTTTCAGCGGCAAACATCCGTGACCACAACTTTCAGTGCCTGCTATTCTCTGATATTCTTCCAATTTAAAAACAAAACTTTTCGTGTCGATTTTCACGTCGCGTTTTTCCCTTCATCACTAAAAACACAAAGAATAAAAATAGACCACATCTCATGCACAACTTTGTTTACGTTTTTTATATTATTAATTTTCTTCTGCCTTTATCCGCTTGAAATTGGCTTCCTTTCGCCACTGCCGGGACGATGAACCGCAAACATCAACGACACAACCGAACTAGAAGGAATAACTACCGTGGTTGTCGTTATCGTTAGACTCGTCGTTAGAGGATCAACACCCGTATTCGTATTCGCAGCTGACTGCCCTCGTGCTATGCGGCGGAAACACGAACTGCCGCTGGCCTACCGAATGGCCGACTATTTTCACTGCCAAAATCGCGTTTGTAATTATTCGGTAGCTATCGTCGACAGCAACGACGGCCACCGACGACGCCGACGCGAACGTTTCCTGCTATAGGCCTGCAGGATGTGTAGAACCGGTAAATTACCCTGATGTTATATCTTACACACTGCACTTGATGACGACAGCGGTATTATAGCAGGTAGGTGGACACCGCCGTTTGGGTGTTTATTTAGATTCAAAACTCGATGCTCTGTGTTTCTTCAATTTAGATGAGTTAATCATTCGGCACCCTGCAATTAAAATTGGAGAGGTGAAAATGGGTTAGTTTAGCGAAACTAATACGCATTAATGGAAATAGAGCGGAAAATTATTGGCTGATGTGCCTGGTAGAACATGCCACAAGGGCTCAACTCGAAACATAAACAATGAACGTCGATTTCTGCTGTATCTTAACACGTTCTTGGGGACTCATTACACCATACGATGAAGTAACGTTTGATCTACCAGAAGATATATACAAATTGCGTGGGTGTGTTATGAGTCGAGAGGGATTCGCACTGAAAGCTATTGCTTGATTTTGAATTACAGCCCTTCTGACAAGATGCTCTAGATTATTTTTTCAAATGAAAAAAAATGTACCTACAATGTGCAAAATGACTTAGTTTCTGCGATATTTCATACGTTATAGTTGTTTTACAGTAAACAGATGTTATTGAAAAAATAAACCTATAATAAGAATCGATTGATGTTCCTAATGATAAAACGTGATGCAAAGGTCGGGTTGAATTTTTTTATTTCATCATCATTTACATGGACGTAGAAGAGCTATGCTCGAAACCATACTGTACTCGAAAAAAAAATGCAACAGATAAAAATGATCACCAATTCCACCAATCGGCTTAAGTCGGATATTTCTGAAATTTTCAGGGAATAAACAAGCACATATTAGCTAAGTTTTTGAAAAGTCGGTATACTCAACCTCTTCTTCTAGGCTAAATCCCCGCCATATGGACTTAACACTACCCATCAAATCCTGTACGACACTTGCGCCATCTTTCTTACACACTATCATCCACTCTTTCTTCAAATCCTTGTTGTTTTTGAAGACCTTCCCTGTTTTCCGGAGCTTGCCTTCCATAAACACCCAGAATTTTTCTGTTGGGCGAAGTTCTGACGAGTTTGGCGGATTTGCCTCCTTCGGCACAAAAACAACATCGTTAACTTCGTACCACTCCATCACCGGTTTCGCGTAATGGCACGATGCCAGATCCGACCAAACCAGAGTGTCACCTTTGTGGGACCGAAGGAAGGGCAGCAGGAGCTTCTGGAGGCATTCTTCTTTATATATTTGGCCGTTGATGGTGCCGGTCGTTATGTACGGCTTACTGAATTAGCCGCACCCACCCACAGATCGGCTGCCACACCAAGTACTTCTTGGCAAATTTGTCGACCTTCTTCTTCTTGGAACTTCTCCGGAACATCCAGACAAAAAACTCCAGGCCGGGGATATGCTTGGTGTTCGCTATAATGTACGTCTCGTCCTCCATTACGATGTATTTCGCCTGCACAAACCACTCGCGGTACAGCTTCCTGGCGCGGGATTTGGCCACCGTATTCTGTTTATCGGTTCGGGTAGGCGCCTTCCTTACCTTGAAGACATGAAGTCAGACCCACTTCATTGTCGGCTGGACGAACCAGACTGGAGATTTGACCTTCTTGGCCACGTCCCGAATCGAATGTTTCGGATTGCGCTTGATGTAATCCTTCACCTTCCTTGCGTTCACGAGGGTTGGCTGTCTTCGCTTTTCTTGAGCTGCCAGTTCGCCGCTGGGTCGTCTGGGTCTCGTTGAACGATTTTACCACACAGGACATAGTCGAATTGTCAATTCCCAAATCGCGATCCACCTGTGAGACTGGCCTGGATTTTCCACGTCCACGCCCATACATTTTAGTCGAAGGACTTCTTGCTTGGAAGCCTTCTCGATAACCACTTGGCAGATTGTGACAAAGTTTTGCACATGTAAACATTACACTAGTTTTACCCAAAATTTAATCATTGTTTTCCCATGCAATAAAAAGTAATACAAAAAAGAAAGTGTTGCATTTTTCTTTAGGATTCAGGTACATACATCAATCATAATTTTTCATAGATATATCATCATCATCGTCGAAATCCATAAGTAGTTTTCCGTTCAAATTAATGTCAATGAAAATGTATTCACTATGTTGTTGGTGAGTATAAACATGTGAACACATTGTCATTTGGTTGGCAAATGACTGGACAATACGTACTACGATGTGTACCATTGGTACTTCGTCTACATGTAGGCTAATATTCACGCTCTGATTCCTAGCTGCTAGGGCTCCTAGGGCTGCCCTCTTTGATATGTGCAGCTTATCTGAGCGTCTGGTCTTCATGCTAGGTGAGGTTAAAATAGGGGAGTCTGTTCTTGATATTAGAAGTGGTCATAATACTCGTGCCAGCTTGGGACTCCAAATAATGCGGTGCATGATGGTCTTCCGGCGAAACATGGGGTTGAGGAACGCCCAACAAGTTGTCCTTAAACATTGAAAGTTGCAATTAATACTTTCTGTATTAAAATATCGCTCGGCGAATTCGGCAGGGACCTAGGCGACGAAATAAGAACTACGATTGGAAATTTGGAACATGAAACTACAAGTCATGGTGCTTCCTGGGTTATGATAGGATAATCTACGACGAGCTTCAACCACGTGGATTCGAAATCGTAACATTGAAGGAACTTTACTGGACAGAAGAGAGGGAAAAGTAGGCATCTAGCGGCTATTTTCTACCAGTGCTGTGGCACCATAAATGACCTGAACATTGGCTTTGTAAGGCTGTGCAAAATGTGTCAACGCTTGATGGAATGGATCACCTGACCAACAAATAGAGAATCAAATCGACCATGTTCTAATCGACAGAAAATTAATTTCCGATCATATAGATTCTGACCACTACCTAGTTGCAGCATGTTATGCACTCAAAATTTGAGTGCACTATGGCAGTTTTTCTAAAAATTCACTATTTTTGGTGTAAATACTCAAAATTATAAAAACTGTATTTTGACCATTGCAAGAAAAGGTAACACATGCAAACAAAATTGACAATTTTTTTTTACGCGGTTTCATAGTAAAAGTGGAACGTATCCCCCGTGTAAAAAAAGACCTTAGTGTATTGCACTAGCGGCACAAGGTACGTCTGCACCAAACCGAACCAAACCAAACCAAACCGAATACTGTTTTGACAATGAATGCAAGCAATCAGCAGAGGAGAAGAATACAGCATGGGCAGGAATTCTGCAACAGCATACGAGACCGATTATGGAACGATACAGACAGCCACGAAACAGGAAAAGTTATATTCTGCGAAAGAAAGAGTATCAAATTGAAGAACGAGACCGCAATGCAATGAAGCAACTGTACCGTGCTAACAACACACGCAAATTCTACGAGAAGTTGAAAAGCTCGCACAAAGGCTACGTGCTACATGCCGATATGCAGTGATGTCCATATCCTCAGTGTGGTAAAGAGAGATTTTAATTTTTCCACACTCTCTTCCAACCTGAACGAGAGCAGATAAATTCCCTGACGCGTGCGCCACAGTGAGCTCACTGGCGTGGGCTCTTCTGCTTATATACAGCATTGATTGCAAATTCGCTTTGACGCTACATAACAAAGGAAGAAAGAAGAATATTTCTTCCCGCTTCCTTTTTTCGGGAATTTTCTAAAACTCCGACGAAGTTTTCACTATCAACCGCACCAGCGAATCACAGAAAGAGCACTGGCGCGTCCTCGCACAAGTGTACGCGGCAGCGATCGCAGTCGAGAGCACGTGGATAAAGACAGATGAGAGCACGTGAGAGCGGTCGTTTAAAAGAGAGAGTGGTTCACTCAGTCTAACCCATCTCATCACAGGTGCACACTATCCCTCTGTCTTTTTACCACCGAATAAAAGAGCACTTTGCTTTATCTGCGGTGAGTTATGGTTGTAACCTCTGTGAAGGTACAAATCTCACGCGCCGGCGTTACATTAGTGCGAAATGCCATCGGCGATATGTGCCAGGGCTTGAAAGGTAACCTTCTGAGAGGTGAGTATGAGGTGATGGAAAGATGGAAGCAGTTCTTTTGGCCAGTATCTGAACGGAAAAGTTACAGCAAGCGAAGGTGGCACGGTAATAAATCTAGGAATACGCGTAGAAGATGACAGTCGTCCAACTCCAACCCTCTACGGAGTCGAGTAGGAAATTGACCAGTTAAAAAATGACAACCAACTCCCAAGCAATCTACTAAAATACGATGTTTAAGCTATGGCTAGGGCGCTGACTAAGTAATAACCAAGGTTTAGGAGAATATTCACCGGAGGATTGGATGGAAGGTATCGTGTGTCCATCTATAAAAAAGGTGACAAGCTAGACTGCTACAACTATCGTGTAATTAGGCTACTGACCGCCGCCTACAAGTTGTTCTGTATCACCGACAGTCACCAACTGCAAAAGAGTTCGTGGGGCGATATCTAGCGGGATTCATGTGCGCCCACGGACCAGATTTTCACGATTCGGCAAGTGCTACCGAAATGTTTCGAATGTAACGTGCCGCACATCGATTCATCGATTTTAAATCAGCTTACGGTACAATCAATTGTTACCTGCTATGGCAGATTATTCCATATCCAAATCGAGGTGGTAGATTTGTGCATCTGGGCTCATTGGTGACCGCCAATAACGACACCAGCAGCGTGATACAAAGGCGCATTATGGATGGCAACCGTGACTACTTTGAACGCGTAAGGACGCTAAAATCTAACATAGTTCACCGAAGATAAGACATTAATTAGACTAATAGTCCTCTCGGTCACTAAACATGAACAGTGCTAGTGGAGGACCAACGCGTCCTTGGTGTCTTTGAACGGAAGGCGTGGCGTACGATCAACGGTGAAGTGCAGATCGGAGACGGAACGTGAAGGAGATGAATGGATTACCAAAAAGGTCAAAGTGCCGCCAGCTAGTTTAAAACGAGTGATTGAAAAGTATGGTGAGCAGTACACCCTGCAGGATCTACCGAGAACTGGACGAGTACCCGGTTCCAGCAATCTCGAATTGAACCAAAAAGTCATCGATTATATTCTCCGAAATGGTTCGAAGACATACAGGAAGGAGAAAGTGGCAGCCTGGTAAAATAATTTTTGTTGTTTCTTTTTTTTAGGAACAATAAAAACCTTGCGCTGAACTGGCCGGCTTGACGTGCCGCAAGGGCTCAGTAGGGATCATGACCCGAAGCTAAGAGTCAGTTCCATTGTGGTTATATCACATTTATTAGCAGAGCAGCACATCGAAATTTTAGGTTCATTATTCTTTATATGCTATACAATTTCAGATCATCCATGGATATCCCAAGTTTTGTAAAATAATTTCAAATCAATTTTTTTTCTGGTGGCCATGATACATTATCTAAGCTTTCAGGTTCATGGTGGATGTGCGGGTCCGTATACAATTGCAGCAGGACTACAATCTGCAGACACGTAAATACAAATGAAATTATTATCGTTTTATATTATAATATCCATTCACTACATTTTGTATGCTTTTTTATAAGTCATTTTAAGCTTCACATTTATGCATCCTTGTCAGTTATAGCTCATCTAACCTACGTTATGTATTTGAAAAGATAGGAAGGTTTTGATTGTTTTTTTTTTTTTAGAAAGGATTATATTCGAAAAATTCTACTTAAAACAGCACTTTCCTTCTTCATCAGAAATATATATTAATTCAAAACCTAACAGTTTACAATCATTCATTTCCTATTTCACAGACATGAGGAATCATTTATGGATGTACAAGAGCTATAGAAAAATTAAATTTCCTATTTTTTTATTTTAGTTTTATTAAGATTCAGTTTTTAGATTCATACTCATCTGAAATTTATTTCGCCTTATTATTAGCTGTCTTCAGTTTTTCTAATATTATTATGACATTAATACACATCTAATTTTTATTTTCAGTAACATACCATAGATGTCATATATATGTTGTACCTACGCTTATTATGTTCTCTGACTATTATTGTGAAAACAAATTCTAATCTTAGTAGATCTTATTTCAATAGAAACTGCAACAGTCTTTCGATGAGTGGATGGTAGATTAGTTACTTATTATTTACTATAGTTTACTGGTTGCTGGTATTATTATTTTATATTTGAACGTCAGTTTATTATTTTATGTTGTGATATTAAATGATGTGACATAATTGCATTTAAATTCATTTCAGTAAAATCGCTATTTCAGATGAGACTCACTACATAAATTATTGCAAGGAAACGGAACAGCACATCGAAATTTTAGGTTTACTATTCTATTGCTATATAATTTCAGATTATACATGGATATTCCAAGTTTGATGAGATAATTTTAAATCAATTTTTTTTCTCGCAGCTACATTGTCTAAACTTTCAGGTCCACAAATGGAATTGTTATTATCATTCTTATATTCATTCACTATATTATTTGTCATTATAATATTCATTCGCTATATTTATTATAATTATAATATTAATTCACTATATTTTATACATTACTATATGACATTAAATATATATTGGGAAGGGAGGGAGCATCAGGGTATCACTCAAGCTGGAATTGGACAATGGAGTGGTATGACAACCGGCGTCTAGGAGGGAACAAACAGTATCATTTTCTTTATCCTACCGATTCGATTGTGGTGCTGTGAATTCTACTCCAACAATTTCAGTGAGAGTGACGCGCCCTTCTTAACAAGCCATCCCGTAGAAAGCTTAGTGAGTATTGCGAATAGGGTTATTCGATTTGTTGGATCGTATCGTTGGAAGGAGATTCTTATGTTCCCGCGGGTTTCGCGTAAGTGTCTCTGCTTACGGGTCCGCCCCACCGTTTTTGGCCCTTCATACAGCGTTACTGTGAATGCAAATCGGTAACTCAATTTGATCTTGCTATTAAGTGGAGCTGCATACATGACAAGGTCTTAGAAGGGATGGTGGCTACCTTACATACATACATACAAAAGGAACAAATAAAAAAAACATAAATTTACCGAAACGAGTGATTGCCGAGGTAGTTGCCTCCACTTTATCGGAAGTACGAGATTTCTCCTCTCTTTGGGCCGGTCTGGGTTCTGCTTCATTATGCCGGATCATTTCTACAGTGGTTTTCTGATAACAACGTTGAATCCGTTAGAAAAGATATCAACCCACCAAACTGTCCCCAAATGCGACCGATCGAACGCTACTGGGCAATCATCATGCGAAACCTCTAAAGGCAGGTGCAGCCCACAACATGTCATACTTCAAGAAAAACTGGTCAGCATCGTCCAGGAAGTGCACCAAAATCACTGTGCAGAACTTGATGGACGGTATAAAGGCCAACGTACGACCATATTACCAAAAACGACAAACTGAATAATTTGTTAGTTTAATTGATATTTTAACATGTTAATTTGTAAAAAAAATACATTGCTTTGAAAGTTTTGCGAATTGTCTTTAGTTTCATTTCAATTTTGGAATGTTTATAACTACTTTTCGATACACTCCTTATTCTGTTGCTCATTTCAGTTCTGAACCTCGAATGAACGTAGTCCTGCTCAGATCTTGGCGTTTTGCATGAAGCTTTTGTCAGGTGCAGTTTTTTTTTGCGACACCCAAACGGATTAGTGGGCCTTACGTTTGAAGGCAGCAAGCACTGGCTTGTGATCCTTAACACTGTACGGAACACCTTTCCTCCACTACTTGCAACACCTCGGAAGTTGAACATTCTCCAAACCATGTTTTATAACACGAGAATCAATCAATTGTTGGGTTCCCAATATCTATACGATCGCTCGATGCAAAAGATGCGGTTTGTCGAGGTCTGCCTGTTGCTTCGACTGCATTATCGAAACAACAAGAAATAAAACTCACGCAATGTAAACAATACACGCTGAGGCCGTTTAACACAAAATTTTATTAAATGAACCAATTGGACCAAAATGTAACATCTTTTTTGAAAGGGATGTAGTTATACCATGGACACTCTGAATAAAATTATTTACAAGAAAGATCTGGGAAACGTCCAGTAGACAGTGAAAAAAAAGTTTGTAATTTCCATCTTAACTTTAAAAGGCGGGTGCAGCTTCAGTTTGTAATAGAATGTGCTCAAACTTAAGGAGGCTGGCCAAAATACGATTTGGAATCGTTGAAGCACAGGGGAGCGAGAAGTTCCAAATTTGCATCAATATAATAGCTATTCCAATCGTTGATGGCAGTAATCTTAGAATCTATAAAGCTTCACGTTGGCAATATTAATCACTAATACTCAAACTAATCAAACATTCAAATTTTCAATTTAAAGCGACATAGAACGAAGGTCACCATAGGTCGCCTTATTTGCTAAATTGCTCGGATCGGATTTTTCAGAACAGAAATCTCGAAAACTACTTTTACTGAACTGCAGCACACATTGGTTAACAATTACACGAGATCGCTGTAGTTTGTTAGAGTTGTGTTCTGGAAAATTCGAAATAATGGAGCAATGTAGCAAATAAGGCGACATTTTGTGACCTTCATTCCATGTCTCTTTAAATTGAAAATTTGAATGTTTGATGGCTGTAAGTTTGTAAACCTGGTGGCCATTATTGAACTCTGTCTCAATTCACCTTAGTAAATATGGCTGACGATTCCAACAGCAAGTCGTTAAACCAATGATACGATTATCCAAAGTATCATTAAAGTCGTGAAAATTTTGGAACCGGACGTCGAGTTGAAACTACGCTGTATAAACTTCACTGGCCTCAATGTAGCTATTTCAGTTAAGTCTGTGGAAGGTCTCAAAAGTGGATAGGTTACACGTGCAGTGTAGGATTTCTCATTCGAGATAGATTTATCGCAATTCTCAATTAACAATTGTTAAAATACTGAAAGATCATCATGCTCAGACCAGGTATGAAGTATCATTTGGAATGTAGCAGCTTAGTAGAAAGACGCATTATCTGGCAAGTGATCCGTGCTAAACTAATCTGCTTTTCTCGCTCCCAAAATATCACCATCAACAGCTGGTGCGAATGGTCGCGATTTGTCGCTGACACAACAATTTACATCAATTTAACTTTCATTCTGTCCACTTGTCATCGTTTGTGACGGTGCGCTCCGCTGTCAACGCAAATTGATTATACAACAATATTCGAAACGTGCGGGCTGACAATTTATTTATGTGTGTTTAGTTTAATGCTACATCCCTTTGTGAACTTTAGACCGCTATTGAATCAATTTTACTCGTCGTTTGATGCTATTGCTATCTTAATTACGCGATCTGATTAGGGTTTGTCTGTGGGAGTTTTTGATATAGAAGCAACCGTTGATATTATCGCCATGGTTCTTGCTACTAACGAGTCAACTGTTCTCATGACATGCTTAGGTACCATGCCCAGGTAGGAGGCTTTCCCATAGTAATTTCCATATAACATTCGAAGACCTAGTGCAATGATTTTGAATCGATTCAATGGAGAGGAGCTGAATCTCTAATTTGAGCCACTCTATTACCTTTCCCCATGGTACATAGGCAGCCTTTTCAATAAGGTCCAAAGATCAATCATAACACAATTCGTGGACATCACAAAATTATGGAATTCCATAAGTTGTTAGACAGTTAGCCTAGTTAACAGCACCTAATTAGCAATTTAACATTTCACGTCATGTCAAAAATAACCCTGCCACTCAACTGCTTCCGAAAAAAAAACAGTCTATCCACGTCTCACTTTCTGATCAGCCACACCTTGAACTGAACAAACTTACAAATATCCAACCGGCTGATAAGTTAGCCACAAACAAAAAAAAAACGCCACCAAGAAAATCAATATTTTCATACCAATTAGTCACATGCAGTAGAGTTTGATGGTGGCTCGAGCTTGTTACTCTGCATAGTTAATTGTGTTAAAATGGCACGTGTGAGTTTTTGTTTCGTGCTTCCAATTGAAAGCTGAAATAATTGACTAACGAAATTGAATTTTACCCTTAAGTGGCAGAAGTAGTGCGATGTAATCTTAAGTTTCGAAGCAATTTCTAACACACATAACTAGAGTAAAGTCAACTTAGGCAAGTTGGATTTTTTGTCAGTTTTTAGCTGGAGTGACAATATTGCGTAAGCACGTGAAGGAAGTGTTGACAAAAAAAAAAAAAATAACTAATGAGTTGAACTTATTTTTTTTCCTTTATGGTGAAAATTGAGAACCTATTTTGACTGCAACTGTACCCGAGTTGAATTCAAATTTCAAATTTTATTTTTTAAAGCTTTAAGCCTAGATATATATACAGCCATTCCATAAAATTCCGATATAGTGGGTCTTAGAATTTCGTGAAAATTGGTAGTTTTGTTCCTTATCACAAAATATTAGACAAATATTTTTTATTTTTTTGAGGGGGGGTAACATTTTTATTTTATGTTTTGTTTCAAAAATAAAAAAAAAAAAAAAATTTTTTTTTTTTTTTTTTTTTTTTTTTTTTATATAAAATATATTTTTTGTATTAGAGGAGATATAAAATTTAAAAATATAAAATAAGAAATAAAATAATATTGTAAAGTTTAAATATGTAATTACACTGAAAAATTTGAATTGTAACGCCGATCGTCAGCAGTTTTCAAGTCTATAAGGCTCAGACAGACAGACAGACACACAGCAGACAGACAGATAGACAGATATTCATTTGTATATACACGGTCGTTTGCAAAAACCCATTAATGGGTAAAAAACACCCATTTTCGCTAGAAGTGGCTCTTTCCATTAAATGGGTAAACCCAATTTACCCATTAACGGGTAAAAGCAGTGTATGTCACAAAATGGGTATTTATTCACCCATTGCAAAGAAGCCAGGTTCTCCCGAAATGGGTAAAAAATCACCCATTTTTGCATATAAGATTATGTAGCGGTTTGGTAGATTGTAAATTCATGGTTTTCATGGTACCTAATCAATAAATGCAATAAATAAAAAATAAAATACTTTTCCTTGTGCTTTTTCTGGTATACTTATGGAAACGACAAATCCATTTTTTGCAAATAAACGGAAGAGCATTCTTCCGGTTTGTATTGAGGTTATGCCCAAATTTGATGGGGTGATTCAAATCACCCAAAGTATTTTCTTCGATTTATACACGATTTAAACTGGGTAGGGATTACCTTTTATAATATTTATTTGAAAAAATATATCAAGGTTTCGAATAAATAAGAATAAAAATCCGTACCCTTTAGCTTTCCGTATGAATCTGCGACCAATTTCTTTCTAAGTTCCTCCATGTTCATGTTTCCATGTTCCACCAACGATGTACCGGATACGCTTGGTTTTTAGCATTTTTTTTTCTCCCATTAATGTGTAAAAATATAACCATTTTTTCCTCTAATGGGTATTTTTTTACCCATTGTATGTGGTAGCTTGGTATTTTGGATTCTTACTCGCAGCAACAGAAGTACTTGTAGTCAGTTCGGTAGTACAATATTTTCGGATTTATTATCAAGTTATCAAGACCTACTTAACTATTGGATTCCACTTCTTCTTTTTTTATATATTATTTGAGGTCGGGTTTTTAATCAATATAATCAAAACATTTTTTTAAATCGCTTACATAATAAAGTTGTTAAATCTTGGAGGAAATCTTCTAGCTCGTTGAGTGAAGAGTAATTCTTCATTATCGAATTATGGAAATATGAAACACTCAAAAAACATGCAAAGAAAATATATCTTCAGATAGTACAGTAGCAGTACTAGCCAGAGGTGCCGATAGAAGTGGTTTTAGTCCTCCAGCACTGGTGGTAGCTTGAGTTGCGTTTTCACTAGGACCTGTCATGCTAGCCGATGTACCTAGAAACTGCATCTGTTAGTGGAGTCATGTTCTTTTTGAAATGCGCGATATTCCTTTCGAATGTTGTCCATGTGTCCGGGTCCTCACCGTTGCCTGCTAAATTTATTACAGTGTAGTTTGTTGTTTTAAACGTTGTTGCTTGTTTGTTGGATAAACTAATCTTTCTAGCATCTATGCTTCCAACGATAAATACAAATTATCACCTGCATAAATTTATTACGGTGTCGTTTGTACGGGAGGTCCACGCTTTCTTCCCCCCGGGGGAGGAGGAGGGGGGCGGCGAAACTCTCTGGAACCGATTTGGACCGGGTGAAAAATGATGCATTCAAGAAGTCGTCATTTTCCAGGATGCTTTCAAGAATTGGCTGTTAGTGTGAGATTAGATAGATTAGATTAGATTAAACGTTGTTGCTTGTTTGTTGGATGGGAAAAGGTTTTCCATTAGAACACTTCCATTATCTCCACTTTGAATGTCTGATTCCTAAGCATGTCGTCTTCTATCTTCCCTTTCTTTCCCTTTTTCCTTGTTGATCCCTATCACGATAATCTGATGCTGCTGGAGTGGTTTCGATGTTCTCGATTGAAGGCAACTAGGATCTGATCGTTCGCCCGTAGCACACTTCTGTTGGAGTTTGCAGGTTGTTGAGTCATAGTCATTCAAATCCTTCTACCAATCTCGTTTCATCGCGTTACTGATCTGTAGCCGCTTCAGTAGTGATCTATTCTGTCGTTCTACCAATCCGTTTTCCTGAGGCCAATGTAGTGCTGTATGATTCAATACTACCTCTCCGACTTTTTTTTTTCTCAATAAATTGGTAATTGATAATGCAATAAAGCGTGATTGTTCTAGGATAGTCCAATCACCGCGGATTCCTGAGCAGCGAGAAGAAATAATTACCGATACAAACACAACAGGATTCTCAGGTGCCCCTAATTTTGGAAAGTGAATCTGCAATATTCCCGGAACCTTTCCGATTCTTCACAGTGGCCTTGAAGAACTAAAGCCGCAACACCCATCGTTAAATTCGAGCACAAGGTGTAGATGAAGGCGAAAAAATGATCTCCAACGGTTGATGATCTGTTTCTAGTTCAAATCCTCTGCCAACCAGATAAATTCAAAATAACGCCTCCTTCTCTGTCGCTTTGATTCGAGGATCAACATCGGTTCTACCTTCATATTGAACAAGAGCTGTCCCTAAGCTCTCTGGCGAGATATCGGCACTAACTCGAGTTCTAAGCGAGCTATTGAAGAATAGAACAGTTTGCACATCTGCAATCCTCCTTTTTAATAGCTCAAAGCTACTCTGGTGTTTAATTTCCCATGTGAATCTGGTTTTTTGCTGATAAGTTATCTTAGAAGCTCTCTTCTTGTAGCTAAATCGGGAATAAAATTTCCTACATATGTTACAAGGCCCACGAAACTTCTAACTTCTTCGGAGGTCTTTGATTCACGGAGCTTTCGGAGCGCTATAATCTTTCCAACGGCTGGCTTATTTCCTTTTGATTAAATCAGATCTTTAAGGAATTCAACCTGATGTACTATGAAAATACATTTGTCCTTGATAAGCAATACATTCCGAGCTTCTAATATTCTAAGCACTCTGCTCAATGCTGCATCATCTTTCGTGTCTCCTGAGACTATAATGTCGTCTATTCAGTTTACAAATTTTTTGCAGTCCTCTAGTGCCTCTGGTCCAAAATATGTTGGAGCGTTTCTCGAGTACAGGATAAGCCAAACATGAGGCACTTATATCTGAACAACTCTTTGTGACAAATACAGGTTTTTATATATCTTGACGATTCTTCTAGCTCAATCGAGCTTCAAATGGTGAGTTGACAACTTCGAAGGAGGGTGCGGCCCACTTCTCGTCCTCACAAGTTCCTACCTCACGCCTCCACGAGTCATATGATCACAAAAGACTGCCAGCTGAAACATGGAGACGCTGGTTGGCGTAGCCTGGGCAATGTTGTCAATCTGACAATAGCGAAGTGAGGGGGTGCGACTGAAGATCGTGTACCTTTAAATCATATTGTATATATCCCATCCTCATTTGATCAATAATTTCAGCACGCTTTGGAATAATTTTTGCATTCCAAACCATGGCATCAAAGGCTCAATTTGATTTTCAACATTTCAGCATTACATTGAATTTAAAATTGCAGTTCTGAATTTCAACTAGTATATTCATAAAAGACTGGCATGTGCTTATAAGCAATGTAAGATTTTATTTCAATATTGTGTTTAGTGGTATTTTGGTAAGATAAGCCATTTATTTCAGGAATCATCATATCGGACTCTTCGTTCACTCCAATTGCTATATTTGAAATATTACTAGAAAAGTATAAAGAAAAAAATATTACAACATGTCTTATAAAACAATATCTTTTATTGAAATTTTATCTTTGATATTTGGAATGATCTATTCTGTTTTCAGCTTTTCCAGGACAAGAAGGATATTAATACATATCTAATTTTTATTTATTTTTCAGTAACAATGCATTGGTAGTATCATTCAAGTTTGAAATTTGAATAAATTGGCATGTTGGTCTATAATGATATCCTAATATTTTATGTACAAAATATACTAATTTTAAATAACATATAACGGGGAAAAGGAGGGACCAAAACGATAAAACGATTTGGATAGGGAGCATGGAACTGCCTCCTCCCTATTGTTAACATATCGCGGAACGAGGGCGGGCTCTTCGACCCCATCTATTGGGTTTATTCTGTCAATCGAGGGCTCGATTCTAGTGCTGTGAGTGTGAACTTGCTTTTGGAAAGAGATTCTCTTCCCTATATTCGCGGGTTACGCGTAAGTGTCTCTGCTTACGGGCCCGCCCAAACGTTTTTGGCCCTTCATACAGGAGCTTGATGATCACAAACAATAATAGAATCCTGATCAAATCGTTTTTCAGATTATTCCGCTGCTATGGAAAGTTAACCTGGCTACAATAGATGGTAGTATTACATCATCATCATCATCATCTTGACGATTCTTCTAGCTCAATCTGATGAAAAGCGTATTTTATGTCTAATCGACTGAAGAAAAGAGATTACGTGAAATGAGACTAGAAATCTTCAAATGTTGGCATTACATGGTAGTCTCTCTGGATTGCTTGATTTGGTTGGCGCATATCTACGCAAAGTCATGGATCACCATTGTACTTCACAATAGTTACCAATGGTGATACCCACGGTGATCTCGGCTCTCTGTACTTGTCTTTCCAAAGTCACATAGTTTCACCTGTTCCGAGCAACGCATCAGGAATTTAGACAGCGTTTCGCATGTTCCATCCTGAACAGCTGCCGGTGAGAGCTTGCAGAATTCATTCCACTCGAAGGAATCATGTTGTTTCGGAAAGAAGTGTTGATCTAACTTATCAGACGCTGTCGTATAAGTGTCAACTCCTTTTTCCTTATCCTGTGCAACATCTGCTCCATCAAGCGAGAAAAACAAATCTTGCAGCTTCAATCCTTCCTTCGCTAGGAGTATGTTCTTGAGCTTCGTTGCATTTTTCTCCTCACGATGACCTCAAAGATTCTTTTCCATCGCATCCATTCCCTCCGAGTTAGTGTCTCAGAAAGATGGCTGAACTTGAATGGACTTATATTCCAACCATCCATTTTAGATATTTTCCGCTCTAAAAAGGACATTCATATGTGTGATATATTGATGGTTACTGAAATTTTTTTACACAGGTTCTTATACATTTCCCTGCTTTTGGCAGTGAAGTGTCCTGCTTCAAGCAATGGATCTCATGGCGATATATTATTATTTTTTTCTGAAAAAACACTCCTCTTTGTAAACTGGTCCATAGTCGTTCCAGTGACGAAAAGCTATTTTTTTTCTCCACAACTGCAGATACGTTGCCAAATCATCAACTTGCAAGTGAATATATCTGTAGTGACATTTTCGAGCTTACCCAGTGCATCCCCCTTACGTTTGACAAGGTAAAAATTTTGACACGGAGTTTGTCGAAAGCCTTTTTCACGTTTGTTTCATCTTCCAGCAAAATACATCCGTTGTACTTGGTCAGTACTTTCTCGTACTACTTCCTTGCATGGGTTTTGGGAACCAGGTTTTGTTTCAGCGTCCTGTTGGGATGGTTGCTGGCATGGTACGACCGAAATCCTTCTCGCATACAGGTTCACCGAACTGTATTGTGCGACGCGATTCTTCTGGATTGCCCTGATTATCTTCGCTCGTAGTTTCCCGTCGCATATTCTACTCTTATTTTGTTATGCTCAATCAAACGTTAGTGTTTCCCGGTAACGTTTAATCACGGTATTTACAGTCGATTTTGGAGGTTTTTGGCAAAAACACGATGCAACACATCAGACGTATTATGATGATGACGACGATTTGAGCGTCGCTCTTCTCCTTTTATGCACTATACGACGCCAATGTACAGTCGTTGAATATACATACCTACACACCCAAACCGATTAGTCTATGACTTTGTCGGCCTTGTTGGGAAACAACCGTTCAGATGCACGTGATTGGTTGATTGTTGTTTTGATGGCGCTTGGGAGAACATTCCAGTACATATGAATTACGTCGGGGACTACGACAAGGATACAAGATTGCACTGGAAGGTTTCATGAGAAGAGCCGTGCTCAACAGCTAAGGTACGGTTTTCGCACGATCCAGTATATTTGTTTACTTCACGGATGATATGAATGTTGTTGGCAGAAACTTTGGTATGGTGGCAGAACTGTACACTCGCCTGAAACGTGAAGTCACAAAAGTCGGGGACTGCTGGTGAATGTGTCGAAAGCAAAGTACATGCTAGTAGAAGGGACAGAGCGTGACAGGGCCTGCCATAGAAGCAGCGTTACGATAGACGAAGATACCTTCCAGGGGATGGAGGGATTCGTCTAACTCGGATCCTTGCTAACGGCAGTCAACGAAAACAGCCAGAAAATCCAAAGACGCATAATCAGTGGAAGTCGTGCCTACTATGAACTCCAGAAAAACTTAACTAACCCCTGAAACCCCTTGGGCAATGCTCGAGGAGGACCTGCCAGTATATGGTGTTTTCAAACGTCGCGTGCTTAGGACCATCTTTGGCGTTATGCAGGAGAATGGTGTGTGGTGGCAAAGGATGAGCTCGCCCAACATTACGGCGAGCCCAGTATCCAGGAAATGGCGAAAATTTGAAGCATACGTTGGGTAGGGCATGTTACAAGGATTGCCGGACAACAATCCAGCAAAGGTGGTGTTCGTCTCTAATCCGGCCGGTACAACGATCGTCTCCAATCCCGCCGGTACAAAAAGATGTGGACCGCAACGAGCATAGTGGGCGGGTCAGGTGCAGCAAGATCGTTAACCGTGTACATTGGCGAAATGTTGTAGACGAGGTATTGACATTGTACGTTGCACCAATAAAATTACACATTACACCAATGAAATCGTGTTTTCACCCAAAATTAATGTCTAAAGTGATTCTGAACGGGCTCACTGGTATGGGAAAATCTGTGCATTCCCGGTCGGTTTTCGAAGAAACTTCCGTATCATAGAAAAATAGATAGAGTCTCCGGTTTGTCACGACTTTATTGATGATTTATGGAAGTTTTGAAGTTCAAAGTGTGGAGTGAAAAAAATTGTTTATAATGAATAGAAAACCAGTGCAATGTAGATAACGGTAATTTGCTGGTCAAAAGCAACGAACGAAACCAACGTGCATGCAAGCATGCGAGGCTGGCACATAATTTCATATGCATTCACGACGTGGTGGACAGAGTTTTGTCATGCTTGTTGCATAGCTAACGGGCGGCTTAGCCACGTTAATTTTTACACTTATTTTGTCGCGAGTGCATAAAAATAATCACGAATCAACGACGAAAATTTTCATTTTTACGAATGAACAAACTAGTGTTATTTTGTAGGCGGCCTTTGGTGAGATATATCTGATTATAAATATATTACAACCACCTATTTTCAAATAATACTAAATACGAGCCTATTAAGCCTTCTAAAATATGCTTCGACACCCTGCTGGGCAGCCTTAAAACAGTTGGCCGGAGTCTTAGCCATGGCCGTTGACCATTACAGCTCTTATGGGGCCTCAGGAGAGCCTACCGATCCATAGGAGCAACTACAGGGTGAGTTGTAATTTCTGTCAGTTTTTTTAAACATATTTAACTTTGAATGGGTTAATCACAAACATGTTTGCATCATTTTCTTGTAGAGTGTTTTCAAATGTCAACACGGCTTGCAAGTTTGTTCTGAATTTTCATTCGTGTGAGACTCTTGGTAATCATGGAAGCGGAAAGGGAGTTCGTGATACTTTTTTCAAAGAAATTGAAACCACTCGGAATAAATTAAAGATTCATCATTCACACCATCAATCGCTACAAAGAAACCGGTTCTTGGAAAATACCCCACAGACCTGGCCGTAAACGCACTGTCAGGTGTACGGAAGTCATCAAACGAGTGAGATTGCGAATTCAGCGGAATCCTGGTAAGTCTGACCGATGGTCAAATAACTGGGAATGTCGCAGTCAACGATCAAGAGTTTTTTGAAAGATGAGCTTGTACTGAATGCATTCAAAAAACAACGGGTTTATGGCTTTACTGAAAAGGAGAAGATTGCAAGAGTCTTAAAGTGCCAGAAGCTGCTCAAGTGGCACGGTGATTGTGAAATTCTGTTTTCGGACGAAAATATTTTACTGCTACAGGATCATCACAACCAGCCAAATGATCGGGTGTATGTAGCACACCCAACAAACATCGGTGTCGAATAACCACTTGTTCAAACAAATTTGGAGAAGTTGTTCAGCTTTTTCTTCTAGAAAGCTTAATAGCTTCTCCAAATTTGTTTGAACAAGCGGTTATTCGACATCGATGTTTGTTGGGCACCTTTCTGATAATCCTCCTGATAAACTATCTGTTCAAAGGTTCCAGAATGTTTTAAGGGTGATGGTTTGGGGATGTATCTCCAAAACTTCCACTGCTGTTCGTTGAACCTGGTCTAAAATTAACAGTAAATAACTCATCGATAATGTTTTGAAGAACTATTTGCTTCCCTTTGACAAGTAACACTACAAAAATGCACCATACTGCTTCCAACAAGAATCTAAACCGTCCCATCAGGCGAAAGCTACACAGGATTGGTGTGAGGACAATTTTCCGGATTTTTTTTTTCATTGAAAGAATGGCCTGCCTCTTCACCTGATTGGAATCCTCTCGACTTCTAAGCATGCTGAGCAAAGTGGGAAATACGAAAGGACTAATCGTGGAAACTTTTGAGAAAAGTTTGGTCAGAATATGTAATGCATTGCCTGAAGATATCGTACGTGCCAACTGTGACGTTTTCCAACAACACATGTGGCTGGCAATTAGGGCAAAAGGTGAAAGATTTCAATTGAACTAAATTAATACAAATCGACAAAGATTTTTTATTAGGGCCTAACTGCGAAACGTACGTAAACAATGGCTTGTTGCGTGAATTTCTCGTCATTGAAAACTCGCCTAATGAATCCACCACGGTCATTTCGAAGAGGAAGAGCTGACCTATCCGATGAAATTGGGGGCTTACATGGGCAGCCTTTGCACCACGAGAAATTTGCGGAAGAAGCCATTGTTTATGTTTGTCAGTTAGGCCCTAATGAAAAAGTTTGGTCGAAATGTTAATAATATATATTAAACAGGAATTACATTGAAAATTAAAATTCATACAAGCTTCTCATTTTTATGACCATATACTTCACTAACAAGAATTTTCACTCACCCTGTATATCGATTGAATAATAGGGCGACTTACGATTCAGTTGTTTGATTTGATCTGACGATAAAAAAAAGTCCTGTTCCGTCGGTGAATGGTGAAATTTGACAACTGTTAAACCTTTTATGGGATAATTTTAGTACATTAGCGGGACTTGAAATTTTCCTCGTCTTTTAATATTTTTTTCTTGCGTTCGATTTTTTGTCCTCGGGTGCTTTTGTTGAGAAATAAAAAAAAAGTGATATCCTACCAGAGGTTATAATCTTCTGGATCTTTCATGTGGAGTTTCATTTTTGGAAGACCAGTTCAGAACGATAGGAAATCGTAAAACAAGTATACTTCAGTTGGAAATGAATTTTATTATAGGGAAGATGTTGCTAGGAATATCTCATCACTTTGCAATTCACCCTACTCGGAGCCAAAGAAATGACACGCTACTGGGTTGGTATGTAATGTTTGTATTCTTTTTTGAACCAAAGCAAACTCTATTATGAAATTTTAATCATTTTAATCTCGAATCTCTTGCTTCAGCATAGCAATTATATAGAAACAATGAGATTAATATAGGAGTAGTTACCCTATATATACAGAAACTGATATACACTTAGGTCTTTTTTACATGGTTTTTTTTACGCGGTTTGTTTTCGATAACTCCAGAATGGAGTAACTTATCGATCTTATTTGAATCACATTTTATATTTTGAGCCAAAAGTAATCATATGCCAGTTTTTCAAAAAATTCACAATTTTTTGTGTAAATACTCAAAATTTTAAAACTGTATTTTGATCATTGCATGAAATGGTAACACATGCAAAAATAATCGAAGCAATTTAAAATGTTTATGCATGTGAATTGATCAACTTTATTTAGTATATTTTTACGCGGTTTCATAGTAAAAGTGGAACGTATCCCCCGTGTCAAAAAAGACCTTAGTGTATATTTCCCTGATAGTTCAGAAGATTCTCTGATAATATTTCTCTTTCACGCATAACATTTACCATATTGCCTTTCATCCCAGACAATTGAATTCCCTGACATGTCCTGATTTTCAAGAATTTTTCATGTAGCCGATACCCTGTCCTAACCTCTTCAAACTGTACACCAGCAAAAATAGAAAATGAGAGTTAACATACATGAAGACTAACCATGTTTTCCTTATTCAAAGCTCGTCGTATCCCTGACGTGACGAACCAGCCTTAAGCTAGAGTCCCGTCAATACGATGCAAAATAAAAAATTGACTACACAAATAATTTTCCTAGTTTGAAGTAATTCAGACTGCACGGAAATTAAAGCGTTCTGAAACATGAAAACGTATCGTTGTTTTCAAAATGACTTCCGTTCACAGATTCGGGCACGGATTTTTTTTCCGTGTGAACCCTACATAGCTGGTGGATCTGATACCCCGTACTGCACCACGAGAAGATCTTTCAGCGTTACGGTTGTCTCTTTACATGGACCGCAGTAATTATCAAACTCGTCATTCCCTTATTCATCCAGCTGAGAGTTGTATGCATTTCAAGATTTAAATATTATTCATTGTTTAATGAGCTGGCCAAGATTAATACACATTTTATAGATTAATTGACAGAGAAGAAAACATCTGGGAATAATTACACGCCGTACATTGCGCAACGAAAATGATCGGTCCGTTTCGCTCTTTCAGTAAATAAAGGTTGAGTAGTAAAACAATGCATTGACAACTTGTCATTACGCACGCACGAGATGGAAATACTCGTTAGCAAAGTTCAAAATCCCAAGCTGTCTTTCAGCTCGTTTTGAAATAACGTATTACTTTCCTATCTTGGTGACCAAAAGTCTCGCTCATTCGTTATTTATCATTATTTACCCGACAGTCAAAGTCCTGAAGTGTGCTCGAGACAGAGAGTGATTTCGTGTCGTTCAAAGCTAGCCTGACCGGATAAAGAAGACAATACTCAACCCGAGTATACCTAATGTGAAATCGATTTAAAAATAACGAAATGGATGCAGCCCCTATCGTGCAGATTTGTCCCCATCGGTCATCCTCGGGACCAGACAGAGCGGAGCGATTATGCAACCCCGATCAAATACGAGAAGGGTGCATTGGAATCGATTCTTCACTTATATAAAAATTAATGACTGTGATTTGTTTTCCTATGAAATTGTCACAACATCCTGCCGGTGCAATGGGGCGAGAGTCAGCCTTGCATAAACCGTTGCAATACAACTTTACCTTATCGTGAAACTATCCAAGTCTTCCGCTCCGTTTGCTGAATTCAGGAAAGAAGTGAAATAAGTCCCTAAATGCACAACACCGGAGGCACTCGTAACAATAAAAAATGTTGATCTCCTTCTATAAGCACTTGTTCTTGGTGCTAGCTTTCGCTTTTCTTTTCACAGCTAATTTTCAGCACCATGATGAGCAGGGAAGAAAACTCGCGAACATCCGCAAATCAATACACTTTCGTGCCACACACGTTCACTGCAGGGTTTTTCCTCTCGGATTTCCACGCTATTTCGCCGTTCAACGCAACGAGGAAAGGAACAATCCCGTCGTGTTGCTCACTATTTCATAACCATCACCGAAAATTTACCTTTTCACGAGAAATGCTGGCACCGAAAACATTCGCCGTTCCAAGAACTACTGATGTTCACAAAAAAATGAAAATAATTTCACTTCACCCCTTTGGATGCAAACTATTTTAGACTAGTTAGAATCACCCATCGTAACACGTTCCACTGGTTTCAGGATTTGAAGCTAGATTGAAAACCGAGCCACACGCGACACACGAAACAAAATTGGGCTTCGCATGGTTTCTGCACACAGCTAGATCCGACGTACCACACCAGAGAATAAATTTTACACCCGTTTCGGAGCAAGGGCGATGAAGAAAATGACTTTTATTTTGTTATGTCGCCTGTCCTATGCCGCCGCAAGTGCTGCAACGACCAGAGGATCCACCACCCATTTTTGACGTTTTCCCTTTTCAGTGTAGTAGTGAAACGATGCGGTGGTGGTCGGAAATTTTCCGAGAATCATCATCACTGTTGATGAAATTTTCCGCATCCACTAAAACCTGCAATGAGAGTGAAAGAAATGGCACGAATGAGAACTTTCACACCGTAAGATTGCGGTTGTATGCTTCACAATCAGCTGGGCATCTTGCACAGTGGGCAATTTTTCTGAAAGAATAAAAGCTACTTACATCCATTACATTACATACATAACATGAAATATTTCGTAAACTTGTCTCTTAACATAAAGCTATACGCGTCCATCCACTGTACAGAGGAAAATTGCAAAGCGACTTTTTGATTAAATCGAAACAGTTAAGGTGAAGTTTGCTAGTATCCGAAAAAAAATTTCGCCTTAATGGACGATTTGCGTTATCACTTTGCATTTTGGAAGGCACATCCATTATCGTTTCATGAATGACATTTCAATCACTCGTATACTGCAGTGTGGCAAACATGTGTTTGGCTTGTGAAATTTTTTTAGATTTGTGCCTTGAAAAATCCGATGTTATCACCTTAATGAAAGAAATCAAGACACTTCTCCAAAAAGCATATTTATTGTGTCCCATTTTATACAACACTTGATCAAATTACTGGTCGCAGTGGTTTATGTCCCGAATAGAGGTTCCATTTCCCGACCAATTTGCTTGTCCCGGGATTCGGGATAAAATTTGTTGCTTGTCCCGGGAAATCCCGGGATCCCGGGAAATTTTTCAATCTGCTTAAAAACGCAATTTTGTGGTTAGGAATATGTTTTATTCATCAATAAAAAAATCAATGGTTCAAATTAGGTAACTGGTCTTATTGATTTGAATTCGTTCTCTGAAAATATGACTTCAAGAAGCAAATGTTATTAATGCTTTCATCGGACAGTGATGGCGATACTCGCCTTGCCGTGTTCGAAGGTCTTTCTTCGCTAGTTTCAACTAGCCCCGAAAAGATGTCACTCGCGGAAACTATCCCAACGACCCACAAAAAATGATCAAAGTATCTTTTTACGGGAGGACTTTGCCGATTTCCCAATCGAGATCACACGCGCACAAGTCTGGGAATGCCAACGTAAAATCCACTTGTCATCAAATGACCAGAAAGAAAGCACTAAAGCGAAATGTGTTGAAGATTCGATGTGTATTTCGATACTGACTATTTTGAACTGTAAATGACAAAATTTTGAACTGTTCTTTATCTGCCTATTCTAGAGCAACCATCGGCTACCATCATAATCAGGATGAAATTCTCTCTCGCTCTCTACTCTCAAACAAAGACAATTCGTGTCATGTCGAACTGTTAACGTTAGACTAATTCAGGTTTCTTAAACTAAATATGTATATATTCAACAGACAGTGAGGTTCGCTTTTTATAACAGATATTTCCGGAGTTCGGAAAGATGCGCTCGCTATCGGTTGACGTCGGTTTGATTTCAAGATTCGGGCTCAACTTACCATGTAGCTCAAGATGTGGCAGCTCTATCGCAATTACTTTTGAAAAATCAATCATTGCCGAATCAGTCTGGGACGGGTTGGCATATTCCTTCATAGCCGATTCCAGTTCTTCACGCATGCTCGATGGTGTCGATCCTGAATCGTCATGCAGACAGTACAATCCAGCATTCAACTCGGCATCATCATCATCGGTCTGTCTTTGGCAGTCTTGCAACAATCGAACTCCCAGTTCCTTGATGAACTTAATCATTTGCGTTTTCGATTAGCTTTCCAGTTCTGCTGGCACTTGCGTTGACAACGGAAGACCTTGAAGAAACTTCAGCGCTGTTACTATTTCCTTTTGGCGCCGTTCGTTGGTTCTTTTTGTGATTGCATCGAAGAAGTCGTTTCCAACTTTGGAGTTACTTTTCTTAAGCTTCGAATACAAGAAACTCAAGCTGCCTTCCGCAGACAGCAATGTAGCATCTCGTCTTCCCAATGCTTCCTAAGCGAGTCTGATTGGCTGAAGAGCTTCCTCAAGGTGTTTTGCAACCTCGAAATCACTCTCCAACATAAGACCTGAAAGGCCTATTTCGGAAAGTGTCTCTTTGATGCAATCAAAACCGCGAATGAAGTGCTCCAGCATCGTTTCAGTCGAGTTCCAACGAGTTTTGACGTCCACACACAGTTGAAGTGGTTTATGGAACATTTTCGTGATTTTCGAAAAAAAATCACGGCTCTTCGAATACGTTTCAGAGACTCTCCAAATTGCGTGGTGTACAAGTCTATAATTGAAATAAATTAGCTGTTTTCTTTAATATGAACATGAACATTCCAATATATTTACCCGATGAACCAACTTCATCATCGTAGTTATCACTATCCGAATCGTCGCTATCTGAATCCTCATTTTCAATTGGTACCGGTGGCTGATCCTTGTACAGGACATCGCAAAATCCCAAGTTAATCGCATGGTTTTAACACTGCTGATGAAGGTAATACGACAATCTTCCAAACTTCGTCATCACTCGAGCTCCGTCAGTCGTTGATGCTACAATGTTTCCATCCTTAATACCGAATTTCCGGACCATATCCTTGACCATTTCCAAAACCTTTTCAGCAGGTAGTGATCCACGAATTTTGCCTAGACCCAGGTTGTAGAATGATCCGTCAGCGAAATGGGCATTCACGTTTAAGTAGCGGTTGTTGCATAGACTTGTCCACTCCTCCAAAGTGAGACTAACCAGTTCACCGCTATCGATACGCTTCACTATTTCATCCCGCGTTTGCTGCTGAGCGTAACCATAGTATTCGGCGACCAGCTTCATGACGGATGTATTCGACGTTGGCAGAGAATATCCACGATCTGCGATCGATTGTCTAATGAACTTGCTGTTGGTGATTGCATTGATCGAAAATCCGTCCTCTGCTGCCAGCCGAGCTACAATTTCCGCCAGTGACTGACGTTTAACGAACTTGAGCACCGATACTTGTTTCACTGAGACACTCGGTGTGGATGATTTAACTTTCGCAGCAGACTCACTAGGATTTGTGGGGGGTTTGGAATCCATGTCTTGTTTGTTCTTCGTGTACCGGAGTAAGCCACTGGTCGAAGAGCCCTTGCACGACAAAATTTGCTCGCACTTCCGACATCGTGCTTTTTCTTTGTCATCCGCAATTCTATCGAAGTGTTTCCAAATTTCAGTCATGCCTTTAAAATAATTGGATGTAAGGCTACATTAGCACAAATTTTGTATTACTACTTTCTTTGATGTAACGGCAATCCGAAATTATTCCATGAACACAGAAGCAGTAATCAGTGAATGAAAAAAAAGTTTTGAATGGAAATGACAGCTTTCGTCGTATTGGCGCGCGCGCGTGTGTGTGTTAAATGTGTAGGCAAAAATGCGAATGCCTACTGAACCAACACAAAAGAAATGATGCATTTTCATGAATGATGTATAACATCGATGTAGGTACAGTAAATATGTATGTTGGCGTTGTATGGGTTATATTGAATGTAAACGGTACACTGAAATTTATTGGGAAGTATCAAAGCGAAAAAATATGTAAGAAATGTGTGTCCCGGGAATCCCGGGATTTTCGGGACGGTGAAAAATCTTATCCCGGGAATCGGGAAATCCAGAATTTTTCAAGATCCCGGGATTTTTGTCCCGGGAAATCCCTGGTTGGAACCTCTAGTCCCGAACAGATAAAATTGTATTTGCCGAATAGCGGAGTGCTACTTCTGTAGAGACATAAATTCATCCTTAGCATCAGAGGGAAGCCGTCCAAATGAAGACTGTACATCAGCAACAATTTCCGGTGAGCTCAACCTGATTACAACTAAATTTGAACGATACTGCTAAATACGTGCCATCCTCAAAACAATAAGATTTAATAATTGAAGTGTATGCAGAGTACCTATATCCATTTGATGTTTGTACTGTGTTTATGCGGGGCTTTTTATAAGTGAAAGTGACCTTGGAATGGACGTGTGGAATGGAGCCTAAGGCAGTCGAAGGATTTGTTGACTGGACAAGGGTTCGTGAAGACCAGTCCCTTGTCATGTGAGTATTCGCGACCTTCTGGCCGTAGTCTTCCGAAGGTCCTCATTGAGATCGACTGACCCTGCTACAACAAGCCATCATGTCGGCTATTCTCTCGGGGCTACCTGCTGAGTATAGTCCTGCTGACATAGGTAATCCTTGCACTGATGGTGGGTTCTTATCACATCACATCACATCAACAGATAAATGTCCCATTTTGAACAACTTTTAGGCATCGTTAAAATAAAAAAGTTTTGACATTGGGGTGAAAAAGTTGAAAGTCACAAATTGGCCGACTTGCACTCCCAGCTTGCCTTTTAAGGGACAACTTGATACCTCAAGAGCAATGCTGGGGTACCCCGATAATTATGGTGTTAAATTTATTTATTTACATTCTTGCTTTACATTCTTGCCTTAACTCTATTCTTACAGATATTGTGAGACAAATACTTTTTTAGTTTATTTTTATCCATAGTTACATCAATTGTGGTGCACTATTTGTTATAGCAAGGCATCATCTTGTTTATGGGTCCATTTTGGGCATAGTTAGTTCTTTGATTAGTTCTGTAGAATAAATTCCTGCTTCTTAAGTGACGGGTGGGAGCGTCAAAGTTGAACTTCTCTAAAGTGTCTGCGTCATTTACTCTTTGCCCAATAACATAATGTTTATAAACGTCTGCTTGTTTAAAATCAAAATAAGGTTCGGATAAATCGATATCCAACATTGTGGCGTTGTCATGACTGAAAATGTAATATGCAATAGTAGTATGGAATGCTTCATTTTTCCAAAGGGGAGTTGGTGCCGCAATAACGCAGAAATCATCGATCATATTAGAGAACAATAAATCAAGGCAGCAATTGTTCTGATTTCGTACATGAATTATTTGATTGAGTCCACATCTCTGTACTTTTTTCAAACAAAGTAAGAAGCGTTAAATTCTTCTCAATTATTGGTATTGAAAGAGATTCATTTTGATCATCTACAATAAAATCAGCAGCATTTTGGTTAAAGTCACCATAAATGCGAATATTGACGTCAGACTTAAATTTTGACAAAATACTTTCAACAATGTTAAAAAACGTTTTGTATGAATCAATTTATGCACTTTCGGGCTCAGGCATGATCAAATTCCTTGTGTTATTTTTTAAGTGATTTGATTGAAAAAATGCCAGATCACAATCTCAATTATCACAATATAAAAAAAAATTATACACAAAATTGAATATAACAGGGTATGTACGCTCCAACGCTATATGTTTTAGAGTTCGAGCAATGTAATTATGGACAAAGTTCAGCCTCTTAAATGAGTTCCCGGTAAATTAGTCAAACTAAATCAAAATGAGCAAGCGCAAGTCTGAATTGAATAGGGTATGTGTCCCTTGACTCAGCCTAATATGCAGCGATCGATTACATTTTTTACCATAGCTCATAAAACAGTTGCGCAGTAAACGATATTCGACTAGCTAAACACTGGCGTGGATCAGTTTAATAAGACGTTTGGTTGTATTTTTCATAAAAAGTTACACAACTCATTTTATAGAGTCAGAAACTTTCGAGGGATATGAATGCTTTGTCGGTCTATAAGCACCAAATTGGGTCTGTTTATGGATGCAACTTCGTCCTATTCTATAGAATTATTATTAAATGCAGTCTTCGCACGATTTTTTTTATCTGATACTCTCATTTAAGGCTTTGCCTTATTCGCTCTACCCAACACAAAATTTCACAAAACAAGTTAAAATAGAACTGCTTTGAAACACTCAAGTGATTTTCATATATAATTTGTCGGCCATTCGTTAATCAAAACATTATAATTCACTCAACACAGATTTTGTTCCTTTGGTTTGGGTTAAGGTGAGCCATTCGAAAAATATACAACCGCAAACTCATGTATTTCCATTAAAATTTTACGCATAACAACATTTTCAATACGTTATTAATAAATCAGGCCATAGTTGGGAACATAGAAAATATATGTCCCTAACATTGGGTCTACAGTTTTCAAGTAAAATCATTGATATTTTAACTATGTAAACAGTTAGTTAATAACGTGTGACTATTATCTGTACATTTGGGTTGCATTACTCGATTAATCGGTTCAATTTAGCCAAATTTAGAACATTAGATGATCGATAAGATAATATGTTCAGCTTAACCAGTGAAATCACGGTGTCTAAAATGTTAAGAAAATCGAAAATTATGTGGAAGAGAACAACTATAAATTGATTAATAAAGTCTCAATTGCTTCAGAATTAATCAGCCATCCTGAAAGTAAACTAATTTTGTTAAATATCGCTAGATTAATGACATATTTAGTACATAGGCCGAATGAAGGAGCTAGGCCAACATTACATCCCGTTACCCTACTATGGGCATATTGAAAAAAATGGCGGACAATTCCGTAATTTTCAAAAGCCTACCACAGATGTAATTTTCTGCGTTATATACTGGACATATATGGAATGCTAGATGTCATAAATTGAAGGTATATTTCGTGTTTATGCCAGATACCGCCTAAATCAGGTTTGTTGTATGAAAATGTGAAGATCATGATATGATGGAAATAATACGATGTTGTAAAGAAGTACTACATAATGTATATATAATAATAAAATGCCGCTATTTGCCTCTTCCGCTGCGATGTTAGATGATTGAAACTCTAGAATAGCAAAAATTCCAACGTGATATAATGAAATCAATTGATCACCTGGCAGCCTAGCAAAATAGCAATGAAAATTTAAGCAAACAATTATGCGAAATACATTTCATATGAGTATGGTTACTGCCCAAAACCGGAAACTCAATAAATCAAAAAAAAAAAAACAATTATGACAGGAAATTCTTCGATAACTCTTTTTGCCTACTGGGCTCATTAATGATTCTTTATGGCTTGTAAAATAGAAAATGAAGGATCATAAACAATGTTAGTTTTTTAATTAATTATTTTGGATGAAGAATTTTTTTTATTATATGTAAAATTTGTCGTATATAATCCTCTTTCTGAAAAAAATGTAAAAAACCATCCTATATTTTCAAATACATAACGTGAGTTAGGTGGGCAAAAACTTACAACGATGCAAATGCGAAGCTGAAAACAGCATAAAAAATATTGTGGGATGTTATATATAAAATGATAATAACAATTATATTTGTAATGTCTGCATGTCTGCTGATCCTGCTGCAATTGGACTTGCATTATCATGTCCACGAGTGAAGAAAACAATTCAAAATTATTAGAATAATAATAAATAATAGAATAATTATAGAAAACAATAAAAAATTAAAAATGGGAATTCCATGGATGATCTGGAATTATATACCGTATAAAGAAAACTTCCATTTTTCGTGGTAGGGTAAGATTTCAGCATGCTTCTTTACCGGGGTCACGCTGCCTACATCGCCTTGGTGCGGCTGCCACCTAATGTATAGTTGACGCGATACAGCGTTTCTTACTCAACCGCTGGATGCCAGGACAGACGTTGTTTGAGCCGCACCTCCTTGGTGGACAGACGCTCGTCACGCACCTCCTCAATCTAGCTGAAGTCAGAAGGACAACAGTGCCAAGGCTGCACTACCAGCTAAGTACGCAACCCTTAGCTGGCGGTCTTTGTCATCTCTTGACCCGTGGAAGCATGAGGTAGGAACTTCCTGAGGACCATAGCTATGTTGCGGGGACGCACGCTCCATCCCAGGTGTCTACTCACCATTTTGCAGCCCTTATATTTGAGCCAAATAAACGGGAGAAATTCAAAAAATGATGAGGTGGACACTTTATTTTACCTATCAGTGTAAGTAACTCATTGAATTTTTTTGGGAGATTGACAACCCAACCGAGGTGCCCGCAAAACTTAAGGTTATAAATACCATAATCAAAGACTGCCACAAAACGTATGATCGCATCCAGTTTTTAGTAAAAGTACAACACAAGTGTTGGAAATTCAATTTTTATTAGATATACTGTTAACATAAGAGTATCAAATCAGGTTAGTCTCAATATTTGCAATCTAGTGATTGTATGTTCTGCAAACGTTCTCCGTTCTCTTTGCTGTTCTCCATTAGATTCAGCATTTCTTAGCGACAAGTTTTGACACTTTCTTCCAATCTTTCTCAAACTGTTGAATGGTACCTACTGCCGAGACATTTTTCCTAAGAGGTGCCTTTGTCAGTGCCCAAAATTCTTCAATTGGTCGAGTTTGCGGGCAATTAGGAGGGTTCATATATTTTGGAACGAATGAAACATTCTTCCGTTGATTTCGCGTATTTGCAAGACGCAAGATCTGGCCAGAAGACAAAAGGATCCTTGTAGCTTTGGATCATGGGTAGAAGTCATTTTTATAAACATTCTTTGATATATATATATATATATATATATATATATATATATATATATATATATATATATATATATATATATATATATATATATATATATATATATATATATATATATATATATATATATATATATATATATATATATATATATATATATATATATATATATATATATATATATATATATATATATATATATATATATATATATATATATATATATATATATATATATATATATATATATATATATATATATATATATATATATTTCACTGTTCCTCGACGCAGTTGTGATGAAGGGTTGCGTAAACTTATCACAGCCACAGCCAGACATACCTTTCCTACCAAACTTTTCGACTTGAATGGATGTCTCAGCCTAATTCAATGCTTTCCGTTCATCCACCGTATAACATTGTGGCCTCAACAAGGATTTGTAGTCGAATTTCACGTAGGTTTCGTCATCCTTGGTTCGAAGTCCCAGCAATCAAAGTGTAACTTTCACACTTTGGACCTGATCGATGCTTCTTGTTTCGGACTCCGTTTTGGCTGCTTCTGCTTCTTTTAGGTTCGAAGATTCAAACGTTCTTTGTCATAAACATAAACATAAACATTGAACTTCGAAGTGCCAACTTTTATGGCCACATCCCGTTCTGAACCCTCATTTTTGTGCTCGAATGCCTTCATTATACGTTTATCCCAACAAGGGTTAGCAGGTGCCAACTTCCTCAGTGATATTTTGGGTCTGTACACCATTTGAGCATAAAGTTTCCGCTGAAAGTCCACGCATTTTGAAACAAACTTTAGAAAACGATAAAAACGCTACACAAGTGCTGAGAGATAAATATAAGCAACAGGATGCAGCCATAAAAAAGAACTTGTTGTCAGTTATTACGAAATGGCAGCTGTTTCTGACTGCGTTCATACTTTCTGAGGCAGCCTTTTATAGATCATTGCACCGAATGTATTACCCTGACTTTTTTGACAGTTCAGGGAGCTTGTTTACCAGGTGTTAGAATTTGAACCGCTCAATCGAAATTTTGCATTGGCTTTTTCCGGATTCTGTACGATTAGATTCAGGAAATGATGAAAAACTAAGCACTTGTGTCTGTTTTCTGGCAATTTTACTTCACTCGTAGTAAATTTAGAGCACAAAATCTCAAACCGATCTTTCCGAAAATATTCTAAGTCCACGTAAACAAGCTCCCTGAACTTTCAAAACTGCATTGATGACGCCATCGTGCAATGATCTATTAGCTTTGAAGTTGTACTGATAGTAATGCTGCTGCTGCACTGAGAGTACTTCAAAGTACTGAACATGTAATGGTTAGTACGCATAACATTAAAAACGTACTTAAATAACCAATATTTGACCGCAATTAACGGAGTTATGTGTAATTAAAGTACCTAAAGCTGTAACTAATTTTGCCTGCAGCGGAATTAAAGTTATTGCGTGCTACTGTTCTGTTTCTGTATTCTGTTTAAAGGGTTTTGCATTAAAGTACGTCAAAGATTCGAAGACTTTTTCTTGTACAGAAAAGAAAAAATATTTCATTGAATTGTATGCACACTATAATTGACCCCCAATTTCATTCAACAACGAATTGCTATCTCTGAGTTAATATCTTCTTCTTTACAGCTCAAATCTCAAAGTCGCGGTTCACATGTGTTCGTTCAACCGAACCGCCATAGACCTTATCAGAACTGATTTGATGAATCAGGCGCGCTGCCGTTGGATGTAGATATTTGTGTTTGTACTTGTCATTTTCACTGAAATCATGTACCTTGTAGCTTAAACTGATTGCATATATTTTGCGGAATTTTTGTTTTTCATTTGAACTACTCCCAGTGTGCACAACATCAGCCTGTACACTAAAGTGTATTTTCCTAGCGCAGACAGACGTCGTAGTCGGACGCCGCTTTCCGCGTTTTTCCCAGGCCGCACGATACAAACACATACCCAGTAACGGTTCGCATTCACTGCGCAGGATCTAGCATCGGTGAAAGCCGTATATTGAATTTGACATTTCGACAACGATGATTGTTTTGCAGCAGAACTTATTTATGAACAATCGCTCGCCTTGGTTTAACGCAGCGTCACAGAATCTGTCACTCACCATTGATGCAATGCACACGCTCGTCGCTAAATCATATGGCACAGTAGGCGATCGGAGCACACGAAAACACTTCTCTACCACCTACGGGCTTCTTCTCGTTTCACGCTTCACGCACTAAAGAGCACTATAAAGGAGAACGAAGAATTTTAAAATTCTCGCGCCGTTCACTCGCCGCATATGGCCGTCCTTCCGAATCACGCCACGAATCTAGACTGACGTTGAAAAAAATGTCTGGAACGAAAATTACTTAATTTTTGTCTGTAGAACTCCATCATTCCACCGACAGGTCCCCGGTATCGTCATCGTCGTCAGAAGCGGGTGGTGGGTAAGGAGTGTATCGAAAAGTAGTTATAAACATTCGATGCGTTATTACGCATAAACTACTGTATATATTTTTAGCGTGTAAGCGCCATTTGCTTTGTTTACATGTCAAAAATGATTATTCGGTTCATTCATTTCCGTTGATAAAGTTGTATTCAAAATGTCGCGAATTGAATTTGAGACTAAAAAGAAAATTCTGCACACTTGGTGCACCGAAAAGGGTGTTACTTACAACCAGATTGCGAAAAGAGTAAATGTTCACCCGGCAAGTGTAAAACGCATCATCGAAAAGTTTGGTAAGGAGTGCTCCCTCAAGGATTTACCAAGAAGTGGCCGGAAACCCGGCTCCAGCAACCCCGATTTGGACCAAAAAGTTGTGGATTATATTCAACGGAACAAATCTGCCTCTACTCGCGATCTAGCCAAGAAGTTCAGGACCAGCATCGGAATGATTCAACGAATCAAGCGCAGGAATGACTTGAAGACGTACAAAAAGCAGAAAGTGCCCAAACAAACTCCGGAACAAAAGTCTCGTGCCAAAACCAGGGCTCGAAAGCTGTACAGCTGCATTTTGGACAATGTCGACCAGTGCATTTTGATGGATGACGAAACATACGTTAAAGAAGATTCAAGAACGCTACCGGGGCCGCAGTTTTATACTAAATCTGTTGGGGAACGTGTGCCAACCGCAGATACGACTGTTGCGATGGAGAAATTCGGTCAGAAGGTGCTCATTTGGCAAGCTATTTGCACATGTGGCTTGCGTTCTTCAATTTTCTATACAAAAGGAACTATAAATGCTGAGATTTATCAAAAGGAATGTTTGAAGAACAGGTTGCTACCATTGTATAGAAAGCACCAGTCCCCTCCTCTCTTCTGGCCAGATTTGGCATCGGCACATTACGCCAAATCCACTCTACAGTGGCTGACGGAGAATAACATCAAGTTCGTAGAAAAAGACATCAACCCACCAAACTGTCCCCAGTTGCGACCGATCGAACGCTATTGGGCAATAGTCAAGCGTATATTTAAGAAGGATGGTACAGTGTCCCAAAACATGACCGATTTTAAGAAAAATTGGGCAGCGGCATCCAGGAAGTGCACAAAGGTCACTGTGCAGAATTTGATGGCAGGTGTCAAATCAAAGGTACGGGCATTCTACAGAAATGAACATGATGACTAGTTTTTCCGTTTGGATCTTTTGTAAACATGTTAAGCTATAATAAACTGAAATAGTATGTTAATTTTAACCATGTTTTCATGCCTATTTTATTATTTGGAAGTTTATAACTACTTTTTCGATACACTCCTTATAGTTGCTAATCGTGACTGTTACTTGACACCCCAGTGGGTCTGGGTTCAATCCCAGTCGAGGTCGGTGGTTTTTCTGAGGCGGAAAAATCTGGTCACGTTTTTCTTCGGAAGGGAAGTAAAGCCGTTGGTCCTGGTTCATGTGTTGATGAGTGCGATATGTAGGGTCCAAGTGGTGGAGTCGTCTTCTTGGCGTCGCACAGTGATCGGAAAAGCCTTTTTTCACGGCGAAATTAATAACTCCTAAGGGTTACGTTTTCGAATCATTGGCCTCAAGCTGCAAACATAACGTTATCTATATTTTATTTCAAAATCACCTTTCCTCAAAATGAGAAACAAAAAAGTTATAATAAAAAAAACTCATTTTTTAGAGACACCCTGATTTAAAGCAGAAAAATAGCTCTATCATGGTCGAATGAAAAGCTAGACAAATGGTTTATTCAGCAATGCTACTTGAAATTATATTCCCTACAAACTTGCTTTCGACATCACTCTTCTATTGTGTTTCGTTCAAAAGTTAGCAACAGCGCCGCCCTAGCGGTAAAGTTTGAAACTACAAAATTATCGTCACAAGATGGACAACTTGTTTAGGTACAACTTTGACACTATGATTCGCAAACGTAACCCTTAGGAGTTATTAATTTCACCGTGAAAAAAGGCTTTTGCGATCACTGTGCGTCGGTGATTGTCACCACGTTGTGAGGAAATAGGCCGACGGAAAATAAACGAATAAAAAAAATGACTGGCCGAACGTCCCAGCCTTTTGCGGTTGGTACAATTATCTTCCCAAAAATTTAGCGAAGCTTGGGAAAACAGAACCAGCGAAGGTTACCCAGTCTGAAAGTTTTAGACCTTTTTTTGTCTTGCAACGATGCTGAATGTACAGTGTCCGTCGAAAAAAAAAGATCATTCCGTAATGAATATGTAAATGTTTACAAAAGTCATACATTTTCAAAAGAGCTGGGCGCTGTGATACATCCTGTCAAAAGATACACATGGGAATTTGGTTTGGCTTACTGGTGATACTATAATTGTTTTGTTTGTATTATGATGTAGAAGGAGATGTTCGCTCATCACCATGAGGCCCCAAGAGTGGACAGTAATGTTTGCTAAAAATGAAAGATATGAAGAGAAAGTGTTGATAATTCCGTCAGTGTACGACTGGTTGTGAAAATTGAATAGAAATATTGAAAATTTAGCGAAGGGCGTGGATATAGTAGTCCACATTGGGGATGCGAGGCAACTCAAGTAACAATTCAAATACTAATTGGTGTTATTCATGTTTTATGGTAGTTTTATCAAAGCATTATGGAGTTCATTTGGTTTTATCAGGGCATTTTTTTTTTTAAGGTGGTTTTTATTGATAAACAGTTCTTAAGAGTGATTAAAGAACACTTCAAGAAACCTTTATAAAACGACTAAAGACTGTATTCGATGAAATTTGGACACATATTAGGTGCGCAACTAAGTTCTCGCTGTTTTTTTTTGGTGAAAAAGGAACTTTATTTTGAAAACAAAGGTCACAAACGAATTATTCAAAGTATTGCCCATCACTAGCTACGACTTTTTCCCATCTTTCTGGTAGAATGTGAATACCATTTCGATAGAACTGTTCGTCCTTTGATGCTATCCAAGAATCAAGCCATTTTGAGATGTCATCATATGAAGTGGAATTGCTGACCATTGAGACCATGTGCCATCGAACGGAACAAGTAATAATCGGACTTTGCAATACCAGGAAAATATGGCGGGTGGGGGTAGGACTTCCCATTTGAGCGTTTCCAAGTAGGTTTTCACGGGTTTCGCAACGTGAGGTCGAGCGTTGTCATGCTGAAGAATCACTTTTTGGTGTCTGTGCTTGTATTGTGGCCGTTTTTCGTGCAGTGCTCGGCTCAATCGCATCAATTGAGTTCAATACCGTTCCCCGGTAATGGTTCTGTTTGGTTTCAACAGCTCATAATAAATAACACCAACTTGGTCCCACAAGATACACAGCATAACCTTCGCAGCGTGAATACTAAGCCTAGGCGACGATGTTGAAGCATGCCCGGGCAGTCCACATGAATGTTTCCGTTTTGGGTTACTGTAATGAATCCATTTTTCGTCACCCGTCACAATGCGATGTAGAAAACTCTTCCTTTTTTGCCGCTGGAGCAGTTGTTCACAGACGAAAAAACGACGCTCAACATCTCTTGGCTTCAAATCGTAAGGAACCCAAGTTCTTTGCTTTTGAATCATTCCCAACGCATGCAATCGCTTAGAAACGGCTTGGCGGGAAACTCCTAATCCTGAACCAAGCTCTTCTTGCGTTTGACACGGATCCTCATCGAGCAATGCCTCCAATTCAGAGTCTTCGAAGCTTTTTGGCCTTCCTTCACGTGGACGATCATCAACACTGAAATCACCGTTTTTGAAGCGACGAAACCAATCACGACACGTTGTTTCACTCAGAGCAGCATCACCGTAAACTTTTTGGAGCTCTCGATGTGCTTCAGCCGCCGTTTTCTTCGAATGAAAGAAGAAAATCAACACTTCCTGCAAATGACGATTATTTGGCACGAAATCAGACATCTTCAAACAACCAAAATATATAACACTAAACCAAAATCACTGATTTGGCAAAGCGGTTTGTTTACCATATGTCTGAGCTTGGTTTATGACGCTTGAGATGTACAACATTCGACCAGCACTTACTACTGGCGCCATCTATTGCTAAACAGCGGGAACTTAGTTGCGCACCTAATATATAAATGGATAAGTGAAAGGAGAACCAAAGGAGGAGAGAAAACATTTAGTTCAAGTTCATTTTCTATCAGTTTTGGAGTTTTAACGAGCTTTGCCTTCATGATTGCCCAAAATTTTTCAATTGGGCGAAGTTCCGGAGGGTTGGGAGGGTTGATTGGCCTTTTGGTACAAAAACTACATTATTATCTTTGTACCAGTCTAAGACGGGCTGGGCATAGTGGCAAGATGCCAAATCCGGCCAAAAACAGTGTCGGGCCATCGTGAGATCTCAAGAAGTGGGCAGAAGTCGTTTTTGGAGGCATTCGTCCTTGTAGATTTGTCCGTTGACGGTCCCAGAGGTGATGAAGGGCTGACTCATTTTGCCACATCCGCAGATCGCTTGCCAGACAAGGAATTTTTTGGCGAATTTCGACAGTTTCTTCTTCCGTACACTCTTCGGAACGGCCAACTTAGAGGTGATGACGTAGTGTTCCTGTCCTGGCATTTGTTTGGTGTGGTGGGCTTTAATGTAGGTCTCATCGTCCATCACAATGCAGAACGGTTTTGTGAGCCACTCCCTGTACAGTTTTCTTACCCGAGTTTTGGCCACCGAGTTCTATTTATCGCTCCGGTTCGGCGCCTTTTGGACCTTGTACACATGTAATCCAGAACGTCGCATTGTTTTCTGCACAAAACAAACTGAAACTTTCGCTTTTTTCGCAACATCTCTGATCGAAATGTTGGGATAACGCTTAAATCGGTTCAATACCATATTGGCTTTCTCCGGATTTGAGGGCGCTACGTTTTTTGCCACTACCATTTTTCCGCTTGGTTGTCTTACGGTCCCTGAACGTTTTGATCACATGAGATACGGTTGAATGTGCGATTCTGAGCTGTTTTTCGATCCATCGATGAGAAGCGTTTGGGTTTTCAGAAGTGAGTGCCCAAAATTTGTTGGCGCACTATTTCTTCATTCGAAGCCATCACTCGTAATCACTCGACCGATTTTCACGAAACTCATTACACAATTGACACAACACAATGAAATGCATTCAGTTAAAAATTTCAATAATTTTTACCCACACGCTAAAAAGTTACGAACAATTGCGTGTGTCCAAATTTCATCGATTACAGTCTTTACATCATTTGTAAGTGTAATTCACCATATAAGTAATTTTATAAGAGGCTGAACTTCCTCTCAAGACATCGTTTCGCAACTTTCAAAGAACCTGAGAAAAACTTTTTGAAAGTTATCAGACATTCTTCTTCAAAATGAATGTATCTTGGAAATGCTGCCATAACACGCTCTAGAACCATTTGATTTTAAATAAGAGCACATACTCTTGAGAAAAAACAGCAAGAGAAAAATAAACAAACTGTCACAATGGACGCCCATAGGTGGAAGAAATAAAAAACTAGTAGATCGTTCAAGCGGATATTCAATAAAGACTTACGATAGTGCTTTTTAATTTATCTACAAACACAAACTTGAATTTAGCAGGAACATTTCCCCGAGCCGTAGCCAAGTAAAGTTTTTGTCCCGGTAGCTGTTTGAAATCGGCCTTTACATAGGTTTCATCATCCATGAGGCCGTTGAATTTGGTCAACACCTGATCATGCGGTTTTCTGACACGGATTCTGGCCACATTGTTCTGCTTTTGATCCCTATTTGGTTGTCTACAGGCACGGTATGACTTGAAGCCTTCCCGGAGACGGATCCGTTGCACGGTTTTGCGTGCGGCGCGGGAAATCCTTTTTTGGCTAATTCTGGGTCTGAGATGTTGGGGTTTGCCTTAATGTTCGTGATGACTTTGTTCCGCAGTTGACGGTTGACAGTACCCGCCCGACGCTTGCTTTGAGGCTTGCGATCCGTCAACAAAGTTTCTCTGTACTTTTTCAAAACGCGCAACACGGTATTTCAGGGAAAACCCAACACTTTAGCAAGTTTTGGCCCAGACCACGAATGGTTTTCCAAATGATTGCACACACTTCATTTTTCTTCTTTTTCTTCTTCCAATTTGGTGTTTCTCTGGAAACACGTTATGCACCGCTGAAAAAAAAAACTATTTCCGTCGAAGTTGTTTATTTCAGATTCATGGGATGTGTTTTAACAATTCGTGAAGACAAAACATAGTTATTCGGTATTTGCATAAAATTTTCGAACTTTGCGCTTAATTCCGTCCATTGGGGTTTGCACAGATTCTTCAGAAATCGTAGAAACCGTCTTTGTCCAAATTTTCTGGGAGTGTTTGATGTCTTTGATTCCTTGCTTCTTTCCAGAAAGCTTCCGCTTCATCAGAGCCCAATATCTCTCGATTGGTCGTAGCTCTGGGCAATTTGGCGGGTTCGAGGTTTTTGGTACAATGTTCCATTGATTTGCTTGGTACCACTCCATCACAGTTTTAGCATAGTGGCATGAGGCCAAATCGGGCCAGAACAAAGGTTTTTTTTGTGACTTTTGATGAAGGGTAGCAATCGCTTCTGCAGACACTCTTTCTGATAGATCTCCTTGTTGATTGTGCCTGTAGTGACGAAAGATTTACTCCTTTTGCCACACGTTCAAATTGCTTGCCACACAAGGTATTTTTTGGGAAATTTCGATGCCTTCTTCTGAAATGCTCAGCTGTAGCATTTCTGGCCATAGCAGAATAAAAAGCCAGCCCAGAAGCTGCTTGAAATCTTCCAGGACATAAGTTTCATCGTCCATAACAACGCATGAAAACTTCGTCAAATATTCGCAGTACAAACGTCGAGCCCGTGATTTTGCTGCCAAGTTCTGTTTGTCGTTGCGATTTGGAACTGTTTTTACTTTATACGACTTAAGTCCCAAACGTTGTTTTGATTTTTGGACAAAACCAGGCGACATCCCTATTTTACGAGCCACCGTTCGAATGGAGAGATTTGGGTTTTTCGTTAATATCCTTTTCACCTTTCGGTCCATGACAGGATCAGCGTGTCCAATGTTTTTGTCACTTCTCGGTTTCCTCTCCACCGTCAAACGTTCCGAAAATGATTTGAGCACATCGTGAACAGTGGATTTAGGCAAATCCAATGTTTTTGCAAGGTCCCGTACTGACAAGTCAGGATTTGCCGTACGCCCGTACAAAATTCGCTCGCGCACTTGTTTTTCTTTCGTCGCCATCTTGAATACTAAACATAAAATGTCAACATCAATCATAGTCTTTTTCATCATAGACTCTGAGCTATACCACAGTGAAATTTTTCATTCCTACGTGCAATATTTCAAAAGTTACAATGATTTGAAGGTGTCCGGATTTATGTGGATACAGACCTTAAACTGAACGTCGCATGAAAAATTTATTAATTGCAGGCCAAAAACTCATTTATGGTTTTTGGAAAAGAAACATCATTTGTGCATCGATATTTTTTTTTTCTTTAATAGCTTCTACTCAAATATAAACAAAAAAGTCCCCATTCAGCAGAACGCATCAAAAAATGGAATCTTCGAAACATATTTGTGACGGAATGGACGTGTTCTTAAAGAGGAAAACTATAAAACTATCAAAACTTGTGGTAGTTTTATCATAGTTTTAAGCATGTCTTGAATGCCATTCCAAGTATGTACCGATAAAACTATCAAGTTTTAAGCGACCTTCGATAAAACTATCAAGTTTTAAGCGAAATAGTCTTGAGAACCTCCTGTAGTATGGGCCTTTTTGAACTTATGAGGGTTTTAAAGCTGTTTTATCGATGTTATGTAGAATATCTAGCTTTATGAGTGGTTTTATCAAATGAGTCTTGAAAACTTCTTCAAGTGTACCTTAAATTATTTTTTTTACTTGGGAAAGAATGCGTCGTTGGTTCAAGTTTTTTTTTAGAGAGAGAGAGAGAGAGAGAGAGAGAGAGAGAGAGAATTACATCGTCTCCACCAGTGGTTGCACATACTGAACAATTAATATTAACGGACACTTAACGGACAATACAACGCCCGGTGGACCAGTAGAGTAGGGTCATTTTCATGTTCCGACAGATGGAGCGGGAATGGAGCCCCATTTATGTGACATTACGCCTGAATGCGGGTGGATTATCTTCTCTACTCTCACCCAAAGTATTTGACAATACCCGTCCGTTTCTTGCAACAAGATTAAACAATTCTAGGCTTGTTCTGGAATAAAAAAAAACGATTTTAAAAACTTTCGATTTTTCCCATGTTTTTAAATCAAACCACATTGAATGCCAAACTTTTAACGGGTCATGTTGGATTTTTGTATAGAATAACCACCGAATTTGTTTGCAGTTTGTACTGAAAATGTAATTTTCATCCGCGACCCTCTCACCCAAAGCAACACAGAAGAAACACCGTTTTTTACTCACCATGCTCACACCGTTTGAATAGATTATATTTTTTTAATGGTTGTTCAAATAATAAGTGATTAGTTTTTAACAAACATACATTTTGAGTTTTGGTGGTTTATAGCTTATGGTTTGTGTCCCCTTTGCTCACCTCTAGTATAATTATTTTATCTGATATTTTCTAAACAGGAACATCAAACATAAACTTTTAAAACGACGTAAGTAACAAATGTAAGCAAGCTGTGTTTTTTGTGCTGAATTGTTGCTACTTGCATTCTCAACACACGAGTAGTTAGTAAATAATTTAAGAAATTTTATTCATCAATGACGAAAAGAAATTCATATGCGTTCCAACAGCTATTCCTCAATATTTTAAAAATAATTTATATACACATCTGCATCTGCGTTTTGAAATTTGAACCGATTTATCTGATATGATCCAACTGAAACACGTTCTGTCGAAACACGGTATATGTAGCAATCATGTGTATCTGAGTAGTATGAAACCAAAACGGTGTATCATTGAATTACATTAAAATTGTTGTTCAAATTCGAGAAATACAACCATTTTGCATATTTTTCTATTCGTGGTTATTTCAGCTGCATGAAAAAACATTCGTTTTGTTTTGTTTGCTTGTTTTTTTTTAATTACATGCTGGAAAATATTATACTTACTTTTGAAAAACTTTCGAATGTCCATTTATGGTACTTCTGGATAAAATGAATCAAATAACTGCTGTAGACTGCTTATAATTAAAAAAAAACCGAATGTATTTTACCCGATGATTCGTTTTGTTATGAAGGTTCTTCTGTTTATAAACACGCGCAGAACCATCGCTTATTCTTCCGGTCTTCCTCTAAACTCTCCACCGATTGCTTGTCGATCTGCCAAACTTGGAAGACATCTGCATGGAGTTATCTCAAATTATAATAATTTTAATATCTATCACAAAACGTTGCGATTGGTTGAGCGGACTGGAGATAATGAAATCCATTTGTATAAGGCCAAGTCTCTCCCGGTTGGTATTAAACCGATGAGCATGGATATCAATAGAAACATAAAATTACCAGAAGGCACAAAATGCATCTACGGACTCTTATTTTTACGAAATCCCTCAATTTCAATTTTTAATGGATTAGCATAGATTGTTCATTAGACACTTCAGCTTGATTGATACAGTTATTAGTTACAGCAGTGCAATAGATTGTAGAATACAGTAGTAAAAATTGTAAGTTACGAAAAAAGAGTTTGGTTCGAGCATCGGCTGTGAAAGGTTGTGTCGATGCTTTATTACGCACTATTTTCCTATCGAGCATGGCGCGTTTCGTGTTGTTTCGGTTATCTATAATTCGGTGTAACGAGTGATCGAGTGAGCACAGTAAGAGAACAACAAAGCGTCTCTCAAGCGTTCATAAAATTATCCTTGTTTTCCTAACGGAAAACCACCATCACACTTTGTGAGTGGCTCTAAAAGCATCCTTATTATTGGTTTAACTCAGATCAAATCGGATTTCCAACATTATAAAAAATCACCTTGTTTTTCCGATGAAAAAACACCATTACACTTTGTGTGTGGCCGCAATAGCATCCTTACTGTTGTAATCGGTTCGAATCAGAAATCGGTACTAGTATTTAAATATTTTACTAAACGAAGCGTGAATTCAGCTTATTGTTTACCAAAACGAACCCTGCTGCCACCCAATCTTGTCATCCAAAATCCCAGTGATTTCTCGTGGAAGTGCGGCGGTGGTCTCGGCTTCCAATAAAACGTCCAAATAAACGTTAACGCATTCCTACACTTTCCTTATTTGACCTGCATTCGGGCGAGGCCAGCGCCGGTATTGCCTTAGTTTGGGATCACCAGTTTTACACATTGAGCATGTTTGCATCATCTGTTGATCTTCTGAGTAATAACAGCTGAACTGGCAGTAACGGAATAACAACTTCGGGCGGTCAATCATGCTCATTATCCTGCTCATGCTCATAAAAACGGATAAATTATTTGAATAGGATAAGACAACTGCAACTTCTCGCCCTGACTAGCTTGCTGTTCTGCTTCTCACACGCTGAATCAAACTGTAAGATATGATCAACATATATTCTCAATAATACGAAACTACAGTACCCTAAAACGGGGAAAGCGGGGTAACGGGGCGGTTTGACCCATGCTATGAATAGTTCAAATAAATATTTTTCGTTGATACTTTTTCTAACTATCAACTGTGTTTCTTAATCTAGTATTATTTGGCTTCTGAAAGCTATAGCATAGGTTTGAATATTCAGTTTTTTGATTAACCAAGAACTGAACATTTTATTGAGCATAGCTTCTTCAACTTTCAGCTAGCGGGGAAAAAAATCAATCAATGCTTATCTAATAGCTAACATTACAGATTAAGAGATATTTCCCTAGTAGCACATTTGTTTCAACCCAGTAAAGGTGACTGCTCTGTGACTCAATTAAGTCACAATAGAGCTGCTGAAACCAGTTTTGACTGTTGTGTGCTGCTTGGGGTTTTTAGATACTTTAGGCTACATAGGTTGGGTTCTAGGTTAAAGGAAAAATATTGTAATAAAATTGTTACTCGTTACTATTTAAAAACTATTATATAATTACAACTATTTTCTCATGGATGTCAATTTTTTACGCTTTTTTGCTACAACTTGTTACAAAATCGAGGCAACTTCGCGTAATTTGGCTTTTTTATTTAGGCAAAGGAGCAATCTGACAAACATCCCAAGCAACACAAAATCGTCATATTTGGTTACAGTGACTTGATTGTGACTTAATTGAGTAGTATTGGAGTAACATCAACTGTATTGCAACAAGTTACCTTGAAACCCTCTAGAGATAAAAATAAATAATAATATATTGAAACAAATAATAAAATTCTAAAAATTAAATCAAAACTTAGGGGGGGAATTTCCAGCAATGACTCCTCCAGATTTTCGCACAAAATATAAATATAGTCATCTGCTGTCATGATCCCATTGATTTGGGCCAGATTATCCACTCCAAACCACGAAATGCAGCCCCAGGCCACAATATTAGCTCGACCGTGTTTCATGGTTGGCTGGAGATTCCTATCCCGCAGTCCTTTCTCACTTCTGCGCCATACTCTTTGCTGCCGTTCCTTGTTTTGCAGCTCAAACTTGGATTCGTCCGACCACACAACACGTTTCCAGAACTCCAGGGGCTTAGTTATGCGGGTTCTGGTGAATTGGAGCCGTTTTTCCTTGTTCGTCCGGCTGATGAACGGTCGCTTCCGGGCGAAATGGCTTTTTAACCCTTGCTTAGCGATGCGTCGACGGATAACGCGATCCAAAATCTATACACACTTAGAAAATTTCCCTATTCGGTATTTTTTTCTCAACAGCTGAACGATCGGTAATCCGATTTAAGGGATTTCGGTAAACAAATTTATACCGGAATACTGTAATTTTTTTGTACTGTAATTTTTTTTACCGGAATACTGTAAAATTTCTCCGAAATCAGGCAGCAGTCAATTAAAATTTACGAGTATATTAAAATATATGTGTGAAACTTGTCAAATGGGTCCAAAAGAAACTAAGCATATGTAAATAGAATGGTTCTGATATGTACAGGACTTATATAAAGGGATTTTCTTAAATACGGCTATATTGATCTTTTTTTTTCTTTTCTTTATTATCGAGATGTTCAGCCTTGGGCTTGCAGAGAGATCGATGGTTGAAGAGCCTGTTATACCCAAGGCAGCTTTTCTGGCGCTTCCATCGTCTCTACAACAGCCAAGGATTGTGTATGGTCGAAAAATGCTGTGCTATGCTATGCTATAAAATTGTATATTAAAGTAACGCAATGTTGTTGCAGCAATCCAAGAAATCTGACAAGTTCACTTTCACCACCCGGTCTTATTTTTTCAGACGTTCTTCTCTTTTCAGAGAGCGGGTAATTGCGCTATAACCATAAGCCATAGGGAGCTAGGACTATAGTTAATGCTAAAGTCCCAACCGTTCAAAGAGAAATGGAACATCACTTAATCTTCTTAGACTAGATGCTCCCAACGATCCTTTTTTAATAAATTATTGTTCTGTACACCAAACAGGGCATTCTGTTCAACTATTCTCTTCGACTATTCATTTTCTTTTTCCTTTTATATCTCCTTTGATATCTACGTGGGTTCCCCGTGTCTTCTTAAGGTAGATACCAAATCCTCCCTATCACCAACGGTTGCATGGACGTGGCCAGGTGAGCGATCGAGGAGCGTCTTCGTGGAGATTGTTGCGTGAAGAAATGTATCAGTAACTGGTTTCGTTTCATGGTGGCATGCAATGTCTTCAATAAATTATTCCTCATCGTAGCTCCATCCACGAAGTGTGCAATGATCAATGCTTATGCTTATGCTTAAGCTTATTATCGAGATGTTCAGCTTCGGGCTTTGGCGTGAGAGGTATGGATGTTAACCACTACGCCGGGGTCGCCCGCGGCACTGAAGTTGATTTGCATCCAGTATAGCTACAATCTCACGAGTCACGACGAGTCACGAGTTCTTAAAACGACCAGAAACTCATTTCAGGTCATTGACAGACAGACTAGCATCGGAGACAACGCCATCGATCTCCACATCCCGTGAGGTAATATAGATGTAATACTCGGTATTGAATAATTAGTGGTCAGAAATCTTATCTGCTTTTTCATAACTCGTCGCATCTACACGCAGTCTATTGAATCTCTCTTGTTGTCTCGAGACACCAGGATAAATACGCAGCATTTTTTTCGATATGTCAAGAAATTTCAAAGTTTTATTCCAAGACTGAAAAACCCATGGTCCTTTCGAGAACGGATGGTAATGTTTTACTGATCACAAAAAACCCCTTAACCAATCAATCAAATCAAATGCTAATAAAAAAAACCCTCTTAGTTTAAATGAAAAAAAGGAATTAAAGCAACTATATTTCCAGATTTTTCTGATTTTGGATTTGCCTCCACTTTTGAGGTTTGGACAGTAGTTTTGTTGCATTTTCTGGAAGCCGCAGATGAATTCTTTTATAACTCTTCCGTGGTCTTGCACGCCTGGTCACACTTCTTGAAGTTGCGCTTGGCGATAGCCCAGTAGCGTTCAATTGAACGAAGCTGTGAATATTTGAGAGGATTGATGTCTTTCTCAACGAAATCTACTCCATTTTATTGCATCGATTGTACTGTGGTTTTGGCGTGAGGCAAAAACAAAGGGACGTTGTGCTGCTTGTATAACGAAAACATCTTTTTTTTTGCAAACACTAAGTACGGTAAAGTTGGGCATTGATCATACCTTTAGTGCCAAAAATCGATGACTTCGAGCCGCAGGAACAAATTGCCTCCCATACGAGAACCTTCTGGCCAATTTTTTCCTCCTCGAACGACTTTTCGACTCTTCGCCGATGATCTTGGTGTAAAATTGCGGTCCTGGAAGCGTTCTTATTCACATATGTTTCGTCATCGAACAAAACGCAGGAAGAAGGTCGTTGCAAAAGTCGGCTGTATTGCTTTCTGGCTCTGGTTTTCGCCCCGCTCAGCACATTGTTTTGCTATTTTCTGCTTCTCATAAGTCTATAGGTTGTTGCGCTTTTTGATACATTGCACCATTCCAACGGAGGTACCAGCCTTTTGGCCAAATCAAGAATCGACATCGATTGTTCCGAAGGATGAGGTTGTATACCTTCCGATCCAATTTTTGGTCAGCTGGACCTGGTTTTCTTCCTCTTTTTGGGAGCTCATCGAACGAGTGGTGTTTCCCGAACTTGTTGATGATAGATTTGAACGTTTGCAAAAAATGGACACAAATTGCCGATTTGACCTTGACCTTCACCCGCATTGACAAAACAACCCATGCACCATCAATCATAGTAACCCATGAATCAGCAGACAAAATTTGACAGCACTATCAGTAGAACTCTAACTGTGATGGCAAAAACAGTGAAGCAACTCCGTTCAGAAGTGTGCGCGGTTAAAGAACCGCACACCGCCGCGTCGAAAACGGCCATCGTGTGGCACTTTGTGGACGCCGGATATACCCGTTCCGGCATATACAACATCTTGGCACTATTAGACAACAATCATAGCATCGAAAGAAAGCCCAGTTCCGGACGGCCGACGACCCTGAGCGACAAGAAGCTCCAAAGGATGCTGAAGAGGAAGACGGAGGGAAAAGTGGCTACATCGCTGCGTGCGCTTGGCCGGGAGGTCGGTTCAACCAGCCAAACAGTGAAAAAGTACCTGGCGAACATGAACATACAGGTCAGGAAGCGGAAGTCACGTCCACTGGTTTTGGAGCTGCAGGCAATGACGCAGCGGCAGCGGCTGAATAAGATGGTCAACTCGATTTTCCTGGCATCCCGGGGGATGTCAAAGCCGTTCTTCTTTCGCTCCGGACCGGCCGTGAACGGGTAAATTTTTAGTACGAAATGCCTGTTGGAAGTTGCGTCGTTCATACCATTAGGGCGAAGACGCTGTGTTCTGGCCGGATCTGGCGTCGGCGCACTACTCGAAGCGATCGTTGGAGGAGATGGAGCGGCTGAATATCGATGTGGTACCCAAGTCGGCGAACCCGCCCAACGTCCCCCAGCTGCGTCCCATTGAGAATTTCTGGGCCAACCTGAAGCGTAAGATCTACTCCAACAATTTTGTCGCGAAAACTGAGGAGGAATTGATAAATTAAACGAAAAAGAACTCAAAAACATGGCTACACGCATGTTTTCGTCCACCATGGCGAATGTTCCGGTTAACTGCCGGAAGGCTACTCGCAAGGGCGTAGAATTTTTTTTGCAAGTAAGCTTAAATAATTACCTTCCATGGGAAATTTATCAAAAGCAATTATCTGTCTTAGCTTTTTTTATCACCATCCGAAAAAAGTCCATTTTTTTAATGCAAACGTTAATTATACCTTGCACAGCGTTTAACTGTTCGGTAATAAAAAAAAAGACGATGCGGAAGAAAAAATGACTTCAAAAGAGTAACGTGAAGAGATACGGCGCACCTATTCTAGCTCAGCGCACGATTCGGAATGTCGTATGGTGCGTTATTTATTATTTCAGTTATCGATTGTTGGGAGCCGCGAGTGAGTGATGGTGTGGATCATTGACTGATTATGATCTATACTTTTAATTCACCATATTTTCCGTATAACCAAGGTGTCAATAACATTGTTGCGGAACGTTTTATCGGGCATAGCGCGTTATCTATTGCTTCATCTCGGCTGATAGACTGAGCGTAGAAAACGAACAATAAAGCTGCTTCCCGGTGAGGTGTGGTGGTTTGTCGAGTGTAGTGGGCCGGTGGTGGGGATCAATTAATAATCATCCATACCATTGGTTGTACTACCATACCATAAGTAAACCACTTTCACATTTTGTAAGTGGCTCCAACAGCATCTTTACTGGTGGTACGAATTGGTCCAAGTTCAAAAAAAAAAAAAATTGGTCCAAGTTCGTAAAAAATTGGTAAGTTCGCTCTAAAGCATCAAGGAGAATGGTCCTAATATTTAAATATTTTACTAGACGTTTATACCAAAACTATGATCGCATCACTTATCAAGGTTAATCTTGATCCAACGAACCCTGACCTATTAATAAAACCTCCCTCCTGTCACCTTTGAGGTAAACAGGGTCCCAAAATTATAATAAAATAAACAAAGGTTATTGTACAGTAATCAATCGAGAAAACTATTCCCAATGAACAGTGTTTTTGTTTCGTTTCTTAGTTCACTTCGCTATTAAAACACGCTTCATAACACCTTCTAGCGCAATGTTGAACAGGAGGAGAAAGTGGGGGGTGTTCCTTCGCCATTTTTCTCATTGAACGTACTGGATTCGCACAATTCTTCCAATAACCCTTGGAATCCGAGCTGACCTCGGACGACCTGTGGCCACCTTCGCGGATAGTGTTCCTTTCTTTTGTCAGTCTAATGCCTGGGAGAGACATACAACGTACAGCGTTGTACTTAGTCTAATACGTGTTTTTCTGTGCTGGTTTAAGGTTTTGGAAAGTTAAAAAACGGGTAAGGGTGGAAAACCTAAAAAAATAAGACCCTTTTCACGGTCCACCGGGATATTCTCACGGCGATTGAAATGTCTTTTTGCGACATTTGCGCATGGGACAAATCATGAATACGCTGCCACTTCGTCATGGTGCAGCTGTCAAACTAAGGAAATGGGCTACTCACAGCCTACTATGATATGATTTATAGCTTAAGTGCATGCAAAGAAACCCAAGACATTCTATGCACAGGTGCAACGGGAACCTTGTTTGTACGATGGTGCAAACATTATCACGCATACGGTAGATAAATAGGTGGTGCCTTGGAACTTGATATTCTCGATCTGTTGCAATGTAAAGATTTGGTCTGTTTTCGAGCGCCCGGCGATCTAGCACCACCACCAGATTTGTGGGAAGTTATCAAACTAGTGATAGGCGACAGAAGATGATCTGGGAAAGAACTTTGTAGGCCACGATGAAAATAGTGATCATTTGGTAGTTCTCACATTCCAACTTGTCACCTTTTTTGTATGTTGAGCAAATGCTATGCTGTATCCCAGATCCTGGGACCATTTTGACTAGTTTCGCTCCGATACTATCCTTCCCAGCTATTTTGTTGTTCTAAGGTTGTTTGATTGCATCCTTAACTTCGCTTATCGTGCGAGTTGGCACATCTCCCTTGTCCGCCGCTCCGGTGTTCATCATAATGCTGCTTCCACCTTTCGATTATTTAACGTTCATCCGTCACGATACCTTCTGACACAATTCGGCTAACGGGAAAACGCCTTTTCGGAATGCGTTGAGTTTCTTTTAGAATTTTCGCGTTTCTTGAGAACGACACAGCTGCTCTATTTCTTCGCACTCCAACTCCTCCAAGAGGTCCTTCTTATCCGGGAAAAGGTTTGCTGTCTTTGCTGCTGTTTGTATCGCTTCACATTTTGACGGGTTCCACCATCGCCCGCGGTACATTCTTCTCGTCTAAAACCGTCCGACACTCCTCATAGAACCAGTCGTTTCGTCATTTTCTATCCACAAACCTAATGGTACTTTTGCTGCGTTGTTAATAGATCATTGCACGGAATGTATTAACCTCACTTTTTTGACAGTTCAGGGAGCTTGTTTACAAGGTGTTGGACTTCGAACCGCTCAAACGAAATTTTTCATTCTCTTTTTCTGGATTCTGTACGATTAGATTCAGGAAATGATGTAAAAATAAGCACTGATGCCTGTTTGCCTGTTAGAGCGCAAAATCTCAAAGCAAACTAACCGAAAATCGTCTAAGTTCGTGTAAACAAGCTCCCTGAACTGTCAAAACTGCATTGATGACGCCATCGTGCAATGATCTATGGCTGCTTTGGCACTTCTCCAGCAGTCCTCAAGAGAGGCTTCGATCAGCTTTCCTTCATCCGGCAATGCTGCTTCTAGGCTATGCGCATAATCAGTTGCGACTTCAGATAGCTTCAACCGTTTCACATTGGACTGTGGTGGGCGTCGGTACTGAAAGTTGATCATAACGGAAAGTCTTTGGCGCATTTTGAATAGTTGTCCGAATCGATTTTTGTGCCGCGATAGGTCCTGACTTCGATAATTTTCGAGAAGTATCTTCCATCAATTACGTGGTCGATTTGTGATTCGGTCTGTTGTGGTGATCTCCTGGTTTACCGATATTGGAGGCTGTGCTGAAAGTAGGTAAAACGTATGGTCATATTCTTCGAGGTGGCAAAATCGATGAGTCTGAGGCCGGTTTCGGTAGTATGCTGGTGTTGACTGAAGTTTGCTATAACCGGTCTGAATAATTCCTTCTCGCCGTCCTGAGCATTTAGATCTCCGATGACTATTTTGACGGCATGGCTTGGGCAGCTGTCGTATTCTCGTTAGAGGCGTCCTTATAGTCATCGTCATTTTCTAGATGCAAGATATGCACGTTGATTAAGCTGACATTGAAGAAACGGCTTTTGATTCTTAATTTTTATATTCTGTTGTCGATTAGCCACCAACAATCACGTGCTTTTGCATATCGCCCATGTCGATAAGAGCTCTGTGTATTGCCGCAGATCTGGTATATCCTTACTAGCAATGTCGAACATGCGGATCCTCAATAAGTTGGAAAGAATACTTCCCAAGAAATTGAGAAACTTACCGTTCCATGTTCCGGGTTTCCAATCGTTAGCCCGTTTCGTCACCTGGTTCTATGCAGATTGTTCCGGTCGGTATTAACATTGTGTGTTTCCTATACTAACGACTTTTTACGGTTGGCTTGTAGGACCTCCATCACCACCCTGTCTCGCCGCAGGGCCATCGTACACAGCTCTGATTAAAGTCCCACACTGGCACTAAGACGATGATTAACCGCCCCTAACATTTAGAACATACTGTTTTGAGAATAGACGCTCGGATAGGTTGCACCCTTCAAAGAGATAAAACCTCCCCCCCCCCCGCTGTCAGCATACGACCAAAGTCCCACCGGGGTTGGTTACCCAATCTTTTCTATGGTCACTCGTACCACAGTCGGCTCCACGGGGAAGAAGCAATACGAGTTACTGGACAAGAGGCTAAGCACCCCTAAGTGGGGTCTGTTTTATACCTGCAGAACGGTAAGACCGGATGGTAAGCAATGTATAGTAATTTACCAACCGGAGATCTAATACTGATGTTTACTCAAATTAAAAAAAAATATGCATATGGGACTGACTTCCATAGACTAGTTGGTGTCTATTTTCGATGTGACAGAAATAAGCACTTTAGCCGAAAAAGTGCTCTACTTTATATATTTTGAAATACCGCCGAGCGCACCGAGAGTTTCCTACTCCCCTATCTTGATCTCATTTTAAATTATCATTCACTGCAGCATAAAGGATGCGATAATTTGAAACTACCAACAACAAAACATGAACACTTCTCACCGAGATGTGAAATTTAGAACCTTCGTCCACTGAAACTGAAACTAGCTCTAACTATCAGTGACGTATCATATTAGGTCATTGCATTATTGTTGGCTAGTGCGGTGCGTAGAAAGCATCACAGAGATCATAAAAAATCTCTTGGGTCTTCTCGAATTTCTCTTTTCTTGTCATTTCAAGCTTATTGCTTATCACTATTACCTAATTGTCTTCTCTACAACTTAGTGTTCTAAATGCTCTTCCACAGTTATTAATTAAGAGCTTTCGATGCCAGGTTCCGTTTTTGCATTAGTATGATTATGTGGCAAGTTCACCCAAGTATCACACAAAACATCTTTTTACAATGATTAAAAATTGTTTGTTTTATAAATGTATTATAAATGTATTGCAAAACATGCCTAGTTCGGATGGGGTGTATCTTTTTATTCAATATATCAATCTGACTGTCGATTGTGCTAAAAATACTTTTTTCACTGCTGCAAGTGATTTATACTTTATCATTGTTCTTAAAAACATTGTTATCAAACATGAACTGGACAAGATTGTATGGGTGGTTCTAAATACTGTTGAAATTACATTACGCCAACCATGTTTTACAAAATGTGTTCTTTTTTCTCATAAAGATGAATTAGTTGTACAAGATTGTGGTTTTACTGTCAACGGGAAGCACATCATAGATACTCAGCGTTTACTTTTCAACAATCGGAGTTGGCTTAGCAAAGAAGTTACAAACCTATCACGCCAAGGACAAGTGTTCAAATCCCACGCTTGGAGTTGTTATATTTTTGTATGAGAATGTTTTTTTTTCATTTTATGTTTTATAAGGCTTCACTTTTTGCACTTTTTACGTTATATTAAAGCATGAAATAAAGTGTTAAACACTTATATTGATTACCTGTTTTTGTCATTTGACAGAACTTTCAACTTGTTAAATACAAGCTGTGTTGCTCGGGCAGGGAGTCGAAAAATTTTCCTCAACGAAAAATTCCTAGATCAGACCGGAAATCGAACCCAGCCACCTCCAGCATGGTGTTACTTTGTAGCTGCGTCGTTACTGACTGAGCTAATGGAGGACCCCTGTACCTATTTTGCATTAGACGAATTTCACGCCAACTCATACAATGTTTGGCGGCACCCTCTCAGAATCCAGATGTCTTTTCAAGTGCATACTTTCTTTTTTTCATTTATCTAGACTACCATTTGAAGAGGGCTTAAGTTTTTTGATCGATTTTTTTTTTAAATCAATATAACTCAAAAAGGAAAAGACACAAAAAAATGATGCATGGATGACTTTTAGAAAACTGTCTTAACTTTTATGAAAAAAAAAATGTAAAAATTGTTAAATCGATTTTTACACGCTAAAAATAAATATTTTAAAATTTAAAGTCAATTTGCAAAAAATGGGTATCTTAGAATTGAACGAAATACAATCTTGAAGAAACTGAAGACCCGTCAAAACACCCGGCAAGCGCTAACCAGAAGGTTAATACATCCGATTGCATTATACCGCATTATCGACGCAATATTATTATCTGTTCTTCATTTTGTTCTGTTTAAGGAGCAATCCATTGTTAGCATATTCAAGTTAGAGTTTTTTTTATGTTTTAATCGACTTACGCTGGTGATTAAAAACAATAAATTATAAGCTGCAATTGTGAACAACAATTATGCATAGGCACTTTTTATTTGAACGTTCACATTTTCTTTGTTTATGATGTGCCTGATCCACACTGATTTTATGGCTATCTTACGAAAGACTTGTTTACCTTGAGCAATTCAAACAAGTTTTATTCAAGCGTTACTCCTCTTTTCAAGAATAGAACAAGTAAAGATGAACTTATCGCGCTCCTAAAAAATCTTGTTAGTCTTGTGCAAGAAATATTAGTTTTATATGCGTTTTATGGTAGTTTTAGATAAAACCATTGAAAAAATGGCGCTCGTGGCTATTCTCGATTCCCACGGAATGGTAGCCATTTTCATATGTATGCAAAAAACACTCTCGTTTTTCCAATCCTACGAACAATTTCTGCTGTTTAAAATACATTTTGAAACTTAAAATGGATTGTAGACACCATTTATTCAAGATCTAACAATTTATGAACCTTGTCACCTAATTGTTAACTTTTCAAGTTTTTTTAATTTTTCAAATAAATCAATGTTCTAGCAATGATTCCGTGGCGCATTAAAATTTTCGAACTTTTATGTTATAAAACACCAATAAACTGAACGTCGCATGAAAAATTTATCAATTGCAGGCAAAAAACTAATTTTACAATTAATTTACATACGTATCCACTTTGGAAAAGAAGCATCATATTTATATCGATGTTTTTTTTTTCTCTTAAAAAAGTCCCCAACGAATCCAAAAAAGGAATCTTCGAAACATATTTGTGACGGACTGGAAGTGTTCTTAAAGAGGAAAATCATAAAACTATCAAAACTTGTTTTATCATAGTTTTAAGCATGTCCTGAATGAAATTACAAGTATGTACCGATAAAACTATCAAGTTTTAAGCAAATCTTGAGAACCTCCTGTAGTATGGGCCTTTGTGAACTTATGAGGGTTTTATGGCTGTTTTATCGAAGTTATGTAGAATATCTAGTTTTATGCGTGGTTTTATCAAATAAGTCTTGAGAACTTCTTCAAGTGTACCTTAAAATTGAATTTGTTACTTGGGTAGTATGATTGTGTGGCGAGTATCATACGCTATGCCCAGGGAGTTGGAAACATTTTCCCTTACAATAATTCCTAGACAAGACCGGCAATCGAGCACAGCCACCTGGTGTTGATTACCAACCGACTGATGGAAATGAGGATTTTATCTCATGATTGTTATACGAAAATTGATACAATGAGTGTCTTCAGTGCACCACATTGATTTTAAGTTCTTGGTACGAAACATTGTTGAGCTTTCCTTGGTGAAATAAGCCAAAAAATAAATAAATCAAAATTCCATTGAACCCCTCTAGATTTGGATGAAACTTTGCACATGGTAGTAATTTTCCGTGTAATCATCATAATATCAATACTCGTAAACCGTTGATTGTAATGAAATCTTGTCTGCAAAGAAATTGCAGATGATCAACAAAAATTTTTAAAAGAAAACTGTACACTGAAAGTTTTTATTTTATTTTCAATACATTAAAACAATAAAATTTGATAATGGTGGATCTTTTCAATACAAATTCAGCCTTACTTGAATCACGCTTGAATATTGCCAGTCTGATCTCCTTACCTCGGTTTGGCTTTCCGAAGTGCATCTACCATAGATCTGGATAAATCAAGGCATAAGTGTCGTTCCTGATTTTTTGCCCTTTTTTCACTATTCTAACGCCCCTTCCTCTAGATTTTCCCAACAACAACAATAAGGTTTTCAAAAAGAACTTAGCTTTGAACACCAAGCAGGTTGGACGTACTGTTTTGGAGTTGTAAGTCTGGATTAAAACTAAAACTAAAACGGATAGTCCAATGGGATTGTACGCAAAGGTGACGTAGGACTACGTAGCAATGTGTAATGAATGTTATAATTTTTCGCGACCAACCACCCCGAAGCACAGCCCCCGGCACTTCTAAAGACATGTCAACTCTCATTTCCACTGATTTTGGTGGCCTTGGAAAAGGGCAGTTTTGGGTTCAAAGGAACAACCGCCGCCTACTGACTTCGTCGTGAAGCAGGTTTACTTGGTCACGGCTTTGGTTCTGTGTCTGTGTCTGTGTCTTTCCAATAAATCTCCCACTGACCGGCAGTGATTTTATGAAAGAAACTTGTCTGCATTTCTTCAGTAATTTATATGTGATGACTATGTGCAAACATTTTTAGCCCTGGTGATTGAAGGTGACAGCTCTATTGAAAATCCAACAACCCATTTCAAGAATGCCTGTTCATACACGTACATTCTGAGGTCATCTTCATATACAATAAGCCCCGCATGAAAATCTTCACACATCAAATGGATATGTGAAGAGTTTTCACACTTCCAGGATCAAAAATGGAAGTTCTTGATCCTGGCGTGTATATAGTTAAGGTATATTTTTGATAATCAAAACGACCTCACCAATATTCCTTATCTGATGCTGGAAAGCTCGTCCGGATGCAGGAGCGGGTCACTAAAAACACACTATGAGAGGGATTCCATTCTCGACGTCCTATGCAAAGCACTCGGAAAACTGTAATTTCACCATTTATTTTAGTTGAATGAAGCAATATTTTTTAATTTTCTTTCCGCGAAAACGACGCAGCAAAAACAAAACACGTCATTTTCAGATCACGGCTTGCTGCTATTCTCTTACTTGGTCACGGCTTTGGTTCGCTCGGAAACGGCGTGTTTGACTAGCTCTCCCGGCAGCAGCAGTCGAACCATGGACCAAACAACATTCCTATAACCGAAGCGATAGTCGATCCAGCCACAACGGAGCCCATGGTAAACGATGGCGAAGGTGACGAATTTCGATGCTGCCGATGGTGATGATAATGATGATGATATTGTTGTTCTTGGTGTCGCATTTTTTGCTGTCGGTTCAGCTGGGAGTTTAGCGATGGTGTTCCACTATACCGGCCAGCGGTGGAGTCATTCCACGCATCATGAATGATGTTCATTGGACTACCACTGATTGATGTCGAGAGAGCAGCTTTGCCCAAAGGATGAACAGAGGACAACTTTAGCACTCAGTCGATGCCGTCTTTCACTTTAACATACCCGCTTGGTCTCAAGATCAGTGCCTTGGATTCTCATAAAATATTTATTTTTTATTTTTTATTTATTTTACATTTAACATCATCGGACTACATGGTCTACATGATGAAGCTTAAACTACAATATTTAAACTACGCAAACAATTCTTGAAACTATTATTGCTATTTGAGAAGTCAAACAGATGATACACACTGTGTGGATGCCATAATGTTTACCTGCAGCACTGGTGGTACATGCTTTACTTCATGTTAAAAGAACAAAGTGAAATTTATTGCAGTCGTATGTTTTACTTTAGAGCAGTAAGTATCAATCTTCTATCTTTACCAACTATCCCCTATCCCTCGACAAAATTTTCGTTAGGACGAAAGTAACAAATTTAAACAATGACTTAATGACATATATTTTCTTTCGGTGAGGCATAGTGGTTAACATGCATACCTCTCACGCTAAAGTCACGAGCTCCGAATCTAGCCCCCGGACAAGTTACGAAAATACCCAAAAGAGGTACATATTTGAGTGACTTCGAGTGAGATGAACCAGCCTGAGGTTGAAAATCTCGATAATCAAGATAAAAAAAAAAATATATTTTCTTTCAAAACTGCTAGCTCGCCCACCCAGTCGAACACCACCATTAGATGAAACCATTATCACCTCCTGATGATGTGCGTATACGTGAAAAAACTCGAAATTCTCGAAAAAATATGTTTGAAGTCAATTTTTACAATTGTTACTTTCGACCCAATGAAAATTAGAGGAGAATGATACAGAGATGCAGAATGCAAACGTACACGACCACTTAGAGCGATTCAAGATTTAGACAAATTCGACTCAGAAGTGCAAAAAGTGGAGTTACTCATAGACTGAGGAAAATAGCTGATATGAGTAAATGTCACTCATTCTTATGTATAAAGCATTAACAGGAGTGACATTTACTCAAATATTAAACGTGGCACAAATAAAAGAGAGGAAGGGAAAAGAAAAAGAGGTATAAAACCAAACATTGTCTCTTTTTTGTTGCATTAGAATATGTTCCGTGTATTTACTTCAGGAAATTGGTGCATTGTAACTAGGGCTGCCAAGTTTCATTTTCTATGAAGTATGACCTACGACTTTAACTGAAACACGTCTGAAAATCTCATCGGGCGAGGAAACAGTCATGGCGATTTTTTTCAGGATCTGATCGTTTTTTAGACATGACCGCATGAGACAGTGTTTTGTTTAAATAAAACTACTCTATCGGTTACATATTATCGCTTGGCCAATTGCAAGTTAGAAATTTAAGAAACAAAATCGTTTGAGAAAATCTCATGAGTTATTCTCCCGTTCATTTATGATTCCTATAGTACTTTTGACTTAGGACTACATCTTTGTTTTTCATACTGGGGTACAATTAAAAAAAATCAAATTGCTACCGTCACGAAAAGTAGTCAGGTTTTGAGCGTTAATATTTCAGTCGTTTCTCCAAAGTTTTCCAAACTTTTACACCAATCTATCGGAAATATATCTCCAATAGAGGACATTGTTGAATACGGTTAAGCTTTGTGTTAAAATGTCGGTAAACCGACTCATGGAGAATCCTCTCGACTTCCCTGGGAGAGTATTGTTCTTACTTCACAATATACAAATTTGGTATTGGTTTTGCAAGTTCTCAATTTATAACTATGACCCATATCACCCCACCTCCACCTCTTGACCCTATTTCAATCACCAGGTAAAAAATAACTTGCAACGCTACACGGAATGAAACATCTTTTGAATATATTTGGTATGATTATCTTGAAAAAAAAAACCCTGTGCTTTGAATAGAATCCCAGGGGGGGCTAAGAGGCTTAAGATTGCATTGTACAGTCAAAATAGCTTGCAATTATTTGCGTATTCCAAAAAAAAAATAATAAGAAAAGGAAATGTGAATGTTGAATGCTTAAGTCATTATATTTTTACGTCATCATTTCGAAAAACCAAATGGTGCTGTACCTTGGAGTTCATTCCTCTTCCAGAGTTACATAAAAAAACTGATACCATCCATGTTTCGAGATCCTTTGAAGATTAAACTAAACAACAATTTTCATTTTCACATGAATAACAGTCTGAAAAGGAGCATGAAGCATAAAAGCAAAGAAATTAAAAATCATATAAGTGATTTTCATTTCCTTTTGCTACAGTACGCTAGGCACTTCGTATTCGAGTTCCACTTGAATGATTGCATCAGAAAATAACAATTCAGCAACGCATCTTAGCAACACCGCGATCGTGGAAACAACAATGTTTCCTAACTTAAGTTCCTAGATTATCCAGATTTCAGCCCTGGGCTGGTTCATCTCCCGTCGGAGCTACTCACATATTTTTTGGGTATTTTCGTAACTTGTCCGGGGTGAGATTCGAGCTCATGACTTTGGCGTGAAAGGTATGGGATGTTAACTTCTACGCCGGGGTCGTCCTCAAAACAAAGCTGGTTGCCAAAGGAATGCTACGATTAAATCGAAAGATTTTTCGACAAGGTGACTTGTTTAAATAACGTTAAGGTCAAGATAATATATAAGGTTTTCCAGATGTTTTGTTTTGATGTCTACATATTGTCTAACTAATTTGCATAAATCTGGTCATGGTCTGCTGATTGACTACAATCAATTCAATTCGAATATCGTAGATATTAGCGCAACAATCAATTCTCATGCCTAACTAGCTTTCAATGTTTCTTTCACACTTATAATATTAGTTGAATCCTCGGTGAAACGTCTTGATTGAAGCTTGCTTGAGCAAAAACACTTTTCAGCTTTTCTCTATTTACAATGGCATGATCGATGATGACACTAGACTGTCGAGTCACTTGTGCACTCCACAAAACCAGTGAACAAGTTAATAACCATTCTCGAAAGGGGCTTGCAATGCGAGTGAAATAATCTGCCGGGTTTCAAACAGCTTTTATCGCTTCTCGAAAGCCAGTTAGCGAAGAGGATGATGCTCTCAAGACATTCGTCCCCTCTTCCTGCCTCTTTATACCATGTCGTCGTTTGTTCGAAGATACCTCTTATCAAGTACACAATCGAACAATGATGCTCGAGATTGCTCTTCACAGTCGACGATCGTTGAATCAATGATCTGCGCAGAGAAGCGCCGCCACAACCAGAGATGTGAGCATGGTGCACCGATAATTTAAAAATTCTCATAAACATCGTGATTTCGTACCTGTGCTGTCTCTTCTCGATTCACTTTTTGTTTCTGGTCTCCGGCACGATTGCCGAGATGCCCATTAGTAATTAAATTAACTTGTTTTATCCATCGACAGCTAGTTGAAGTGAAACCCACAACCCATCATTTTTTATCTACTCTATAGGAAACTTGCTCCCTCGTTTCTTCAGATCCAGCTAATCGATTCAGATGGCAAAGTCTTTCACATTCCTGCGTCGCTATTTTTATGCACATCTCACCCGAGATCATTTTCCATTTCATCCCAGCTTTCATGAGAAAGCAACGCCCCGTGCGAACTGCTCATGCATCGTTCTTACCCAGCCCAACTCATAATACTCAATTCCTACGCCTATAGAATTTGCTGCGATAAATTACACACGCTAAAACGCAACTGCATTCCTCCGTGCTTTCGATAATAGTCAGCTACTGTAATCAGGTGTCATCCCATGTAGTTGGCTATTTTATTTAAAAGCAACGCTCAAGTGTCTTCGATATTTTATTCACTTAATCGATACATGACCATCCGTGTTCATGAAATTATGGATCCTAATGCCCAAAGGCGATTCCCAGCCTTCTGGTTTGCTTGAACTCGTATCACTCTGTCCGTAAATGATACAAATCGGTATGACACATGGGGATGATGCTGCGCGCCATTTGCTATCTCGTGAAATAAATTACAACCGGATCTGCCCACGATCCGGACCTGCCCTATGAACAAACAGATCATTAATTCAATTTCAATGCATTCACCCTACTGGACTGGACTGGGGTAGATAATGGCCACCTTACACGATAGTCTTGCATGACACATTGGTGATAGAGAAGTTCCCTCCCTTAATTCAATACTAAATCCTCTTCCAGCAGCGGATAATCATAGCCACAATAAATTGCCGATAAGTATTATTAATCGTCTAGGTGAGCTGCGTTGAGCTTGCACGAAGAAGAGGAAGGATACTTGCCACGACTTTGGCCAGGCGGAAGAATCTCACAGCAGCACAATGCGGACAGAACTTTCGAAGCTCTTTGCTTTCAGTCCGAGCTGGTTTGGACGCTAGGCAACCGACCAGGTACGAGAATAATAATGTGATCAATTTTAGCAGGAGTACGTTGATCTGTACCCCGAGGCGATAATTGAGTTATCTTGCTCCATGTTGGACTGGTGGCTGTGGCTTCTGGTAAGGAAGTCGGAATCTTCGATGGGGTTCCTGCTACTGAATATTAAATAAATGGTGCCTGATAGCATAAAGATCCAATTACACGCAGTTAGTGGGCACTGATTGTTAAAATCGATGTGATTATTCACCATTTCAAGCGGATAACTATTAGTCACTAGACGGTGGAAATTATCCATGTCCTGTGGTGCTCGGTTGCGATGCGTGGGAGATGCACTATTGTGGTGGTGGGTCGATCGTTTTCACCTGCAGCGCAAGGTGGGAGCGTTTGGTTAGAGCTGGAATTCGATAGAATAGCGATAGGATACCAAAACATTTGTTTTCGAAGTGGAGGTTTATCAACATCTTTATAAGAAGAAGAAGCACATTTTACTTGATGTTGGACTTTTTACTGACACAAGTAAACAACCAGCCACCTTCGATTCTTAAAACTAGATAGTTTTGACAGATCTTCTGGTTGATTGGAACAACATTAACAGAATATTTGACGTTTCCCTTTTTGCGATGTGTGAACCTGTGCTTGTTCAATGACGTTTATACAAGGTTCGGGCCACCAGGCTTAACGGTATTCGTGAGATGGGGAAATGTATAGTGGTATTTGTGTTTCCTCACAATGTTTATATTTTTACACGGCACAGCTGTTTATGGTGATGTCAAACTATCAGTTCACAGTATGGAATGTTATGGTAGTTTGACGTCGGCGCACGCTTGCCCAGCAATGTTTACTATATTTTTGATTCCAACACAAGTAAACTGCCTGATGGCCCGGACCTTGTATAAACGTCATTGGTGCTTGTTAGATAATTTCCTGTAATCTTCCGCGAAGAGTAGAAAAGTAGCTTGTAGCAGAATGGGGGGGGGCGTTCTTTTTTAAACTTATAGGATTTATAAATACCAATCAATTTTTTGAATGGGACCTCTCTATGTAATGTCTTTCTAGCCACCTAACTCAGCCACATATGTAACATATGTCTCTTACTCATCAATATTTGAAAAAAAAGGTGTTGATCTTATTATTATTTTTTTGATGAAGCAATTCAAACATTATGAATCGTTTAAAATTGAGATGGCGAGCAGTGTTGCCGTAACCAAGTTATTGAGCACTGTATTTGCAGGAAATGCCAATATAACACCCGAGCGTTTGTTCTCCATGTCACGAGTGGCTCAAAAAAGCGACTGTTTCCCATGATTGATAACGTAGTGCTGCAGGAGGCGTGTTGGATAGAATCTATAGCGCTTACGTTTAGAGGAAATCATACCATCTACCGGAACTGTGGACGACACGTGAGCTGGCAACAGGTTTAATGGGCGAAATGCAAAAGTGCTAACCAAGCCATGACGTGAAGATCATCATAGAAGACTATAATACTCAGGTCGGCCAGTAGAAGGCACAGATAAAAAAAAAATGAATTTTCTGCGTTATCTAATGCACATAAAGGGAATGCTAGATTTGGCAGAAAATAATGGGATATTTCATGTAAATTTTAGCCAGATAACGCCTGAATCTAGCCTGTTGTATGAAAGATTGCAAAAATTGTTGTATGGCGCATGAAAGATTGCAAACAATTTCGTTGTTTACGCCTCTTTTGGCTTGAAATAAAACGAGGGGAAATTTTACGCGCCTGTTAAAATTAATCATTTTTTTCTGTGGGAGTTTAGACCACAAACTACCAAAGTGTCATGTAAATTTCGGTCCCCTGAGACCGACACATGCAAGCGTCCTTTGGAACATAAGAATGAGTTGAAAGAGATGAGAAAATAAATTCAATTAAACACATCTTTCCTCGATTTGCGTATGTGTCAGTTTCAGGAGACATAATTTTACATGAAATATTTGTTTACGTTCCCCGTTTTTTTACAAACATGAATTACGTCTCGTGTAAAATTCATAATTTCTAAGTGTGCTACTATTGGAAATTTCAGCGCGCACCAGCGGTCAAACGACAACGGAATCCATCGCCTCCAAGAATATTTCGTAGTACCTACTTCCAGCACAGCCTTTAGTATAAGTCAATCTGGAGATTATCACAGCAAAAAGCATCGACGGCACTTCCAAAACTTTCGTCATTAACAACGTACAGTGCCGCCTACGCACAGAGTACTGAAGCAGCGTTGCCGGATGAGGGTGTGCTTGACGAAGTCCCTCTTGAGGACTGCTGGTTAATATAAAAGCAGCCATCAACAACGCAGCTGAGAACGTCGTTGGATGTGGAACAGAGCCTATGAAACGATTGGTTCGACAAGGAGTGTGGGAAGGTTTTGGAGGTGAGGGACGCAGCGCGGCCAGCAATACTGCAGCACGAGACCCGGATAAACCTGGACCGTTAGACGGACCCGGCAACAGCAGACCCGCCTATTCCGGCAGAAAATCGCCGACTGGAAGAAGTGGAGTGGGAAAAAATGTGGCAGCTGCACCACACTCAAGAAACACGTAGGTTCTATCACAAGCTCAATACAGCTCGCAAAGGCTTTGTCGGCAGAAATTTAAGAACGGTGGCAGGACTATACACTGGTCAGAAATGCGAAGCAACAAGAGTTGGGTTGGTGGAGAACTTATGCTAGTACATGCTAGTAGAAGCGACAGAACGCGACAGTACCCGCAAAGGAAGCAGCGTTACGATAACGGGAATACCTTCGAGGTGGTGAAAAAGTTTGTCTACCACGAACCCTTGCTAACGGTAGACAACAACCACGGCCGGTAAATCCGGAGACACATAATGCGAGGAAGTCATGTGGTCAAAACTCACCACCGCACTAAGTGTACTAAATGCAAAACGCTGGTAAAACCGGTTGTTCTCTACGGGCACGAGACGTGGACAATGCTCTAGGAGAACCTGCAATTTAATATGTGGGACTCTGCCATCGAAACGTCAACATGATCAATTTCACTGCTTCGCGCACGAACGCTTCAGCTTACTTGAATATTCTACCGACCTCGCAGAGGCAGATGAAGAATCTGCAAATTCAAGTCAAACTGACGAGCATGACTATCAACTTCAACTGTAATGCATCGAAATAGGATTGTGTTCCGATCAACTGTCGACAGATTTTTGATATGGCCGATTTTCTAAAAGAATCGAATTTATGCACTTGCATTGGGGAGGTTCCAAAAACCATCGCTGAAAAGTTTCAGATTTTTTTTTAAATTGTTTAGCTTGACAGGTATTGACTTGAAGTTGCGACTCGAGATTTGGACTTTTTCAGTTTGGAGAAAGTAGCCATTTTAGTTTTTACTCAAAAAAGCTACTTTAAAGTTGAACTAAAAAATCGGAAGCACCTTGAAAATACGTGTTTTTGTATGAAGCATTTGAAATAAGCTGTGCTAAATTTGGGTTTAAAATAAGAAATTTATTCAATTTTGAAGTGCTGCTCGATGTTGTAGAATGGTTTCACACTTTTTTACGTTACACCACTGTCTGAAAGTGGGTGGTGGCACCCGGATACAGCAATTTCACCCGTCGTGATGAAGGCGCACAAAGCTGATTAACTAATATAATTTGAATGTGTAATATTCTTGTGATATTCATGGTGTCATGGTGTCTAGGGGAAAATTATCGAGAAGGGCAAGGGTATTCTTGTGGTGGTCTAATTTATTCAGGAATGGCTCAGTAGGTGGCGCTAGCTTGCGTGCAAAATGTTTGTATTGATTGGGTTCAACATGGAATATCTCGACATCCTGGCCATTTAGACAGATCCCGTTTGGACAAAGCTGTACAGGTGGCCACCTGGAAGCCGTAAAGCCTTGTCTGACGTCATTTTGGAATCCAAGAAGGCAGCTCTCAGTTCTAGAAAAACTAGGAATTACTGTCAAAAACCCTCCAAAACAGATAGTTTTGGATCTGGTGCATTGAACGCAACGTCATCTTCTTTTTTACCGGCTTATTCCAAGCTTATGCCTGATGATTGGGTACGAGGCCCCACAAACGTAGACTAACCGATCGTGTCTCTAAGGTCGATCAAATAACGGATACATAAATTTAACAGTATTTTCCCTATGAAAAATGAACGCATCTTGACTGAAAGCTGAAAGCTTGACGATTGAAAACAGGTAATTATAACATTAATTCACGACTCTTCTAATTAGAACCCACATGGTTGTACAGGAGATGTAAAGTTTTCGTACCTTCACTAGATATATAATAAATATAAGTTTCGTACAAATACAGGGTAGGAAATGGTTGTTTGTAACCAGCTTTAGTATAAAAAGTGTAGACTGCAATGAATTTTTTCAGTCGAGTCGAGTGAAAGACGCTAGATATAAGCTTATAATTGAGATGGAAATAGGTTTACAATTCAATGGAAACAACTAAGGTAGTGTACTAACTTATCTTACTTTCTTTTCACAGATATTTGTCTTAACAAGCGCTACAGCTATTGCTAACAATACTTTCTTTTTATTTCTAATAAGCCTCCGGTAAAGAAAACCAGGCTGAAGAATTCGACATTAATGAGCAATTTTGTTGTTTGCTACTCTATAACTTTTTTTTTTTGAGATTTCACAGGTCAAATAGGAAAGAAGCTTGATACAGCTAAACAATTGGAAACAAATATCCTACAAAAAATTGTACTTGGAAGTCTTATTATCCAACTGCCAGAACATAATGTCAACGATCTGTTTACTGATCAGGCGTACCCTGATCAGGAACGAATACCTTGATAACTGGCCTTAGTAATTAAGAGCGTAGCATAAGAGGTAAAAAAAAACTTCAGTTACAAATAAATGTTTGTTTTTTTTTTGTTTAAGGGTGAAAGCCAAGCAAGACAAAAATAACAATAATTTCAATAGCAGAAGATTTATATTCAAACGATCGTGTAAATTCGTATAGCAACGCATTGTAAATCGAATGTTGTGTTTTTTTCAATGTTTTGCAATGCTCCAATTTTGTGCACGGTTTTTAATTTAAAATTGAGAAACCCAATGCCCTACATAGATATATTTGTGAAAACCCAAACGATTTACATCCCATGTAATTTTGTTTTTGTTTTTTTTTTTTGTGTATAATAAAGATAACTGAACATAAAAATTTTAATATTAGGGCTTAAAGTAGTTGAAAATGGGATTTGAAAGGAATACCATACATTTTTTCATTTTTTCGGGTGCAACGGTGGTAAAATGATAGTTAAAAAATGTAAAAAATTTGGTGTGTATATTTTTATAATTATTTTAAAATTTCCCCCCGTAATTTTTAAATATAAAAAAGAAAAAAAATGTTCTTTTGTGTGTTTTTTTTTTATTTAAAAATAAAAGTATATGTATATATATTTTTTATTTATTTTATTTTATAGGGCTTCAAATGGTGAGTTGATAACTTCGAAGGAGGGTGCGACCGACCTCCAGTCCTCACAAGTTCCTACCTCACGCCTCCACGAGTCATATGATCACAAAAGACTGCCAGCTGAAACATGGAGACGCTGGTTGGCGTAGCCTGGGCAATGTTGTCAATTTGACAATAGCGAAGTGAGGGGGTGCGACTGAAGATCGTGTACCTGTAAATCATATTGTATACCCATACCTGTAAATCATATCCTACTATTTTCCATTCTCATTTAATTAATAATTTCAGCACGCTTTGGAATCATCTTTGCATTCTCAAAGATTCTCAGGCATCTCAAGATCCTGGAGCAACATGACAAGCATCAGAGGCTCAATTTGTTTTTCAGCATTCCAGTATAACATTTACTTTAAAATTGCACTTCTGAACTTCAACTACTATATTCATAAAAGACGGACATGCGCTTATAAGCAGTATAGGATTATATTTATAAGCCATTTGTTTCAGAAATCATCAAATCGGGCTCTTCGATCACTACAATTGAAAACATGTCTTATAGAATAATATGTTGCTTTTGAGAAAAAATCGTATATCTTTTATTGAAATTTTATCTTTGATATTTGGAATGATCAATTCTGGTTTCAGCTTTTCCAGGACTAGTAGAATATTGATACATATCTAATTTTTATTTTCAGTAACAAACCAGTGGGTGTCAAATATATTTTGTACATATGCATATTATGTTCTCTTACTATTTTTGTGAAAACAAATACTAATTTTACTAGATCCTAATCCTACAGAAGCAGCAACAGCTGAAGTCTTTCGATGAGCGGATGACCAGCTAAGTTACGGATATATATTCTATTATCGTTTATTGTCTTGCTCATATTATTTTTAATGGTATTATTTTATTACGTCATTTTATTATTTTATGTTATGATATGAAATAATATGAGATTATTGTATTTAAATTCATTTCATTAAGTTCACTATAGTACCTTTGAGATCCACTATAAATTATTATTTCAATGGACGGACACGGAACAGCTTATCGTTATTTTAGGTTAACTATTCTTAATATGCTATATAATTTCAGATCATCATGGAATTCCAAGTTGTCAAATAATTCTCAAATCATTTTTTTTTTCTCGTAGCTACAATGTCTAAACTTCCAGGTTCACAATACGTAAGTCCTTCTACAATTGCAGCACGACAAGAATCTGTAGACTTGTAATTTGAAATGGAATTGTTATTATCATTATAATATCATTCACTATATTATATATCATTATTATATTCATTTACTATATACTACTATATGACTATGAATATTTATTGGGAAGGGAGGGAGCATCAGGGTATCACTCAAGCTGGAATTGGACAATGGAGTGGTATGACAACCGGCGTCTAGGAGGGAACAAACAGTATCATTTTCTTTATCCTACCGATTCGATGGTGATGCTGCGAATTCTACTCCAACAATTTCAGTGAGAGTGACGCGCCCTTCTTAACAAGCCATCCTGTAGAAAGCTTAATAAGTATTGCGAATTGGGTTATTCGATTTGTTGGATCGTATCGTTGGAAGGAGAATCTTATGTTCCCGCGGGTTTCGTGTGAGTGTCTCTGCTTACGGGTCCGCCCCACCGTTTTTGGCCCTTCATACAGCGTTACTGTGAATACAAACTGGTAACTCAATTTGATCTTGCTATTAAGTTGATGGTTATCTATTCATGTTTTTTTATCACATTGCCATTGAAAATATGGCATTTATATCTCTTCTTGAGATGTTATGTGAGTGAAGTATGAAGAGAGGAGTAAAAAATTACGCAAAAAAAGTTTATCTACCCCCGAACGGACACTACGTTTTAAATGTGTTTTACAGAGTTTTAGTGTGTATTCTGCAACTTTCTCGAATGTAAACATTGTGTCTAGCTGTCATTTTGGTGCTCTTGAAGTTTTAGTGCTCAAAATTTTAGTTTCGTGTTCAAAATTGGAAGTTATTGGGTACAAAACGCTTTAAAAAGCAGAAAATTTCGATCAGCATCCGAAATTTGAATTTTGAACATCACAAAACTGGCAAAAACTACTGCGATATTACCGACATTGTTCAACTTCACAAACATCACGATCGCTAGGATTATGCAGATGTACAAAAGGCGTGGTTCTATCTCACCAGCTAAGCTTGACCAGGGCGTCCTTAAAGGCAACTAGCTGAATTGACAGAACTATCGTGAAGAAGGCGGAGTTGGACCGGGGGACTATCAGCTACGAACATTGCGAAACAGATTGAAAGTGAGTTTTCCATTCAACTGACATCACGATCCGTACGAAATCAACTTCATAAGAAAGTTCTTAAGGGCAGAGTAGCACTTAAGAAGCCATAGTTGTCCGCAAAAAATATCAAAAAAATGTTGAAGTGGGCCAAGGACCACATTTCATGGAACAGTGATGGCTGGAATAAGGTGATTTGGTCAGACGAGACGAAAGTTATGCTATTTTAATCTGATGGTATCACAAGAAAATGGCGGCGAACAGAGTTTAACAAAGTTTTAGTGTGTATTCTGCAACTTTCTCGAATGTAAGCATTGTGTCTAGCTGTCATTTAGTGCTCTTGAAGTCTTCGTGCTCAAAATTTCAATTTTGTGTTCAAAATTTCAATTTTGTGTTCAAAATTTTAATTTTGTGTTCAAAATTTCAATTTCGTGTTCAAAATTAGAAATTATTTGTTGCAAAATGCCCAAAAAAGCACAAATTTCGATCAGCATCCGAAATTTGATTATTGAACATTACAAAACTGACAAAAGCTAACCTTGATATTGCCGATATTGTACAGTTTTACAAAGATACGGTCGCTAGGGTTGTGCAGATGTACAAAAAGCGTGGTTCTATCTCACCAACTAAGCGATCGGGGCGTCCTTCAAAGACAACTGGCCGAATTGACAGAACTATCGTGAAGAAGGCGGAGCTGGACCGAGGACTATCAGCTCCAAAAATTGGCAGATTGAAACAGAAACAGCGAGCTTTCCTTTCAACTGACATCACAATTCGTACGAAATCGTCTTCATAAGAAAGGTCTTAAGGGCAGAGTAGCATTTAAGAAGCCATGGTTGTCGGACCACATTTCATGGACCAGTGATGACTAGAATAAGGTGATTTGGTCGAGACGAGACGAAAGTAATGCTATTTGGGTGTGATGGTATCACAAAAAAATGGCGGCGAACCAGTGAATGTTTGAAAAAGGAGTGTTTGCAGCCTACAGTCAAGCATGGCGGTGGTGAGTTACTTTACCAACATTGATTTTTCAACCAACTGAGCATGAATTTGATTTTTTTATTTCTTCAGGTAGAGTTATGGTGTGGGGATCTTGGCTACATCCGGTGTTGGAGAACTTAAGTCTATTGATGGAATCATGACCAAGGTGGTTTATTTGGACATTTTGAAGCGAAAACTACCAGCCTCTGCACAAAAGCTAAGGTTGGGGTGCAGATATACGTTCCAACAAGCCGGAGATCCGAAGCACACCAAAATGCTGGTTTCGCAGTGGTACAAAGAAAAGCGTATCAAGGTTATGGAGTTGTCAGCACAGTCTCCCAACCTTAATCGAGCATCTCTGGTCAATTTTGAAAATTAAAGTCCAGGAGCCAAAACCAACAAGCATCCAGCAAATGCGACAGGTAATCTCAACTGAATGGGACAAAATCGCCCCGGAAACAACTGCTAAGCTTGTTGAGTCTTTGCTACGACGATGTCGAGCAGTTATTGAAGCCAAAGGTGGTCATACGAAGTACTTAAACTATGTGAGCCAGAGCGGTGGATATACTTTTTTTGCGTTATTTTTTAACTTTTTTTTTCTATCATCATGTTTCAAATGCAAGAGAATTTGTTTTTTTTTGTTTTGAAATCGCATGAATTTGCTTTTTTTTTTGCATAAATAATAATCAACTGAACAACAATTAAACGTGTTTCAATTTTCTGGTGGATTTTTTGGAAGAAATCTAATTTTTCACTGAGGGTGGATAAACTTTTTTTGCATACTGTAAACATTATATGGATGAAATATATGTGAAAAGCATATACTCTCATGTTAATACGCTATTGATAAACCTTCAAAATAATTTTCCAAATACTCAATCGTGTTGAAACAACTATTATTCGATATATGTGCAATTCTTCAAATAACACAAATGACATTAAATGACATTTTTTTTAAACTATTGAAGTGACTACTAACTTCCAACAGTAACATATGCGTGAGCGTAAACAACATTGATCGGACTCTAATATGATGATTTGGTAATAAAAAGGTTATGGGAATCGACGTAAAACTTCTAAAAGTCATAAATTTTTCATCTCGAACTTTTTTTGCACAAAGCACTCTAATAAACCAGCATTTTCTCCAGTTTCCGTGTTGATGCTGGTGGATTTTGGACAGTTACTTTTCTTTTTCTCATCCAGCATGATGAATTTCTCGGGTTCATATAAACTGTGAAATATATTTACTTAGCAGACATTTTTACAAACAACAAATCGCACTTATAACATGTATAATCAACCACTGAATGCGCCGCTATCGCCAAAATGAAGTGCCTCATTTCGAAATGATCTAGCATTTATCCCAATTCGATCGAACAGTTCAGCTGTCTGGACTTCGTTAAAAAAAACCTGCTAGCAGTGATACATAAATCAAGATGCCTACCGATGAGTACATTTACAAACTCATTCATAATACGATCCAGGGCGACGGTAAGCTCCAGTGTCATTAAAACATGTTAAAATGAAGCAATCAAATAAACGAAATGGAAAGCCTAACTCTCGCACCGAAAGCAAAGGGGAAAACACAACCCGAAGAACACTTCTCCGGTCCCTCATCCTGATCATCTCGCCAAACGAAAGTGGACGACAAGGAACATAAACATAAACAAAACATAAATCAATCAAACACCGTCGCTCTTTCAGTCGGCTAAAATATGCTTTGGTTTATGCTATGAGCAGTGGTCGTGGAGATGAGACGAACTGAGCAGCCACCGAGTGATATGAGGTTTTCAAAGATCACGACCGTGAAGAAGACGGTGCGCCGCAACGCATTCAACGTCAGAATAAACGACGAACCTTATGTTTGCGTTCCCTCCCATAGTTCGGTTCGAAGTTGTTTGTTATAGATTTCTATGATGATCGTTTTCTTTCCGGTGCACGGCTCTTTGCCTGTCTACACATTCCGTGAGTAATTTTGCATCTTTTGTATGTGTTCGGTTGACGATGATGACGCCTACAATAATAACAGCGAACGTGTCTACAAACTAAATGACAAGCGCGAAGCGCGACTTCGATGAATGTGAATGGGAAAAAGGGAGTCACTAATGATGATGATAATAATCATAACAATAAATGACGTGACGTTCAAAAGCCAAAGATGATGTGAGCGAGTGCTGGTTGATTCGGTTGGAAGAGCAAGGTACTGGGTAGAAGTCGGAATGTGTTGAAAGTCTGCGATTTAGCATATAATGATTGAAAGTGAGTATCTATCATTTCGCAATCGCGATTGCGGAAGGTGAAAGTGATACCACTCTTCTTCAGGTGGGAAGGCGAAAATTGCTGCGTTGGAGTTGAACAACATTGGATAAAATTATCTCTTTACGATGTGCGCTCGTGCTCACGTTGCCGGTGTCTAATCATTTGACCCTAGGCTGATCGACTGGGTGGTAATATTATTGAATGGCAATAATTTTCCATCGCAATCTCTATTCATTGAGAAGTGGTTGATGCTTGTAGTTGATGACTTTATAGAAATTTGGAAAGCACGATCAAATTGAGATGATAAAAATATCGATTCATCGGATTCAGTAAATGATAAGGCCCTTTACTGAATGATACCAGATATGAAATATATGCTATGTACAAAATACTATAAACAGACATGTATTCAAAGTTATTTTTACTATCCAACAACCGAACCCATTTGAAATAACATAGCATCGGCTAACGGTATCCAATGGCAGAATTGAGAACGAAAAAATGCGGTGCTCTTTAGAAATTGAAAGATAACGAATTGACAGCAGCAACGTTGACAAGGAAATGTGATGCAACTATGTCGACAAAACTGAAACCATGGAACAAATGATGTCAGAGTAGAATGATCCACTTAGCACTTTCTTCCAAATCGAGCACACCTGCTCCATTTGATTTTAAATCATTTTCAATTCTCTTTCGTCAGAAATGTAGTCACTCCAATTTGAATGAATGGGGTTTATAAGTTCACAAATAAAAAACCATCCATCTAATTCGAGTAGAACAAAATTTATTCAAATTTCAGTGAATTTGCATCCCTCGAAAGTGAGTCGAAAACGATTGGAAATTGAGTTGATAGTTATTTTGAGATTGTCACCCAGAGAACCTACCAAATATGACATTAAAATAAATAGGAAGCATTTTTTTTTTCGAAACAATTAATGACTTGCATTTCCACTGATGTTTTGAACTTTCATACTTGCAGAGATATAACTATAAATATTGCATAATGGGTCGAGAAGAATATATCCAGGATGAAAATATAAGTCCATAAAGATGCAGCTTATTCAAGTTGGTGTCATGTGACACATTTTAAAGCAGGTAAAGAAGCGTCTGATAAAGGAGTTGACCATGAGTTATTTTCTTTAGGATGTGATTTATCCTTTATGCATTCAATTTGATTTACTGACTGTTGAAAAACCCCATTATCCGGAATCTTTATTCATTGAAACTTTTTCTGAGCATATATTTATGTAAAAACTAGTTGATCGATTAAAAAAAAAATAATAATACAAAAAATACAAATTTTGGAAGCAAATTTAACATTTGAGATAAAAAAATATTACCGTGAATCACCGTTCAATCCCCGTTAGATTTTGGCAACAAAAAATTTTCGGTGTTGCCACGGCCGGATTTTGGGGCATGGCGGAACGATGCTGGGACTTTATTTGATTTGCACGGAAAGTCACATCGCTCGATTCGACAATTGTCAAATCATAGTAAGAGCAAATCCTTTGAATCACTTGGCTCATTCAATAGGCCTGCTTGCTCCAGAATACAATTATCAACTAACACATCCAGCTGGTGCCATTTGCAAAATAAAATCGAAACTTGCCCATAGCCGTTAAAATAGGATTTTGAGAAACTATCTTTAATGTCCTGCACAGTTGAGACTGATTAGAGACAATATAATAAGTTACTTTTCAACACAATAAATTGTAATGCGAAGTTATTCCTACTGTCCTATTGCCATCTTATCGTCTTATATTTAATAAATAATTGTTCAGGTGAGGGATTCTATAGTATGCTTAAAATACATTTGATAGTAAATTTATGGAAATTTTTTTTCATGGGTGCTTTGGCTTGTATGTATTCTTGTAAGCTGTTTCTTTGATGGTGCCAGATGTCATTTTGAAGGGTGCAGACCATTTTGTAAGATTTATGAGATTAAATGTAAGACAAGGAACTTCTGCCTGGGATTGTTCAGCTATCGCTTTTTTCCCAGGTGGTCTCAAAAATCTGTCAACCTAGATTTGAGTTTACGAATAACTCCTGTCCCGGCTTCTGTTAAGTGTTGGCCTTGATAAAATTGTCATGTTTTTCATGACAATGCACTTTGCCAACTGGATGCATATCTAGTATGGATCATAAAAAAATTGAGGACCACCAGACGCCATCAAAGAAATTTTCATGATCAACCAAATTACCTTGCACATTTGTACATCATATGCAATAGATAAGTATATGCTAGTATTTTTTCTTCTCTTCATATAATTTTACACTTAAATATATGGTTATTGCATGCTAATTATTTAGGAATGGAAGGCGACCATCAGGGCACTCCGGATTGAAGCAGACTGGATTGGGAGAGTAGGAATGCCAACTCCTTATTGCTAACAGTTTGTGAATAGAGGGCGGGCTCTTCTGTCTGCCCAGTGAGGCATGCTCATATTAGATAGCTTGCATTTTGACTAATAGTTAAATCTTGTTGTTGGAAGGAGATTCTTTATATCCCCGTGGATAGGTAGAAGTGATGTTGCCTATCGATTCACCCAACCCGGGGGGAATTTCATACCAGCTGGGGGGAAGTCCATCATAGATGCTGATGTCGAGTCATCATCATCAAGTACATGCACTTTGATGCGATATCATATCCCAGAAAAATGTGAGATCTAACTTGTACTAAATTCTTGCTGCGAAGAAATAGACAAACCAATGTAAAGTTTGAAGTTTTGTATGTAAAAAAATAAAATGACTGCTAAAGATTTGTTTTAAAAATTGTAGATCCTCTGTAGTTCAGTACTTAAGTCGGCACAAAGTGTAAATTTATAAATAAACTCAGTCATTGACGGGAATGTGGAGTAAACAAACACATTAAGTTTGATCTGATTTTTTTTTATTAATTATACTCAATTTGCAGAAACAATTGTGATAATTTTCCCTTCAACCATTATCCACAGTACCGAATACGATGAAATATAAACTAAGGAATTTTTTGCTTCAATGAAAGTACAAATATGTCGAAAGCTGACACTTCTAATACAAAAAATATAGTGCGATTATTTGACACTGGCAAATCCTGTTAACTAACACATAGCTTCCAAAAATAATAATTTCTATTTTTATTTGTAACTTTTTCAACGTATCTTCAGATTTAATCAACCACCACAGTTTTATTTATTCATTAATAAAAGCGAGAACAATTTTTTGTATGTTTAAAAAAAATTAAAAGTGATTAAGTATCCACATCTGAGGGATCAAGTCTGCACTAGTCTGAGAACACTCGAAAATTATTATAATTCATGTTAAATGCTACGTAACCAATTTTTTAAAGCGTTTATATTTAATTTATAAAGACGATATCTATTTAAGACTATTTAATTTATTTCATTATTTGTTCAAATCATCGATCAAAACCTTGGGATTGAATAAACATGTCTCAGTGTGCTATTCAATTGATTACGCGGACAGATAATTTACTTATCTTAATATAACATCAACATTATCATCCTGGTTAAAGGAAATCTATTTTTCATACATCCCAATATAACATCCGCATTTTATCGCATCGCCTTTGAGTTGAATATTAATCACGCCTCAGCCGAAAGTGCCATGAATGGAAGCTGATCAACAAGCTACTGCATTACAGTCACATAAACTCATAAATGCGGCGACGGCCCCCATCCATTGCCTACATGCCGCTAACCGCCATATGCCGTCGGCAGAAGCGCAATAAAAAGCAAAAATTTTCTCATATTTTATTCATTCATTCCGCCGTGGGCGCCCCTCAGCTGCGAAGACCCCGAGATTGCATCAAACGCACGCACTCGATCCGGCATCTGTTGGTACCAGAGCGATATGTGAGATGCATTTCTTTCTCCTTCACCGTCGCTGGGTTCAACCTTGACAATGTGAAAAAAGGCGTGAGATTCTGCGCCATGTGGTCCTTCGACTTCAAATGGGTTACAATTGAAAATTAAAACTGAAGCTATGGTGCGCGAACAGATTTCATAAAAATAAAACCAAGTACAAAAGTGTACACATCCGAATGATAATGAGAGAAATTTGTGAATCTGAATTGTGTGTGATCTCCCGAGGTGAACGCGGCCTAAAACTGCAAGAAACTCTCAAATTGCACTTCAAGAAGGTACTTCAGGTTTTGTTTTCCTTATCAGATTCGTTTAATATTTACGAACTGCACACAGTGCGGTTGTGCGATAAGTTTAATAACGCGATCTTGAAGGAAAAATATGTGGACGGTTGCAAGTACACAGTTTAAAAAAAAGAGTATAGGCTCACGTTTAATGCACATGTCAATTTTGTTTTTGCTGTGCTTCATATGAATGAAAAAATAAATAAATATAAATTTGACGAAACTTACCCGGCAGCCTCGAGAGTTGGGTTCCATTTAGAGAGTGCTTCTTTTGATAATTTGTTAATTTAATTGCACATCGGCGAACCTGGAATAAAAATTATTTGTATGATTTATTTTTGTTGTTTGAGACAGTAGAAGATTTAAGCGGGCAAAATATGATGTGCGGAGGCTAGAGCAAAATGTTTCAATGACTATGTTATGAAATAAAACGTAAGTGTGTTTTAACTATTTACAGAGACCGAAATGTTCGCCTACTTGAAAAGAGAAACGTCCTTTTTCACCCGCTTGGAGAAACAGATGAGAATGTGAGAAGCGAGAGACTATTATACGCTCCCTGCAGTTTTCGCGAGAAAAGCTACGGCGATTTAAATGTTCGGAGAGCATGAGTAGCTGATAAATCGTTTCTTTTTTAGTGAATCCTTGATGCCGATAATTATTTTTCATTACTTATTGACACCTGGCACCAGTCTTCTTTTATCATTTCTAGGGTTTTTTTTTCATTAGGGCGAATCTACAATTGAGAGACTCTATCCGGGCTCGCTCTCTTTCATTCATAAACCAATCACCTTTACGTTTTTCATTCTACTATTTGTAGAGTATGCTAGCCAGCACTGTTGTGTTTCGATTTGTACTAAAGAATCCCTCGAAAGTTTTATAATGGCGCTGTTATGAATGAAAGAGAGCGAGCCGGAGAGAATCTCTCAATTGTTAATGTGAAAACTAGATTTATGATTGCGCAGTTTTTCATTTGTGAACCATGGCGGTACCAGTGTGCACCGGTTTGGCCTTATTTTCGGTTTTTGCTTCTCGTATACGATCTAGGTAGCATGTTTTCAGTTGAAAATTTGACATAAGAAAATATTTTCGTTGAATTTGGCAGGTGATCTGTGAGTGCGGCAAATTCAGCAAGCAACACATAACGACCGGCACCATCAACGGCCAAATGTATAAAGAGGAATGCCTCCAAAATGCTGCCCTTCCACCGGTCCCACGAAAATGACACTCTGTTTTGGCCGGATCTGGCATCGTGCCACTTCGCAAAACCGGTGATGGAGTGGTACGATGCCAACGATGTTGTTTTTGTGCCGAAGGAGGCAAATCCGCTAAACTCGCCAGAACTTCACCCAATAGAAAAATTCTGCTAAGGGCAAGCTCCGGAAAACAGGAAAGATCTTCAAAAAAGACAAGGATTTGAAGAAAGAGTGGATAAAAATGTGGAAGAAAAATGGCGCAAGTGTAGCAAAGGATTTTATGGATGGCGTTAAGTACAAGGTGCGGTTATTTGGCCTAGAAGAGAAGGTTGAATACACCAAATCTGCAAAAACATAGTTAATATTTGTTTATTTATTCCCAGGGAGCTTCAAGAATATCCGAATTAAAATTAATGTTCGGTGATCATGTTGGTCTGTTGCATTTTTTTTTACAATCTACAATCTTTAATATTGCATTACCAAATTTAATGACTGTTAAACGAAACGGTGTTTTTTTTTAATAAGGAACATAAATTTAATCCGATTGGTGACAAGGTTTACCCCTTCTTATCATATTAAGCATCATTGCACACTGAGCTAAAATGCGAATTTAGCACGAATAAAGTATTTCCACTATAAAGATCAAGACTAAGAATCAAAATGACTAAAGCAAGGTTGTTGATTAAAATTGGGACCCTAATTTTATATAAACCAAAGTTAGGATGCTCCATTGAAAAATCGAAATAAGAAAACTATCTCGTGAGTTTATTGCCAAAGCTATTAGGTTCAATGAAAATAATTGTTTGAGTTTATTAAGTTTAATAAATAATAAAAAATAAATCTATATTTATAAAAATGAATTTATGTCTGTCAGTCTGTCTGTCTGTCTGTCTGAACCTTATAGAATCGAAAACTACTGAACCAATCGACGTGAAATTTTGTATGCAGGAGTTTTTGGGGCTGGGGTAGGTTCTTAAGATAGTTAGAGACCCCTTCCTACTCTGAAAGGGGGGCTCCCATAGAAATGAAAAACATATTTTTGCATAGCTCGAGAACTAATCAAGCAAAGGAAACCAAATTTGGCAAGTGAAGGTTTTTGAAAACTAGAAATGATTTTAAGGTGACTCGAGACCCCTCCCATTTCTCTAAGGGGGGCTCCCATACAAATTAAACACAAATTTCTGCATAACTCAAGCAAATGGAACCAAATTTGGCATGTGGAGGTTTTATAAAACAAAACATGTTTTAATGGTGGTTTGAGACCTCTCTGCCTTCTGAAAAGGAGGGGGGGGAGGACCCACACAAATGAAACACAAATATCTGCATAACTCGAAAATTAATCAAGCAAATGGAATCAAATTTGGCATGTGGAGGTTTTCAAAGGTATAAATGTTGTCAAGGTGACTCGGGACCCTCCCTTTTCTGAAAAGAGTGGAGGCTCCCTCTTGAATGAAACACAAATTTCTGCATTACTCGAGAACTGATCAAGCAAGTAGAACCAAATATGGCAGGAGAGGGGTTTTGAAGGCAAAAAATGTTTCTTTGTTGGGTTGAGCTCCCATACAAATGAATCACAATTTTTAGTATAACTCAAGAACAAATCAAGCAAATGGAAACAAATTTGGCATGTTGAGGTTTTTGGAGGCACGAAATAATTCTATGGTAGTTTAAGATCCCTCCTCCTCTTTAAGAGGGGAGAGGCGTCTCTCATATAAAGGAAACAGAAATTTCTGCAGAACTAGAGAACGATTCCAGCAAATCAAACCACATTTGGCATGTGGAGGTTTTAAGAAGCAGGATTTCTAATTATATTTATGTATATATAAATGAATCTCTGTCTGTCTGTCTGTCTGCTTAACCCTTATAGAATCAGTGGCTACAGAACTGATCAGCGTGAAATTTGTATGCAGGGATTTTTGTAGCTGGGGAAGCTTCTTATAATTGTTTGAGTCCCCTCCCTTCTCTGGAAGGGGGGCGTTCATACAAATGAAACACAGATTTCTGCATTACTCGAGAACTAATAAAGCAAATGGAACCAAATTTGGCATTTGGGGGGCTTTAAATCAATTATTGTATGGTGATTTGAGACTCCTCCCCCCTCTGGAAGGTGGGGCTATCATGCAAATAAAACACATCTTTCAACCAAAAATGAGAATCATCCAGGTAACTTAAACACAAAATGTGTATTTCTCGGGTAAGAAGCATGTTCTGATAGAAGTTTGAACCCCTTCTTAATCAAGAAAAAAACTCATTTCGAAAATCAACCAGTGCCAGTTCTATAACATATCCATTCATTTAGTTGCAAACGTAGCAGCGCACGCAACGGGTTCAGCTAGTTATAAATATATTGCAAAGTTCGTCCGGTAGTGATTAGTTATGCATAAATTTCTGTATCTTAGTTGCCGAGAAGGTATCTAGAAATGTCAACTCAAATCAACTCGCTGCAAAACGATGTCGTTAACAAATGAAACCATTGCAAATTCACGACTCTATAGAAATGTTTAAATATGGTTGAGCATGCATCGTGCCTCATAAGATGGAAGAGAAAGTATTGTTGATCCTAATTTTCGAAGAGCCTATAATAGAAATTGCTTTTGTACTGATTCTATTCGCTCAATAGGTGTGTTATGATATGGACAATGCTACAACATAACCAGGATAAAGTGTTTTGAAGTCGTCAAAATTGAAGCTGAATCGTTTTATTATCCACGTGTATTATTGCCCTTTGGGTTGTGTGGTAGTGCTCATTGAAATTTAGTTTAATGTCTAAGATCAAGATCCCTAACTCTTTCACATTTTCCAACATCTTGATTTCCCAATGACAATTGTTTTATTTTGTGTTTGAATTTTCAACTGAATGATATTGAACTACATTTTTTGATATTTAGTTGCAGTTGGTTTTTTGAACACCATGTGCGGAATATGTGTACACACTTAAAAATTATGAATTTTACACAAGACGTAATTCATGTATGAAAAAAGTTGGGGAACGTAAAGAAAGTTATCGTTTAAAATTATGTCTGCTGAAACTGGCACATACAAATTCAACAAAAGATGTATTTGATTGAATTTATTTTCTCATCTCCTTCAACTCATTCTTATGTGCTAAAGGACGCTTGCATGTGTCGGTCTCAGGGGACAGAAATTTACGTGTAATTTTGGTAGTGTGTACTTCATTCTGGAATATAGACTGTCCCAGAAAATAAGGGCACACTTTTGAAACGCTGCCATTTGAACATACATTTTTATTCGAGTAGTCTTTCAGCATCATCTCATTGTTTACGCTCAAAAGTTAAACCGAATTTAACTCACAGCAAAGTTTCATGCGCATTTCGAGATATGGGAAACATTTCTGTTGAAAAACGTCGTGCAATCGTGCACAAGTGGAGCACTATTCCAGGATTATCACTAAGAAAGTTGGCGAAACTGGAAAACGTTGGCGTGAAAGCGGTGCGTATTGCGATCCGAATGTTCGGGGAGGAGTACTCCCTTGCGGACAGGCCACAAAGTGGACGAAACAAAGGAGCGTCGATCCCCAAATTGGACAACAACATTTTTCTCAGGGCCTCAGTTCGCGATTTGGTCAAAAAGCTGAACACATTGAAGTCCAACGTTCAACGAGTCAAAGAGAAATTGAAGTTGAAGACGTACAAGAAGCAGAAGCAGCCAAAAAGAAGTCCTACACAAGAAGCCAGCGTAAAACCACGGGCGCGGAAATTGTATGACACATTTTTCGCCAAGAATAAGTACTGCATCATGATGGACGACGAAACGTATTCGAAGTTGGACTATAAAGCATTGCCGGCATCGCAAAATTACACGATTCGTGAAGATTGTGTAGTTGACAAGGCGAACTCCTCAGTTTTCACTGAAAAAATTGGCAAAAAGGCGATGGTCTGCGGGCAATTTGCTCTTGCGGTAAATTAACGAAGCCGTACATCGTAAATGGAGCAATAAATGCAGATATTTACGTCCATCAATGCTTGAAAAAATCACTGTTGCCACTGATTCATAAACATGACAATCTTGTGATATTCTGGAACAACCTTGTTTCGTGTTGTTACGCTAAGTTGACCATGGACTGGTACAAATTACAAAACGTGATAATTGTACCTAAGCAAATGAATCCCCAAAATTGCCCTGAAACTCGTCCCATCGAACGATTTTAGGTGCTGATCAAAAGGAATCTTCGTTAACATGTTCAGCCAGCTGATACAGTGGAAAAGTTCAAAAAAGATTGGACAAGAGCGTCTAAAATCGTTGCTAATCCATCTGTGCAGAACCTTATGAAGACCGTTAAAAGGAAATGTTCGAGAACTTGCATCTACATGAAAAAATCATCATAAATCTTCCATGAACTGTTCGTAAACAATGTTGCGAAATGTTCCTTGCAAATTCTGTTGTGGTTGAAAGTAACAGTTTGACTAGGGCCGGTCCAGGATTTTTTAGGTTTGGAAATTTTCTCGATTTCCCTGGTTGGGGATATCCTTGGTCAGCCCAAAACAAAGCTGGTGGCTCCATTAGTGTTGGAACTGCATTGGCTCTGTAGCGGGCAGGATCGGATATTGGCTTGTCTCTTGATAATAACCTTATACGGGATTCTATGATTTGAATTGTAATAGGATTTCCTGATCGATGGGAATACTTGCGAACATTTGTGGTTGACATCAATAGCTTTTCACAATTATATCGCTGTAAAGAAAATGAACAGTTTTTGAAGAAGTTTGCATCTGTAGATGAAATCAGTTCTTTTTTTTTGCATAACTGGTTGAATCGCTTTTAAATAAATTATCTAATGGATAAATCGTCTAGCTCAAACCTTTTTAGGGGTAAGTGGTGGGACCATCATCATCATCAACCATATGTAAGATTAAAAGTCGACATAAATAAAAATAAACGTGTTTTTTAACGAACTGACGGTGTGCCCTTTCTTTCTGGACGGTCTATGTGTTGCAATCCTTCTGATTTCTTATTTCGAGAGACCGTTTCATATTATGAGCATTCATAAGCACTGTGATAGTTTTCAGAATAAATGTAATGTCGTTAACGCTAAGTATAATTTAAAGAGGCCCAAGATGAGAGCCTTGGGGAACTCTTGAAATGATTTGAATGGGATGGAATTTCTTTCCGTCGGACTTTTTATTCGATGCAGAATTCTAGCCATTTTAGAAGCCCAGGCTTTATTCTCATTTCCTGATATTTGAAGAAGAGCATTTGAATGTAGTACAATAAAATTATTTGCTAAAATCTGTGTAAAGAGCTTCAACTTGGTTGCCATTATTATATCATAGAAAAGGTGATGAATTCTCATAAGTCTGTCCGGCAGTGTTTTTATGGAAGAAAAATGTTTGCACTTGACACGACAAACATTTTTAGCCCGGGAATTGGAAGGTGATAGCTCTGTTGGGATCCAGTGACCCATTTCAGAATGCCTGGTTACTCACGTCTATTCCGAGGTCACTTTCACTTACAACAAGCCCCGCATAAACACAGTGCTAACATCAATTGGATATAGGTACTGTGCATACACTTCCATCATCAAATCATATTGTTTTGAGGATGGCACGTATTTAAGAAGTATCGTTCAAATTTAGTTATAATCAGAAATACCTCACCCGAAATTTTTGCTGATATTCAGCCTTCATTTGGAAGGCTTCCCTGTGATGCTGAATGATGTATTTATGTCTCTACCCGAGCAGAACACAAAAGCATATGAATACCTAATTTTGATCTTGATAACTGGCTTTGGTATTAAAGAGCTCAGATTAAGAGGTAAAATACCTAAGCAAAATACCTAAGAATTGCAAGCAAAATGTCTCTAGAATAACTAAACTTGATATTCCGGATACCTGGGTAAGTATCTGGTCACCTTAGAGGTATTATTTTGGTATTGTCTTACCTCAATTCGGTATTCGCATGACATTGTGGGAACAATTTGATGGTATTATCCTCAGGTATTTTACCTCTTAATCTGAGCTCATAAATACCAAGGCCAGTTATCAAGTTATTCGCTTCTGCTCGGGTACAGAACTAGCATTCCGCTATTCGGCAATATTTTCACATCATCCTTTTCGAATAAAACAGCATTTCTTCGCGCACAATTACAACAAAATGATAATCACAGGTAAAAAAAAAACATTTTCGTGAAGAGCTTTAACTTGAAAAACCACAATCACTGTGCAACAAAAGTTATACAAACTACACAGCTCTCCCTCTGTACACCCCGTGGTGAGTGCATCTGAAATTATATGCCAGCCACACACGCGCGCATACGCGTTGGCTTCTTTCGTCACTTCTGTCCAGCAAATGGCCGTTTTCACTGTTGTTCTTCTTTTTCCGCACCGTCTGCCAATGATTCTAATCCCCCATTATGAGGCGACTCTATATCGACTTCAAAACTGCTAATAATCATCAATTCACTCGCGACAAAGCGGAAATATACTCTAATTTAATAATTTATGTCCAGTGGCTCAACACTAATAGCGCTAACAAACAAGACTCAGCTGATGTAACTCTTCCTCCGAGTGCGGGGTCGAAGCACAATACAGAAAAAATCGGGGAAATACTACCGACCACCACACATTTTGGGAGGAAATCGATTTAATTCACTACGTCTTACACAAAACACGCGGAGATTTTATGATTTCACTGTTAGTTGAAGTTGAATAACGAATTATTTTCTGATATTTTATTCGCGAAAACAACGCAGTAAAAACAAAACACGTCAGTTGCAAAGCGTGGCTTGCTGCGATCGACGTTCGAATTTGACTTTGATATATCCAAAAATGTTTTCAAAAATCAAATAAGTAGAATTGTTTAGACATTAAGTTATTGTAAACTAATACATAAAAAAAAATAAATCACCCCCCTTGATTTGGTTCTTCCTTTTTACCACAAGCCTTGGGGGGTTTTGTTTTAAATACTGGGGGGAGAAAATGGGGCCCCGCGCCTTTGTGTGGTAAATTGTCATAATTTTTTTAAAAAAAAAAAAAAAAATTCATATTTTTCTTGCAAGCAGCTTGTTTACCAGCAAATATGTAAAGGACTATTAGCGAATAGATCGCTAGAGAACAAAAATTGTCACTCCCTTGCATTGGCACTTCGATGTTATGATTGTACAAATCTACGAAATTACTACGATCAAATTATAATGAAATTCTTGCTGCACTGCAGCATATAAGTCATTGAAAGTTTGACATGTGAAATCTTTGTAGTTTCTTAGATGTTTCCCTTTAAATTCAAGGTGGTAAAACGACCTACACCTTAAGAACAGTGTACCAAGTGTAGCAACCAGCAGCGCTACGACACTGTTTTGTTTGCTCAGTGTCACCACTAGCATTTTCTGTGATAATGGAGACATAAATGTTAGCAATTTCAATGGATCCGTTAAGAAATTTTGCTGTCAGAACACTTTTAACATAAAACATGATGAAAACATATAAGTTGGTGCAAAAATATTCAATTGATTATGATTGTTTCCAGAGATTTCATCATTGCTGTACGCGCTGTAAATGTCACGAACCTGGTATCTATCTATATATATAAAAATGGATTTCTGTCTATCTGTCTGTCTGTCTGTCTGACCCTAATAGGCTCGGAGACTACTGAACCGATCGGCGTGAAAATTTGTATGCAGGGGTTTTTGGGGCCGGGGAAGGTTCTTAAGATAGTAAGAGACCCCTCCCTCTTCTGAAAGGGGGGGCTCCCATACAAATGAAGCACAAATTTCTGCATAACTCGAGAACTGATCAAGCAAAGGAATCCAAATTTAGCATGCGGAAGTTTTTGGAGGCAAGAAATGTTTTTATGGTAGTTTGAGACCCCTCCCCTCTCTAGAAAGGGAGGCTCCCATACAAATGAAACAGAAGTTTCTGCATATCTCAAGAACTAATCAAGCAAATGGAACCAAATTTGGCATGTGAGGTTTTCTGGTGGCGAAAAATGTTTCTATGGTGGTTTGAGACCCCTCCCCTCTCCTAGAAGGGGTGCTGTCATACAAATGAAACAGAAATTTCTTCATAACTCTAGAGCTAATAAAGCAAATGGAACCAAAATTGGCTTGCGGAGATTTTAAAGGCAATAAATGTTTCTACAGTGGTTCGAGACCCCTCCTCTCTCTCTGGTAGGGGGGCGGGGCTCCCATACAAATGAAACAAAAGTTTCTGCATAACTCGAGAACTAATCAAGTAAATGGAACCAAATTTGGCAAGTACAGGTTTTTGAAGGGAAGAAATGTTTCTAAGGTAACTCAAGACCCCTCCGCCCTCTGTAAGAGGGGGGCTCTCATTCTAATGACACCCAAATTTGTGCATAACTCGAGAACTAATCAAGCATATGGAACCAAATTTGGCATGTGGAGGTTTTCTGGAGGAGAGAAATGTTTTTATGGAAGTTTGAGACCCCTCCCCTCTCCTAGAAAGGGGGCTGTCATACAAATGAAACTGAAATTTCTTTATAACTCTAGATCTAATAAAGCAAATGGAACCAAATTTGGCATGCGGGGATTTTAAAGGCAATAAATGTTTCTACGGTAGTTTGAGACCCCTCCTCTCTCTCTGGTAGGGGGGCGGGGCTCCCACCTAATGAAACACGATTTTTTGCATAACTCGACAACTAATCAAGTGAATGGAACCATATTTGGCAGGTGGAGGTTTTTGAAGGAAATAAATGTTTCTAAGGTGGTTTTAGACCCCTCCGCCTTCTGGAAAGGGAGACTCCCATAAAAATGAAATTTTTTAGCATGACTCGAGAGCCAATGAAGCAAATGAAACCAAATTTGGCATGTTGAGGTTTTTGGAGGCAAGAAATGTTTCTATGGCAGTTCAATACCCCTCCCCATTTGGAAGGGGGAGGGGGGCTCCCATACAAATAAAAAGCAAATTTCTTCATAACTCGGGAACTAATCAAGTGAATAAAACCACTTTTAGCAAATGGGGGTTTTTGGAAACTAGATTTCTATATACATAAAAATAGATTTCTGTCTGCCTGTCTGTCTGTCAGACCCTTATCGACTCGGACAGTTCTGAACCGACCAACGTGAACATTTATATGAAGGGGTTTTTGGGGCTGGGGAAGGTTCTTATGATTGTTTGAGACCCCTACTCTCTCAGGAAGGGGGGCTCACATGAGAAACAAATTTCTTCATAACTCGAGAACTAATCAAGCAAATCGAATCAAATTTGGCATGTGGGGGGTTTTGAAGGCAAGAATGTTTCTATGGTGGTGTCAAACAAATGAAACTCAAATTTTAATTAAAATTGAAGAGCCCAGTGTGATGGTTCGAGAACTAATCAAGCAAATGGAACCAAATTTGGCATGTGAGGGGTTTTGAAGGCAATGATTGTATGGTGGTTTGAGAAACCACCCCCCTCTGGAAGGGGGGGCTCCCATACTAATGAAACACAAATTTCTACCAAAAATGAGAATTATCTAGGTTACTTAAACACAAAACGTGTGTTTCTCGGGTAAGAAGCATATTTTGATAGAAGTTTGAACCCCTGCTTATTCAAAAAAAAAAACTCATTCCGAAAAAAAAACCATAAACGTGCCAGTTATATTAAATTTTCCTTCAATTAGTTGCAAGCGTAGCAGCGCACGCATCGGGTTCAGCTAGTTCAGTTTTAACAAATCACCATTTGTTCGGCAATCGTCATCCAGCAGTCCCGATATAAATCCTTTGGATTATTTTGTTCAGGGCATCGTCAAGCGGAATCACTTAAACCTTTAATCAAATAATTTACAATGTGACGGTACGGAGACAACCTTTAAACACGAAGTTTACCTTGAGTCTAATTTTATTTACAATCAAATTCTAGCTTACATTCATGAGATGCTACTTCGTCCATAGGTAATTGTTTAAATAAAATTAACCTAATGATGAGTTCCCTGGATATATTATCTTAAACAACCTTCACGGGTTGTGCTTTTGAGGTGCTAGTTCACTAATCGAACCAATTGTGGTTCGACAGGACTGTGTGGTTATGAATTTATCTCGATTCAATAAGTAGAAAAACTTTTCAAATCACAGCATGTGCCTGGTGCTCAATTGAGTAAAAATTGATTAAATTAATAAAATTAAAACAAATTGAATTAATTTATTGCAACAAATATCACAATAAATCTCCAAACTTCTTGAAAACTTATCTTGTTAACGTATCGCATAACTGATTTAATTTGCTAAGCCAGGAAGCCCATTAACCTAGAAAGTGTTCGTACAATTTATTCACGGCTCAATCAACACGGTTTTTCATTGGCATTTTATACGTCATCCTCCGAACGATCTCCCATAGCATAAACAAGTCGAAACTGTGCAGTGCCGCTCTTCAGCAGCGGGGGGGCGGGGGGGGGGGGGGGGGGGGGGGGGGGGGGGGGGGGGGAGATACAGCCCTGGCGATAAAAAAAAACTTCTTCCAAACGTCCTTTTATGTACACATTCCCGATCGGTAGAATCTGCTCTCTCGCACAGCATCTCATAATTAAGCTAAGTGTGGAAGCCAAAGTAAGGCGGTCATCCAACCGTTTTTCAACTAGCTGATCAAGTTCACACCTCCAACCCACCAAAGAACACTCTGAAAACCAGGGGGTAATACTGGAGCAATCATGGCCTACAAGTGTTTCAAGTGTCGCTTACCTCTTGAAGAGCTTCTCACATTTCCTTCTCAGTAATTAGCATGGGAGCTTCGAGGAATTCCTGCCACAAGTGCCGTCTCAGAACCGGGTTTGGCACGGTTGTTGCTGTGAGCCGTAATGGTAGCCTGTGTCCCGTGCAAGGTGACGAAAGATCGCCGATAATCGATCGTTGTACGATAGCTGCTTCCCAATCTTTTACCGTTCTACACCACACCACCGTAATAACCGCATAATATGGTTTACCTTTTTTGCACCCATCAAGCATCATCATGTTAGTGAGCAAGTTCACAAAGTTTAGCAGACGCGCTCGCTCGGCGGGATCATCAAGAGGGATCTTGCCGACCGAGGACGCGTTGGCTAGACCCACTACTGGGTTCGGCCGGCAAAGAGCATGAAAGCGGACAAGGTGCGAAATCATCTTTTCTTTATCATGGCTTTTCATTCTCCCTTTGCACCGTTGTACGCTTTGTGGCCCATTTAGTTCTGGAACAACCATGTTTGATTCTTACAGCGTTCCTAGTGGTCGGAGTTGTAAACTATGACATCTTATGTGTTTCCTATAACAATAACAACATCCAAAGTTTTTTTTTTCGCGGTGCAGTTCGAGCGTGTTTCCGAGAAATACAAAATGGCAGAAGAAAGAAGAAAAATAATTGTGCTAAATGGTGTTGGAAAACCCTTCGTAGTCTGGGCCAAAACTTGCTAAATTGTTAACGGTTTTCCCCGAAATACCATGTAGCGTGTTTTGAAAAAGTACAGAGAAACTTTGTCGACGGATTGCAAGTCTAAAAACAAGCGTCAGGCAGGTACTGTCAGCCGTCAACTGCGGAACAAGGAAGTCATCAAGAACATTAAGGCAAACCTTCAACATCTCAGACAGCGATTTGGCTCAAAAGTTTCGCGCCGCACGCAATGTCGTACAGCAGATTCGTCTCCGGGAAGGCTTCAAGTCATACCGTGCCTATAGACAACCAAATAGGGATCAAAAGCAGAACAATGTGGCCAGAATGTACAGAACTGCATGTCTCCAAAAGCGAACATTGCCATTCAACAGATTCCATAATGAACCTGTCAAGTTTTGGCCAGATCTTGCAAGCAGTCATTACTGTAAAACAGTGCTACAGTGGTATGAAACCAACGGGATTCAGTTTATACCGAAAGAACTCAACCCACCAAACTGTCCCCAGCTCAGAACGATAGAGAGATGTTGGGCTATTATAAAGAGAAAGCTGAAGGTGAATGGCAGTGTCATCAAAAGCATCAATGAATTGAGAACCAAGTGGAATAAGATTGCCAAAACGATAGATGAAAATAATGTGCGCCAGTTGATGAAACGTATCCCGGGAAAAGTCCGCAAATTTCTTTGAAATCGAGATGATTTTTTTTTTTTGTATTTTCCCTGTAAAGTTCACATAGAGTCGAACATTTAAGTTGAAACAGAATACGATTTTGCTAATGTGTATCCGAAATATGCGCTATAGTCTATGTATGTATCCCTCCAGGACTACGGATATCGGGAATTGCATGAGGGAACACCAGTTTCTTTCACCTAACCGTTTCTGCAGAATTACCGTGAACATAACCTGAAGAGAGGAGTTGGCAAATTTTCCCTCGTTTGGGTGTTATGTTGAGTGGTCTCTGCTAACATCTTACTCTTTGACAACAGTTGTTTAGGCACCTAGTTTAGGTGTTGTATATGTATCTTGCTCTCCCTCGCCATACGTTTTAGTCGGTCAAGTTTTTAGGCTTTCAAACGTCTAACTTTCAGCAGCACTTGTCAACATGTACCGTCGCACAAGTTAAGATCGGCGCCTTGATACAGTTCCTAGAAATTATTCATTTATACCAGTTCTCTGTGTACTCCGAAATCAACCAAAGACTGGCACGGAAATCACTAAGTTCCTCCTTTCAATAGTATGGTGGGTCTGTTTCTTGGTGTGTTATGTTCTGGTTATATCACAGGTTTCATCCACCATTTGCTCGTCGAGGTTTATGTTTTCTACAATGAGCAAAACAACAATAGCTTCACCGTGTTTTTAACAGTATTTTCAGAATTGCCGTACCGGTTATGCTCAATTAAGTTTTGAATTTATTATGTTGGTAATATTGTGTAACATTGAAGTAAAAAAAAATAGCACCACCCTAGCTTTGAATGTAATTAATATTTTTTTCTTTTAAAATACAACTTCAAATGCATGTTGCAAGTTGTAATAATTTGTTCCTGATGAGTGTGAGCTTTTTTAGTGGAATACCTGTAACTAGAAAAGAAAGATTATTCATTTCCATTTAATTCCAACTACCTTTATTGGTCATCTTGACAATCATGCGTATTTCGTCTACAATGTACAGACTTCTACAATGTACAGACTGAAGAAGTCTGCACATTGTAGACGATATACGCGTATCTGTCAAGATAAGAATAAAGGTAGTTGGAATTAAATGGAAATTACTAATCTTTCGATAATTCGGTAATAAGATGCGTCACTCGACCCATCGCTGCTGGATTTAAAAATCAAATAATGCCTTTTCGCCACACTTTGAATACAATTCCGATATGAATTTCTGCCAATTTCTGCCATTTCTGCCGAAAATTGTATTTCGACGGTTTTTCTTTTTTCTTCTTGACACTTGAGTTGCACTTCCAATATTTTGGATATGAACTATTTAACGAAAAATCTGCTGTCAGTTTCTAAACAATTATTTTAATTCTTGAGACAAAAAGTGAGAGGAAAATGTGAAATATCTGTCTTCTATAACAACGGCCTTTTTTTTCAGTGGTAAGGGTGTAGTAGTGATATGATCATTTAATTAAAAGCTCCTCTAGCTACTAACAGAACTACTGCATTATAAAAAAAAACCGTTCACAGTAAGCCAAACGGGATTCCTTAGCAGCATAATTTCATTCTGACGCTGACGGGTCTAATTTGATAACCGATGTCCATACCTTTACACGAATTCCGATTCTTTCTGTATTTGCGCGACCATCTTCCACACATATCATGCTACTATACGCACTGGGTGTGAGCCGAAACAATTTCAGTGTTTCCCGAACCGATTTTAATAGAGAAAGGTAACGTCTCGTTAAGCCGTTGCAGTTTACCGTCGACAGCTTGCACCGGTTTTCCAGAAAGGGTACAAAATAATGTCTAAAGAGTTAATAATGGAATTTTGAAATTATAGTTGATTTTATAATTTTATAATCTAACAATCTTTCATGTTTTTTTCAGTCTATTCTGCACAGATTAAAAATATGAATTTTAACAGACGCGTGAAGTCTCCCCTTGTTCAATTGCAAGTCAAGGCTATCGCATGTAAACAACGAAATTGTTTGCAATCTTTCATACAACAGGCCTATTTTGTGCGATATCTGACTAAAATTGACATGTAATATCCCGTAAATAAGTGCATAAGAAAACAAAAAAAAAAAAGAGATTCCTTCAAACCGAGAGGTTTTTCTTTATTTTTGCTATACTTCAAATATCCCCAAAAAATCACGAGCCCAGGTTACAACGCTTTTAAACGTGTTCTGATGTGATGTAATAGGAAGCCAACACCAGTGCAGGACGTGCCTTGGCGTACAGTTCCTCCTAATGGCAAGATCAAACTTTACATTCCTGTAACCCTCACAATTCCGTTGTATGGAAGGTCAAAAACGGGGTGTGGACCCGTAAGCAGAAGCACATCTCCTTCTAACAAAATGCTCTTATCACAGGAAAGGAACAGTGAGTAATACACGCTACACAGATAAAAAAAAATTGAATTTTCTGCGTTATCTAATGCACATAAAGGGAATGCTAGATTTGGCAGAAAATAATGGGATATTTCATGTAAAGTTAAGCCAGATAACGCCTAAATCCAGCCTGTTGTATGAAAGATTGCAAACATTGTTGTATGGCACATGGAAGATTGCAAAGAATTTCGTTGTATACGCCTCCTTTAGCTTGGAATTCGACGAAGGTAAATTTGACGTGCCTGTTAAAATTCATTATTTTTTTCTGTGCAGTCATATTTTGTAAACACATATATTATATTCCTGGTGCAGTTGAAAACCGGAATACAGCAGTCGCGCCAATCGATTTTACTCCCGTTCCATAAGTCCAAACAATGGCGCATCTAGTGCGCTTTATGGCGCATCTGATGCGCTATACAGCGCACTAGATGCGCCACTGTTTGAATTCATAGAACGGGAGTAAAATCGATTGGCGCGACTGCTATATTCCGGTTTTCAACTGCACCAGGAATATTCTATTACGTACATTACATACATATGTACATACACAGAAAAAAATAATGAATTTTAACAAGCGCGTAAAATTTCCCCTCGTTTAATTTCCAGCCAAAGGAGGCGTAAACAACGAAATTGGTTGCAATCTCTCATGTGCCATGCAACAATGTTTGCATTCTTTCATACAACAGGCTAGATTCAGGCGTTATTAGGCTGAAATTTACATGAAATATCGCATTATTTTCTGCCAAATCTAGCATTCCCTTTTTGTGCATTAGATCACGAAGAAAATTCAATGTTCCTTTTTATCTGTGTGCAGCGACTGGATTGTTACTACAAAATTAAAATTGGATGTACATTAACTTCTTAATAATCCTGGAAAATCTGAAAAGCAGAGAAGCCTTTCAAGCCTTTCAAAATTTCAATGAAAATATGTTTTTTTTTAGAATCAACTGACTATTTTATAGGTCGAAGAAAGCAGTTTTAGTGATCGAAGAGCCTGATTCCATGATTTCTGAAATAAATGGAATATCTCATCATAATACATCTGAACACATATATTTAAATACAAACCTATACTGCATTAAGCCACATTCCAGGTTTTTAGGGAATAATAGTTAAAGTTCAGAAATAGAATTTTAATGAAAATGTTATGCTGAAATGCTGAAAAACAAATTGAGCATTACAAGCATTAAATGATCATGCTGCATAAAGGAAATGCTAGATTTTACAAAAATTAATGGGATATTTCAAGCTGAACAATGCATTAGGTCCTAAGTAACATTGGGAGACTCTCTTTGTCAACTTTCTCTTTAGATTTCTACGACTATATTAAAACAGTTAACAGTTAGTTATTAACAGTTTGAAGAATTCATCTCTTTGGGTACAAATTCGACTCTGTTGGCTTTATACCAGGCTACCGTGTCCATCAAGTAATGCACTGAAATCAGGCCAAAAACACTACTGGATTATTATGTTTCCGGATCATGAGGAGCAGACACCGCTCCAAGCATTCCCGAACGTATACATCAGCAGTCATCGTATGAGTTGTTACAAACGGATCTGAAAGCATTCCACACTCACAAATTGCTTGTCAAACCATTGCTTTTTCCGAATTTTTCATTAAAAATTGACATATCTACATCGTCAAGAGTTTGACTCGCACGGACCATGTTGAACTGGTCACCCGAAAGCGTCTTATAATCAAATTTCACGTAGGTTTTATCATCCATAATCACACATGTCGTATAATTTACGACAAACTTAAAGACTAGACTCGGAAAAAATGAGACACACAAAAATGATCACCAATAATTCATTTTAAATCGGATAATTCTCTAATTTTACAATCTACTTGGTTTGACAGATGCTGCTTGTTTTGGCTTCTTCTGCTTCTTGAAAGTCCTAAGTCTATTTTGTATCTTTGCTCGGTCGACGTTACTCATCGAAGTTTCCAGCTGCCACATCTTGAACGGAAGTACCCTTTTTACGGGCGAAAGCTTGCGTGATTTTCCGGTCCAGGTTTGGTCCACAGGGTCCGGTTTAAAGGGTTTCGGATTAGCCAGGAAAAACACGCAACACGTGGTTTCATTAATAATGAGAAAAAACGTGTAATAATTTCTGATTGTTTACATTGAAAGAAAGGGAACGATGGCTGCCGAATGACAGCTTTGCTATGCTCAGTGCCGTAGCTCAGAATTGGAGGCGCAACGAGTGCAGTGGTTGCCAACCCAACACCCCTGCTCAACCACAGCAGGTCTAAAAGCCTTTCTTGGAGCGCAACCCCTTGAAGGTGGCCGCTGAAAGACCCTTGGTCATCACAACAGCCTGCTGCTCGGACGAACGCACGAACTCGATATGAATCAAACCTTGCTGGACCAAATCACAAAGGAAGTGAAACTTCGTACCCACGTGCTTTAGCCGTTTACAGCCCCGTCCATCCTCAGCGATCCTGATCGTAGACTGGTTGTCTTCATAGACCGGAAAAAGAGTGCAACCGTTGGTTGCTTCCTGGTTACCCAGCCAACAGTGCAACCATGTATCTTGAAGGTTCGTCCCGTCACCGATCGCCGGTCCGCCAGATCGTTTGTCCAATCGGCATCGGAATAGATCTCCATCAGCGGCGCATTCTCATCCAACTTGTACACCAGTCCTACGTCTAGCGTACCTTTGATGTACCGCAACATCCGCTTCAGGTGAACCCAGTGCTTATCGGTCGGGCACGACTGGAACTGACTGAAGTAGTTCGTAGCCGCTGCCAAATCTGGCCTGGTCGTGAGGGATGCGTATCAGACAGACAACCAACTCACGATATGGCTTCGATGTCCGTTGGTGTCCATTTCCTTCCTTCAGCCGCAAACGGTTCTCTATCGGTGTCGAAACCGGCTTACACTCCGTCACCCCGAAGCGTTCCAGTAGCCCCTCGAAGTATCCACGCTGGCTTATCTTCAACACGCCTGCCTCAATATCACGGTCGACGCACATCCCGAGAAACTGACGTACCTCACTATCATCGGTCTTTTCAAACTCCGCAGCAAGTCTCCTCTTCACCGCCTGCAGAATCTTCAGCGACGAACCGATCAGCAGAATATCGTCGACATAAAGCATAAAAATCAACATTTCCTTGCCTAAGCCGCACGTGTAGAGACACTGATCATTTTTGCTCCGAACAAAGCCAAGTTTCTCCATGAAACCATGGAATCTCTCATTCCAGGTTCGAGACGCTTGGTTCAGTGCATAGATCGTCCATAGATAGAAACCCTTCCGGCTGCGTCATGTACACTCGTGAGCTTGGCGCCTAAGAACGCAGTTTTGACGTTCATCTGATGAACAAGCAACCGCTCTCGGTTGGCCAACGCCAGTACCGCTCGAAGGGTGTCAAGCTTCACCACCGGGGAATACGTCTCTGTGAAATCAAAACCCTGCTTCTGGGAAAAACCCCTCACAACAAGCCTCGCCTTGTATTTGTCTGGCTTTCCCGGTCCACCGCACTTCACCTTAAACACCCATTTACAGGTGACGGCCGATCGTCCTTCCGGAAGCTTTACCAGAGACCACGTTTCATTCCACGTCAACGAATTCAACTCGTCGTCGACAGCGGCTTTCCACATCTCCCAGTCATCTCGCTTCTTCAATTCGTCGATCGAGCTCGGGATGTCCTCCATGAAATTCATCGCGCTAAGGGCGAAACCAGCGTACTCCATGTCAAAGTCCTGATGCTTCCGAAACTGCCTCCACATTTTCTGACTCTTCATTCTCTTTTGGACTGGCATATTCATCCTCCGACGGATCATCGGTCTCATCAACTTTGCTTTAGTCTTCTTCAGGCTTCGCATTCACAGTTGACACTTCTATGAACTGATCCGCAGGCTTCCGCTCGACGCAACCAGTCTCGATGAAGTCCACATCTTCTTCGCGGGATTCCAGATACGATACCCGTTGTGAGAATACCCGACAAAAATACAAATCCAGGCTTTGGCTTCAAGTTTTCCTCTCAGCTCCTGCGGCACGTGAACAAAAACCCGGCTTCCAAAGACCCGGATATTCGCTACATTGGGAAGGTCGTCATTACGTTAATAACGTCACGCAGTAAGGTGTGGGGGGGGGGGGGGGGTTGAAAAAACGTGACAATCCATACAACAATTTTTGAAGGTCCATACAAAAAAACGTGACAAGGGGAGGGGGGTTATAAAAAGTCACTTTTTGCGTGACATAATTAATGGACGTACCCATTTGGCTTCCGCGACTCTCACAGGTGTTTGATTCGGCTCGATTGCAGCAGTCGGACTTCTGTTCGTCAGGAAGGCTGCCGTCTCCAAAGCCTGTCCCCAGTACCGCTTGTCGATACCCGAATCCGCCAACATCGCTCTGGCCTTCTCAACAAGCGTTCTTTTTAAACGCTCGCTAACCCCGTTCTGTTCGGGGGTGTACGGTACGGTCCACTCCATCTAGATCCCTCTGGCCTTACAGAACTTCCTGAACCACTCACTCGAATATTCACCTCCGTTATCGCACCGGAGACGCAAAATCTTCAGCCCAAACTTCGCCGTAACAAGAGCTTCATATTCGACGGAACACTGCATCACCTCGTCCTTAGACGAAATCAGGTAAACCATCGCAAAATGGCTCCAATCGTCCGTGAACGTGACGTAGTACTTTTTCCCGAATAGTCCTTCCGGCGTCACAGGGCTACACACATCGGTGTGTACGAGCTCAAGCACTCGCGACGTACGCTTTCCTTCGCGCGACGAGAACGGTTTCTTCGTGTGCTTCCCGACGAGAAACGATTCACACGAGATTACACTTTTTTCCCCATCGGTATTCACTGATAGTCCCAAAACTATTCCGTTTCTCATCAAACACTTCAAACTCTTTTCGTTGAGATGTCCGAACCGTCGATGCCAAAGTTCGATATTCTTTTGGATCCGGCCACACGACATTAACGAGAAATTGTCCGTACTATTCCTCACCGAGTAAAAGTCAAGTTCGTATAGTTTATTACGCACCGATCCACTCGCGACGATTTTGGATCCACGATAAATTTCCGCTTTACCGCACTCAAACACTACGCGCATTCCAGCCTGCTCCACTTTCAGCACTGAGAACAGGTTACAGCGCAATTTCGGTACATACAGTGCGTCTTTGATGGTACAATCAATCAACTTGCCATTTACGATGAATACTACCTGTATCGTACCGGAGTGCCCCACAACGATTGTTTCGCCATCCTTAGCAACTTCAATTTCGATGGGCTTCTGTAAGCGACGTAGTTCGCTGAAAAGCTTCCGGTCACGCACCAGATGCTCCGTTGCGCCAGAGTCGATGAACCATCTCGTCCGGTTTGACTCCTGCATTGCGGTACCGTCACTCACACCGACGAAACATACGCCTCCTCCGCTTCTTCGGTCACTCGAATCCGCAACGTGGGTTTTCGTGTTCGTTTCTCTCTGGTCGGGCTGCTTCTTCTTTTTCTCCGGACACACTGCCAACTTGTGGCCTTCCTTTTTGCAGCCAAAACATTTCAGCTGCTTCTTCGGATTGAAAAATGCTGCATCACTACCACTCGGTGCTGGTGAAAACTCCACACCTCGCCGTTTTGTTTCCTCGTCCAAGAGTCTGCACTTGACGAATTCGATCGACTAGTTTTCCTCGGGCATGGTCTCCAGTGCTGTGACCACCCCAGCGTAAGATGAACCAAGCGTCAGAAGGAGGTGACATACCACATCCAAATCGTCCAGCTGTGCACCGGTCGCACGATATTCTCGCACCAACTTGTCAAACTTCAAGAAGTGCTGCCTTCATACCGCATCGACAACATTTGCCGCTTGATGTGCATCCTGCTGGCAATGCTGTGGCGTTCGAAAACCCGGTGCAAGGCTTCCCAGATGTCCTTCAGTGATTTCTTCTCCTTGATATATTCCCGCTGCGAGTCGTGGATTCTTGAAATCAGCAACGATTTGCAGCGACGATCCTTCTTCATTTGGTCCTCCCGTGCTTTTGTCTTCCGAGTCTTTTACACAGTGGCGTCATTCGGATCCTCCTTCAGCTCCTCCACACCCGCCACATTTTCCTGTACGCACTCGGACAGTTCTCGCTCTTCGAGAAGCAGCTGCATGCGGAACCTCCATGCAGCGAAATTGGAGCCGTCGAAAAGTGGCAACAACACACGGTCCGAGGATTCTTCCGTCATTTTTGCAAATCACTCCCGATAACTACTTTTGCACAACGTTACCTGAGCCCATAACCTAAAGGGTTTTGGATTAGCCAGAAAAAACACGCAACACGTGGTTTAATTAATAATGAGAAAAAACGTATAATAACTTCTGATTGTTTACATTGAAAGAAAGGTAACGATGGTTGCCGAATGACAGTTTTGCTATGCACAGTGCCGTAGCTCAGAACTGGGGGCGCAACTAGTGCAGTGGTTTCCAACCCAACACGGTTTACGTCCAGATTTTTTCTTGTCCTGAAAAGAAAACTCCTCACCATACTTCCGAATCGCGATACGAACTGCTCCGATGCTCACACCTTCCATTTTCGCCAACTGACTGAGCCAAACGTTGGGAAAAGTGCACCATTTGTGAACGAACTGTTTGTGCTTTTGCGGGGAAATGGTTCGCATTTTCATGAAAAGTAAATGCACCGTCACTTGAGACTCACAGAGTTATAGATTAAAATGTAATCAATGATAAAGGGTGTACGGAATCAAATAGCGACACACACAAATATTCGGCAAAATTCACCCGTTCAACCAATCGTCTTCGAACTTTCAGGGAGTAAAATAAAACGTGTTATAAATATTTTCCTTTGTTTGTTTTATTCAAGTTCAATTCCATATCCAAATGCACGAACCTTCTTCTTTACACTACTCATAAGGTCCTGTACAACATTTGGGCCAACTTTTTTTTGCATGTCAATCCATTTTATCTTCATATCTTCCTCCGATTTTGGTGGCGACCCCGGCGTAGTGGTTAACATCCATACCTCTCACGCCAAAGTCACGAGTTCAAATCTCACCCCCGGACAAGTTACGAAAAACACCCAAAAGAGGTGTTTGAGTGACAACGACGGGAGATGAACCAGCCCAAGGTTGAAAATCTCGATAATACAGAAACAAAAAAAAAAATTCCTCCGATTTCACTTCTTTATGATGCTTCCGAAGTGCCTGCTTCATAATGGCCCAGTACTTTTCAATTGGCCGAAGTTCCGGTGCGTTCGAGGGGTTGAGATGCTTCGGCACGAAATTGACCTCCTTAGCCTTGTACCACTCCAAAACCTCTTTCGAGTAATGGCACGAGGCTAAATCCGGCTAGAAAATCGTAGGACCATCATATATTTTTTGGCAAACTTTGACATCTTCTGCTTTCTAACGTTCTCAGGGACATCAAATTTATGATGAGCAGTGAAAAACTGGAGCCCCGGAAGCTGCTTGAAGTCTGCTTTTACATACGTCTCATCATCCATAACGAGACAATGTGGTTTCGTCACCATCTGGGTGTAGCTTCCGTGCACGTGTTTTACCTACCGTATTCTGCCATTCATCGTGATTAGGCGCCTTTTGGACTTTGTACGTGTGTCGTCCTTCACGTTTTTTCGAATCTTGCACGAAAGTTTTGTTTAGGTTCAGTTTCTTCGCCACATCTCGAACTGAAGACACCGTAGAATGTACCATTCCCAGCTTCCTGCTGATAGCACGATGAGAAAGATCCGGATTTTCGAGGTACGTGCGCAAAATTTCTTTGCCCCGCTGCTGTTCTTCCGACTCCATCTTCGCAACGATTGCACATCTGCTAGTGAAACTTACACAGCGTAAACAAATACACATTGAACTAAATCCACCCATAGTTTCAATACAAAATACCCAACGGGTAAAAAGTTACAGCCATTTAAAAGTGGTACAATTTGATTCCGTACAACCTTTACACAGTTATGATCAGCTGTTTAAACGTCATATGGAAGCAACATTGGCGCATCAAAATCGTGATTAGACCAATAATATGGTGAATCAATGGTTAAATAGAGTGTGAAAACTATTTGCTTGATACAAGATTGCTAACCCAGATCTGGGGAAATCTGTTAAATGGAATTCTGTTAAAATTGAAAATATCCCATAATCAATTATACATCATTCATAAATAACAAAAATTCTAATCTTTAATTCAGCCTCCAGCAGATTGAAAAACGTTAGTAAATATGAGTCAATTATCTACGCATTTCGTACTACCAACCCAAGGGCCATCGTCCGGTTCTGACCCATATAGCCAAACTGGCCAACAGCGGTATAAAAAGGGAAAATAGCCTATTGGCACAGAAACCCAATGTTGATACCGTAGCCACGCTGTGCAAGCAGAGGTAACATCCCGTCGACAACGGCTGGGCGGAATGCTCTAGAGAGAACAAAGCGGATCTTTTAACATAAATTTTACTGCACCATAAATATTTCATTATTCATATCGGTTTCCTTTTTTAACCCTTCGGAGCAAGTACAAGTACTCTTGTCAGGCTCTCTTGCGGTGAAGGAGAACTTGACTTTCCTGTCTTAAGGTGCACGATGCGCGTACGTGTGCACATACGAAGGGCGACTAATAGAATAGCTGATTTATGACCACTTCGCAAGCGTATGACCATATCGCAGTTCTTGAGCTTTCGATTCGTCGTCGTCGCCGTCGAAGCCATCGTCTGTTTACCCGCAAGACCAAAAACCGCAAGTTAGTACACATTTTATTCAAATGTTGCAAACTACGAAGGTGACGTACCATCTCGTTACCGTCGACGTATGGCTTCTGTTTTACTTTCCTCGGTAGACATTCCGGTTCCTCCTTTTCTAGAGACAGTAGGCTATGGACAAGAGAAGCAAAATCAAATCACGAAACGTTTGGCGGTTCAATCATTTCTCGTCCGTCATCAGCGGAAAACGACAACAGACAACGGAGATGGAGAGGTACATGACTGATCTGGATGAAGGAGAAAACCACTTAAATCACATGATAGTCACATTTATTCGGAATAATATATTTCACTTTTGATTAGGCGAAAAGCCATATATGCCACGGCTGGATAGGGTTTCTATTCTCCATATGTTGACCAGTGTTGGCATGCTTAGGGTGGGCCTGGCATCGAATGAAAAGCAACAAAATCGTTTTTCTATGCAATTTAATAGAATTTCAAAATTCAAACATGTCAGCCCAAACATTGCTAACTGTGAAATGCTCAAGAAATTTGAAAAAGGTCAAATGTGCTTCACAAGAAAAACGACCAATCCCAAGAAAAAAAAAGACCGACATTTAGAATATTAATGTGTTACCCTACAAGTACGAATCTAGAAGTAATACGCGTTGAAAATAAGTGTTCGTTTAACCCGAATCCAAAACAAAACTCGATTGCTTTCTCGAAATGGCGAAATAAGTGATCTAGATTCTTCAATCGACAATTGGAGAGTAATTTGTTTCAGGTTTTTTTTCCAGGCATCATCAACATAAACATACATCGTAAAAAAAAGAGAGAACTGAATGTATGATAATCTAAAGTAAATGCACAAAGCAAATCATGTAAAAATCACAGCCTGACTATCCAGCGAATGTTTCACGCATAACATAATTAAAAAATGTATTCACCACATGTTGTTAAGCAGGAGTAAATATGCCTACCGCGAAAAAGAGCCAATCTACAGTTTAAGTGACAACACCCTTCAAAACCACGAAGCCCTACTAATAGAACCGCCCTGATGCCAACTTTTCCAGCGAAGCTTTAAATTTAAAGGCGAACCAGGCGCGAGCATAATCATTTTCTTCTCACCCCTATGAGATTGACTGTCATCGTCGTCGTCAGTCGAGCTGTTTTTCGCAAGAAAGTGAAACAAAAAGGCCACATGTGCTCATTACCGACATGTTAAGGCAAACCACTGCCACTACCAGCCACTACCAATTGCTGCTTATTATGAGATTCTCGCCTTCGGATGATGAGTAGAAAGGGAAATGCCATCAGTGACGTGATTTGTCGACATTTGCTTAAAGGTAATAAACGAATGGGAGAAATCACCGGCTTCGTCGCATTGACATTGTTTATCTCCATCATGCCACCGAACGCCCCATCACCCCCACGAGTCCACATTCGAGTGCTGTCTATTCTATAGAGAGCGAATTTGAACTTTCTAGAAAACATAATTCATATTGCGATGAATTTCAGTCGCCATCACCCCCTCTGGTACGAGCGATAAACGGATGTGGGTATGTCTTATCGAGGAGCATATGCGTTAGTAAGACCTTATAACAAAGAAAGGCTGCACTAATGGAAGACACTATTATACCTATACCTAAAGTAAAGGGTGGAGGCACCGAGCGGCTGATGCTTAGGAAATGGAAATTGTGCATTTTTAGCCGAGTGTGATTTCAGATGATGTGAGAAGGCGAATTAACAACCAAACAAAACCGAAAGCCATTCCACCTTCGCAATGTTGAGAACATGGTCCATGACACGACACGAGATGGCTCAACGACCTATAATTTTGTGACGTTCAACATGAGTCATATCAGGCTAATAATGGAAGGTAAAAGTTGACTCGTGTTTGATCTGAAGTGATTGAGCTTAGGGCTAGAAATATATTTTTATTATATAAATAATTATATAGAGATTTATGGAACTTGTATTCCACGTTCCCCCTTCGTTATGTGGGTTCTGGGGCTGGATTATTTTGTTTGTTCAATTAATTAGAAGACTTGCGAGATTTTCGAAACCAATGTTAACAATAAGATATTTTGACACATTACCGAGAAGTTTTCAAGCTAGAAAGAACGTTCCAACGTAACCGGGAGAGGTAGCTCATCGAATCTTGCGGTCCACTTCTTAGCATCTTGCTGTGAGGTATCAGAATGATACGAACCAATTGCCTGTCAATCTGCCAAATTTGGAAGACGTGTTCATTGAATTATCTCTAATTATAATATTACGCCCATTATATCACAAAACATTGCAATTGGTTGAGCGGGTTGGAGATAATGAAATCATTAGAATAGGATCAAATCAATTGAAGCATATAGTTGTCAGAAGCCATGAAATGTTTCTAGAGACTTTCATTTCACCAAATCCTTCAATCGTAATTATAGATGGATAAGAATAGATTGCTCTTTAACGTTTAACTTGATTGATACAGACAACAGTTCCAGTAGTAAAATGGTTTGTAGAATGTAGTTTTATAATTTCAAAGCGTTTTCCAAATGAAAAATCTGTTCCACACAATGTGAGTGCCCCCAACAGCATTTTTACAGTTGGTTTAAATGTGGAGAAATTGGCTCTCAAACGTAACTGTCAATTTATTTTGATTTCTCAATGAAAAACCACCATGACACTTTGTGAGTGGCCCCAACAACATCCTTGCTGATGGTTCAATTGAGACCAAATCAGCTCACAAGCGTTATTTTCAATTTACCTTCTTTTTTCAATGAAATATCACAATCACGTTTTGTGAGTAGTACCAATAGCAGCATCCTTACTGTTGGTTCAAATTGGTTCAAAGCGGTTATTTTTACTATTGATACAAACCGGTTCAAATCTGAAATCGGTCTAATAATAACTTACTACACGTCGCGAAAAATCATTATATTGTTTACCAAAACAAACCATGCTGCTAAAGCTTCTCTTTGACCCAAAATCCCAGTGTTTTCTCGAGGAAGTTTAGAGATTTTATTTTCGATACATTCCTTATAAATGGTTAGTTTTTTTTCCAGACTTTTTGGGCAATAGCAAACAGAGAAAGTTCTTGTGCGAAACAACGAACCAAACAAGGACTGATTTTAATAGCCGTATGCCACTCGAGGTTTCGTCTCAAATACGTTCAAAAATTTTGAACAACCCTAATGAGACCCGTTATAACGTGTACTTTGTTTATGAGTGCTATTTTTTGGTACTTGTTGCCAAGCAATGTAATGGTAATCTATCTGCTGTTTATTTTGATTTTGTTTTTTTTTACATAGCTGTAAACTATTAAAACTGGTGAGCGAAGTAATATTAGACAATTAAAAAGATGTATTCAAAAATTTCTATTGTTTGTGCTTTAATGTCTCTGTTCTTTGTACTATTAAAGACACCATTCATCTCGATCTTAATGGTTGGAAAAGAATTGTTGAAACATTTAAGGGCTATTCATAAACCACGTAGACTTTTTTTAGGGGAAGGGGGGGGGGGGTGTTACTGGTTTGACCAAAGTCTACGCTCCATACAGAATTTCAAAAATGCGGTCTGAGATTTTCAAAAATCAGTCTACGTGGTTTATGACTGGGCCCTTAGTATATGAACGTATCTAGCATCGTATATTTGACGCATTGAGTCTCTTCACTTAAAACTGTTTGTTCTGTCTGAATTTTTGAAACTTTTTGATTGCTGAAAATTCAAAAAAATCAATTTTTGTTGTCTTCTCATTTTATCTGTCTTATATGTCTTGATACATGATGGGCTGCAAAATGGTGTGTAGATAGCTGGGATGGAGCGTGCGTCCTCGCAACATCGCTATGGTCCTCACAAGTTCCTACCTCATGCTTCCACGGGTCAAGAGATGACAAAGACCGCCAGCTAAGGGTTGCGTACTTAGCTGGTAGTGCAGCCTGGGCACTGTTGTCCTTCTGACTTCAGCTAGATTGAGGAGGTGCGTTCCGAGCGTCTGTCTACCAAGGAGGTGCGGCTCAAACAGCGTCTGTCCTGGCATCCAGCGGTTGAGTAAGAAACGCAGTATCGCGTCAACTATACATTAGGTGGCAGCCGCACCAAGGCGAGGTAGGCAGCGTGACCCCGGTTAAGTAGCATGCTGAAATCTTACTCTGCATCGAAAAATGGAAGTATTCTTTATACGGTATATAATCTCAGATCATCCATAGAATTCCCGGGTATTGTGTAATGGGTTTGAATTGTTTTCTTCCCCCGTGGCTATGATAATGCAAGTCCGTCTACAATTGCAGCAGGATCAGCAGACATGCAGACATTACAAATATAATTGTTATTATCATTTTATATTATAACATCCCTTCACAATATTTTTTTATGCTATTTTCAGCTTCGCATTTGCATCGTTGTAAGTTTTGGCCCACCTAACTCACGTTATGTATTTGAAAAGATAGGATGGTTTTTACCTTTTTTAGAGAGAGGAATATATACGACAAATTCTACAAAAAAAATTCGTTTTGGATTTATTGAGTTTCCGTTTTTGGGCAGTAATCATACTCATATGAAATTTATTTGCCTAAATTTTCTTTGCTATTTTGCTAGGAGGCCAGGTGATCAATTTTATTTCATTATATCACGTTGGAATTTTCGCTATTTTAGAGTTTCAATCATCTAACATCGCAGCGGAAGAGGCAAATAGCGGCATTTAATTATTATATGTACATTATGTAGTATTTCTTTACAACATCGTATTATTTCCATCATATCATACCCTTCACATTTTCATACAAAAAACCTGATTTAGGCGGTATCTGGCTTAAACACGAAATATCCCTTCAATTTATGACATCTAGCATTCCATATATGTCCAGTATATAACGCAGAAAATTACAGCTGTGGTAGGCTTTTGAAAATTACGGAATCTGTGGTAGGCTTTTGCACTTATTGCTGAATGTATTTTTCATTTCCGGTTTGCAAATGGACTTTTTACCAATTCTGAGCTGAGCTGATTCATGCAGCGCTGTGTGCCATTTGGCTAGTGTTTGATTTTACATTCAATCTTTGTCATTACTTCATCATAACATACAATATCATTATATTTGGTAATATTATTTTATTGATTTTACTTCATAGATGATATAAACATTACTTATTGTTTTTTTTGCCCATTTATCTTAAACTCCCTTCCAGTTAAATCTTCCCATTCCTAACTCGGTAGCAATAACTATTAAATCAGCAAACATAAAAGCGGATTGCTGTTATAAAATCAGCATCAAGTAGCAAATAGTGACCATGGCAACAGTAAACTAAAATGTATAAATGTTAGTTTTGTAAAATTTCAATAGATTTAACAAACTTTTTCAGGATACCTCAAATCAAGATTTTGGTGAAATGCTGCTATCGCTGAAAACGAACGAAAACGTGCTTAAGCGCCACTTTAACACTTTACAACATTTCTTGCATTTCAGGATCAACCGAATGAATATCATATATAATAGATACGAGTGCTTGTAGTATTTTTCATTTACATATACATATATACACTATTATATAAATATTTCATGGGAATGGGAGGGACCATCAGGGCACCCGATTGAAGCACTCTGGATGGGGAGAGTGGGAATGCCAACTCCCCATTGCTAACAGTTTGTGAATAGAGGGCGGGCTCTTCTCCCCGCCCATTGGGGCATCCTCATGTTAGATAGCTTGCTCTTTTGACCAATTGTTCAGTCTTGTTGTTGGAAGGAGATTCTTTATATCCCTGTGGATACGTATAAGTGATGTTGCATATCGATCCACCCAACCCCTTTTTGGCCCTTCATACAACGGCATGATTAGGATAATCAGTGGTTATTAAAGCTTGATCAAGTCTAACAGAGGGGAGAGCCCATTGCTGTCGGACTTAGTTTCCGTGCTACAATGGGTGGTAGTACATATCATACATCATTGAATTAAAGGGTGTTCCGATCAAAATTTGGTCAAACAGTAATGTGTGTGAGTCGATCAAAGTTTTTATTAATAAGTCAAATTATTTTTCTTTTTCAAGCTTCAGTTAATACAGAATACAGGAGAAATATTCAGCTAAGCTTCCTTTTTACCGAATGCGAATTGCCGGGTATCTTTCATTTAACACCTGCCGTAAGATTTTGAACAGTCTCCTTGTCCACTTTATTCGCCGCAGAACGCCAGTTTGCCTTGAACTGTTTCTCGCTCACAACAGCTTTTTGAGTCTTCTTAAGGTTCCGCTTGACGATGACCCAATATTGTTCGATTAGGCGGAGCTCTGGCGTGTTGGGAGGGTTCTGTCCTTGAGCACCACTTGAACGTTGTTGGCAGCATACCACTCCATGGCCTTTTTCCGTAATGGCAAGATGCCAAATCCGGCCAAAATAGAACGGAACAATTGTGTCGCTTCAGGAAAGGCAGTAGACGTTTTTGTAGGCACTCGCTCAGATAAATTTCCTGGTTGACGATTCTGGTCGCAATGTAAACGTTACCCTTCAAGCCACAGGTACAGATGGTCTGCCACACCAGATATTTCTTCGCGAACTTTAACAGTTTAATGTGCTTGAAAATATCTGCCACCTTTCTCCGTCCGGTTGCCGTACAAAATTCCTGTCCAGGAAGCTGTTTAAAGTCTGCCTTGACGGAAGTTTCATCGTCCTGTACCACGCAATCAAACTTCGTCAGCATCGTCGTGTACAACTTTCGCGATCGTGCTTTGGCCGACGTGTTTTGTTTATCGTCGCGATATGGAGTCACCACTTTCCAGCTCCAGCTCGTTTTTTAGCTCTATCCACGGTTGAAGCCGCCACTCCCAGCTTTTTTGCGACATCTCGGACGGAGAGTTTGGGGTTCCACTCGAAACAGCGGGCAACTATTTTTGTTGTCGCTGTGGCCTCCGGCTTTCGATTTCCCCCGATCCAGCTTTCCTGGTCGTCGACAAACGTTCACCGAACACTTTTAATACGTTGGTAACAGTTGATTCAGCCACATTTAACAATTTCGCCAACTTGGCGTGAGAGTAGCTTGGATTTTTGCCAAGTTCTTTGAAAAAATCGGACTTTCGAGACATAAGTTTTGGGGACAGGGTTTGCACCGTTTTAATGTTCTTAAAACTTCAAATTTTAAAATGGCCGTGAGAAAAGTAAAGACTTTGAAGGGTCCCTTGAAAGGCGGGGTGGGATTTCCCAAAGTGAAACGCAGTAAAATGTTTTCTGTCTTCCACTAACTAAGGTGGATGGTTGGAAATAAGCGAATGAAATCTCGGGAATGATCTCTTATATGCAGCCGCCAAACGATTCTGAACTGCCGTCATGAGAATATCACCATGAAAATCTTACATGCGCATAGCATGTTACCAGTTACTGATACTTTTCTCCTTTCTCCTGTTCTCTTCTCTATTCCATGGCCACAAGTGGTGCCTTATGGCACATTGTGAGTCTCGAAATGTCAGCTCTTCAAAAGCAGAAACACCGATACAATACGGACCCTACATCAAGGGAAGGTTGAAGCACTTCAAGATCAACAAAACGATCATGATTAAGAAAAGGAAAAGATACAAAAGAGAACACTCAAAGAAAACACTCCTTACAAGGGGAGGAAATTCAACAAACAAAGGAGACAAGTCTTTAGCAAAAGGAACAATAGCGGACCAGCGAAATATGGTGAGACTCAACCAGTTTTAACATTTATATACAATATATACGCGCCAGGTTTGATTATTTTTTAACCTGGAAGTGTGATTACTTTGCCGTTATCCACATGAAAACGGTCATGTTTACATACGTGGCTTATTGCATGAGAAAATAACCTTAGAATGGGCGTGATTCCTCAGACATTCTGAAATGGGTTACTGGATCTGCAATAGAGCTAGCACTTCCTAATTCCCGGATTAAAGCTGCTTTTAATGGTCACATAAAAAAAAACTATTGCAAACAGATTTCTTCCATAATACCACTGCCGGCCGGTGGGTGTTAGATTGGACACACACAATACCATTTTGGTTGTCCGATGGTTGTCCGACATATCCACCAACATATCCACCAGATTTGACCACTTTACGTATACTGGGTTCGCAAAGGTGGAGCACAAGCTATTGGTACAACCTTCGCATTCGGACTCCATTCTCCTGCGCTCCACCAAAAATGTTTCTTAACACCCGTCGCTCAAAAACTCGAGTGTTCGCAAGTCTTTCTCAGGCGTCTCAGGCCCATAGGGAATAACCAGTCTTATTAGCGTTTTGTACAGGATACACTTCGTACGCGATCTAAGTCTGTTTGACCGCAGTTGCTTGTAGAGCTCGTAGTAGGCACGACTTCCACTGATAATAAACCTCTGGATCTTACAACTGTTATCCTTGTCCGTCTCACGACTGTTATCCTTGTGGATCAGTTGTGAATCGAGCGCGACATGTCGAAGGCCGCTCGTCTCAACCTTCCAGAGCAGTGTTGAACATGACAATCCACCTGATATCCTCACATAGCAGTGAATTTCACCCATCGTAGGCTTAATTAGTCGAGTCAGCTTCCCCGGAAAGCCATTTTTATCCATGATCAACGACAACTGTATCATATGCGGCTTAAAAGTAGACGATACGTATGGACTCTATATTCACGGCAATTTTGGAGGATCTGTCATAAAGTGAATATTTGGTCCGTTGTAAACTGTTTTTTGGTGAAGCAAGCCTTCCACGAATCTATTGGGTGGTGGTGACAGTCGCTGAAAGATGATTTAAAATAGCACTTCATAATTGGCATTAAGGACGGTGATCGCACGACCGGTTTTGCAGTCAGGTTTGTCGACCTTCTTGAAGATGGGACAGATAGCCAAATCCTTCCACTCCGCTGGCAGCTGTTCGATATTCCACATCCTGACTATAAGCTGATGAAGGCAATTGGCATACTAGTCCGGGCCCATCTTAATAGGTTCGTCTCCGAAACCAACCGATTTGTTGCTCTTCAGCTGCTTTATGGCATCCTTAACTTCACCTATCGTCGGAAATAGCACTTCTCCATCACTTGCACCATCGCCTTCGGCACTTCTTTTGTTGTCTTGGCCATCTGCCTGTACTCTATTCAGATGTTCATTGAAGTGCTACCTTCACCTTTCGGTTACGATATAATCCTCCGTCAAAATACGCCCATCCTCATCCCCACATACTTCAGCTCACGGCACGAAGTCTCTGCGGGAAGCGTTGAGTATTTTGTAGAACTTTTGCCTTCCACGTAAGCGGTGCAGCTGTTCCCACACTCCTACACGCTTCCTTTTTCTGGCGGCGCTTTTTCTCCCAATGTATTGGTTTTGCGGACACCGCTTCTGTCTGTATCGTTTCACACTCTGACAGGTAGTTTGACGCAACATAAGTGCCCGTACAACGATCTCCTCTTCCAACACTTGCTGACATTCCTCGTCAAACCATTCATTCTGTCGGTTTCGTTCCACGTAACCTAAGACGTTCTCCGCTACACCGCTGATAGCTGTTTTCACGATGTTCCAACAGTCCTCGAAAGGGGCTTCGTCGAGCTCGCTTTCTTCCGGCAGCGCATTCTCGAGTGATTACGCGTAGCCTGCAGCGATTTCAGGTTGCTTTAGTCACGCGAGATTGTACCGTGGCGGATGTCGGTTCTTAAAGTTGTTCACTACGGAGAGTTTTGGGCGTATCTTAACCGTCACTAGGTTATGGGTGTTCGCACCTCAATATGGTCTGACGTCGGTGATAAGTGAGAAGTTCCGACCGTCAAAGAAAACGTAGTCGATTTGTGATCCCGTTTAGTTTGGTGACCTCCAGGTGTACCGATGTAGAAGGCTGTGCTGGAAGAAGGTGCTATATTGTTCATCCCGAGTTTCCAATCGTTAGTCCTTATCCATAGCCTATGTCCATACCTATTGTTCCGGTTCGAATCTCTTTCTTGTGTATGTGTACCGTACGACACCGATTTCTAGCCAAAATCATCTGCTAACGGTTGATATGAATGAATTGTTGCCAAATGACTGTATTCACCGGAAAAGTGAAAAACAAAATCAAACCTTCAACAAATGCTTGAAGCAGTTTTCTGAAACTTCAAACTTGATAACTTACCCTGTGCTCAGGTGAACAAATGTTACAACCGGAGGCATAAAAATCATTGAGCAAACTAGGAAAATCAGCTATAACATCTTGCTGGAGGGTGAGTGGCGGTTAATCACACGTGAACAATTTTAAATCTAGTGAACCCGTCCGAAGTATCTTCCAGAGCCATCACTATTATCCGTTTTTGATGACGAATTTTTCACCTTGGTCATTCAGTACAGGCAGCTCCATCAGTATAATGAATTATCATCCCATTTGAATGCTGGACCACCATTTTGAAACGTGTTACAAAGATTGATGTTTAACACACATCAAATAGAGTGAGAAATAGATGCAGTAAATCCATGATTTTCCATAATGCCTTTATGATCTGGCTATGTTAACGCTAGGTAGCATAGATAAGATGTCAAAAAGATAGATTTTTCATTTTCACCGCTGGATCTCCTACTACAAGGCAGCAACTAACATCACCGACCAGTTTGAAAAACACTGACAAATGGATACTCTTCAGGAAAAGAGATAAACTTGGAAATGCTACTAATTTTTTGCGCACTATACTCTCACACATGGAGGATAAAGGCATGGATATACAAAACCGGAGACGGTGTAAGTCATGAAGTATCTTTGTGCTGTCATACAATGAACGAATTCAGGGACAACACACTAATTACGAAAGTCGTTTTCCCAGATTCCCAGGTTTTTTAACAAACAAATATGAGAAGAAGAAAATACCAGACGACTGCTCCTCCCATGACCCCTTTAGTTATTTGTGAACACATTAAAAGTGAAAACATTAGACCAGTAAGCTTAATTCTTTATTGGCTCTATTTTTTATCAATATAATCGACAAAAAAGATGTTGGAAAATGAGCTTAGATTTTTTAGACTAACTTGCCTTTCAAACTATCAATCAAATGAAACAATCAAAATTTACTCATTAGAAACCGCATTGTTTGTCGCAAGCCAGCCGTCTTTTCTCCTTGAAGTTACTCCTCACTTCAACGAGGTGGAGGTCTCCAAGATTTTAATTTATTACCTTCGAGCAAGCTTTATCTTCTGTGCACACCGCTAGATAAATCATGTCTTTCAGCGCAAAGTGTGAGACGGTTAAGAGTACAAAACTAGTCCAACCGGCAAAGTGCAATGTATTTTCCTATCACTCGTTCAAACAGTTGCAATAAATAAACATATTCCATCCGTTCCTGCAGCCCATTTGCAGACAGCACAAGCTCCCTGTAGCTCCAGGAGAATTCAATACTACTTCTAATTGCAAAGGTAATTAATAATGTTTGTATAGAAAACCACCGCGGTGCTTCTGTGCAGCAGGTGAAATTTGTCATGCCCTCAACGCTTATACTGGAGCGTTTTGCTCCATTTTTCGCAATCACGATTTTTACGAACAATTGAAGAAAATTAATATTCATTGGTTTAAAAAAACCGATCTGCTGATTTTCATATCAAACCACGGAATCTCGCGAGAATCAAGCGAAAGTGTTTTGATCGCGCTTTATCACTGCAAATATATACAATTTGATACACGATATGGAGTTAGAGAGCGTGAAATTGATCAAGCCGTCGCCGCGGTCGGAAAATCTGAACGGTAGAAGAAAAACAAAATCGAGAGTGTGGTATGGGAGATATAGCGAAAACAAAAAGTGTGCTAAAGTGTGTGCAGTCGTTCGTTCTGGACTCCCGGATGTGTGGTTATATGCTTAAATCGTGTGATATGGTGCCTGCCGGTCATAAACGGTAATAATAGCTGTCTGGTGGTGATGCCTGCGAAGGAACTGAATTGCGGCATGTTCGCTGATGGCACGAAGCACTGGTGGTCGGCGGCTATTTAGATGTACAACAATGTGTATATCAAAGCGCAATTTGCAGTAATTATTATCCTACTCCCAGAGAGCACCGATCGGATGAGGTAAACAGTTCTAATGGTTTCAAACTAGAACGGAATGTGATGAAAAATGGAGCACCATAATTAACGTGCAATGAATCAACTGTTGTATGCAACATAGAAACATTGTATTGAAAACTCTTAACGTTCATAAACCTAACCGTTGTAATTTCGAAAATGTATTCCAATCAATCAGAACAGAACATGATGGACCCGAATTACCCTTAGGATTACAAACAGAAGTGCATTAAAATAAAATATTGAATAGAAAGAATAATAATAGTATAATTATGTTCTTTAACTGATTTATAATAACATTGAAGAAAAACTTTATATGTTCAAATGTATTTAAGATATCACCATCTGCTTCATATATCTTATAAACATTTCTGGGGATTGGAAAAAAATGCATTAGTGTAGCAAATTTAAACGAATTGAATGGGAAAAGTTAAACTGTTCACATCTCGTGGATAGATGGCGACAATTTCACAGCGTTCCTTATTTAGCAACCTAATTTGTTGGTTTTATTTATGACCAATGCGTTGGTACAATAATGTTGCTACATGAAGATTCTTTACTATCCCCGTTCAAAGACTAGATATGGAATTGTTCTAGGGGATGTTCATGTTTCATGATCAAATCGAATGCTATGGAGATCCCAATGCAGTCAGATTTAATTCCTATTTAAAAAAAAAAGATCGTGCGTTTCGTAGTTGCTACTCCGTTTACTGAGTGTAGTGTGCACAGAGAACCATATAGATGGAGCTTGGGAGTAGCTTTACATCTTCAAGTACAAGGTCAATACCCAAATAGCACCGAAAACAAGTTTTATTTGTCACGTGTCATGCTGTAGATCTATAACAGTATGATGTGACTAGTGTTGTCATGAAGAAGTACGTTTCAAGCAATTCAAATCTAGATTCTTTTAGCACATTAATGATTTGTCATACATGTGCTCTATGTTTTTCAGTTAAAACATGTTTGTTTACGTCTGATATCTTGTTTGCGTATTATGTTTCATAAAGGTATCAACACAAGTCTTCCGTATTTCAAAAAAACAAACATGCGAAAAACGCCAAGCGTCATAACAAAATTAGTCAGGTTTGTTTTGTTAGAGTCATATTGAACGGGAAAAGATAGTTTTTGAACTTTGCTTTAGTTATGCTAGAATAATGAGAACGGGGGCGACCCTGGCGTAGTGGTTAACATCCATACCTCTCACGCCAAAGTCACGAGTTCAAAACTCACCCCGGACAAGTTACAAAAGTACCCAAAAATGTATTTGAGTGACTACGGCGGGAGATAATCAAGGAAATAAAAAAATAAAAAAATAGAATTATGAAATATTGAAAATTTCAGTTGCCATTTGCTTGTTGTATGATTGAACATTATGACTGATACCACGACACCGTGAAGTATCAACAAAACGTAGTCGCAATAAACCAATAATTAATTTGAACTTCTACCCCTGGCTTGAATTCTCTTATATTAAAGTGCAAGCATATTTATGTCCCCTATTTATTTAGTAAATAAGATGATGGTGAGGTTTAAGAGCATTCCATCTAATACATATCTCATGTGTCGAAATGATCGAGCGGTAAAAACACCGACCTAGAAAGCTTGGCGTTCATAGATTGAACCCCTGGTTCATGAATGCTTTTTTGTTGCCGGCAAAAAATTGTTCAACTGAGGTTTTAAAACTTTTGTTTTCGACCATTGTCAGACATAAATTATGTTTCGTAAGCTCCACCTTCTGCGCTATTTCTATTCTACAGTACAACCGGAAAAGGTTTTCCATCATCGGAGTGGCAACATAATCATTTGCCACATTGAAGCAAAAATGCAAAAGCAATGAAACATTTTGTGTTACTTGGGCTTTCCTGAAGCAACACAATTGTTTCGTTCTATTTTGGGCGGATTTGGCATCTTGCCATTACAGAAAAAAAAGCCATGGAGTGTTATGCTGCCAACAACGTTCAAGTGGTGCCCAAGAACAAGAACCTTCCCAACACGCCAGAGCTCCGCCCAATCGAACAATATTGGGCCATCGTCCAGCGGAACCTTAAGAAGACTCAAAAAGCGGTTGTGAGCGAGAAACAGTTCAAAGGCAAACTGGCGTTCTGCGGCGAATAAAGTGAACAAGGAGACTGTACAAAATCGTATGGCAGGTGTTAAACGGGGTCTATCGTCCATCGGCAATTCGCATTCAATAAAAAGGAAGCTTAGCTGAATATTTTTCCTGTATTCTGTATTAACTGAACTTGAAAAAGAATAGAATTTGCCGTATTAAAAAAAAAACTTTGATCGACTCACACACACTACTGTTTGACCAAATTTTGATCGGAACACCCTTCAGTCTACAGTATAATAAGTAACGCATAGTTGCGTTACGGAAAAATAGCTCAGTATATCATGAATATTGTTCATGGTGTATTTTCATAACATAAAAACACACTTTGTTCACGGAATCATGAATCATTTTACTCATTTCGAAGATTGGATTTGTTCCCGTGCATGATTAATTTAGTGAGACTCAATGAGCGAAAAGAGTTTGCAATGAATACTTTTCTAAACGATTTTATAGCGCACAGAGAGAGTGCCTTAGATGTTATGGTTAATCTTAACTTCTATGCCCTCAATCGTGTTTTGCTAAGAATGGACCTTCAAATAAATTATGCCCTGTTAAGACAAATATTGACAAATAAAACAATTGACAATATTTTCTTTTCAAGATTAGCAGATAATAGATAACGAATGTCTATGTTTAGGTATACATTGTAACTGAATAGGTCTACATTCGATTGACGACAACAACTAAAAAAACATTGAAGAATCTGCTTGCTCATTATTCTTAATCAGCCCTCGTCATCATCTTATCTCAAGCAACATTATAAGTTTTATCGAGATTTTAAAGCATTGTACCAGCCTCAATCATGTTGTACAGAAGCCCCATAAAACCAAACTTGTCACAAAAAGGATTCCCTCGAACATAAACAAATAGATTAGTTCTTTAACCAAATAATCTAATTTGCGTTTCATACAAGTTTCCCCCATCGCCTCCAATTGGTGAAACATGAAAATATATTTTCCCATAGTAAACAAAATAACCAAACCGGTTCAATTGGAATCCTCTGCGCGTGTACCATCATCGCAAACAACCTGTTAAACCGAGCGCTTGCTACTCGTGAGTTTCCTGTATCCCTATATTATTACTGCTCAATTATTCATCTTGAATCGAACGTAAACAGAACGAGCCCCTGCCGGGTAACATTAAATGATCGGTTCCATTTTGAGAATCGATTGTCCAGAATGGTCGAAAAAACACCAAATCGTAAATGTATTCCATTGCCCAAAATTACCGCTCGTTCTGTCCAGTATCAATGTCCTCTTAATGACTACATCAGGAAATGACAACCCTCTGCCACACCGAGATATGTGCAGATACGGTTAACATAAGTGAGGTGAGGTCAGTACCCGCTTTACGCATTTTCTCATAGCTTCCCGTTCTCGTACTCCACAGCCTGGCAGACGCGTATGGAATCGAACAAAAAACGGAGCAACAAAGGAAAAATACCCACCAATAAAAGTCAGAAAAGCATGAAAAAAAAAATCAAAAAATTGCGGTGAGAAACAAATGTCGGTCATAATTATCTGGAACAGAAACACCAAATTTATATCATAAATACCGAGATGCCTCGGGATCGATTCGGGTTCGAATGTATCCTCTCCTTCTCTGGGGATTCTTCGCAACTTAAGAGAGTGAACGATTGAAGTGTTGCTGGCACTTGGACTATGTAACATAAGTTGCAAGCTGCGAAAGAAGCTACAGATTGAGTTGATACTCGCAATTACATCGACGCATCAGATTCGTGTAGTATGATGGTACGGTACATACTCTATCGCCCATGCACTTGTGTTATGTACGCATATCATACCCTCGGGAGCAGGTCAGCACAGACCCGAGCCTCATCCATGGATGGTCGTCACGTCCGAGAGCATCCCACGGGAAAAGAAAAAAGAGTGCAAAGATGTACATTACAGCTAACTTCGATTGCGGGCAGTGTTGATCCGGGGAATCAAATCGGAAAAGTATGGATTAGCGTTTTTCGGTCATGGCCTTATCATACAGCGTTTAAAGAGGTTGATTTTAGGAAGACATTTAAAATGGTTTTTTTTTTTCATCATTTAAAGTTGAAACCAAAACCACAGCCTTCAACCATGGGGTAGCAAAACAGGTAGTAGTAATGTCGTGGGCTGCACACGCGCAATTACGCTCTGATAAACTGCATTTACGTAACATCGAAATACTTTACGATCATTCAACTCTCGTTCGTCGAGTCTACGGCCGGGCAACCGCAGAAGGATTGTGATGTGACACATTTTCTTCGGTGCACTCGCGCATTTAAGAAGATCATCATTGCCGCACTTATCATCGTAGTGGCACGACGGCTACTGGCTGGCGCAGTGCTTGGTCCAGGAAAAACGGGGCAGGTGCATTGATTGCAGTCATTTGGTGGTAGATCGTGCGGCGGTTTTCCATCTACTTCCACGGAACCGTTGTTTTGGACTTGTTTTTTTTTATTGGACCCGGGATTTGTTTTTGCCAATACATATGAAATGTGTTGTTGTTGATGTTGTTTTACCGGATGGTGTTTCGCGGCTTTGTTTGCATTTACTCCAATTTGTGACGATTGGCAGATAGCCGATGAGTTTCTGGTATCCGATTACTGTAGACAAATGATGAAGTCATGACAGTTCAATTAGGTTTTATGAACGTTGAGATCGATTAGACTGGAGCGGCCGAGCATATTGCTCATGGAGTTCTTCTTGCTGCCGTTTTGCATAACTGGTACATGCAATCATCTTTACGAGTTATGCAAGTAAATTTAATTTTAGAGGGGTCTTGATAGATGATTGATCTGTTTGAGATAGCGCCAGATTGTGTTGTGCTGTTATTTTACTATCATGTTGTGAACAAAAAATGTATATAATTTGTAATGTTTTTCATCACTTTTACGCTTAACACCCAATCGTAGGCACTTACCTTACAACAAAAATAAGTATTCGTTAAATTTGGCAGAATTTTATATTCCACGTGTTTGAAAATAGTTCACCATGGCATTCACCAAGACATTACCTATGAATCAAACATGACACAAGTTTACTACGAACAATCAACTTCAATTCTTTTCTCCACTCAAAGGCAAATTTTTCACTTTTCCGATGGTGAGAGGGCTTATCTCATGCTACAAGAATTTTAACAAGTAGTAAAAGAATCACATATTCTGCTCCTTTATTCCGCTGCCACGTTCTACGATGATTATTTCAAGGCACTAAAATCAGGTGTGATACTGACGGGATTCACTTTCAGATAACTTACTTTCAATGAAAGGGAAACGACAAAAAGTACACTTTTAATGTTAGTGACAACTCATGTTGTTATTTATTCATTTATTTTATGGAATGAATAATCAAAATACCTGATATAATTTCAGATCATCCATGGATTTCCCAAGTTTTGTATAGTAATGGTAAATCAATTTTAGCTTTCCGGTTCAAAAACGGAATATTTATTATCATTCTTGTATTCATTAATTATATATTTTTCTCATTATAATATTCATTTACTATATTTTTTATCATTATAATATTCATTCACTATATTTTGTATTTTATTATATGACATTTAATATATATTGGGAAGGGAGGGAGCATCAGGGTATCACTCAAGTTGGAATAAGACAATGGAGTTGTATGACAACCGGCGTCTAGGAGGGAATAAACAGTATCATTTTTTTTATCCTACCCATTCGATTGTGATGCTGAGAATTCTACTCCAACAGTTTCAGCGAGAGTGACGCGCCCTCTTTAACAAGCCATATTGCAGAAAGCTTAATAAGTATTGCGAATTGAGTTACTCGATTTGTGGATCGTATTGCTGGAAGGAGAATCTTATGTTCCCGCGGGTTTCGCGTAAGTGTCTCTGCTTACTGGTTCCCCCTCACCGTTTTGGGCTCGTCATGCAACGTTACTGTAAACACAAACTGCTAACTCAATTTAAGCTTGCTATTAAGTGGAGCTGACAAGGTCTTAGAAGGGATGGTGGCTACCTTACATACACACATGCACACATGTTTGCTTAAGCTAAATTGCCAAGAACAAATACGGGAAATCAGCAGGAACCAAACGACTGCTCACCGAATTGTTGGAATCAGAATATGAGGATTCAGATCACTTTTTTTGAGCTCAGACAATACTGAAGATAATCTAAGATTGTCAGACTTTGAAGGGTTTTCGAACAACGTAGAAGAATCTTTTCACGGATTCGAAAGTAACTAACTTGCAGATAAGCTCGAAATACATAAATCTCTAACCAGTCTAAAAGAACAATTTTTTATCAAGATGTATAAAAAAGTAAGTGTTCATTAATCATACGGCCAAAACTATAAAGTAGAGAATGTATCGAAAATAAGCTACCCACGGCCATTTTGCGTTGTACGCGTGTATTTGTGATGGTTTTAATGTGTTCATCATAGCATGTTGCGCGTTTAACTCTCATCTTTTCTGCTTACTTGTGTGCATGGATTAAATTTTTCGTTTTCAAAATGTCGCGCAATGAAAAGTGAAAATGCGTGAAAATTAAGGTTTTGTAGACATGGCTACGTGAAAAAGGTGTAACTAGGCGAAAATTGACGAAGCGCTTTGAAATTCATCACGCGCGTGTAAAGTCCATCATCACCAAGTTTGGGGAACACTGTTCATTGTATGAACTGCCAGGAAGAGGCAGAAAACCCGGATCTTCCAACCCTAAACTGGATATGAAAGTGGTAGCTCTAATTCGGAAGAACAAATCAATGTCGATACGTGATTTGGTCAATAAAATGAGAACCAGCGTCGGAATGATTCAACGTATAAAAAAACGGAACAACTTGAAGACCTACACGAAGTAGAAAATCGCCAAATAAAGTGCAGTTTAGAGGCAACGCGCAATAACAAAGGGCCGGAAATTATGTTCGCTAGTTTTGCAGCGACCGGATGCATTTATTTTGATGGACGACGAGACCCATGTCAAAGAACTCGAAAACCCTTCCTGGCCATTAAACTGCCGTCGTAGGGAAGGATGTAAGCGATGCAAACAGGTTGTTTCAAGTGGAGAAGTTTGGTCGAAAACTGCTGGTACGTCAAGCAATATGTTCCTGCGGTATGAAGTATACCATTTTTTACACTACCGGAACAAGAGGTTGCTGTTTTTATATCAGAACCATAGTACCCCTCCACTGTTTTGGCCGGATTTAGCTTCAGCGTATTACGCTAAAACAGCATATCTCAATTAGTTCACTGAAAAGGGGATAGATACCGTTAAGAAAGACATAAATCCGACAAATTGCCCACCTCAGCTTCGGCCCATCGAACGCTATTGGGCGATTGTGAGGAAGTTCTTGAAAGAGACTGGTAATGCAGCTGAGAATATGCAGGAGTTCAAAAAATTTGAGCTGCCGCGTCCAAAAGTTGTGATGAAATACTTGTCCGGAACTTGATGAAAAGTGTTCAGTCAAAAATTCGCAAAATCGTGAAAGAATAATATTAATTTCTCATCACAATGTTCAAGCTCAATCCCGTACAAAGGGAAAGTCCATCTACGCAAAGGCTATAGTTCTTTTCATGCCACACTGTAATCGGCCAGTACCCATTAATGGGTACATTATCAACCGAACTTAAGTGGGTTACCTCCTTTAATGGTTAAAACGATGGGTAAGAAGTCTGTACGTCAGTCTATCGGTTATTTTTTACCTATTCTTTCAAATGTTTGTTATTTGGGAAATGGATATGAAATACCCCGTGTTTAGTGATTTGTTTTTGTTGTGATATTGAATAATGAGCATTATCAAAAGATCGCGAATAATGTATTTGTATTTATATTTCTGTATTTATTCGTAACAACTACCTTTGACAATTGTTTGAACTGGTGTTCAGTTTATGAAATTCCTTTACATGGAATTTCTTTTCGGAAACATAACCCTAAATGAAAGCCCCGCATTTGAAAACTTGAAACAGCAATTCTTTAATGGTTTTTCACATGTTATATGATTATATTGTGAAATATACATAACATCAGTCAAATTGTGCTTCTCGAATAAATTTGTTAAAATGATGCGTCTAACAACCAACCTATCAAACTACCGGAAGCTCAGGTTTAAACTTATCAATGTTCCGCGCAAAGATACTCGGAAGTACGATTCTACTGATGAAATTGATTCATTTTATATTATTATATTAAATCATCAACGAACCTCTCAGTTTTTGGAAGCTTTCGATATCCAATTAAGCCTTCAGATCTTCCATATTCTACGCGTTTTCGTGGACTGGATTCCGACGCGAGTTTTTTTTTAATTTTTCGAGTACCAATGCTTTTTGAACTATATAAAAGCGAGCTATGAGAATGCCAAGATATTTTTACTCATTACTTGATAGAAAAATACTCATCTTTCGGTCTCTCATTGAAAATAAAAAAATGGTAGTTGATATGCATTATTTTGATTTTAAAAGTACCAATTTTTTTTACAGCTTCATATACTATCAAAAAATGGGTTCATTTTTACACATTAATGGGTATTGGCCGGTTACAGTGCAACAAGCAGCCAAAACTGACACTGAAACAGAAGCGAATGACACAAACAGGCGGTCGGAGGTTATATAGAGAGGTTTTCACGTGGTAGCCAGGATGGCTACTGATGGATTACGAAACTTATGTTAAGATGTACTGTTAGCCGCCTTCCGAGAAAAAGTTATATGTCTCGAGGAGATATCTTCAACACATTGTTTTTTTTTCCCCCCCCCCCCCCCCCCCCCGGGTTTTTTTCAATACGGTTTTGCTGATTCGGCTAACGGTTTACAGCTGCTGAACAAAACCTCTTGCTGTTGTTACAGATCAGTGTATGAACTCGGAGTTCTACATGGAAGAGTGCCTGGAAAAACGCATTCTACTATCTCTCATCTCAAAGTGCGCCCTGCGTCAAGTTTTAAGGAGTGTATCGAAAAGTAGTTATAAACATTCGATGCGTTATTACGCATAAACTACTGTATATATTTTTAGCGTGTAAGCGCCATTTGCTTTGTTTACATGTCAAAAATGATTATTCGGTTCATTCATTTCCGTTGATAAAGTTGTATTCAAAATGTCGCGAATTGAATTTGAGACTAAAAAAGAAAATTCTGCACACTTGGTGCACCGAAAAGGGTGTTACTTACAACCAGATTGCGAAAAGAGTAAATGTTCACCCGGCAAGTGTAAAACGCATCATCGAAAAGTTTGGTAAGGAGTGCTCCCTCAAGGATTTACCAAGAAGTGGCCGGAAACCCGGCTCCAGCAACCCCGATTTGGACCAAAAAGTTGTGGATTATATTCAACGGAACAAATCTGCCTCTACTCGCGATCTAGCCAAGAAGTTCAGGACCAGCATCGGAATGATTCAACGAATCAAGCGCAGGAATGACTTGAAGACGTACAAAAAGCAGAAAGTGCCCAAACAAACTCCGGAACAAAAGTCTCGTGCCAAAACCAGGGCTCGAAAGCTGTACAGCTGCATTTTTGGACAATGTCGACCAGTGCATTTTGATGGATGACGAAACATACGTTAAAGAAGATTCAAGAACGCGACTAAAATATATACTGGCACTAATTAATGAAAATTTAGCAATCAAAATTCATAAAATTACCGCTAAATTATTAAACACAGTGCCAACGAAAAAATAACGATTCGCACTAGAAAAACATAAAATAGCAATAAGAAATTGATAATTCATTTTCAATAATTCAAAAGTGATCGGTAAAACTTTCCAAAAAATAGCAATGGCAATTATTTTCAACGCAATAATAAACTGATAGTTTTCCGTCATAATAATAAGTTTTAGCACTATACATGTGACAAAAAAGTCTTTTAATTTTTTCAAAGCTTTCCAATCAAAACTTTCAAATTATTTTAATTTTTATTTTTTTATTTTTGGATTTTTTATTGCGGAATTTGTTTGGTTTTCAATTGGAAGATTTGAAAGTTTTGAAGACTTTTTGTCACATTTATGGCGCTAGAACTTATTATTATGACGGAAAACTATCAGTTTATTATTGCGTTTATACTAATTGCCATTGCTTTTGCAGAAAGTTTTACCGGTCACTTTGGAATTATTGAAAATGAATTATCTAGTTTTTGTTGCTATTTGCATATTTTTCTAGTGCGAATTGTTATTTTTTCGTTGGTCCATTGTTTAATAATGTAGTGGCGATTTTCCATATTTTCCGTGCTATTTTTTCCATTTTTATTGATGTTTTATTACCCTGCAAACCATTAACTATTTTAAAAATGAACACCATAGTCAGATATAGAATTTTCTGCTTCATCGATAATCATTGCAATCTGTTACATCGGTAAATCAAACGCATTATTTTACTATGCAAACGCTGTAGCCTCGGTATTTTTGTTTGATTGTTCAAACATAAAATGTCATCAGCAAAATGCTTTCATTATACTTTAAAGACTGTATTCGATGAAATTTGGACACACAAAATAGGTCACCAAAAATTTTCCTTGAGCCCGATTCTTTTCAAACTTTCTGGAAATAAAGTACTACTAAATGGTTAAGTTATGACATCATTGGTTTATTGAACCTCTTCTCCCAATCCAAATGCCCGCACCCTTGCCTTGATCCCTTTCAACAAATTTTGGGCAATGATAGGACCGACTTGCTTACTTACTTTTAACCACACTTTCTTTAGTTCAAGTTCATTTTCTATCAGTTTTGGAGTTTTTTGGCGAATTTCGACAGTTTCTTCTTTCGTACACTCTCCGGAACGGCCAACTTAGAGGTGGCGACGTAGTGTTCCTGTCCTGGCATTTGTTTGGTGTCGGCTTTAATGTAGGTCTCATTGTCCATCACAATGCAGAACGGTTTTGTGAGCCACTCCCTGTACAGTTTTCTTGCACGAGTTTTGGCCACCGAGTTCTATTTATCGCTCCGGTTCGGTGCTTTCTGGACCTTGTACACATGTAATCCAGAACGTTTCATTGTTTTCTGCACAAAACAAACTGAACTTTTCGCCTTTTTCGCAACATCCCTGATTGAAATGTTGGGATAACGCTTAAATTGGTTCAATACCATCCTGGCCTTCTCCGGATTTGATGTGCCACGTTTTTTGCCACTACCATTTTTCCGCTTGGTTGTCTTACGGTCCTTGAACGTTTTGATCACATGAGATACGGTTGAATGTGCGATTCCAAGCTGTTTTCCGATCCATCGATGAGAAGCGTTTGGGTTTTCGAAGTGAGTGCCCAAAATTTGTTGGCGCACTATTTCTTCATTCGAAGCCATCACTGAAATCACTCGACCGATTTTCACGAAACTCATTACACAATTGACACAACACAATGAAATACATTCAGTTAAAATTTCAATAATTTTTACCCACACGCTAAAAAGTTACGAACAATTGCGTGTGTCCAAATTTCATCGAATACAGTCTTTATCTTCTATCGTACCCAAACATGTTGCTGTTACTGTCGTGGTGGCAAAATATATGTTTTGCCTAGTAATAAAGTTGAAAGCGTCACCCGGTTATAGTCAAAAAATGTCCCCTCGGGCCTTATTACGGGTGTCATTTCACGGTGAAAACCTCACGTGCAAATAAAATGGGAATCACTGTCTTTAAAGCTCGATTCAAAGTAAATCTGGACGCACGGTTTAATACACCACCGCGACAAAACACGTTTGACAGGCATTTGCTGATGTTTTATTGTCATAGAAATTGATAAAAAGTTTTTCTCGACTGATAGATGCATCTCGAAATTACGGATCAGGGAATTTACGATAAAAAAATTGATTGTGCACAAACATCTAGAGAATCCTTCCTGGTCTTCCTCAAAAATAGCAAAAGTGTTAAAATTCCCAAAGTCGACGGTGGGTCTTGTAATCAAACGTTACAAGGATACTCTGAGTGTGGATAGAGCACATCGCATCTATCATTAAAGTGGCACTAGGGACAAAGAGCTGAGGAGAAAGGTGTTGAGGTACGTGAAATGCAACCCAGGTGTCTCTATACGTGATTTGACAAAGAAATGCGATTCCAACTTTTCCACCGTGCGTTACATCCTTTCAAGAGAAGGATATAAATCTGGTCGTGAGTATGTCCTTTCTAGGTATAAATTTTTGTTTTCTGAAACGTTTGCTCGGAAACTAATTATTTGTCAAGGAATCTGCAGTTGTGGCCTTAAAACCAAGGTTTTCATCACATCTCACACACTGACGTCGAAGGTTTACATTGAAGAGTATCTGAAAAAGCGGATTTTACGTTTCATTTGGCAACACAAGATCAACGTTATGTTTTGGCCGGATCTAGCCAGCTGCCACTACTCTAAGGAGGTACTAGAATGGTATGCTGCAAACAATGTTAATTTCGTCGCCAAAGAGATTAATCCTCCGAATTGCCCTGACTTCAGACCGATCAAAAAATATTGGACAATTGTAAGGCGAAAACTTTGAGGATGCGGTAAAGAAGTGACAAATGCTCAACAAATGCGTTTAAAGTGGAATAAGTTCGTCGGAACAGTGTCACCAGCGACTGTGCAGATCATGATGGCATCGATCACAAGTAAAGTGCGACAATTCATTCGAAACGGTAAAATGTAATAACTTGTCATAAATAATGTTTGAAAGCTGAAAAATATCCTTTTCTTTGGTTTTGATCAACCGTGTATGTTGTTTAATTCTGGAGTTATGATCACTTGAATGCGTCCAAATTTACTTTGAAACGTGCTTAATTACCTGTGTCACGGGTGAAGTTAGAACCAAAGTAAGCTCCTTCATTTTTATCTCTTTATTTATCACGCCTCATATAACCTAGAGAGATGAATCATGAATAAAATAAAAAATGTAATCGATCGTTGCATAATGGGCTGAGTCAAGGGACACATACCATACAACGTAAGTTTTATAGACAGTATTATGCAAATCATTTTGTCGTAGAAAACAAAGAATAGATCAGTGTTTATTATTATTATTTTGTTATCATTGTGAAAGAATTTTTTTCCCCAGTTATGTACATCTTTAATTTTAAATTTTCTTTATGAGTAACACAACAGCCCGTATAATCGAAAGTGCTTATTATGATATCATAATTATATATATATATTCTATTCTCGCGATGATTGAAATCAAAATATAGTTTCCCCACATTTACAACCCGAAGAGTTCCGGTATGACCTATAATCTAGTGTTACCTTATTTTTTAGCTGAGCCTTTTTAGGGAAAGCTTAGATGCATGTAAAAAGAACAGACCTAATAAGTAAAGCTACTACTTAATTCCGAAATTGCGCATAATATATTCCATCGATTGTCGGACGATCCATGTAAGCTCCACTCTAATTCGCCTAAAATTTGTACTGCTAATTCACCTATTTCAATAGATAACTAATAGCTCAGTGTTAGGTGCAAAAACAACACCACAAAAACGCCGGCTTGAGTTTTTACTTCCACCTATTTCTGTTCCGCGGAAAGACGGACTCATAAATAGGCTCGCATCAATCTCTCTTTATCTCTTAATCTTTTTCAGTTCCTATAAAGGTACTATTTTTGCAATGTTTTCAGTCTGTCGACTGAGTACAAAGATTGAAGACTATATAATTACCTATTTGCACCAATCGGCATTTTTGCTAATTTTGGAAATTACCGGACCATGTTTAGCTTCCTAATGTTTTGCGTTCATCAATTTCCGAAGCTGAGCTAGGTCGAGATATACCTCGCGTTTCCATTTGATTCCCGCCTGCCGACCTGCTAGATGCGGCCATTTGCGGTGTGTGAGAAACAAGCGTGAAACGGCAGCACTTTGGCCAATTGGAGCAACTGCCAGCAATTGACCTTTGACGTGCCTTCGAGGGAAATGATTGATGAAACGTGATTTACAGATACGGACATGGCTTGAAGAGGAACGGATGGACTTTTACTTTTTGCCATCAACAGTACCTACAATCGTCCGTTTTGTCTGGTGGATGCCGAGCGAACCAGCATAACAACGGTAACTACATAGTCGTGAGGATTGTTGTTGTGCTGCTGGAAGGCGTTTGATGGGTGTTGGTTTGGCTAGACTTTGCTCCTGGGTCAGCAGTACGACGATCGCTTTTTGAGATTCTTATTTTTGCCATCTTGCTTCTGCCGGTGTTGTTGTTAGAAGGTAGGTGTATGCTCAAGCTTTATGTAAAGGAGCGCTGATCAGGGCAAGCGGCAGATATCTGATGGGAAGTGCGCGATGAAAACGAAAGTGAAGTTCGATCAGTCAGGCGTAGTGTTTTGATACAGATACCGATACAGAAACGCAAGAGCCTTGTTTTAATTATATACTTTCCAAATCTCTAACTAGTCATGGACCGAGCTGATGAATGGATTTCTTCGGTGGTTGCTTGGTTGGGCTCTCCGGTGCTAATGCTAACGGTGATGCTGGTGGGATAATTGAATTTAGTGAAATTTCGATTTCGTTTCAGTCTAGCGTGAATTATAGCTTGTGTCGTGTTTGCATGAGCCGAATCACTTCCTGCTTGACGGTCCGAAACAGAGTAGGAAATGGACATTTTAAGGTATTGAGGCTTTTGCATTCGTTGATGGTGAACAGATTTCGTACATAAGGGCCTTAGTAATTAGCGTTAAGTAAGTGAAATGTGTAAATAGATGGGTTGTAAATCTTCGGTAATGAGAATACTTACCACTCGTTACTCAAGAGATTTTTACTTCGAAGTGGGTTGATGTTTTGAATTAATAAGAGGAGCAATTATAATAAATCCGTTCTATTAATTGAGTGTTATTCAATCCAATGTCCAATGTCCAAAATGAACGAGAATATTGCACATTTTGTGCAATTGGATAAATTTGCCGATAACTTGGTTCACCAGCTGAATTTATGAATATGGTGTATGATAAAATTGTAAATCTTGACAAATTATACAACTTTATCTAACAGTGCATTGCTCTAACTGATATATAGAAAGTGTTATATTCAAATGATATTCAACGATGAATATCATTTGAATATTCAGATATTGCGCTCTCACGTCTTAGATTTTACAATTAGAAAAATACATTGCAAACCAAATTTATGAAAATAATCAAGCACTACAATTTCTTCTTACGTGCTATTTTGAAAATCAGCTTCTGGAACGAGTTGTTATCAAATTCAGCCCATTGCGTGGAAATGAATATTTACAACACTGCTCCAAATATGCGAGTTTTAAATCGCTCGCTATTCTGTTCTGACTAGAAATGTTTATGTTTTTAAATTTATGCAAGCGTATGAGGGGTGGAAATTTTAGGTTTCAAATTAAGATCCGCCAAGTGTCCGATTTTCAAATCTGAAAGCTTACTGAATTCTATATTAAGAACAAGTAAACCTGAAACAGCTTTACTGTTGCCGAAACTGACATTCATTCGTGTTCCAACCACTTTCTCAATAAATCAAAGATCTATGTGTGTTGTGTTTCAATACAGAAATTGCATTCAATTTTGTCCTCGGTAAATTAACTGCCGCGATCACCAAATTGGTATAGAAAAAGTCTCAGCAACGATTTCGTCTGACACCAATGACATTTCAGTTGGTGGAAAAACATGCATGGCAACTTCGACCGAAAAACTCAATTTGTAAGATTTTTAGTCTTTCCGCATACATGTTGCACAGGCGGTACCATAACAACGCAAATTTTTTTCACGCCCGTTGAGCCTATTTAAGAAGTGCGACCCCCTAAAAAACATGACGAGGGTTGCAGTACCTCCACGCAACCAACCATCTATGGACAGTTCTACGACTAGGAGCAAATGATGGAGCTCGTGAAGGAACTGCACCGTTAACTACGTTCCTACCACCCGAAGTAGAAACAGCTCAAAGCCGCCACATCCATGACGATTTCGTTCATATTCAGGTATGGACCATCTGGAACAAAATCATTGAGCTTGGTAATTTCCTTAACAGGAAGGACATCGACATTGTTATCTTCACGGAGACGCTCCTCAAGCCTGAGCTTAGCGCCTCCATCCAAAGATACCGGATTGTGCGACTTGATCATTGTGGCTCTGATGGCGCAACAACATCAACAGCCACCTGCTTGACATCATCCAGCTGCAGTTTATCGAAGTTATTGGAGTTGGGATTGAATCTGACGTCGGCCCTATCATCGCGACCTATTGCCCCAAGCAAGCCGGCTCCGCTAATGCCAACGGTCCTATGAAACGATATTCACAAGCTAACTTGAAGACAGGGGCAATTTATCATCGCCGGCGACCTGAATACGAAACACCAATACGAGACCTGGAGGATCCCCCAGCGCAACCAAAACTGCACCAACCTATAGAAGGACCTGGAAAAGGGCCATTACACCGTCCTGGTCCCGGATACTCTCACCCAGTAGAGCAGATCCAGGGCCCACTCAGCGATCGCCATCTTTCTCACAGACATGGGGAACAATATTACACAGCTGTTCGTGCACCAGAAACTCAGCTCGGACCACTATCCAGTGGTGGCTGAAGTTTTCCCCTCGGTCAACCAGCATTGGATCACCAGTCGGAACTGCCATCGTGCCAGATGGGATTAGTTCCAATAGCACAACGACGACAGCGTCAATTTCAACGTTCACCTTGAGTTAGTTGATGACATCGTTTGGCAACTGTAGACCATCAAACAGGCGATCTCCCAGGCAACTTATTCCAGTAATAGATCAAGTGAGCATCTCTGTACCCATTGATAGACTCACAAGAGATTTGATACAATTTCGCAACGTCACCCGAAGGCAATGCCATAGAACTGGTCTACCTACCTTAAAATGTCATTGTAATCGAGTGACTAAAATTATCAAGGCCAAAATGCTGGACAACAGAAATAATGATATCTCCGACAAGATCCGCGCTTCCCACATTGTGCAAAGCCCTTTTTGAAAGTTGACTAAAATTTTAAAAACTAAGCCTAGGCCCATTCCACAGTGGATCCCATTAGACAGCAATGGCTCTAAGAATCACTTGATAACTCCTGCAGAGAAGGCTGCTGAGACAGGTCAACACTTTGTCAGCTTCTACGATCTCGAACAAAACATCGTCAGTCCACACACAGCTGCCGTCAGCGAGCTTGTGAACAACATCCATCTAAGTCCCCACGATTTCTCGGAGGAGTTGAATATGTGATCTGACGATCTGTTGACCGATATCAAATCCTCAAAGAACATGGCGGTTCCAGGTTTCGAAAACATCCTGAACTTGGAGCTCAAGTAATTGAGCCTCTAGCCTCTACGGTCATCTGGCGTTGCTGTTTAACAAATGCCTGAGACTTGGCTCTTCCTCTCGTGATTGAAGTTAGCTAACGTCATCGCCGTCCGGAAACTGGAAAGTATCTTTCCTCTTACAGGCTTCTCACATCTGCCGACGAGCTCAACATCCTGCTTGACGAACAATTTGGCCTCCGACGTGGTCGTTCGACAATTCAACAACGAAACCGAGTCACCAACATTCACAGGCGGAACAAGCCTGTATCAAAATCATCTGCTAAGGCACTTCTCGACATCAAGAAAGTCTTTGATAAGGTGTGGCATGATGGCCCGGTGCTCAAGCTGAAATGATACAATCGTCCCATCTTTTTAGGGATAAAACTATGATTCGGACAGGACAATTCGTGTTTTGCTGCATGGTGCCGTTTCCTATGCCCAAGAGATCTCTGCGAGTGTTCCGCAAGGAAGTATACTTGGACCACTTCTGTTTTACCTGTTCACCTAGGACATACCCCCGCTCCCTAAAAATGGATCTCTGTCGTTGTATGCCGATGATAAGGCAGTCGTCCACAATTGTAGGGTAACAAGACCGCACACCGCGAAACTGTAGCAAAGTCTGAATGTCCTGTCTGAATACTTAACTGAATTGAAGATCTGCTACATCTACAGAGATGACCCAGGTCATCCTCTTCCCATACTCCAAATCTGCCAGACTAATGATTGTAAATAAGCCTAAACAACACAACGGTATCTATCTTGGCGTTTTCCTAGACAGCAAGCTAATTTTTAGAAAGCAAGCTGACAAAACGCTCACAAAATGAAACGTTCTGTTAATGCTACTGTACCCATTGGTCAACAGAAGATCTACATTGTTCCTGAAAAACAAGCTTGCTGTCTTCAAACAAATCATACTCCCGGTTATTGAATACGGCATGCCAGTCTGGGAGACTTTCGCAAAAACACATCACCGAGCGAGTTCAAAACAAGTTCCTCAGGATAATTCTGAAAATCCCTTCGAGGACAAGAACAAATGGGGTGCACCGTCTGGTCGAGATAAAGAGGCTCGAAGATCGTTTCAGTGTACAGAGCATGCTACTTGACATCTAATCACCAGATCATTTGTAATTGTAATTTCAAATTGTAATTGTAGTTGTAGTTTAAGTAGGTAGGTAGGTTATCAAATTTAAATATTTTAATTTCAATATTGCCCCAAGGGCTGAATTGTAAATTAAATCGAAATGAAAGAAAGAAGTTGTTAAATTTAATAAGGGTATGTACTTTAATATCTAAGACAATAAATGTAAAAATAAATAAAAATGGTGAGTTTTTCTCCCAAACAATAGTTTTCCACTCATGGAAGTATTTGAGGATACTGGTAGATTTCGTCAAAAGAGGATAAAGGAGGATACACTTTAGATGAGAACAAATTTTTCAACGTGAGTGTCCAAATAATTTCCTTCTTTCAACTTCCATCTGTTACAACTGTTTAAACCTTAATGAATCGTAACAATTCTTTTACTACCGAATTCGAATTTCTGAACCACTTCAAATTGTTGAAGACACATATTCAATGAACTACTTAAATTGAGCATACCAAATGTTATTGACATGTACGCTGCAGTTTAACAAGAAACCTATTAATGTTTGTTATATGAAATCTTTGCAGCTTTACAGACTTGTGCCTTCAAAAATTTGAAGTGGTTATGAAAGTAGGCCATGTTTTCGGCAATTTTTTGATTCAAACAACCTTCACCTTAAACACTGCTAATCTAACCCAAAGCAAAATGAGGTAATGATCGTTTATGGCACCACCACAGCATGAAAAGTATGTTGCAAAAAACTTACATTTTTCTAAATTGATTGAACCCATGATGACTGCATCTGAAAAAAAAATTAGAATGAAATCAATAAATTGAATTTCTGACAAAATCTAAAACGAAAAATACAAATGAGAAATGGTAAAGTGGGTTTGAAAATGTCTTCAACCTCCCCGAACACAATTATACAAATGCATAAATTGTACAAAGTAAGACAGACCGCAAGACCAAGCATGGAAAAACATCTCTTTGATGAAAGCCGGAAAACTATCAGTTGGAAAACGCAACATTCCGAAAGGTTTCTGTTTTCTCCAATACTTGGGGCCAAGTTTCATTCCCACCTCTATAGACACAAGATAAACGTTCACCACGCACTGGAGTACCCGTGGTATTCATAAGGCACACCAACCACACCTGTCCGTCTGCGTCAATTACCAACCACGTTGAATCGTTTCCATCTGGTGGGATAATCTGCCTTCTTTGGCGGTCCTAACGGGTTCCTGGTGCACAAGTGTGAAAAGTTCTGTTTTACGATGCGTTCTGATCGACTGCAGTTCATTATATCATTATACATCAAACAGTTACGGAACGAGAAGACTGCATCGTTGTAATCAACCAACCAAGCAACCGATCGGTCGATGCAAGGATGAAATACATTAACGCACTGCGTGAAGTATCGATAGCATAAATCCTCCGAATGTGCTACATCAGCGGCAGGCAAGAAGGGCAAATATTGCAACACACATAACAACGTCAGCGAGAACTCAACTGAAGAACCCAGACGTGATGAACGAGTGTAACGGTGATACGAAAGGAAAATCTTTTATTTATGTCCGTCGAGTTATAGATCGAAATGCAGCCAGCCACACGCTACACACAAGGTGCATTACTTGCAACTTGCGGATGTGAACTTTCCTGGCTGCTGGCTGGAGTGTTTGGTGTGCACTGTGGTGAAGATGAACGATGAAAGTTGGTGAAAATTAACAACTTGAGATATCACTTCAGAACATAGCCAACCCTAATAAAAAGGTACTAACTTTGAAATTTGTCGCTGCCCTGTGCTCTAAAGATTTCAAATAAACCTCGCAAAATTTGAATTCATTTAGTTTAAACTAACTGTGCACACGCAGTTTGAAATTTGTATGGAAATTACTATGAGAAACTTCAAATTTGTGTTTGCCCAGCTTGAAATAATCGTTTGCCAATCTGCTTTCAAAGTGTTTAATTTATCAAAAAGATAGCTTTCTTACATACAATTTTGTTGCACGTCATTCGTATGAATATGAGCAACCTATGATATTAATTATTCATGTCGGTACCCAAGCAACACCACACCATCATAATTAGTTGCAGCAAATTTATTGTGACCTAATTGAGTCACATTGAAGTTAGTTCAACCGATTTGCAACAATTGAACCGCTAGGGTAGTTGCTTATAATTTCAAATTTTGCATCAATCTAATCTAATAAAGAAAGTGGTAAAATGCCGCTGACAGTTGGGACGATACCTCTCATTGGTGATAATGCACTTCATATGGTTGATTTTTATCCGGGAATGCTTAAAAAAATATGCAAGATATATGTATGAGCCCTCACTGGCTTACTATGGTGAAATGGTAGTATGGATAACAATATTATTCGAAAGAAACATCCTTGAAACTTCAATTAATAACAGATATATAACAGAACCTATTCTATAATTCTGAGCACTACTTTTATCTGCATAATGATACAGCCAAACATTTGCAGGTTTGAAAACGTGAAATTTCTTAATCGATCCAGAATTCTGTAAAATTTAATGATGCATCAATTCTGGTGAGCTTGAGCTTTTTATTGGAATACCTAAGTAATGGAGTAATCAGTAGTGGACCTTACAGGCAGCTCCGAGTAAACTCCCTACCAAACATGGTGAAACACGTGAATACATCACTAAAGGAGCAGCAGTCCGTCGTCGTGAACCAAACCCCATCCTTCCCAGAATTAAAGACCTTCAAAAATTCCGCAAACCCGGAGATGAAATAAGGGAGGTTGTTTCATCTGTAGGATCTACAGTCCATAAGCTAGCAAAATGGCTAGTAAATGGATTTCAAGGTATCTCCGCACAATTCCCAACAAGCTCAGTTCATAACTCTTAGGGATTTGTACAACATCTACAGTCATCAGGTGATATAAATGATAATAAAGTAATGGTATCTTTCGACGTCACGGCCTTTTCCCTAGTGTACCGTTCAAGGACGCGATTGACCTTCTATAAGACTGGCTTTTAAAACAAGGAAATGATACAGCATGGAAGCAAAATGCGCGGATATACCTTAAGCTGACTCGACTTTGCATGCAAGAGAACTACTTTACTTTCATAGGTTCATTCTATAAACAACTAAAAGGAGCTCCATAGGAAACCCTCTATCCCCATTCCCCTGTGAACTGTTTATGGCAAATCTAGAAACAATCCTAAAAGAGAAAGGATTACTTCCAAGGCGTTGGTGGAGAAACGTCCACGACATCTTCACCATAGTGAAACAAGAGGATCTCCCCTTAATTCTTCAAGTAATCAACAATCTCCACAAATACATTAAGTTCACTCATGAAATAGATAAGGATAGAAAATTGCATTCATCAATCTTCTAGTAGTGAGAGAACCGTTGTCATCATCGTTTTTAGAATTTGAATTCATCATAAAACCCACAAATACCCATCGAGTCATACTTTACACTTCAAACCACTCTTTTCAGCATAAATTGGCCACCATCCACTACATGATCCACCGGATGTAGACCCTTCTTCTCAATAAAACCGGAAAAGTTAAAGAATCAGCATACACTGATAGGCAAAATAAAGTGCCCACCTCTTCGTTTTTTCAATTTCTCTCATTTACTTGGTTCAAATTAAAGTAAACACACTTTTTTTTTATTATCTTATTTTTTATATTCTTTTTAAGTTTCACTTATGGAATACTGAAAAAAAAGGAGTTTTACTTAAAGACAAAAAAAAATCAATTTGTGTTGAAAAAAAAAAACAGTGACAAAATAAGTTTACATTGGAAGACCCCTCGATTGTTTATGTTTTGATATTTTGACATGTTTTGAAGCAAACGGCTCAACCTGGTGCATTTGTATACGTGATCGCATTTGATTCAATTGAAAAAAATGGAGAACGCAGTGCTTTCGAAAGCAATTCCCTTGTGTATCCGAAAATTGGTCGTTCTTGATGTGCAAAACGGTGAATCGCACCGGGCTGTCGCTAAGAAGTACAGTATCAGTAAGGCAGCGGTTGGCAAAATTCTTCTGAAGCTTAAAACGTTTGGATCAGTGGTGGATCGCCCTGGCAGAGGCAGGAAGCGGAAAACGGATGCGAGAACGGACACCAAGATCATGCGCGAAGTCAAGAAGAACCCGAAGGTAACTGTCCGCGAGATCCAGGAAACCCTTCAGTTATCAGTTTCCGGTCGAACTGTTCGTCGCCGTCTCGTAGCACAGGGGTTGAATAGCAAACTTGCCCGGAAGCGCCCATTTATCAGCAAGGCAAACAAAGCCAAACGGCTTAAGTTTGCTAAGGAGCATGCTGATAAGCCCCTAGAGTTCTGGAAAACGGTTCTCTGGACGGACGAATCAAAATTCGAGCTGTTTAACCGAAAGCGGCGGGTTCGTGTTTGGTGCAGATCGGGAGAGGAGCTTCAGGAGCGCCACATCCAAGGCACGATGAAGCATGGAGGAGGAAATGTGATGGTCTGGGGGTGTTTTTCGTGGGGTGGAGTGGGAAGCATTGTGAAAATCGACGGGATAATGACGGCAGATTCTTACATCAACATCCTGCGAGAAAATCTGGAGGTTTCGCTGATCCAGACGGGCCTTGAAGAGAAGTTCGTATTCCAGCAGGACAACGACCCGAAGCATACTGCCAAGAAGACCAAGTCTTTCTTCCGGTCTTGTCGGATCAAACCGCTGGAATGGCCTCCACAAAGTCCGGACCTCAATCCCATCGAGAATTTGTGGGCGATTCTCGATGCCAGGGTTGACAAAACTGGTGTTAAAAATAACTATTTTGAAGCCCTGGAGCGCGCCTGGGAAGAGCTAGATCCACAACACCTAAAGAACCTGGTCAAGAGCATGTCGAAGCGCCTGCAGGAGGTCCTGAAGGCCAAAGTAGGACACATCAATTATTGAAATGCTTTTATTTTACTTTAATTTGGGTTTTCTGTAGCCTAAATGAAGTGGGCACTTTATTTTGTCACTGTTTTTTTTTTTCAACACATATTGATTTTTTTTTTCTTTACTCGGTTCTTTACTCCTTTTTCAGTATTCCATAAATGAAACTTAAAAAGAATATAAAAAAAAGATAATAAAAAAAATACAGTGTGTTAACTTTAATTTGAACCAAGTAAATGAGAGAAATTGAAAAAACGATGAGGTGGGCACTTTATTTTGCCTATCAGTGTACATCTTTGAAACTGCCAGACTCAATGGTTACGAAAAGAGGACAATTCAAGCTATCATCAACAAAACGGGAAAACATCTACATAGAAAATTGCAAACAACCCTCTCGGATTCACCTGAACCCCTGAAACCTGTATCCGTCCCCTTCGATAAAGACATTACGCAAAAGCTGAAACCACGACTTAGGGAATTTGGCTTGGACTTAGTTTTCTCTAGCAGGCACAGTCAATTGGCATCGGTGTTAGGCTCCACCAAAGATTCAGTAGATGTATTAGGCAGAGTAGGGGTATACAAAATTAAGTGTAAACACTGCAGCAAAACTTATGTAGGTCAAACAAAGAGAACCTTGGCAACAAGGTTCAAAGAGCATCTAGCGGAGGTGACTAAGGCCGTCAAATAGAATGACAAAGGACTTTCATATAACTTCAAATCGACAGTTGCAGAACACATCTTCACGGAGAATCACGACATAATGACAAATGACATCACAATCTTATGGACTACACCCTGGAGATTAGACGTCACAAAAAGCTTAGAAATCAACAAACAACAGAACACAAATCTACTGAATAGAGTCCAAGGTTCCCGGGTACACATGGCTCTTCAACTTAGTACCTAAGTGACAACAAAGCCGACGTAGTGGAGCACCCACTGCTACAGAATAACTAGGTTAGGTATAAGGGAAATAGCGAGGTATAATTTTTGTATTTGACTCAGATTAGGCAAAAATGTTAGCTGTAGGTACACAGAAAGAATTCTTGTAGTAACAGTCACTGCGGTTTTTTTTTGCTTGTACAAGTGTTTTTATTTGGAAAATAGTATATATACGGCAGGTGGCGGAGATTTTCTTTCAGTCGAGTATTAGTATACGACACTGAAGAAGTCTGCACATTATCTGTCAAGATAAGCAATAAAGGTAGTTGGAATTAAATGGAAATTACTAATCTTTCTTCTCATTTTCTTGTTTTGAATCAATTGTTTCATTTTAATCCGTAGGAAATCACCAACCATAACACCACCGACAAACCGACATGAATGACAATAGAAAATGGCTTAATATTTCTGTTCAAACCATATTACTGACATCTATCTTCGTGTTCGCTGAGAACGTTTATTGAAGTGACGAACACGCTTGGGAACTTGATAAGAAGGTTCATGTCTGAGTAATTCTGGACACATTTATTTGATCTAAATAAAGTGATTCTATAGGTTTTGACAGATGGGATCGCTGCACATTTGAATCGGTCGTTATGGATTCTTGATCAATAGTGAAGATTTAGCTTCATGTCGGTTTGTCGGTGATAACACTACCAGTAAAAAAAACCACTGTGAGGCTGTGTTAAAAAATATATATTGATAATTGATACAGTTTTTTACAATGCTTCCTATGCAAATCTCATACAACGTGAACTAGATTTACTGGGATCTACCTCATCTAGGCATGCCTAGCAGAGTTCACCATTTTATGTGTATTTTTGTAGCTCCGTGATCTACTATCTATCAAAATAGACAGAATCGTCCAGGAGCTTGAAAGCGTTTTCATAAAGCGGCAAACTTCTACAGTGAGTAAAACTATTATTCGGCTACTGTTCCATTTTAAAAGGGCGTGAACAAATTTTATTCTGTTATTGGGAACTGAAACAGCAACATTTTCGAGCGAATTTGGTAATTTGAAGAAAAATATAAATGAAGAAAAGGCAATCAAATGAAAGCTATATAGTTAACAATCAGATATTAGCGGTGGAGTGCTTTGATGAAAGAAAATAAACAATAAGAGGTAAATAAATTGATTGCTAAAAATAGCCAACATTATCGTATCACCTTTTCTAAATCCGTGATATTTCCTGTTTAAAGAAAGAAAAAAAAAAAAATAAAAAATTTTATAAAAAAAATATTTTTTTGTTTTTTTATTTTTTTTTTTGCTATTGTTTTTTTTGTTATTAATAAAAAAAAAAGACAATTCAATAGACTTCTCGCAGCAAGATGTCACTAATACTGGCGTGCTGCTTTACACGTATAGGATCGATTTGTTTATTGTTTTCAACGACGAGATCAGTTGTCAAAGTGTTCAGGTTGACAGCGGTTTGTTTTTTATTTTCAACCAGCAAAACGATTGTATTAGTGAAACTGCTTACTAATACTAACGGCGGCAGAGAAGTCTATGTGGAAACGGTTATGACGAGATCGATCACGCAGTCTGACAATATACGGATAATGATGGTGCCAGAAAACACCTTTTTAATACCCTAGAGTCCCAAGGAATACTACCTTATTTTTTTACAAGAGATTTATTGAGGTCTCCCGACCTTTGTTATATGCAGTCGATTGATGTGTTTTTCCAGATGTCTAGTATAGGAGTTCAATTTGCTTGTGTGTGTGTGTGTTTTTTTTCCTTTATTCATTAGTTTGTATTTAATTTGTTTCAACATCTTGAGGAGTCCCATATTCGCCCAATGGTCACCACAACCAGCCGTACACAAAAGGGAGCCCTGATCATATAGGCAAAATGGTTTTTTCAACTGACCATAATAAGATAATATGAATGAGTCCTAAAACGGCATTTCAAAACAGCATTTTACGAGTTCATAAAGTCGAAATAAAACATTTGATAGGAGTGAAAGGAATTGGAGAAAACAAAGTGTTAAGATCGCTGTAAACCAGCTGTGTAGGTTCTCATAAACCTAACTTAAATATGAAACCTATTGGTACCTCTTGGGACCATAATGAAACCATATTGATTTCTAGTGGCTTTCATAAAACTTTAATAGAATTTAATAAAGCTGGATGGTTTTGGCAATGTTACTTGGGAAGTGAAATAATAAAAGTGTTTTAATGGATCATCTTCCTTTTTTCATGCTCTTCTTCTCTGAGGGTATAAACAAAAGTTTGATATCATTTCGATGTTAAATTTTATGTCAAAAGAATATTTCTAGTTTTTATTTAGAAACACTCACTATGTAATTCATATTCATTTTCACAAATTAACCTTCGCAATTTTAGTTTCCAAGCTAGGAAAGAGCATGTATTCATTTACATTACACTCTTCTTTCCCATCGAAATAGATTGCTGTTTCCCAATAATCATATTTCAGAAACATACACAAGATATACAATTACAGATACACTCTTATGTACGTGCATGAATGCTCATTCTTTCACAATGACAAAAACATTACAATTATAACAATTTCTGCTCTACATCATCATAAAGTCATTGTTTATTACCAGTTAAAGGTTATAAACCACCAGCAGAGCAATCAGACCCAACAACATCTGGAACTAGGCGAAAAAAACGATTCTTTTCCGGAAACCGAAAATATTTGGAAAGAGTTGGATTTTAAATAGGAGTTAATCGACTTTACAAACAAATACATATATTTCCATATTAATAAATTACAGTACTGGCAATAATGAATTGCACAGTACATAAATATATTCCAAATTAGTCATATTTTAACTATGTTGCAATGCATGACAAATCCTTTATCGGAGGAAATGATGAATATTTTATGTATATTTTGAAGCCTAAGCCTATTTGCTTTCACTGTTTAGTCACAATCGGTATATTTCTCAAAACATACATATTGGAGGTTGGTAATAATTAATTACACACTTCGCTTAACTATCTTAAACAATTCAAACGTCCTACGTTAGGTACCGTCGTTGTTCCGTGCGTTGTTCATTAAAATTAGTTAGTATTAGTTAAGTTGTATCATAATTGGCCGGAAACATAAAAATGTCTTAGCAAGTGTGAAATCTCATTGTGAGAGACTGGGAGCACGAACTTTCTTACAGGAAAATTGCAGGAAAGTTTCTATGTCTGGGAAGAGTATCAGCAGCGTGGCACACTCATGCAGAACGCTCTTATTGTAAGAAAAGTTCGAAATAACTCAAAAATAACAATTCATCCAAGAAAACTTTAAACGTATCAGCAAGAACAATTCAACTATGATTGCAGAAAGAAGGCCTGAAGAACAGATTCGTTGTGCAGCAACCATATATCAGTAAGCGGAACAGATTCAAACGGCTAGAATTCGCAAAAAAAACAAGCAGACAAACCCATTACTTTCTGAAATAAATTTTTTTTTTCTGACAGATGAAAGCAAATTTGAGATTTTTCCCTTTAAACGTTATATAGTTCATGATTACGTGATTCAGTTCACGGCGTCTTTTTGCTTGTTCTCGCATTCATGACTGCAGTTCACGGATCTGGGCACAGATTTTTTTTCCGTGTAGTTAATTAATTAATTCCGAATAAATTCATTCCTCTCATAGATACCTTCTTTTTTGCTTAAGAGAGCTGGTGATGTAGCTGTGATAATAATGTGAACATTGATATGGAAAACTGAAAAATACGGGTGTGCACTTTATTTTTGCCAGTACCGTATACTCTAGCGCAGTCCTACGTCAATCTAGGTATCAAAGGGCGATACGGTCAAAATTTGGTCAATATCAACTTGACGTATTGCTTTCAATTTTGCATTTAAAAAACCTGAACACCCCTCATTTTGAAGGTGTGTGTGTGTAGAATGTTGCTCCTATTTTGATTTTGGAATTCACTCTTCAGTTGTCAAAATGCCGTCCAAGCAAGAAGAGCAGCGTATCAAAATTTTGCTCGCGCATCGCGAAAATCCGAGCTACTCGCACGCAAAGTTGGCAAAATCGCTAAAAGTTGCCAAATCAACCGTTACAAATGTAATTAAAGTGTTTGGGGAACGTTTGTCGACAGCCAGGAAGTCTGGATCGGGGGGAAATCGAAAACCGGAAGCCGCTGAGACGACAAAGAGAGTTGCCGGTAGTTTCAAGCGAAACCCTAACCTATCTCTCCGAGATGCCGCAAATAAGCTGGGTGTATCGTCTACAACCGTGCATCGAGCCAAAAAACGAGCCGGACTATCGACTTACAAGAAGGTAGTGACTCCAAATCGCGATGATAAACAAAATACGACGGCCAAAGCGCGATCCCGGAGGCTGTACACGACGATGCTGACGAGGTTTGACTGCGTGGTAATGGACGACGAAACCTACGTCAAAGCCGACTACAAGCAGCTTCCAGGACAGGAGTTTTATACGGCAAAAGGAAGGGGAAAGGTAGCAGATATTTTCAAGCACACGAAACTGTCAAAGTTCGCAAAGAAATATCTGGTTTGGCAAGCCATCTGTACCTGTTGCTTGAAAAGCAGCATTTTCATAGCTTCCGGGACTGTCAACCAAGAAATTTACGTGAAAGAGTGTTTGAATAAACGTCTGCTGCCTTTCCTGTAGAAACACGGTTGTTCCGTACTGTTTTGGCCGGATTTGGCATCTTGCCATTACGGTAAAAAGGCCATGGAGTGGTACGCCGCCAACAACGTGCAGGTGGTTCCCAAGGACAAGAACCCTCCCAACACGCCAGAGCTCCGCCCAATTGAGAAATACTGGGCTATTGTCAAGCGGAACCTAAAGAAGACCAAAAAAACTGCTAAGGACGAGCAGCAGTTCAAGGCAAACTGGCTTTCTGCGAAGAAGGTGGACAAGGTGGCTGTACAAAATCTGATGGCAGGGATCAAGCGTAAGGCCCGGCAATTCGGATTTGGAAAAGCGGAAGGCTAACTGAATATTTTTCCTGAATTTTATACTAATTGAACTTGAAAAAGAAATTTAATTTGATTTTTTAAATAAACGATTTCACAGATTTACACGCGTTTTCCCTTGACCAAATTTTGACCGTATCACCCTTTATGTCACTGACATACCCCACCTCTAGATCTTTTTTTTTTTTCATTGTTATATAAAACGGTTATCGATAACTTAAAAAGTTAAACGATAACAACTTCGAACAAAATGATTTGAGATAATACAAATTCCTACGATAAAATATTGCTTTCACCCTGGCTCACAGACTTCATTACTAAATCATGATCTACAGAACCAACAAACTATCCCAAGCAGCATACTTGTTACAAATCGGTTGAATTTACTTCTATGTGACTCAGTATCTCTCAATCAAGTTACTGCAACTAATAATGACGGTTTGGTGTTGCTTGGGATCGAAAGAGTGTCACAGTTTATATAGTGTTGAATCGTTGTATAACGTTCCTGAGAAAATATTTCTTTAATTATGTCCATGCCTAGTTAGTTCATACATTTTTCTTCTACACAGAAAAAAAGCGTTCCCGAAAATGAAAGCGGACCGTGAACTAGTTCATGTTTTCAGGATTTTTCCTTTTAAATGTTATTTAGTCCATGATTACGAGATTCAGTTCACGGTGTATTTTTGCTTGTTCTCGAATTCACGACTGCAGTTCATGGATCTGGAACGGATTTTTTTTCCGTGTAGTGTTGTTGAGTTCTTAAAAATAATATGCTGCCAATTTAACACTATTTTATAATTTAACGTACAAGTTATTATCTAAAGTAAGAAATCGCAATACTAGAAAAAGAGCGTTTGATCGAGTACACGATCGTCCCGAGGGTACTGTGATTTCGACAAAAGTCTGTATTCTGAATCATTTGCCTCAATAACAACTTTGCATCGTCTTAATAACTTTTTTTTATAGTAGGTATGTAATTTCTAGGTTCAAGATAAATTTCATCGGGATTAACGTAATAGTTATAGCATTATCAGTTTGTAACATAGCAACCTGCGACTCGGGGGACTCAAACGATCAGTACAAGCATTTTTTTTCAAACGGTACAATTGACTGAAATGTTTAAGTAATTGCGATATTAGTGACTAGTACTAAACCTTATTAAATCTCTCAAACGATGTTATATAAGTTTATTGAAAACTTAAAAAGCTAATTTAAAGGACCGGCGTAATGTTAACGTAATGCTCTGACACGTTTGAAAATTTCTTAAAACTGAAAAAACGTCGAACAAGCACAAAATAACTGTTGACTAGTTAACTGTGGGTTGAGGTCATAGAAGAAATAACTTTAAATTGCCTGTCCTTAAACTTTTCTGATTAGGGCGTGTCATCTAGACAACGCTTATAAAACTATTTGATTTGTCGGGGGGTGAATGCTGACAAAATATTTTCCTCTAATTTCAGGATCTATAGACCCAAATCAGGGCCAATCCTCCTATATATTTACAATCATTCCAATCACAAATCGAACTTTAAAAGAAAGTAGTGACCAATCAAGCCTGTAAACAGGATCAATGATGATATGTCAAAAGTCTTGTAAGTTTCGACGAGAAATAAAAAGGAAAAGAGCGGACATATGGAAATAGACGAAGTGGGGAGCACGCTATCGCACTCAGGTGCTTGCGGTCCTTATGCCGTCTCGATTGAACTAAACCGTCAACAGCAGACGTATGTACAGTTTAACGAGACGTTAATAGAATGAATTTAGTCATAAATCTCAAACAAGAAAATTACCCATTCCATTCAGACTGTAAGAACTAAAAATTTGCTTCCACAGTAATGATTTCATTTGACTCCCTTTTTTATATTCATTATTTAACCCTTTCCTTCCCATGGCATCAGTGTGATTCAAAAGTTTAAAACTTGCCAAGTAGGATCATTAAAATTTTCTTTCCTATTTGTTTATACAAGTTTCATTTTGATATCAAATCAATTATTTTTAAATCGATTATTTTTCTACAGTTCAAAACCCGTGAAAAAATCAGTATTTTTTTACATTTATATGAAATTATATTTTAATATACAATATGCAGCCAAATAAAAATCATTTTTACTGAAGACTTTATTAATATATTTGGTACTGTACTCAATTAAAATTAATTTCCATTATTTACAAAAACCTTTGATTTAACGTGAAATAAAGTGAATCACAAATCACTGGACGATTTTTAATTTTTCTTGTCCTAGCCAACATGGCTAGATAAAAAATACCCAAAGGTATACATTACTAATTATGTTATCATTGCGTAAAGTATACGATAATTAAATTATAATGTTTTGAAATTGGAAATATGTAGTAATGGATAGCAATTTCTGCCAGAACCAAATATGTGAAAAGAAAGTATCAATTGGTCCGATAGCGTTCGGCCGGCTGTGAAATTGGATAGAAATAGTTTGGAATTGAGCGTAGGGCATTTTCAAAGCAGTATTTCGAAGCAAGCACACAATCTTTTGCCACACATCCCCATGCGGGGTAGGTCAAGGCAGGAACGAATTCGTCACGTTGACTGGCAAAAGAGTGCGCGCTTGTTCGTGCTCAAATGCCGCCTATGGCACAGAACGGTTCCAGCAATGTAAAATTTTGTTGTTTTTTACTAAAGGCCACCTCAGTTTTCAATTTAAGATTTTGAAAACACAACTTCTAATTCTACCGGTAATGTTTTTCTCGTCGTCATTCACTTAACGACCTCAGACATAAACACGATAAGGTGTTGTATGCTGATCCTCTTAACAGCATGTTTTGATGGAAACCCTATCATGGATTGAATACATTACTAATTATGTTTTTATTGCATTTACACGTTGGCTTCCCACCGGATACAGAAGGACAAATTTTGTCCAAAGAAGAAGACTGTCGTGGTTTGAGCCTTATATTGATTCAAAAACGTTCCTAGGCAGGTTTCTTAGGAAGCGGTTTCAAATATCTGAGACCAAAATTTAATATAGGACTCTGCCAAAACACATTGGTAGATTCGCTAGATAAATTTGTTCATGGCTCAATCTCATGCACTAGATGTGTGGAGCACGATTTAGATGAACCGAAGAAATTTTGCTTACGTTAATGAATCCCAAAGCTCCTTTGCGAAAAAATAAACATGCAAGATCAGTCCTAAATCCTCCACTCCAATCCCATTGTGCGTACGAGGTTGTTCGAACGTGCGAGTATATTCTCTCTATCCGGCGCACTGTGCCCCCTTTTCCTTTATGTGTGTTTAGTCCATGTGCCTATCACACAATCGAAGCCACAGTTTTCCGTTATATTTTCCTAGGTTGGCTCCATATGTGCATCGATCCCTCTCCGTAGTTAGATGCTGAATGGTATAGCCGGAATGAGACCGAAGACGATAGCCGGTAGATAAGATCGTGCCTGTTTTAGAATTCTTCTGATTAATCCTTGAGATTGAATTTCGGTTTAAGTGGCATCTGGATTTTGGTTCCCGATACACTTCGGCCTGGAATCACGCCTGTCCGAGAGTAAGGTATGAAGCAAAACTAGCTCACCATGAAGTTTAATTTGTGGGCAATGGGGCGCGCACTGTGGATAATGTGGTAAAAACCTCGCCGTTACTTTGCAAAAACCAACAAAGAGCTAAGCCACGAAAAACAAACGTACGTTTCGGGAGTAAAAAGCACGGGTGAGTAAGAAATATATGGGAAGAGAGCCTTTCCCCCAATAAACCGCATAGAGAAATGATACGCGGTACTAAAGCATCCGGAAGACGCGTGTCGGCTATAAAACAAAATAAAATTAACATGCATACGCCTGGATTAGATAAATCTTCCACAACTGGTAAGATGACTTTGAAATTAATTCACTGGATTGTGTCTTTCTCGCAATGTTACTCTTATGGCATACGTGTTTTTTTTTTGGAACCGCACACGATTTGGTCATTCAACTAGTTCATGCAATTTTTATTGCCCGCGGAGCTACTCAAGCAAAGTGGCAAGCGGCAGCTTTTGGGTTCATTCATAAATCCGGTGTTTATTGCCTTGCCGAAAAGCGCCGATAAAGAGAGCGCTCGCCGGCGGCGAACATGAATGGCCGACATGGCCGAATTTGGTAAACAAAAAAGCTACAAAATACAATCAATCGTTGATAATAACAATTTGTTCTTTTTTCAATACTATAATTAGCAGAATTGCAAGGTAACGGCACTTCTATGCTTATTATAATTGAAATATCACACCCGTCCGTCTTTTGGAGCATCTATATAGAACAACAAAAAAACAAAATCAAGTCAATACATGAAACATAATGAGGGTTTAGGAAGATATCGCTTGAATTTCAAACTCAAACGTATTTGACTTGGCTTGCACAGTTCATAGTTGCTCTTCCGTTAATGATGAAAACTAATCTGCCGGTGGACGCATAATTGTCCCATTTAACAAATAATCAGTTTACGAAAAATGCCAAGTCGATTTATCATACTTGAAAATTGAACGCATATTTGTCTCACTGAAACAAACATTACTCCCAGTGGGACAATTATGCGTTAATATGTCAAGAAGAAAAATTCACTTATAGTGTCTAAGATTTTTTCCGGAACTAACAACACTTGTTTGAATAATATTATTAAAGTGCATATCAAACTGTCGTACCAGGTATAAAAAATAATCAATATTTTACAAATTTCACATGGGACAGTTATGCTTCCACCGGCAGTAATATAATGGCATATAGAACCACATAAACACCCAAGCAACACAACTTGTACCAAACTACTGTTCAATGGCAAATGTGAGTAATCAATAATAATTTATATCACTTTTTTTCATAATTCAAACAAAGTATCTCTGCTTATACAAAAATATATCGTCAACAAGCCTGGGATTCGAGCACTAGTCATTGGCGTGATAGATTTGTAGCTTCTTTCTACGCCAACAGTTATGGTTGAGAAGTCAATACTTAATATCTTTAATGTGCTTCTCATTGGCAACGAAACCGCAATCGCGTGCATCAAATCCGTCATTATTAAAGTATTTTATACTTTTTATAATATCTTCTCTTGTTTATATTTTATAAAAATATGGAGTAAAGTTTTTAAAAACATTCACATAGAATAAATATACCGTATGCGTGATAATGCGCTGCACAGTGGGAAAAAAGTGCCCGAAACGCGAAAGAATTCTATATCTCAGCTCGGAGTGGAACGATTTCTGTAAATGTTACCTTTACTTGAAGGAAAATTTCTAAGAAATCGAATGGACGTGATCTCATTGGCCGCAAGGGACTGCTTGGGAAGCAAATGAGCTCATTTTACCCTGGTTCCCCTAATATTTTCTTGTTGTTCAGAAATTTATTTGCTCGGTGTGACTCAAGATCAACAAAATGATGCTAGTCCTATGTGAAATTTCCAGTAGAATCGACTGGAGCAGGTTTTGTTCACCGCACGGCTCTGTGAATGAAGATATGCCTGATTTTACCCTGATTCCCCTAAAATTGTTGTGCTTTTCAGAAATTTCTTTGCTCGATGTGATTGAAGAACAACAAAATATGGCTAGTCCCATGTAAAATTTCCTGGAAAATTGACTAGAGTAAGTTTTGTTCACCGCACGGCTATGTGAATGAAGTTATGGCTGATTTTATCCTGTTTCCCCTAATATTTTCATGTTTTTAACAATTTTCTTTGCTCGGTGTGACTCAAGATCAATAAAATAATGCTAGTTCTTTGTAAAATTTTCTGAAAAATCGATTGAAATTCGTTTCATTTACCGCAAGGCTCTGTGAACGTAGGTATGGCTGATTTTACCCTGATTCCCCTAATAGTGTTGTGTTTAATTTTATATAGGACTGGCCTTATTTTGTTGCTGTAGAAACACATCGAACAGATAAATTTCTGAATCACACAAAAATACTAGGGAAATTAGGGTAAAAACAGCCATATATTCATTCACATGGCCATGCGGTTGATGAAAACAACTCCAATCGATTTTTCAGGCAATTTTACATCCGGCTAGCCTTATTTTGTTGATCTTGCGTAAAACCGAACAAAGTAATCTCTGAATAACACAAAATATTAGCGGAATTGGGGTAAAATCAACCATATCTTCGTTCACAGTGCTGTGCGATGAACGAAACCAATTCCTATCGATTTCTCAGCAAAATTTACAAAGAACTAGCCTTAATTTGTTGATCTTGAGTAACTCCGACTAAAGAAATTTATGATAAACACAAAACAATTATGATAAAAACACAACGGAATCAGGGTAAAATCATCCATATCTACGTTCACAGAGCCTTGCGGTAAATGAAACGAATTTCAATCGATTTATCAGAAAATTTTACAAAGAACTAGCATCATTTTATTGATCTTGAATTACACCGAGCAAAGAAAATTGTGGAAAACATGAAAATATTAGGGGAATCAGGGTAAAATCAGGCATATCTTCATTCACAGAGCCGTGCGGTGAACAAAACCTACTTCAATCGATTTTCCTGGAAATTTTACATAGGACTAGCATCACTTTGTTGATCTTGAGTCACACCGAGCAAAAAACATTCTGAACAACAAGGAAATATTAGGGGAACCAGGGTAAAATGAGCTCATTTGCTCCCCAAGCAGTCCCGTGCGGCCAATGAGACCACGTCCATTCGATTTCTTGGAAATTTTCCTTCAAGTAAAGGTAACATTTACAGAGATCGTTCCACTCCGAGCTGAGATATAGAATTCTGTGCGCTGCCTCAACATGTTTGCAAAAATATGCCTTTGTCAGAGCCCAAAAAGTTCTAGTTGGTCTTGCCTGGGGAGTTGCGTGTCATTCACGATGTTTGAGATACGAGCGCAAAATCGTTTTTATAGTTCATCCGACTCTATCTTCGTATCGATTACACAGCTACTAATGTAACAAATACAGTGTTAACAAAACAAATTAAACTATTTTCAGTCAAAATTTCAATAGAATGTACTTAATGGGTAAAAAGTTACAGTCATTTCAAAATAATGTGATTTGATTCCGTACTCCCCTTAAGCCGAACACCCTTTATAAACACTTTTTTCTTCTGAACACCAGAAGAAGGGCAGATCCTGTTATTAATTACCGTTGATAAAACATTTTTAAAAACACATTTCGTTCATAAAATTTCAATTCCAAATAAAATCCAAAAAATAAATAAAATGTTATTTGAAAATCATCATCTAAAATATTTCCGTGAATAAACAAGGAACAGTAATTTCGTTTACGCATAACTCGGCCCTCTAGTCAATCTATACTAATGATCAAACATAAGAGATAAATCAATAAATACCATATGCTATACGTCAGTGATAAATCAGCCCGGGAGGCTAAAAATTATTCAAATAAAGATATAAAAAATATTAAATAAGCTATACGTTTCAACATTTCTTTGTCAATCAACTCTTTCCAATCATGATGAAGTCGAAGCAAGTGGCCATGTCGAACTAGATATATGAGCACGCAGGAAAAAAAACAAATAGCTCCACCAAGGACATTGCACCAAACAACACATTAATTAGTCAACATCTCAAAGCTGATCTGACGTGGCTTCACATGCAAGAATGCAGACTCCTCCGGCATTGGCATGATGATCCCATCTTTGATGCAAAAAAGCTTGGCGTACAACTTTACGCCACAGTGACAAACTGATGGTTGATATTATTCATGAGTCTCAAATTGATTGCCGCTAGTTTGCTCTCGGGACCTTTCGTTCGCAATTACAACTATGGCCCAAGAGTCAACCATCCACCGCTAAATCCGATCGCATGGGTGTACTTAGAGGTAATGAAGAACGGCCAGGAACGCCCAAGATCAAATCGCATTTGGCACACTGCAGCCCTGAGCTGGTCTAGGACAAGGCGCGTGTTGGCTCACGCGCTGTTAAAACCATTCAATTTACGTCTCAATCATCGTGCAAATAAACAAATGAAATTGCAACCAGGCACAACTCTAGGCAAGTCCATTCGTGGTTCTATTTTTTCTCGTCTGCTTCTTCACTGGTCGTTAATCGTACCCTCCGGGATGTGTACTAAGGCATATGCAGTTGATACAAAACAAAGAATCAATTTACCGCGCAGACAAATGATCTCGACTTCATGAGGATTCCTTTGAAGACAATTTCTTTGGCAAATAATAGTTGGAATGTTCGCTAGGTGAGATTTACAGATATGGGTATTAGGAAAAATATCTGTTTCAAATCGTTTTTAGAATGACTCAAATTTTAACAATAATGCTCAATCGCTATAAGCCAAAAAAATTTTAATTTAGGAAAAAAAAAGATCAGCACATCAATTCTGCGATACATGTAAGATTTAGTCAACTATTAATTTCGTAAGGGTGTTTCAACTCGTATTTCAAGGACATGATTCACATTGCCAACTTTGTAAGAGAAATTATATGGATATTTGGATAAATAAAACAATTGAAAATACCACAACAAGAGTTTATGGACAATAAGTGCAAATTCTTGTCATTCAACATTCAAATCGAAAAAAAAAGAGCCATGGCAACGGCGGCATCACCAAGGAAACAACCTCACAAAAGAGTAAATTCCTCACCAGACAACCATGCCTTAGCTCCAAGCAATGGCGCTAAAACTCGCAAGCCAGTCGAATGAGCCATCGCACAGTGCGCTTCTCGTCGGTGGGCACAAACAATATGCTAATTTAATGTAATCATCCCGGAAGGTTTAATGTTGTGTAATGCACGGTTTGCGACGTGCTACTGAGCGACAACGCGGTATAGTTGGTTGAATCGGGTAGATAAGCGACAGGTTTAGCAAGGTGGAACAAATTTTGCGCAATGAAAATATGTCGCTTGATCTTTTCATTATGTTTCAAGGTAGGGTGGATGATTTAAATACTGGGGATGTTAATGCAACGATTTAGTATTACAATTAAGATACATTCCAAGAAACAAAACATTGCAAGGTATTGAATCGTTTCACAATGCTATATAGTGGTTTAAAGAACCTCCTTGAAAACTCAAGTTATTAAAAAGTGAGTTCAGAGAGTAAGGTATAGTAAGTAAGTTTTTTGATAGTACCAATTACCCGAACAAAAAATTACCCCCATACATAAGCATAGAATTATAATTGATTTTGTTAGTGGCGAAAACGACGATTCTGTTCATGTATATTTAGTTTCTTTAAAAAGACTCTATCGTCACCACGATACATAGTCAATAAACTCTATGCAGCTAAAATTACCATGGTAAAATAAATGAAATTGAAATTGTTCGAGAAAAATGATTATTTCAACGTTAAGATTAATAATAACCCTCCTTTTATAATGTAAAACTGCCAAGCCATTTTATCGTTGAAAACAATAGAATCTTTAGTATCTACTAGTCATTTCACATTAGTTTTACAATAGATTCTATTGTATTTTCAATGTGATTTCTATTAGGGTAGCTTTGAACGAGCTTTCGCCTGCTCATAACTAAGTATTCTAAGTATTCTTTGCCATCACCAATGCATAAATTTATATATTGTGTGTCAATCCAGCAAAGGATAAACTTTCTCTGCACAATTACCGGGACCTGGTGGGGAGCGCACCCGCAAGATCTTCTAACGTTGTACCGGACAACGATTTTGTCGGTTATAGAATACGGTAGTTTTTGTTTTCAGTCAGCGGCTCGGTTGCACATCATTAAACTGGAACGTATTCAGTATCGGTGTCTTCGTATCGCGTTAGGTTGCATGCACTCGACTCATACCATGAGTCTTGAAGTGCTGGCTGGCATGTTGCCACTCCCGGATCGGTTTTCAAAATTTTCTCTCCGGCTCCCCCCCAGGTAATCGAAAACTTTGAGAAGCTTCTTGAGTTGAATCCGCAAACTCGCTTCATGACTTTGTACCATTTGTACATAACACACGATGTCAGCCCCTGGCCAAATATTCCCAATGCTTGCTTCCATGTTTGTTTCCGAATAGACGATGTTTGCTTCCGAATATTCCGTGTTTGCTTCTCCGACTTCGGTTCATTTTGATTTATCCATGAAGCAGGAGCTTCATGGAATCCCAGAGCATCATCGTCCTATGATTGCTCCTGTGATATTTGCTGCAAAGTTTGGCCAAGTTGATTCCACTAAATCGTTCTTCACTGACGGGTCATTTATTGAAGAGTGGAAATATCATTCTTATCAATATGCAACTCTAGGAATGGACAGCAATTTCTGCTAGAACCAAAGATGTGAAGAGAAAGTATTGATAGGACCGTAAGAGCACGGCAAGTTTTGAAAATTGAATAGAAGTAGTTAAAATTGAGCGTGGGGCATATTGATAAGAATTATATTTCCAATTTTTAAACATTATAATAAATTACGTGCTTCGTGCAACAACAAATAACATGATTAGTTTAAATGTATTTGATAGATACAATGAAATTTATAGCGCCAATCGTAAACTTCAAGCTCTTTGTTCCGTATATGTCGCTGAATTAGCGGATATACACATTATGCTAGAAATTGTTGCCTCACTTACACCGGATCAGTATTTCATTTTCACGGATAGTCTCAGTTCTATCGAGGCTATTCGCTCTTTGATGCCGGTAAAGCACTCCTCGTATTTTCTCATGAAAATACAGGAGCTTCTAAGTGCTTTATCTTCGCGTTATTTTATCATCACCTTTGAATGGGTCTCATCTCATTGTTCAATTCAGGGCAATGAGAGAGCGGACTTGCTGGCAAAGGTGGGCGCTTTGCAAGGTGATGTTCACCATCGACAAATCGCCTTCAATGATTTTTTTTCCTATTTTTCGCCAACAGTCACTCGTCAGCTGGCAGTATAAATGGTGTAAAGGAGATTTGGGGCAATGGCAACATTCTATCCTTCCAAAGGTGTCGAAGAAAGCATGGATAGGGGGTATGGATATGGGTCGAGACTTCATTCGTGTGATGTCTTGCCTCATGTCCAATCATTATTCTTTGAACGCTCATTTATATCGTGTTGGACTGAGCAACAGCAATCTTTGTGAATGTGGACAAGGTTACCAGGACGCAGATCACATTATTTGGTCATGTGCTGAACATCGTGGAGTCAGATCTGAGCTTTATGATTCCTTTCGGGCTAGAGGTAGACAACCCAATGTTCCGGTTCGAGATATTTTGGCGGTACATGATCTAGAGTTTATGAAGCTCATTTATGTGTTTTGAACTATCGTTAGCCTAAGTTGTTGTTAGTTTAACCTGTATGTTTAGTTTTAGTTTTTTTTATCTGTATTTGTGTGTGTTTTTTTTTCTTTCTCAAAAATGTTCAAGTCAAAAGAATACTCAAAATTGTATAGTTATAAGCTTTTAGACAAATTAGAATTAAAAATAAATGTGCAACATAAACCATACTTCAAATTCCCACCCATCTACCCATCCTTTAAATTGTTATTCCTATAAACCTCGAGACAGCCGCGAGTAATCGGTTCTGTTCTTCTAACTTTAGTTTTAAGGTAACTGATATAATAGTATCAAAATTTGGCTCTGTAAAGTGGATTCGATTGAGCCTGTACAAATAAATGATTTAATATTAAAAAAATATATATTGAGTGTCAATGGAAGTAGAAAAAATTTCCAACTACAAATATTCTCACGATCAGACCGGGAGTCGAACCTGTCGCCTCCGGCTTGCTAAAAGATGCTGTGGTTCTCTCTCTCTCTGTGTGTGTGTGTGTGTGTGTGTGTGTGTGTGTGTGTGTGTGTGTGTGTGTGTGTGTGTGTGTGTGTGTGTGTGTGTGTGTGTGTGTGTGTGTGTGTGTGTGTGTGTGTGTGTGTGTGTGTGTGTGTGTGTGTGTGTGTGTCCAATCTAACACCCATCGGCCGGCAATGGTATTATGGAAGAAATCTGTTTACAACAATCATTCAAGTGACCATTGGAAGCAGCTTTAATCCGGGAGCTAGAAAGTGATAGCTCTACTGCAGATCCAGCAACCAATTTCAGAATGTCAGGAGAGTCACGCCCATTCCGAGGTTACTTTCACATACAATAAGCCCATACAAACCGATATCATTTGGATAAGGGCACTGCAACACACTTCCAGATTTGGAAATTTAAAATTTCCAAACCAGGCACGTATTTAGTATTTTTTGAAAATAAGATTTTTGTTATATAGTTAGATACATCTCACCCATGTCCGCCTCCTCAATCACACTATCTTGTTCATTCGTAAAAATAAAAATTTTCGACGTTGATTCGTGATTGATTTCATGCACTCGCGATTAAATATGCGCAAAAATTAACGTTACTAGACCGCCCGCTAGATATGCAACCTGCATAACAAAACTCTGTACACCCCGTGGTGAATGCATCTAAAATTATGTGCAAGCTTTTCACCCGCCCATGCGCGTTATTTTCTTTTGCTGCTTCTGACCAGCAAATGGCCGTTCTCTACATTGCACTAGCCTTCTTTTTTTTTCACTCCACAACTGCCAATAATGCAAATCCCCGTTATGTGGCGACTTTATATCGAGCTTCAAAACAGCTAATAATCATAGATTCACTCGCGACAAAGCGCAAAAAACCTCTAAACTAATAAATTATGCCCTAGTGTCACAATATTACCACTAATAAACAAAACTAAGCTGATTTAACTCTTCTTCCGGGTGCGGGGGCGAAGCACAAAAACATTATATATATTATTATATTCTCTACGGCTTACACAATTTTCGCGGAGATTTTATGATTTCACTGTTAGGTCAAGTTAAATTACGAATTATTGTTTGATTTTTTTTCGCGAAAACGACGCAGCAAAAAACAAAACACGTCAGTTTCGAAGCACGGCTTGCTGCGCTCTCAAACGATGCTGTGGTTCTCTGAGCCCCAAAATCAAAGAAAGAAAAGAAGAGTATTTTCGATTCATCGGAGATTTATACTACTATGATTGACCATTTATAGACAAAGATCTTAAGTAACATCTTAGTAACTAACAGCATTTTTCAGCTCTCAACCTATGGATTTTTTTTAGTTGAACTCAAAAGCAACTGCATTTTAAGTAAATTGGTGCAGTTTATAACAGTCTACTGCAATATCTATTGCAAACAAGGCGTAAGGTAAGTATACTCCATAGAATAATAAAATAAAAATAATACAAAACTAACAGCCGGCGCCAGTGGTGGCTGCGTGGCTGCTACTTGGCACCCAAATGGGTCTGGGTTCAATCCCTGTCCAGGTCAGTGAAATTTTTCTGAGGCCAAAAAATATCTGGTCACGTTTTCCTTCGGAAGGGAAGTAAAGCTGTTGGTTCCGGCTCATGTGTTGATGAGTGTGATATGTAAGGTCCAGGTGGCGGAGTCTCGTCTTCCTGGCGTCGGTGGTTGTCACCACGTTGTGAGAAAATAAGCCGACGGAAAATAATCGAATAAAAAAAAGTGCTAGAAACGGAATTTACGGTCCTGTCTCTCTACTCGACTTTGCCCTAAAATGCTTCACAGTTGGCTTGATCGTCTTGCTATAATAGCGCATATATGATGTGATAATAACATGGAATAGTTTTGATGACAGATTATATTATATAAGATTAAGAAGATGAAACATCAATAATTAACAATGAGCAATCACATAATTAGAAGTTGTTTACTTTATATCTCAATAGGGAAGGTCCATTAATTATGTCACGCAGTACGGGGGTGGGGGGTTTGGGGAAACGTGACAATCCATACAAAAAAGGTCCATACAAAATACGTGACAAGGGGGGGGGGGGAGTTATAAAAAGTCACTTTTTGCGTGACATAATTAATGGACGTTCCCATATTTGACTCTAGGTGAACATTATTGTCATACAATGAAAGCATAAAATGATAGTTCCGTAAGATAACGGCAAGCAAAGTAACTAACGCTTCCCATTCTATCACAATATTGTTCACTCTTAGTCAAATGCTGGTAATAAACACATCCTAACATTTGTAAATGTGAACAAACAATCACGTTTAGAGAAATAGCAATATGATTTTTGAAGCATAAGGAGTGTATCGAAAAGTAGTTATAAACATTTGATACGTAATTGAGCTTAAACTAGTGCATATGATAATATCGTGTATTCTTATTACGTTTTGCTTGTATGTCATAAAGCCTATTTCGGTTTATTTCTTTTCATTATCACAGTTTTTTGTAAAAAATCCGCGGATTGAATTTTAAGTACGGAAGAAAATTCTGCACACATTTTGTTTGTTACATCCTATAATGAAAGGGATGTAATGTACAATAAGATTGCCAAAAATGTCAAAGTGCATCCAGCGAGTGATTGAAAAGTATGGTGGGCAGTACACCCTACAGGATCTGCCAAGAACTGGATAAATAGCCAGTTCCAGCAATCTCGCATTGGGTCAAAAAGCCGTCCATCATATTCAGAAAAACAAATCAACATCTACTCGTGATTTGGATAAGAAATATCGGACCAGTAACAGGATGGTGGTATAAGAAAAAAAAATATGAAAGCATACAGTAAGTAGAAAGTCCCAAGCAATCTCCGGAACAGAAGTATGGCGGAAAAATGAGGCCCGACAGCTGTACAACCGTATTTTGGACAATCCCTCCCAGTGTGTTTTGATGGACGACTAAACATACGTGAAAGAAGATTGCCGGGACCACAATTTTACACCAAATTGGTTGGGGAGGTAACTCTAAATGTAGATACTGAAGAACATAATCGGTGAGAACGTGCTTGTTTGGCAAGCAATTAACATATGTGGCTTGCAATCTTTCATTTTCTACACAAAAGATACAACAAATTCTGAAGTTTACTGAAACGAGCGCTTGCAGGAGATGATGCTTCCACTCTATTGGAAGTAAGATTCCTCCTCTATTCTGCCCTCTGCCCATCATGTCAGATCAACTCTACAGTGGTTTCCTGATAAGAAGGTTGATTTCGTTGAAAAATATATCAACCCACCAAACTGTCCCCAACTGCGACCAATCAAACGCTACTGAGCAATCGTCAAGCGGAACCTCAAAAGTGACCCACAACATGTCAGACTTTAACAAAACCTTCAACTCCAGGTCTCCGTTATATTTGGTGGTGTAGAATTTATTTCCAGGAATTTGTTAAAAATCTGCCTTGGCATATGTCTCATCGTCCAGCATAACACAGCCAGTATGTTTGGTTGAACCGAATCATTTAATTTTCGGGCCCGATGCTGGGTTCCTGTACAGTTAACTAAGCCGCAGCATCTTTGTTAAAGAAAAATTCTGACAAATATATTAATCTTTCTTTTGTTAACTTTCTGCACATCTTTCTCGACTTGTTTTATGTGTTTTCCACTTTTCGGCTGTTTAGTCGGATTTTTTTAGCTTATTTTAGTCTGCAAAAACTTATTGATAACATTTGAGACTATTTTCTGAAATATACCGACCAAATTCGCAACAATTTTCTGAGAACGTTGGATTTTCTAGTCATTTGTCCAATATAAGATTTTGCACTTCCTGTTGTCGCGACGCCATTTTGAAGACTGTAAGTTCAAAATAAACAACATTTGCGCCTTTACAAACATGAATGTCTCCACAGACAGCAAAACCAAACAGTGGAAGAAAAATGTGAATAAACTCGAAATAATTACTTCACAAAGTTAAAAAAAAAAAAAAAATACGGACACGCTTTACTGCTGCTGCTGAAAACAAGAAATGAATAATGATAAATGAAGTAGTATATTGAAGTAACTCAATGTTGTTGTTGCAGTTCAAGAAATCTGATTTGACCTTCCATTCTTATATTCTCAGACATTCTTCTTTTTCAGAGAGTGAGTAATGGTGCTAAGCCATATGTGGCTAGGACTGTAGTTAATGCGTAAGTTTCATCCGTTTGAAGAGAAATGAAGCATCACTTAACCTTCTTTGACTAGATGCTCCCTACGACCATATTTAAATATTATTTTTGTTTTGTACACCAAACAGGGCAATCTGTTTAACTTTTCTCTCCAACTATTCAGTTTCACCTTTGATGTCTATTGAAGGGTGCGTGAAATCCCTGCATCTTCTTAAGTAGATAACAAATCCTCGCTTGTTCAACTGTTGCATGGACGTGGCTAGACGAGCGATCAAGGAGTGTTTTTGTTGGAGATTATTGTAGGAAATGGTTACGTGTCATGGTGACATCCAATGTCTTCAATGAACTATTCCTCATCGTAACTCCATTCACAAGGTGTGCAAATGTCAATACTGTGCTATAAACGTACTCGCAAGCTACCACATGCTGATTTGGGGGAAGTACTTTCAAATAATTATCTTCATTGGGAGTTTGTGGATACGATATAAATTCTAATAAGTTCAAGATTGAGATGAAAAGTTTTTCTTAGAATATCCAAGTACTCTTCGGAAAAAAAAGATCTTCATATTGTCAAACGAAACTAATAGGATAGCATCTCCCGACAGTAGTGGCTGCTTAGCAAAATCTGTCCATAAATTCACTGGATCTTTGAGCATTAATGCAGGCAACATTGTTTGTACACGCAAAAAAAACCGCAGTAGAAACTACAATTTCGAGGGTTAAATTAAGCGCAAACACCAACAATTTAAACCTGACTATAAATGCGTTTGATTTTACCATGCCTGCGATTAGATCGACCATGGTGCGGTTGATATCAATATGAGGTCTGTCAAATATACCACAAATGTTGAAGGTTTTACCATAAATGTAGTAAATTTGACTGAAATTTCATGGTAGTTTAAAAGATAGGCATAGTCGAGTAAAATGGCAGTTTTTACTACAAGATTATTTTCTGTGTAGAGTTCATTATTTAGTGAGCTATTCAGTCAAGTTAACAGACCTAAACTAGTAATAAATATTTTAGAGATTCATACATCAGACATGCAAACAAACATACACTCAAATTATCATTGGATTTCGCTCAGACTGATCGAAGATATTAACGCATATTAATATGAATTACTAAAACGTAACGCTCTCATTTTCGAATGTTTTGAAATGAAAACCCCTCGAATATCTCTCGAAAAAGAAATGGCACTCGTTTGTACTCTGGCAACATAAAGCTGCCAATTGCCTCTCTTTCAAACTTACAGTATGCGTCAGAAAAAAATGAGACTTAAACAATTTTCATTTCATTCCAGCTAAGTATTTAAAATATTGTCAGATAGCATTTATCTTCAATGCTTTGGTATGGAGTTTCATAGAGAGTTCAAGTTCAAGTGAGGATGTTCACATACACGTGCTTCAATGTTCGCCTATACACTGAAATCGTGAGGATTTAAGCCAGGCGAGCTAGGTGACCACATATCTTTGGCCCGAATTGGGGCGTGTTGTCCTTCAACCACATTTGTGTTTTCTTTGACGTGTGGGCAGGGGCTCCGTCTTACTAGAACACTATATTCGCATCCTTGCCGTAGGTAGATGTGATTCAAGGCAAAACATGATCCTTAAGGATTCTTAAGTACGCATCTGTGATCACTATCAGGTCTTGGATGAAAACGGGGGTCAACTTTTTGCCATCGGAAACAACCTATCCGAACATCATCACCCCTGCTGGATGCTTGGTCCGAAACGTGAATTTGATGGTACATCAGATGTTTTCTTTGAACTTATATACCGGTTGGTGTGACTGTTTGACACGCTGTAGACATTATCCAGCTTCTTGTCCGTGAACAGAATAACAATGGACCTCTTCTTCAGTTCACTAAGCAGTTCCTTGCTTCACTTCACTCTAGCTGCTTTAATTCTATCAGTAATCAAGTGTCTCCTAACTCGAACTCTGGATTTTCAGTTAAGTCACCATTTCACCATTATTCTTACCATTGCTTCTGATACATTAGCTTGATTTGCTATTTTCCGCGTGCTTCGAACGTTATTACGAGTCACTTTCATCTTCATGGACTGTATCATTATTTTTAAATGATTTATTTGCGCCCGTGTTGACGGTGTGCTAAAAAAACTGTCAGAGTAAGGACTGTATCAATAATAAGTTATCCACATATTTTTCTTTCGAATCATATAAAAAAGATGTTTTATTCAAACAAATGGATGATTCTTTATAGTACGCGATTGAACTTGAATATTGTGAAGACCGGATGATATTAATATTATTCTTTCACGAATATGCGAATTTTTGATCGAACACTTTTCATCAAGCTCCGGACATGAGTTTCATCACCTTTTTTAGAAGCCTTTGCCCAAGTTATTTTGAACACCTATATATTCTCAGCTGCTTTACCAGTCTTTTTGAAAAGACTCTTCACAATCGCTCAATAGCGTTCGATGGGCCGAAGCTGAGGGCAATTTGGCGGATTGATGTCTCTCTCAACGAACTCTATACCCTTTTCCGTGAGCCAATTGAGAGTTACTTTGGCGTAATGCGCCGACGCTAAATCCGGTCAAAACAGTGGAGGGGTACTATGCTTCTGATAGCAGCAACCTCTTCTGCAGACACTCAGATCGATAGATTTCTGCATTGATTGTTCCGGTTCCAAATGGTAGATTTCATTCCGCAGGAACATATTGCTTGCCATACCTGCACTTTTCGACCAAACTTCTCCATTTGAATCGACCTGTCTGTATCGCTTATATCCTTCACTACGACGGCAGTGTAATATTGTGGACCTGGAAAGGTGTTTGAGTCTCCTTTGACATAAGTCTCTTGCTGTCAGTTCATCCTAAGAACAGTGTTCCCCAAACTTGGTTATGATGGATTTTTCACTCGCGTGGTGCATTCCAAAGCACTTCGCTATTTGTCGCATAGTTACACCCTTTTCACGCAGCCATGTGTTCAAAACTTTAATTTTGACGTCTTTTTCAATGCGTGACATTTTGAAAACAAAGAATTTAAATCGCTCAAACAAGCAAACAAACGAAACATAGCACATTACTAATAAATTATGTTTTTATTGCGTACAGTGCGCCAAATTTAAATTATAATGTTTTGAAATAGGAAATATTTCCTTAACATCATGGGATCCCAGTAGTGAACAGCAATTTCTGCTAGAACCAAAGATGTGAAGAGAAAGTATCGATAGGTCCAATAGAGCTCGGCAGGTCATGACATTGAATAGAAGTAGTTTGAAATTGAGCGTAGGGCTTTGTTTTGGCAGTATTTCGAACGTCATGGGATTCACTACTGGGATCCCATGATGTTCGAAATACTGCCAAAACAAAGCCCTACGCTCAATTTCAAACTAATTCTATTGGTTTGGTTTCTAGCAGAAATTGCTGTTCACTGCTGAGATCCCATGATGTTGAGAAGATATTTCCAATTCCAGCATGCTATGATGAACACATTAAAACCATTACAAATACGCGTACAACGCAAATGAACGTGGATAGCTTATTTTCGATACATTTGTTTCCGTGCTACTTGTACCTGCCCAGCAAGCTGTGGTCACCCATCTGCGGTTTAATTCCTGAAAGGGGTTACAAGGACCGAGGATTTGGTAGATGTCGCAACCACGAGCAGCAAATAATACCTTGAATAAGTTACCTGCCTAGCCTCTTCCAAACGACGTGACCCATTAACCTCCTTAATTGGCACCCCGCTTTTACAAATATCGAAACATAAAATATTATTAGTAACAATATTGAATATCGGCTCCGTTACAAACGCCCGAGCCTAACAAATAAACGAACTAATTAAAAAATAAGAGGCTTAAAAATATTTCCAATTAATTTCATAAAAATGTGATACTTACACTTCAAAAGTTTAGAATAAAATAAATACATATCCAAACAAAAATCTATTAAAACGACGTTACCTCGATTCTTAATCAATTTCGATTCTAAACTAATAGAAGGAATATTAAATAAACTGTTGGTATTTAGAAAAAAAGAAATCTAATACATCATGAGCTTAAACTCTTACAACATTAGGTGCTTCCGAATCAAAACAGTGTATTCGCTGAATAATTCATAAACGTATTTCAGCTCATGATGTCCCTAGTTTTGCTTATTTTGCCAAATACCTAAGAGCCAGAGTTCAAGGCTCGGTCATTCACATCCCTTACAACCAAAAGGCGAAAATGCAAATTCCCTTATAAAAATAAACAATAATCTCAGGAATTAAATTTCAGACAAGCCGACGCCTGACTCCCAAGCCACTGACCGGTATGTCTTTCCAAACACTCATATGTGGCATACCTGCCAGTTGAAGGAAGTAAATCTACATTCATTATTCCAATACATCTCCATTCTTTCTTTAATTGCACTCAAGCTAATAGTCTATTCAGCGAGAGGCTCTAAAAGAGAATCTAATAACTCTCCAAGTGAGGTGAAAGAAGGTTGTAAAAGCTTCCAAAGAACAACCATTCAGCCGCATTCAAAGCAGTTAAGCACATACAAACACACATACTTATACTACTTTTTTTACAAATCTGTACGCGAGATTTTTCCCTCCCTGTGTAATTTGTAAGGCGAACATGCTGCTGCCACCTTGACCGAGGAAGAGGTGAGGCGCAATCGGCGACGATTCTTGCCTATTTTTGCTTCCCCCGTGTAGGTCGGCGAGTTAGTTAGCAAGACAAGGTTGCGATATGTCGGTACTAACCATCTTTCTCCCTGCTCCTGAACTCTCAGCGAACCCGGTCCGAGCTTGAGATGTTTGTCTATAAAAATTTACCGTACCCGCCCGTGTGTGTTGCGGTTGCGTTGCGACTGCCGCGGAGTGTGCGATTCTACATCCTCTCGTTCCACCTACCCTGCAATTATTCCAGCTCATGCGAGCATTTACACTGAAGCCCAACTGCCTTCTTCCCTCACGATTCAATTGCCGCCGCAGCCGCCGCCGCCAGACGGTAGTTTCAGCAGCTATCAACACTCACTCATTTGTCCGAACACCAGCAGGTTCACTGTTCTGAGTCCAATTTCGGCTTAGACTTGCCAGCCTTGGGTATCATTTTGATTTAACGCTGGTCATGGGAAAACGATTCATCATCAATGAAGCAACAAAACAAAAAAAAAAAAAAGCAGAGAGAAAGAATCTCATTTTTTTTTTGGTTCCCGGCAATCAGCACTGTTTCTCACCAGTTTACCATATGAGCAATGTTTTTCCAAGTTGTTTTACTCTATCAAGCGCCACAGAGACGACTTACTCAGCCAACTCTCGGTCATGCTCGGGAGCACTGTGATTATAATCATAATCATAACGATTATCATAATTGTACACATTCTAACGAAACACCACGGATGAGATAAATCACGTAAATTTCTACAATGCATTCACCCGTTCTGAAGGAATTTGTGTTTATTTTAGCAAAGAGCCTAGCTAAGGAAATGTTCTCAAACTACAGTCGGGTCATTTATTGTACGGTGGGTGGTGCCATTGGGTCCTCCCTTAGCTCAGTCGGTAAAGGCACAGCTACAAAGCAACACCAGGAGGTGGCTGGGTTCGATTCCTGGTCTGGTCTATGAATTTTTCGTTTAGGGGCATAGCGTATGATTGTACTTGCCACACGATCATACTAATGCAAAAATGGTACTTGGCATCGAAAACTCTCAATTAATAACTGTGGAAGTGCATTTAGAACACTAAGTTGAGAGCAAGCAATAAGCTAATTGTGAAAGCAATAAGCTTGAAATGCTAAATAAGAAGAAGAAGAAGGGTGGTGCCATCCACTTATCGTAGTTTTTGCGAAATTACGGCGATTTTTGGTAACAAGTTTGTCACTCTAACTAAATACAAAAAATAACAGCTCAATTGGTTGCAAAGCAGCCGACATATGCGAGTAGGTGGAATGGTATTACGGTACCACTCACTGTATTACAGGAAATCCGACTGTAACAGACGTGCGTGTGTGCTTAAGGTTGCGGGTGGTATTCTTCTGAAAACACGGAATCGGTAACTTTTTAAAGGAGTAAATACTATCATAGTAAGGTTTGTATCCGAAATAATCTGGGCAGACAAAATCTGTTGTGAAACACGCATTAAGCTTTTTATTTCTAATGTAACTATTTATTTCATTAGTTTGGGATATGGTTTACAAGTTCACACGATCAAAACATCGTTATTCTGAATTGATTTAAAAATCTCGAACTTTGCACTTCACTCCAGCCATAAGGGTTTGTACGGACTCCTTAGTGATCTACTTGGCAGCTCTGGATCAGAATCGTTGGAAATGTTTGGCATTTATCATATCAAGCAGGATATCAAATCCTGCTTCTTTCCGTAAAGAATCAGAGCAAGAATAAGAACCGAACATCTTTCGATTGGGCGTAGCTCTGGATGATTGGTATATTTGGTAGGTTTTGACATGATATTAACTTTATTGGCTTTATACCACTCCACCACGATTTTAGCACGATGCCTTTTGATCGGGCCTAAACAAAATGCTACCCTCATGGTTCCAAACGATTGGCAGCAACTGATTTTGCAGGAAATTCTTCGGGTAAATTTCCTTTTTCTTTGTGCCAGTGGTGATGCAAGATTTACTTTTTTCTGCCACACGAACAATTTGCGGGCCAAACAATGTATTTTTTTAGAAAATTTTGACAGCTTTTTCGTGCATAAATATTCAGGTGATACATTTCAAACCATGGCAGAGTAAAAAGCCAGTGCTGGAAGTTATTTAAAACTTAACAACACGTAAGTCTCATCGTTCATCATGACAAATGAAAATTTCATCAAATAATTGCAATATAGTTTTTGAACAAGTGTTGTTACTGTCAAATTTTGTTTATCATTGTGGTAGGGGGCTTTTTTGGTTATACAGAACTTTAATCCTGGACGTAACTTTGACTTTTGGTCGAATCCTGCACAGTATGAAAGCAAAAACCCTGAAAGTCATCATGTCCAATCACAAAGTGAAGTTGCAAGAGATAGCTGACACTCTGAAGATATCAAAAGGTATTGTTTACACCATCATACACGAACATTTGGGTATGAAACAGCTGTTTTTCAAATGGATGCCGCGTTTGCTCACACCAGAGCAAAAACAACAACGAGTCGATGATTCAAAGAGCTGTTTGGAGATGTTCACGCGAAATAAGAAGGAGTTTTTGCGTCAATACATCACAATAGATGAAACATGGATTCACCAGTTTACTCCGGAATCAAATCGGCAGTCTGCTGAGTGGCGTGCAGACGGAGAAAGCCGTCCAAAGCGTCCAAAGACTCAAACATCGGCTGGGAAGGTAATGGTCTCTGTATTTTGGGATGCGCATGGAAGTTTATTCATTGACTACTTGGAACATGAAAAAACAATCAACAGCGACTATTATATCGGTTTGTTGGATCGTTTGAAGGCCGAAATCGCCCAGAAAGGCCTCATTTAAAGAAGAAAAAGGTGCTCTTTCACCAAGACAATGCACCGTGTCACAACTCAATAAAAACAGCCGGAAAAATGGTTCAATTGGGTTTCGAATTGCTACCGCACCTACCGTATTCTCCATATCTGGCTCTTCGCAGAACTCAAAAAGATGTTCCGTGGAAAGAGATTTGGATCAGATCAGAATCAGAAGTGATTGCTGAAACTGAAGCAAATTTTTTAGGTCGCGGTAAATCGTTCAACACCGATGGTATCGAAAAGCTAGAGAAACGTTGAAATGATCGTATTACTCTAACAGAAGATTATATTGATGAATAAAAATGAATTTTGGCCAAAAATATGTTGTTTTCCTACTCAGGCCCGGAACTTGTACTCCAACTTAAGAATACACCTTGGTGCTCGATTATTAAGAGCCATATTTTTATGTATGCTTTTCGACAGGATCAGTCATGAGGAGTTAGGCGGGCAAGCGTTGGTCAAGGGATTCAGTGGCGGACAATGAATATTTAGTCAGGGGAGCTCAAGAACAAGAGGGGAGCCTTGGGGAAGAGAGGGGTCTAGAATAAGGTGTAGTCATGACTGACTCAGGGAACGAGAGAAAGCGGGGAGTGGCAAAGGGACGTCTTGGCGGTGAAATGATCGTGGGAACCGATCGTTATCATTAGTGAGTAGTGATTGAACTCATATTATTCCAAAGAGATGATTCATGGAATTGGGTCCACTGCCAAAGTCGTGCTCTACCCTATGCGTGCAACGTCAAATTTCATAATAAATCCTTGCAAAATCCAAATCACGATGATGCATTAGGATAAACTGAGCAATGATTCATGCGGCAATTTACAATCGATACTCCAGGAACTTAACATAAAAATAACAAGATTTTGTTATCCGAACCTTGTTGATCCATTAAATTCTGTCTTTAGCAAACTTTTTATCAATCAGCTTTCAGTTTGCGTAAGGTATCCAATTTTTGTTTTGGAAGAATAAACCTTCGTTATAGAATTTTTTAACGTATTGATCAGCGGAATACTTTCATTTTGATCTGTAGACAAACGTTAGAAAGTTTATTGTTGATGTCTCAATTGTCAAGTGTTAAAGATCTTTCGATAACTCCTTTGAGTATAAGTCTATGGACCTAAATCAACCTTTGAGTATAAGTCCATGGACCTAAATCAATCATCGGCACAAATTACTGATTATAACATAATCATTAGCACTTATTTTGATGCGGGATTGTTTATCTTTATTATCAAGCACGAGTACCCTAAGATGTTAACCAAATTTTTGGAGTATATACCTACAGCTCTAGCCATATAACGAATTGCTTTTCTGACGAATTTGAACGAATTTTACGCCAAACTACCATTTTAGTCTATGATCACACGATAAGTAGTATATCTTACAAATATGTCTTTTTACGAATATGTATTCAGACCTAGAGATCAACCACCGTAACAAATGAGTTTTTTGAGACATATTCAAGAGATGAAAGCCACATTTTAGATGAGTCCCAATTTGTCTATCTTCATTTCCAATTATTCTAGCTTTTTTTCTAGACCTCTTTTAAGAGTTGGCCTATGGATCTTGAAACCAACTATAACGGCTGGATTTTCTGGCGTATTCTCAAGCATCAGTGACTCATTTTGGTTAATGAACACACGTTGAGTAGATAATGTTCTCTAGCAAGTGTCATCGAACTTCCATGAACTTTTTGGGCTGTAAACATACAGAATCAACATAACAAAGAGCTTAAGTAACCGCCTAACGAGTTGTGTAGTCTGATTCCTGAGAGAGACACGTTGAAAAAGGTATTGATAGAATCAGCACGAAAGATGTAATTTATATCTCAGGGACAGAATGACGTACGATTAAGGTTAACCAATCAAAACAAATGTATTTCGCAGCACTTTCATTTTTGATGTTACTACGCACTTTTCTTGTGAAACCGACCATCAACCGTTTTACACCTGTAGTATAAACCCTTTAAAATAAATTTGTCTTAAAATCAAGTCAACAATGCCATATTCGAAGCTATTTTATCAGTGGTTGCCCCCCCCCCCAGGTGATTCGGTTTCATTTCGGTCAAAACTGTTGGGGTTTTTGCGAGGCGAAAAACCCCTCTGTTTGTGTGTATTTGTGGGTTATATGGGTGGGGGGCGGTGCTGTTGTGGGGCGGGAGGGGCTGAGGCTGGCGCTCCCGTTTAAAAAAACACACTAAAAACAAAAAAAAATATTCTTTTGCTCTGCTTAATAATTGTCTATTTTTTTATTATTTGGGGGATTTGGGGGTTGGTGGGGTTGGTTTGGTTTTTTTTTTGTTTTTGTACCTATGAATCACCTGGCTGCTATCGGGACTTCCCACCCCGCGTAATCTGGCCAATTTTTTCTTTTTTTTTTTTGAGCAGCAGAAAGCTGCTGCTGCCTTCTTCGTTCTTCTTCATTGCATCGTTCTGTTGTGTTGTTTGAGATGAAAATTGGGACCGCTCACACCATATTCAGCAAGGACCTTGAATATAAGCCTTTCAAAAATGTAAGTACCATGGCGTTTCGGAGGCTACCAGCAAAAAGGGGTTGGATCGAGCCATGAGTGCTTTTCTCGGCACGCTGGTCAGGAATTCGTTTTTTTTTTCAAGACGAGCAGTAACAAATCCAGTTTGTTCGTGCTGTAGCAGCCGCACAATGTGCAAAGTGATCGGGTGTGGGCGCCAATGAGGGACAGCATTCCTAAATCGAATAAAAACATTCCTCGGTTCCAAAGTGCAGCGCCATGATGGTTTGGGGGCAGTATGCAAACGTGGTAAGCTCTTCTTGGTGTAGGTTAAACAAAACGTCAAAATCAACGCCGCGTACATTAAGAGTTGGGTTTTGGACAAGGTTATTGCCCACACTCTCCAAAGCCTTTACGGAGATGATCACGACGTGTTCCAGCAGGACGTTGCACCAGCTCACCCGGCAAATGTGATCCAAGTCTGGTGTTGGTACAGCTTAACCGACTTTTTGGGCAAAACTTTGTGGCCTCCCAGCTCCCCGGATTTGAATCCTCTCGACTTTTTTGTTTGGTCCTATATGATGTTGAAGCTAAACAAATACAAGATCAGCACCTTGGACTAGTTCAAGACGGTAATTCTCAATATCTGAAACGAAATGCCCACGCAGTCTGTGCGTACCGCTTGCGACGCGGTTGAGAAACATGTGAAGCTCATGAAGAAGTACAAAGAGGCCTCATTCCAAGAGAAATTCTATAAGCGTTCTTTATAAACATTACTTTCAATAAAATGAATCCAGGAAAAAAAGTATTCTCATTTTCTAATATATTTTGAAAGTGTATCCGAACTTATTGAACATCGTGTACATGATTATCTGGTCTCCCGTGCCATTAACAGGCTTGCCGTTCGCAATAAGGTAAGGCAATTTCTCATCGATCGCAATCACCTGCTTCTCCGGAAGGACAATTATCGTGTGCGTTGTCAAATGCGTTCGTTCCGATACTTCGACAAAGATTTTTCATTAGGGCCTAACTGACAAACGTAAACAACGGCTTTTTCTGCGAATATCGCGTCATTAAAAACTCGCCTCATCAATCCACCACGGTTATTTCGAAGAGGAAGAGTTCACCTATCCGATAGAATTGGAGGCTTACATGGGTAGCCTTTGTGCCACGAGAACTTTACAGAAGAAGCCATTGTTTACGTTTGCCAGTTAGGCCCTTATGAAAAATCTTTGTCGACTTGTGTCAGACTGGCTGCAGTGATAACATTTCTGGAGGATATGCAATGCCACCCTAGACAACTAGATCATCAGGATCTTTCCACGTTACAAGCAATTGACCATTTACAGTGACGAGGAGTTAAACAAACTATTATCCGGAGTGAAAAGAGCACATTCCGGTTATAGAGATATTAGCCAACTAAGCGTGCCACTGCAAGATATAAAGGACGTACGGATTCTAAGTGGCCAGTGCTTTAGTTTATACATAGCTTGACGTATTTTAGGTGATCCAAGAATTCTTTAATGTTTAGGTCCATTTATCAATATACGTAACCAAGAGCTTTAATTATTGTAGGTTGGATTTCCAGGTTCTAAATCATAAAGTAAAGAACTGGTTTTGATCTACATAAAAGCGTTGGATACCTCAACCCATAGATTCTGATTTATAAACAGAATGTGTAGATGATTCTCATTCATAGATAGAGTTTGGACGCTTCAGAAAAGCTGTCTGATGAAACTGATTAGACATAATCAAAATTTCAAGGAATGAAAATAGAGATAATTTATTTCACTTTCTGTTAAGTATAAAATAGAAACTATTCAAAAGTGGTTTTGATTGAACAACAGGCTTTTTGTTGGATACCATCAACCTTTTTTTTTTGGATACTCTGTTGGTCAACCTGATTGATTATTTCATTCCACCATCTCTGCATCTCTGCAGCATCCCGAGTTTCCTTGCCACTATTCTTCAACTTCAACTGCTTAACGATTGCCAAATATTTTTCTATCGGAAGGAATTCAGGGTAGTTGGGTGAATTGAAGTGTTATTCGACTATGATGGTAGGTCGCCATGTCTATCCAAAACTTCACAGGTCCCATGTGTGACTTCATGTACGACAGAATGCGTATCTCAAGCACTTTTGCATGTATAATGTGAGCCTTATTTGTGATGAGAACTTTGAAATTTTGTCCGCTACAAATTCCTTGTAAATTCAACAAATTTATCAGCGAAATGAATTTGAACTTGCTGGGGACAACTCCTTGACCTCGGCTTAATAAAGACTGGTACCGAAAAAAAACGACAAACACTATGAGTTCGAATAATCTGTTTAATTCAGATTTTCCTTAAAGTGCCTGGGAATAAAGAACAACTCATCCTCTTCTCCAAATTCCCGCACCTTTGCCTTGACACTAATTAGATTTTGGGCAATAATGGGGCCAACTTATTTAGAAAGTTTCAACTAATCTTTATTCAAATCCAGTTACTTTCTAACCCCTTTAGTGTGTTGTGATTTATTACGCATATATCTCGATTAGGCGAAGCTCCGACGTGTTGACCTCTTTAGGTACAACCAAATATGTTGTTTTGTACCACTCGAAGGCTGGTCGAGTGTAATGGCAGGGTGCCGAATACGGCCAAAATAGCGTCGGGCCTCCGTTGGACACCAGGAACGGCACTTCTGGAGGCATTGATCCTTATAGATTTGCCAGTTGATGGTGCCAGATATCATAAGGCGCTGACGCATTTTGCCACACCCACAGATCACCTGTCAAACAAAGAATTTCTTTGTGAATTTGAACAATTTCTTCTTCCGGGCGGTCTTGGGAACGACTAATCTAAATTTGATAGCGTAAAACTCTTCTCCCGGCATCTGTTTGGTGCCGGCCCTGATGTACGTCTCGTTGTCCATAACAACGCACCTTCGTTTTTTGAGCCACTGACGATACAACTTTCGTGCGTGGTTTTTGGCTACCGTGTTCTTGTTATCGCCCGATTCCAGCATGCTTCATTGGTTTTGTCACGAAACAAACTGAAAAATACGCCATCGTAGCTGCATTTCAACCCGAACCGAAATCTTCGTGGCCTTCAAGATTCCGTCTTGCGCTGCTTACCGCTATCGTTCTTTCGCTTGCTTCTCTAACGCTCTTTTAATATCTCGATCACAAGGAACACGGTTGTATGAAGAGTTTCGAGCTGTTTTCCGAACCATTTTTCAAACGCATTAAAATTTTCGAAGTGAGTGCACCCAATTTGTTTGCACATTTTTTCTTGTTCCGACGCCATCACTGTTATCACTTGACCGATTGTGATGAAACTCAGCTGGTAAACAATGCACTGTTAGCTAGTTTTGAACCACTTGCTTAAATGTTTAGAGAGTGTAGCACTATTTCGGCAGGTGACCAGTTGACGTCAATCTTTTTTTTTTTTTTTTTTTCATTTATGCAGTCTTGTTTAATCAAAATATTTTGATTGTTTGTACATGATTAGCGCATGCAAGGTTCTATACACTTTAAAAATATCGAGAAGTTTGATTCGAATACGGCTGAGTAAGAGCGAACAATTGACGGGAGTAGTACGCTACACTGAAAATTTATTTTCGTTAATTAGCTTTCACTCGTTTCGTAAACATGGATTTTTTGCATAGAACAAATAATTATACCTTTTTTGTACAATACACAAAATGAATTTGTGAAGACCAGTCAATCGCTGCTTCTCTTCGATGGTACTAATAAATGTTGGTGTTCCTGCTGGGATGGGCAGGAATCATTAATCTATCCCAAAATAGAAATTAAAGCGCTGTCGAGAGTAAGAACCTCATGAACATAAATCAAGTAACTTCTCACGAGTCAACATGGTTTAGTGAGATCAACCACAATATTTTTTTAAATCTTCGCGTGGTCTAGGAGCGTAAGTGTACTAAGCGTGTGCTTTTCCTAAGCATTTCTAGATTATTCGGCTTCACAGTAAGCTTATTGCTTGCTAACTTCTAAATTCATTTCCCCAGTTATTAATTGAGAGTCTTCGATGCGTGACCATTCTTGCATTGGTATGATTGTTTGGCAAGTACAATCATACCCTTTTGTCGAGAAATATTTATTAACTAAAAAGTCCAAGACCAGTCCGGCAATTGAACCCAACTACCTATAGTATGATGCTACTTTATATCTGCACATGAACTAACCAAACTAACTCCCGAATCGAACATGCACTGAAAATTAATTTCAGCTTATATTACGAAATCAAAGGTAGCACTTACGAATCCGTTCGTTGTATTCTGCAAATAAACTGATTTGTACGTTTTATGAAGCTACCTTCGTAATTAATGCCACACGCGCTACTGTCAACAGCACGAAGCATTTGTTAAAAAAGAAAAAAAAACATTCGTTCATTGCAAAAAAAAAAACAATACAAAGAGCTACGAATATTGTATTACAAATTAAAAAGAAACGTCTCTGTGGTGGGTGCAAGAATGACGGAAAAATCTTCACCGACTCGAAATGTAATTGTAAAAAAAGGTAACCGCGTGGAGTTGTTTTTTTTAATGTTTCTGACATGGGATTTGATCCCGTATTTTGGTAAAGAGCTGTTATTGAATCCGTGGTTGATCTCACTAGGCCCACTAGGACACATCAGAAGATCCTAGATTAATGGGTATGAAGTTATAATTCTCGGAAGCGCTTTGATTTTGTTGTTGGGATAAATAAATCATTCCCGCCCATCCCAGCAGCATCACCAACAGAGAAGCAGCGATTGGCTGGTCTTCACGAAAACCATTTCGTGCATTCTACAAAAATGATAGCATTTCACCAGATGAAAAGCAATATAAATGTTTCATACAATACACGAGACCTTTGTTCTATGTACAAAATCCATGTTTACGAAACGAGTGAAAGCTTATTTACGAACATAAATTTTCAATGTGCTACTGGTCGAACTGCGAATCGACCCAAGCCACAAGTACCCGTCATGAACCACAAAGCTTCACCATTACTGTTAGGCACGTACATTGTCGAAGCACTGTCCAACGTGCCAACATCATTCCTGATTGATGTGAAAGTGTTCAAAATCATTCTAGCAAACCGTCTCTTGTTGTTCTGAGATTTACTATACACCTACAACTTCTCCGGTAATGGCTCCTATCAAGCAATGAATTTCATCTGGAAGAGATTGGAAATAATTAGCAAGCAGTAACAGTTGCTTCTACTGCGAAGATGCTGAACATAAATTTTATCGTACAAAAATAGTTTTCTATGCCCTCGGTTTAACTGGTGCACAGTACATATTGCGTTTGAAACTAGTTTTTTCCCGGTAGTAAGCCAACCTAGAAGAGCCCTCCTGTGTAACTGAATAGGCTAAAATGCGCACGCAAGTTTTCCACACCTAGAACCGTCCTCCACCACTTTGCAGCAGCACCGGATAACATCTTTATTACTGTTTTGCAATGAACACTATTTAAAGATTTAGTACGGTGGTTTGAGAGATTTATTAATATTTTTTAATTAGACAGTTACTGTTGTCAGATTGTTACCGATGGTAAAATGATATGGATCTTGATTAAAACTAGAAATAGTTTCTTGGTAGGTAATGGTAAAATAACTAACCTGTTTCGAGAAGAGTAGGAAGTCAGACCTACCCTACGATTACTTTCCGAGTCATCCAATGTTTCAAACATAATATAACTTTTTATTGGAACATATCATAACAGCGCCATGGAAACACTATTATAAAGTTCTCCCAAATGATTCGATGTATTTTTTCATTTAAAAAATTTTGACAACTATCCACATTAAGTTATAAGGTAATAAGCACATATATAAGAGGGCAGAAGAGATTACAGAGATTATTGAACCCACAAATCATATGTTTCGAAGTACAGCACAGTAAAATCGCAATAAATAACGTATGTTTTGCAAACCGAAATCAGCTTCGTCACTTAAACGAAAATTATGGTAGCAAAATTATGCTCCATTCATAATGAATTAACTAAAATTTCTCAACATCGTAAAATGATTCCACCTTCTTAAGCAACCTGGGTGTTCGAATCTCATCTAACAGCATCCCTGAAGAGACAACCACACAAGCTTTCTCGTTTTCTAATTTCACTTTAACGATGCAATTTATTGATCCGTTTGTAACTTTTCGAACAATCCCCTTCATGCTCTGTCGTTGATACCTAGTCCGGTGTAAGAAGATCTGCAAAAATCTGCTCATAATCGTTAACACCATCTTTGTCACTAGTTTTACCCAACAAGACTCCAGCAAGATGGTGCAGGGCGGCTTGTTTTCACATTACATTGCAACCAACATCCACAATATCGCAAAATGTACACACAAACGGCAGCGCAGAAAAAGCCTTTTTGGATCAACCAGCTACATGGTCAATGGCACTTTCTTACATCGGTGACGTCTCAAATGAAATTAATACAATCAATCATACTCTTCACTGACACACTGTGCACATTGGCTGGTCTAAGAATTTGAGCAATGAGTCATTATGGCCGGGAATGTGAAAGCCCTGCAAGTGAGATGATGAGCAACCAACGACAACGGCGGAGCAGTCCACTATGAGACTTTAATGACCAAATGGCACAAGCAGTAGCGCCAACTCCATGAAATATTTGGAAGGGGCAAAATAGGGGATCTTACCTATTTTCGGCAATCTAAGCATAGTTCACACTTCTATGATTATTTTCTCAGCGTCGAGCACATACCTGTCGTTTTTGTATTTATATTCATTTGCTCGTTGTTTTTCTATTCATCACTATAATACAATCGACAAAATTAATTATAGTTACTTTACAGTTTTTCTTCTTTTTTTTTTTAGGTGGTTTGAACTATTGTCGGCAGTTGTTATTTTATCCGGCTATTGTTCTTTTGAATCTGTGCGTTCTATTTTAGGCAATACATAATCAGTTGCAATGAGGAGCGCGTGTGATTTATTTTAAGAAAAATGTGACAAACCAGGATGGCTTCGTAGTTGAAACGTTATCAAATTAAAGCAAAAAGACCAAGTCAACTAATTATTATATTCAATGAAGAGTTTTGAAGGAAAAATGAACGGTTTGAACGGTTGCCGAGAATATTAAACATTTCTGTATCCGACATTTTCCCTAGCTATTTCTAAAAACAGTACAAGCGTACAATTGCGTGCATCTTTTGTTCAAATTGACATATTGAGACAAGTCTCTCACATGAACAGAAACACTCAAACAAAACATCATATATATTGGAAAGATGTTCTAATATTAATCCCATCCCTTCACAATTCAATCTACTCCAAATCAAGGGATTGACGCGTGACTGGGTTGGCTTGTTATTGAGCAATAAAGCACTTTTGAAAATCGACCAATAATTGTGAGCTTCAATTTTTTGAAACAGTGTATGGTAAATACGAGTGATGAGATTAATATGGCAACAATCATGTATGCAACCCAAAAGTCTATTATATTTAATGTACGATACATTTTCATCATTCTCAGTTAATAAATTTGAAAGATAAGAATGTAGGAAAGATACATTAATCTCATCACTACTCATCATACTTATTCCTACTAATTCATCCTAATCGAAATCAAAAGGTTGACGCAGTGGAATAGTTTGTAATGGAACGTAAACAAACATTACTACAAAAAGAAACCAATGTATTAGCTCTTCAATCTCTTGATCTTGATAGGATGAATACGAAAACTTATAAATGGGAGCAGTAGCCCTTTATTCAGCTACCAGACATTATAATTCCTTGTGGTGTTTCTTGATTATCGAGATTTTCAGCCTCGGACTGGTTCATCTTCCGTCGTAGTCACTCAAACACCGCTTTTGGGAATTTTCGTAGCTTGACCGGGGGTGAGATTCGAACTCGTGACTTTGACGTGAGAGGTATGGATGTTAACCACTACGCCGGGGTCGCCCCCACCTTTTTCTTGTTATTTCATATAGTCATCCCAGCATTGTATCAACCAGAATTATGGGTCGATTGTTGATTTATTTTGATTTTAAACTAACTTTAGTTACATATATTTACAACATTTTTTGGACATCGTGAATTTTTCTAAAACATGATATTTCCGAAACGAATTTTTGATAATAATTACTGCACATCGCTGTCAAAAATTTCCCTTACCGTCCATAAATAGTGCTATAGCAAGATAAATGTTTGTATTCCAATAAGCTGATTGGGCCATGCTATAGTAAGCCTTAAAGAATTACTCGCGTTTACTAAAGCTTGAGCCATTTAATATCTATACGAAAAAACGGATCTATCTCGGAACGATGTTTATCATATAAAAAAATGGATACACAAAATGCGTTTTAAAAGAAATTAGCGAAATAATTGTTCTGATTTGGTTTCATAAAATCTCGAACATTTCTTCGAATACCACTCATCATATTTTGGACACTCTGTTGACTAACCTGAGCGACCATTTTGTCACCTTTTCTTCATCTCTGTTGTATCCCGAATCCCTGTTGTAAACCTTGCCACTTTTCTTCGACTTCTGTTTGACACATGACCAAAATTTCTCAATTGGGCGGAATTCAAGGCAGTTGGGTGGATAGATGTCGTTTTCGAAGAAGTTCATCCGTTGTCTACCCAGGTAACCAATAAGCAGCTCCAAAGCGTCTTTACGGCAGCCTATCAAGCAATTAAGTCGCCTTAAATGCAACTTAAATGCCACTTTTGGCCCAATATACGGCTGCTCTAATGCAATGCTATGATTATGCTTCATTAATGCTATTTTGCATTCTAAATGCTTATTACAGGCTACAAGCATTTAAATAGCATTTGAAATGCAACTTTACAACAGATAGCATTCAAGATGCTGATATAATGCTAATATAATGCTTGTAACATCTGAAATGCAGATTAAGGGTTGATTTACTGCATACGCTAATACTTATTGGTTACCTGGGTAGATACCAGTGTAGTGCTTCTGGTGCTGTTCCTTTTCTCTTTTCAGAAAGCGAGTAATGGCGCTATAACCATAAGCCATAAAAGGCTAGGACAAGGGTTAGTGCTCATGTCATAACCGACAGACAAGCTCTTATGCCAGAAAAGGCACTACAACCATGGCTTTGGAACCTGGATACTAGTAGAAAACGCCTGTGTTCCTGCCCAGAAAAGCGGACGACAAAAATATATTTAACTTTCTTAGCTCTGTCCCTCCCAACGATTCCTTCATCTTAAAACTTATCTCATATAAAGGCAAACATACATATGCTTTCTCGCCAAGAAAATCCGCACAATCCTATGCAACATCCAACTGCAGATGTCTATGAAAGTATCAGGAGTTCTTGGCATATTCTTAAGTATCTAATCAACACTTCTCTCCCATCCCCACTGATCATAAGGACCTGGTCAGGTTTGAGGTTATTGAGCAAAGAGAACGATTGATGAAGAGCCAGTCACACCCAAGGTATCTCGTCTGGCGCTTCGATCGTCTCTACAATAGCCAATCCAGGGAGTGTGTGGTCGAAAAAAATGCTGTCACAGGAATTGGGGCTGTAAGAGCGGAATTTGTGAAATAAAAAAAAAATCCTTTACCAGAACCTTTACCTGAGCAATGGGCAATCACCCTGAAGAAGTGGCTGAAGGTGAAGGTGACAATCATAATGTGGTCATAATGGATAGCAAGACCAACTTGATGGCAACGACTGGCAGAAGAACGAATATGTTACATTCCTTTTCAAGAAGGTAAGCGTTGATGTCAAATATATCTCCCACACCGAGTTACCAAAGAAGGCCGTTGAGTAGCTGTCGATCAACGATTTCAAGCCACTGTTGTATTCTTCGGGCATGCGGTGACCGGGGAGATTTACAGTATGAAGTGCCTGCCATAATTTGCAGCCTTTATCAAGAAGTATCACGCGAAGGATGTGGTCCTTTTGCCGCACCAGGCTTCGGTTCATTATGTCAAGAGATCAGAAGACGAGATGGATAAACGTTGTACCGAAGATCACCAACCCTTGCAACCTCACCCAGTTGCAACCGACAAGAAATGTTTGGGCGAACCTCAAACAGAGGATCTTCTTCAATAACTTCGTGACCAAAATGGAGGAGACACTGTTCGCTAAAACCACGAAAGTGCTGAAAAAATGCCGACAGCCATATTTTATTGACTTTGGCTAAGAATTCCGCCAACTGTCTGGAACGGCGGTGAACCATTTTTGTAAAAGGCTTAGTAAGGAATTTTTGAATTTTTTTGAAAATTTGTTCCATTGAATTATCTTTTGAAGTTTTTTTATTTCATTGCCATCCGATTTTATTCCTTTTTGTAATACAAACGTTAGTCATCATTATGCTTCACAGTGCACTACTACAGATAAACTGTCTGTTATCGTACCTTTAGCATGGCTCGTCTGGAAAAAATAAAGAAATAATCAAAATTTCCATAAGTGTAACTTGAAAATTTCAATAAGCGTTACTCGAGGTAGGCTTAAGGCGAACAACTGTTTTGCAACGCCAAAAAATATGCAAAAAGCAGTATTTGACTGTGACCAATCAACTCCACCCGGATTTATTCGTATGAAGTTAAGTGAATACAGCCAGGTACAAAAAATATATAAAATTTCAGGGCTCACTTAACATGAAAATAACCGCTACATTATGACTGTTCACCGATTTTCGTAGCCACTATGATCAAACATAAAATCGACACAGCGACAATTATCGGTAGGACCGAAAAAGGTCATGCCCCCCTACCTTGGCGCCACTGGATTCGAGTTTTTCCTACCAAACAGCATGGGTCGTTTTGGTTGTAGTTCGATTCTCCACTGAGAAAAGAGTTGTAATTAATCTTGTTACATTCAATCAACTTGTAGACTTGAGTGTCAAATAGCGGACAAATAGCGGATGAAGGTGCTGTCCTGAATCCCACGTTATCTTTTGAAGAAAAGAGTGTTGGAGAATGAAATGGTGTCGCCATATGTGTTATTCAGGACTATGGAAATAGATCAAACAAAACCTAAAATATATCCTGGCGCAAGTTTGTTATTTGGTTGAGTCATTCATAGAGATATGACGTATTATGGGCTTAAATGGTGATTCCCCAAACAAATCCGGAGATCGAAATGATATCAAACAGTGATGTTTCATTTCAACCATTTCTGATTATTTTAGTTCATCTGCTTTTCTAGCAGTTTAAGAATCATACAGCAAAGATTGGAACCCGGTTTTGTTGGTTGAATTGAACGGAAAATTAATGCAGCCTAGATATAGCGTTTTTTCAAAATAATTAAACTGTAATATTGAATATTTTATATTGCAAAAGGTTTGATATACCGTAAATGAGCTAAGCAAAGAAAATCAGTATAAGAAATTAAAACCAACTTGACCAGGAAAACTTGAGGCTAATCTGCTTTCATGTTGAAACATTAATTAAACTCGTAATTGACGCATGACTGAAAATCAAGGTCCTACGATCCTCATAAGTTTCTACCTCACGTCTCCACGAGTCATATGAACACAAAAGACTGCCAGTTGAATCATGGTGACGCTGGTTAGCATAGCCAGGGCATCTTTACTGTGGGTTTAAATTGGCATGTGAATCATATCAGTAGTCTTTTTTAATTCATTAAAAAATAGTTTTTATTTTATATTCACCTTGCACAGAAAAAAAATAATGAATTTCAACAGATGCCAAAAATTTCACCATGTTCAATTGTAAGTCAAAACAAGCGTAAACAACGAAATTGTTTGCAATTTTCCATGCAACAGACCTGATTAAGGCGGTATTTGGCTTGAACTGACCTGAAAATTTTCATTTTATTATGTCAACTCTAGCATTTGGCAATAAAATTACATGTTTTATTCAAACTGTGTAGGTGTGTCTACTTAGATTCTTGTATTTTCATTATTTTGATTTTTCAAACTAGGGAACATATTTGTTTTCGTAGTCAAAGGAACATATCTTAGTCTTTATTACATTTTATGTCTTGTGAAAAGTGACAATACTCGGATTGATCCACCGAGGATGAGCTTGGAATAAGGAAAACATGGTTAGTCTTCATTTATGTGAATTCTCATTTTCTATTTGATGTTCTATAGTTTGAATTGGTTATGACTAGGGTTCTGATGCATGGTCAATATCGGAGTCATTGTTTGTTTTGTTTGCAATTAATCCGGTTTTTACTGATTAAGAAGCACGCCTTTCTCGCACAAAGGGTTTAAATAGCGGAAACTTTAAAAAAAAAACTCGATTCATTGCAAACAAAACAAACAATGACAATTGCAACAACACCGAATACTTCATCATTCGATAGTGATGAAGTAACTCGACATGCACTAAACAAAGGATACGGGATATACTTCAATATATCAAATTCCTGGTCGCAGTGGTGTATGTCCCGAAAAAGAGAGAGAGAGAGAGAGAGAGAGAGAGAGAGAGAGAGAGAGAGAGAGAGACAACCTGGCGAGGTATTCAGACGTCTGAGATCTTTTGGAGTTAAGTGAAACTCTGTGAATACGACCATCAAGAGATACCAGGAGAACTCTTCAATCAAGGAACGTGCGAGATTCGGTTAGTCACGTTCGGCAAGAACGCAACAAACCATCAAGACCGTGAGGGAGCGGATTTGGCTGATCTCGACGTTTTCACGAAAACCGTCCACACCATTCTCAGCATGGACCTTGGATGTAAGGCTTACAAAAAAAAACGTAAGTTCCATGGCGTCTCGAAATCCACCACCAAAAAGAGGTCAGATAGAACTAAGTTGATACTGTTGAGAAACTGTTTGAGCTGAAGCAGCCTCACAATGTGAAAAATGATCGATTGTGGGTGACAACGAGGGCATGTACTTCTGCATCTCAAAACATCATTCCTCGGTTCCAAAGTTCAGCGACAGTGATGGTTTGAGGACAGTTTGTAACCGAGATTAACTTCCCTTGGTATTCATCGAGAAAAACTACTACAAAACGAAGGCTGTAGCTCAAGTCTTCGACAACTATATGGAAATAACCAATGATTACAAAGTCGGCAACTTGAACCAGTTCAAGAAAATAATTCTTCAAATCTGAAGATCTCCATGAAGTCCATGCGTGCCGCTTGTGACGAATACAAAAAATGATTGAAGCTGGTGAAGAACTTCAAAGGGGGCTCATTCCAAGAGCTATACTGAAATCATTCTTCATAAACCTCTTAATAAAATGTACCCAGAAACAAAAATATAGTGTTCTAAATCTTTCGGAAATGTTTGAACGTGTATCTGAACTTATTGAATACCGTGTACATATATGACAAACTCTCAAATGCGCGAAATTTCTGAATATACATTTCTCTTGCGCTACATGCCCTACAGACTAAGACATTAGTTTTAATTGTCATTTCAATTCTTAACATGGTTTTTTTTTTTTTAATAATCATATATTTCTACAGGCTCAAATGCTTGTTATTGTTGTTATACTTAATACTTAATGTTGTTATACTCAGTAAGGAGAAGGACCTTGGCAAATCAGAAGGTATCACTTCCCTATCTTTTATTTTATCGTTTTAGATGCAGATTTGCTCGATTGATAAATACTAATTATATTGAAATTTCTTTTTGCAGCTTTTTTTTCGGTTAATCCAAGTTTTCACATTGTAGCTCATTTGACTCACGCTGCGTGGTAAGCTGTTCCTGCTTGTTACTGATTTTCCTCTTTTATCACTATCCATACTATCATTATCTTCTCTATTATTTTCTCTTGTTATAATTTCTTTTTTGTTAATATTATTATACTTTTATTACTTTACCGATTAGATGACATTTATTAAAAATAATTATTTCTTGAATGTCCTATGATCATTATAATCTTTTTTTGCTTGTTTTTTTAACGACAAGTATAGTCATCAGTAAAACAAGTGCTCACTATTTAACATTCCAACAAACATTTTATAAAACAATGCAGATGTAATACTTGACTCCTGAGCTGATTCACCACCTAAATGATAATTCAGCCATATTTTGAAATGAAGTGGAAATAAATGTAGTGCTTGTAATATCATTATGTATGACAATTAAAAGAGCCCTGATTGTAAATCGATAAAAATCCGGCAAGATCTCATTAGGAGACCTCTCGATTGTTTATGTTTTGATTTTTGAAAACAAAATGGTGGATTTCATGTATTTCAAAAATTTCAATGCTCACATTGATTAAAATTATTTTGACATTTAATACCCTTGTGTGCTTGTATACTGGTAATTCTACACAGAAAAAAATAATTAATTTTAACAAGCGCGTAAAATATCCCCTCATTTAATTCCAAGCCAAAGGAGGCGTAAATAACGAAGCTGTTTGCTATCTTTTATGCACCATACAACAATGTTTGCAATCTTTCATACAAAAGGCTAGACTCAGGCGATATCTGGCTAAAATGTACATGAAAATTCCCATTATTTTCTGCCAAATCTAGCATTCCCTTTATGTGCATTAGATAACGCAGATAATTCAATGTTTCTTTTTATCTGCGTGGATGTAGAAAATTGCAAATCGCAGCGGGCTATTGCCAAAACATAGTTCAGCGTAGTTCGGAGGATGCATGTCCTTGGGAGACAAAATGCACCAAATTTGGCTCATTCCATTCCAGCACGCTTTAAAAATTGTGGCATGACGCTACATGTGGCCAAAATAGTAGTTTTAAAAAATTTGCTATCAAACCCCGACCAAGAGAATATCCTCTTCCTTTTTCTTACTACGAAAAAAAACTTGTGAGACGCACATTGAAATATAATTCAAAACATACACAGCTCGAAAAAGTTGTGTGAATTTCTATTCAATATCATGCACATAAATGGAGCGTCACAAAACATAAAAATTTGCGTTGTACATCGTGAAATGCTCTGGGACATTCCATACATTGCCGATAATATTTTATGCAAAAGCTCATCTTTGATAGAACTATTTAATGCAAGTGGCTCCTTCGTGTGGAATGAAATACAAATTTACATGCTCTGATATTTACACCACAATGAAAATTCAGATTTTTTTTCTGTGTATATTTCAGCTATATTGCTTGTTGTTACCAATATTTTTACATCTAACAATATTCTCGCCAAGCTTTGTTCTATAAAGTGCATCAAAAATCTTGACTGCACCGAAAAGTAAACCTAGCGAACTCCAGAACGCACAACTAATGAACAACGCTTATGAATTGCTGAAGCGTGAATCATGAACGGAAAACTCGTACGTGATCTTGTTTTTGTAAGGTTTTAGCGTTTTTCGGTAAAAAAAAAAGCGAGTAAGGTTGGGTTACCAGTTCTGGCTAAAGTTTGCTGTATCGTCCACCTCTCAAAAAACATATATATAATCATTGGAGACGAACCACCCTAAGGCTGAAAATCTCAGTAACAAAGAGATTGAATAAAAATTTACATAATAATCTTCGTGAGTTTTGAAAGTGAAATGTATTTTAAACTCCACCACTTGGATTCGAATCAATAGTTTGAACACAATTAAAGATCTCTAACCTTTAAAAAACGAGCAATATTGTCAAAACATGAGCAAAATATCATAGTAAATACCGGCGCATTTCATCTAGTCAAAAAATTAACCAGTAATTTCAGCGTTTAGGATTCCATTTCTGGTTGACTATTAAAAATAATGTCACCCGTATCCGATTGTTAATCAATTTATACACTACCAAAATGTCATGTTAAATTTCTGTCCCCTAAGACCGACGCATGCAAGCGTCCTTTAGCACATAAGAATGAGTTGAAAAAGATAAGAAAATAAATTCAATCAAACACATCATTTGTCGAATTGCGTATGTATCAGTTTCAGGGGACATAATTTTACACGAAATCTTTGTTTACGTTCCCCGACTTTTAACAAGTATGAATTACGTCTCGTGTAAAACTCATTATTTCTAAGTGTGTAGCTATACGCTCCACAATTTCCAAATTCAAATCAGCTGATCTAACCTTTGAAAAACTTATTTGTGATAAAACTCTCTCCACGTCCGCCAATAACTCATAACATTTTCATAACTCATGACATGCAAAAACGCTTCTAACAATTTTGTTTGTAAAAAGTTCCCAACGTCCAAATGTGCAATAACAATAACAATTACCTTTAGTAGCAGACCAGCCATTTGGAGTGTGTTCCCACGCTTCCATGCAATATTACAAAATAAAAGACAAATTTCATACGAATACAGGATTACCCGGAGAGGCATTCATAACAATGTCCAGCATGAAGTAGGTACCTGCAAATAGAAAGTAAGAAACACAATATATTAAAATCAAGCTTTATGTAACCCAGCTTAAAACAAGCAAAAAATGCAAATTTTCCCAATTATTTGTTAGCCCAGTTGAATTGTAATTTATCGGCCGAAAACCCGAACCCAACTGACAGCACGTTTCACCAGTAATGTGCCAAAATCCATCGCCCACGAATCGTGACGAAGTTAATAATAAATGCCGATTGGTATTTTCACGTCCCCGTCTAATTGATTCCGACTTGTCGAATTATAGTTAGTACCTTGAAGCATCTACCGCGGCTTCCTGTTGACACACACAAGAAATAAACCCCGGATAAACGGCTTAGCGATTATACAATTGATTCCAGAACAGGTTTTATCGAATTACCCCATTATTTATCTTGCTGATTTTCCTCGCACGCCGGCAGTGGACCTAGCTTCGAGATGTTGTTGTTTTTGCTCTTGGCATGTGCAGAATTCACTTGCGCGTCCCACTAAAACCGGCAGCGGATTGAGCAAAAAAAAATGGGTACGAATGTGCAACCGACCGGTCCTGTGTGCCCGCAGAGACTGTTGCAGTCTCCCGAGAGGAAACGACGACCACATGCCAACATTGTAATTACAAAAACAATACCGACCGAGCGCGCGCAGATGGTCAAGAATAGAGAATTCCTCGCACGGTAAGGTACCTGGCCTATCTACAAAGTGCTCTCGCCGTGTGCAACAGTCAGTCTTTTTAAAAGAGAGATAAGGCTTCTTACTTAATATATGGACCTTCTCGGTCACGCAGCACTACTAGGCCATCAGCAGGGCGCGCGCATTGCTCACCCAATTTACCTAAACAGGTCAGAAACATTCCCTGCTGCTGTTGCTGTTCCAAAGACCTCCATTCGATGACGACGCCGATTTTGCTCAGTTCCTATCGTACGACCGGCGGAAACCTCGATTCTTTCTACACCGAGAATGAAAGTGAGAGTTCCACACAGGCACACTGTATATATTTAAAAGGTATTTGTTGGAACTCCTTCCTTACACAGGCAAGACTCTTGCCGCACACAGTTTAGTACCTATGTTGCTATATTATAGTTTTTTTTTAATCGGTCAGTGCTTGCATTGCAGGGCATTTCCATTGGACCAAGTCACCGCACCGTCACCGAGCGCGTGAGCGTTCTTTTTCGTTTTTGCTAACTTTATTTTGCGGGATTAACGCGTGGAACCAGTTAACGGAAACCGTTAGCTCAAACGCGTCGTCGTCGTCGTTGACGTCGTAGTGCTATCTTTGCCTGATCGCTGAATATCTATTACGCTAGAGGTTCCTTTCTGTACACCAACCGACCGTGGCAAGGTGGAAACAGGCCAGGTTGATGGGTCTGATGCAACTCACCGCATGCCGCACAATGCCTTCAAATGCCGTGCGAGTCGATTCCAGAAATTTTAGTTCACCAGTGAACCATATGTTCATTGTACGGCAGCTCACAAGGCACAATTGCGATACTTCGGTTGGGTCATAGTGTGGAATGCCTAATAACTCTTCTGGATGTACATCAATATATTCAAGCATTTTCAATGAAGTGAAAATTATTGCTGTATGCAATTCACTAAGTTGAGGGACGAATGGCAAACATGGAAAGTCACGATTACATTATTTTATCAGTGGGCTTTGGTTGTTTTTTTTTTTTATTAAATCATTTATTTGTACAGGCTCAATCGAATCAACTTTACAGAGCCAAGTTTTCATATTTATATACATCAATTATCTTAAAACTAATGTTAAGGGGATAGAACCGATTACTCGCGGCCGTCTCGAGGTTAATAGGAATAACAATTGTATGGATGGGAAGATAGGCGGGAATTTGAAGTGTGGTTTACAAAGCACGTTTATTTTAAATTCGGAATTGGATAAAAACTTATAACTATACAACTTTAGGTTTTCTTTTGACTTTAACATTTTTGAGAATGAGAAAAAAAAACACACACACAAACACAGAAAAAAAAACTTAAAGTAAACATACAGGTTAAACTAACTACAATCTAAGGCTAATGTTAGTCAAAAACACATAAATGAGTTTCATAAACTCCAGATCACGTATAGCCAAAATATCTCGAACCGGTACATTGGGTTGTCTACCTCGAGCCCGAAGGGAATCATAAAGCTCAGATCTGACTCCACGATGCTCAGCACATGACCAAATAATGTGATCTGCGTCCTGGTAACCTTGTCCACATTCACAGAGATTGCTGTCGCTCAGCCCAACACGGTATAAATGAGCGTTCAAAGAATAATGATTGGACATGAGGCGAGACATCACGCGAATGAAGTCTCGACCCACATCCATCCCTCCAAACCAAGATTTCTTCGACACCTTTGGGATGATAGAATGTTGCCATCGCCCCAAATCTCCTTTACTCCATTTATACTGCCAGCTGACGAGTGACTGTTGAACGAAAAATAGTAAAAAATTCATTAAAGGCGATTTGTCGATCATAAATATCGCCTTCTATAGCGCCCACCTTTGCCAGCGAGTCCGCTCTCTCATTGCCCAGAATTGAACAATGAGATGGGACCCATACAAAGGTGATGATAAAATAACGCGAAGATAAAGCACTTAGAAGCTCCTGTATTTTCATGAGAAAATACGAGGGAGTGCTTTACCGGCCTCAAGGAGCGAATAGACTCTATAGAACTGAGACTATCCGTGAAAATGTAATACTGATCCGGTGTTAGTGAGGCAACAATTTCTAGCGTAAAGTGTATTGCCGCTAATTCAGCGACATATACGGAACAAGGAGCTTGAAGTTTACGATTGGCGCTATAAATTTCATTAAATATACCAAAGCCTGCTGACTCCTCTATCAAAGATCCGTCAGTGAAGAACGATTTAGTGGAATCAACTTGGCCAAACTTTGCAGCAAATATCACCGGAGCAATCATAGGACGATGATGCTCTGGGATTCCATGAAGCTCCTGCTTCATGGATAAATCAAAATGAACCGAATTATCGAAATCGGAGAAGCAAACACGATTGGAAATGTTCGGCGAAGGGCTGACATCCTGTGTTATGTACAAATGGTACAAAGTCATGAAGCGAGTTTGAGGATTCAACTCGAGAAGCTTCTCAAAATTTTCGATTACCTGGGGGTTCATTACTTCACACCTGGTGAGGAGCCGGAGAGATAACTCTGTAAACCGATCCGAGAGTGGCAACATGCCGGCCAGCACTTCAAGACTCATGGTGTGAGTCGAGTGCATGCAACCTAACGCGATACGAAGACACCGATACTGAATACGTTCCAGTTTTATGATGTAATTGTTCGAAGAAAGTTGATCCTTTGCTGGCACTTTCGCTTCAGATACTCAATGCGGGATCTCCAGGTGCACTTTGAATCGAACCAGACCCCAAGATAAGCAATTTGGACAAAATGTTATTCATTAATGGTGAAAAGTCACAAGCGTGTAGTTTATCTGAAAATACTTCAACAGTTACTGAATTTCCCTTGATATCCAAGAGTACAGATGCCATTTGCTCTTTTTTAAGCAAAATCTAACTGAATATCGGTGGAAAGCAACGCGAGATAGTCGTTCGTTCGTTCTGGAATCCATATTGAGTATCTAAAAGCAGGTTGTTCGTCTCAACCTATTTGTCCAGACGGAAAAGGATCATTTTCTCCAACAACTTTCGAAAATAAGATAACATCGCGATGGGTCGATAGAAGTGGTGATCGGACGCGGGTTCACCAGGTATTTGAATGGCAATAACTTTCACCCTTCTCCAAGCTTTCCGTACAATGTTGCGTTCCAGAAACTGATTAAACAAGTTCAACATGCCCCTCTTAGCGTCGTCTGGGAGGTTTTTAAGCAAGTTGAACTTGATTCTGTCAGTTCCCGGAGCCGTATTGCCACACAAAAGGAGTGCAAAAGAGACTTCTACAATTGAAAAGGGGTGGTTAATCTCATCTATCGGATTCGTGGTTTCGCGAGAAATCATCCGTGCCGGAACAGAATCTGGACAAACTTTCCGCGCGAACTTGGCCCGAGTACTCTTCGCTTTTGTTGTTCATTGTTCGGGTACGCAATCTTCGCGCTGTGTTTGCAAAGAGTGTTCATCGAGGTTTCAAGCGATAGCCTAACCAAAAATGGTCGCCAGTATCCGCGTTTCTTAAATTCGCGTTCGAAAGCCGTGTATTTTTCGAAACGCTCATGTGTTCCACGTCTACGAAATAGTTTAAACGCGTCGGATTTTTAACGGTAAATCTCGGTACACTGCTGATCCCATCATGGAGAAGAAGATTTTCTTCGACCGACGTTCCTTGATCTGCTTGAGTTTGAGCTTGATGCGCGTTGTCTAAGGTCAGGTTGGAAAGGAATTTAAATTCCTTCAGCGGTGGACGCCCTTCTACCGTCGTTACAGCTTCATCTATTGCTGACTTGAACTTTAACCAATCGATATTGCGGGAAAGATCGTGCGTGACATTGATGGATTCCAACGAATTGAATTCGATGACAACTGGAATCACATTCCATTTGCCATCCAACGATAATGTATTCTAACAAATTGTGAGGTCTAATCTACTGCCAACAGGAGGATGGACCAGCCAACGTATTACTTTACCATTGTTAAGAACTGTCTTATTGAGGTTGTCACAGAGGTCATATACCGAGGAACATCGGTTGTCATCGTACAGTTCTCCCCAGCCTGTATCGTGAGAGTTAAAATCTCGCATGATGAACCGTTGAGCTGGAAGGAGCGAATAAATAACGTAAAGTTGTTTTTGGTTAATTGAGGCTCTAGAAGGAATATACACAAAAGCAATGCAAATTTTATTAACAACCTGACATGTGATAACTTAAATACCTGAGATTTGAGGAAAATTTACTCTATCGAAGGAGTAGCACTTTTTGATCCCCAAAAGTATTCCTCCTCCACACGAATCCTCACGATCAAGATGAACAATATTAAAATCATGAAATAGAAGATCGATTTTAGAAGAGAGTCCTGTTTCACTAAGAGCGAATGCATCACAACCGGTATTGTAAGCTAAAAATTTGAAAGATTTCAATTAAGAAATAAGACTTCGACAATTCCACTGCAGAACAGTGATCAAATTTCCAACCTCATTTGGAAAGTTATCCATCGAAAGAAACGATAGCTACATGGAGGGGCCATTTCAAAGTTAATTGTTTTAAAAACGTATTCACAGTGGGAAGCATTGCTAAAACAATGCTTTTAAGAGGATCAGAAATTTCAAGATACTTGAAGATACCATCCACAATGGCATCAAATGAGAACAGCCCAGTCTAATCTTAAAACCAGGGCATCAGGGGTTTTGGATGACCCTGGAAGAGATGGAAAGTCTTGGGTTTAGTTTGTACAACGAAAACCAGGAGGAGTTGGATTATCCTTTCTTCCACCTTTCCTTGAAATGGGCAGGCTGATTTAGGGCTCCTGCTCAGCAACTTTCCGTGGGTGGACTCGTCTTCATTTCCGTGAAGCACCTTCCGGAAAACTGATTAATGTTCCCTCTTCAGCTAAATCAAAGTCAGACTCGTCATTTGACAGAAGAGCAAAGGGATTCGTATTACATTTTGGGTGATGAGGAGGCTTTTTTCACCATTTCTGCGAAGGAGTGCCTTGAACGTTGTTTTAGCGAACTTTCTAATTTTTCCCCGCATTGTTTGTACGCCGGGCATAACGGGAGAGCATGAGGAAGAGATCCCTTGCAGAAAGCGCATTTTGGTATACTGTCTACACAAGCATCATCCTCATGTTTCTCCCCGCAATTAGAGCAGCGTACTTAATTGCCGCAATGGGAGGTATGTCGTATGTCCCATCTGCTTGCATTTTTGGCAACCGCACAGGCAGTCGAAGTCTTCCCAACTCAACGTATTGAGGTAGGGCTGAACCAGAGAAGGTCACACGGAACGAGTCTGAGTGGGTAAATTTCTTTTTACCCTTACTGACCGACACTGTGCCTAGTTTTAGCACATCGATTATCTTGACTGGAGGAAGCAGGTGGTTCTTAAATCGACCAGCCCCCTGCTTCTGCAGGATCTCAGGGTCCACACTCGTTTCGGTGACCACACCTTCTATTTCAATACCTCGAGCTGGGACCTACACCCGATACTCGAGTGTAAAAGCTGAGAGACAGCAATCTCGTTAGCTTGCTTAAGGTTGGACACAACGACCCGAAGTTTATTCGGTCTCACTTTTTATTATCTCGATTGCGGCCGAGAATCGCTTCGTCAGATCGTTGGAGATCTGATATACGTTAAGAGGTTTCGTTTTGGGCTGAAAGAAGACAACCCTTGAGCCAGCTGAACCATCTGGATAAGCACGTGATCGGGTAACCTTATGAGCTACCCCATCATTTCGCGCCATAGATGATTCGTCTTCCGACCCGTCATCCATGGCTCTCACGTGGGGTTTATGACGCTCAAACCCTCACGCAATTAAAAATAATCGAACACAGAAAAACAAACTAAAGCTAAAAACACTCTTTTCCACACACACGCACTCACTCCAAAATTAAATTATAATGTATTCAGGAGAAACAAAACTTTATCTTTATATGTATCACTGATCTGCTGCAGCCGGTCAACGAATGTGCTACTGCTGCTGAGCGACGATGTGTGGCCGCTTGTACGGGCTAGATGTGGAGCTCAGCGATGATGAAAATGATGACGATGATGAAGACGCTGGTCGGTGGTGCTTGGCAGATGAACGATTGCACGCTACACACGATGGACTGCTGGTGTGCGTGCCGTGAATAGATGCGGAGCAATATGGCTATTCGATTGCTAATTGCAATTAATAGCGTCGTTGCACTGATTAACACACGTTTTCTTCTTCAGAAAAAAGCAAAACTCGATATATCAACTATGCGATGAAACAACGCGTGACAAACTTCCAAAGCAACACTATCTGGACAATGATTAGTGAGCGCGTTATCGAAGCTATTTAAACTAATCATGGTTGAATCGCTACTTTCTCACTGTAAGTATTTTCTGAGCGATGATCAGCGCGGCTTCATGACGAGGTCATTTCACTGCCACCAATATCTGCTCTGTCTCCCGTCATGGCAGTGAAAGCATGAACGACAGAGCTCAAGCAGATGTCGTACATACTGATTACTCAGCTGCAGTGAAGAAACTGAACCATGCGGGTGCTGTTCCAAAGCTGAGCCGTCTCAGCCTGGTGTTCCAATCATATCTTGCTGGTCGCTATCTCGCCGGATGCAATGGCTGAATGCCGTTCTGATACAGACAAATGTCAGCGTTTGGGAGACCATCACGGTGCCGATCTTGGAGCCGTTCATCTTGCTTGCTCTGCTTCAACGATGTTAATCACATGTCAGCGGACCTCGACTATCATATACTGATGATCTTATATCCTACCTACGTATCTGTTCGCTTGCTGAAAGTTTTCACACTCTTCAGCGTCAGCTTCATCCCTTCCTTGACTGGTGCATCGTTAACTTTTTTTAAGTTTTTTTTTTTTCATGCCCATTTATCTTCTTTTTCTTCTTTTTGGCATTTTCAAGCTTGCTTGCTTTCTTTTTTCCCTTATCGCTGTTAGGGACAGATATTGTTCCGGTGGTTCATGTGATGGAATTAGGAGAAATTTTGGATTCGTAGATAATTTACAAACAGCATGGTTCATATGTGGTTTGATAAAGCATCTAGAGCGTAAGGTTTTATAGCTAGAATCTCCAAACATTTTACCGATGTTTGTTGCCTGAAGTCATTATACTCCTCGTTGGTCTGATCAGTCCTTGAATAATGCTCTTCAGTTTTGAATCCAAGCTACAATAATGGTGTTAAAAGAGCCGAATCCGTCCAATTCATATTCCTACGTTTTTAGAGAGATCCTTTCCGTTTGCTTGGCTACGAGGATCATTTTCTACTAATTCATCCGGAGAATCTTTCGCCACGAAGAGACACTGCCGGAGGTTCATTTATCGCCAATACCTTTCCAAGGAAGAGTGGGTTGCCCAACCATACTCCAGCAAATCAACTTGAATGTACGATCGCGTGTATTAAGGAACAATTCGATGCTGAGTCTACCTTTTCGTCGTACAAATCACAGAATTAATGGAGCAATCAGCGCACTTGAGGGAGTCTTCAACGGGGTTGCCTCAGTTTTCGATTCGTCGGACACTTTGGTGCAGTTTTAGTCAGATTTTCTTCTGAAGAGTTGCAAATTGTCAACGTTTCGAAACTAAAAATCATCCCTTTCTTATTTCCACACTTCGCCTCTTATTTCGTTTGGCCGAAAATACGCTGTAACACCTGGTTGAGCCATAGTGGCCATTAAAAGTTATGAATGTGTGGGCTTCGGTGGGAGTGCTTTTTTGTTTTTCAAAGCAAAAATAGGTGAATTGATGTCCTATGCAGTTTATAAAATCACAATAACAAATCAATTAAGATCAAGTTATTAAGTTACATGGTAGAGCAAACATTCCTCTAACAGATATTGCTGTCGCTTCGCGAGAGTGTTTTGAGATTCGAGAGAAATCAACGTTTAAAGCCATTTTTACAGTTGGTTTTTAGGCCCTAATCATGAAATACTCGAGAATTGCCAAAATTCATGAGCTTCACAAGCCAATCCAAGAAGTGTCAAAACAACAGATGTGTGTTTACATCTGTGTCAGTTAGAATTTATGATAAACTTATGAGTATGATGAGTTAATTTATGAATTCTTATTGAACAGTTTTCATATCCTTTGAAAAGCGAACCCAGAAAATCGTCTTAAGAAACGGTCTATAATTGATCTAACCACATGAATACATAACATATTTTCCAAAAATAGAGCATTAGGGTGCCAATGGAATGTATGGGAAAATTTTGGCCACCGAGTTTCAGAAAAGGGTAGTGCTTAAAAGTTTTTCTTCTCCTTAACTCCCAAAGCGCTCGACTTGTTGACGCATGAAACATCTCCTAAGGGGGTATAACTTTTTCCGTGTTTCAACAAAAAAGACCATAGGAAGATAAGTGATGAGATGAAATATAACAGCGTAATATGCTACCAGTTGCCAACGATGATACAGGATATATGTTCAATGCTATTGCCACAAATATCCATGCAAGTGAATTATTTTTTTGGTTGTATGTCGAAGTCCCTGAAGGTCCATTTTTATGCATTTCTAATAATTTTGCCGACCCAAAAAGTGAGGTTTTAGAAATTTCATTTACTTCGTGGGTAAAAAAGTCAAACTTTGGCCGCTTTGGGGGTCCTCTTAACCTCATTACCAACTCTGGAGTGGGACTACATTCGTTTTGCGCTGGTAAACACCTGAATAAAGTTAAATGGCCTATGTTAAAATTGCCACACACTAAGCGATATACCTAAAATTCGTCTTATAACCAATTGTCTTGAATTTTCGGAGTATCCTTATCAAAATGTTTGCTTTGTTTTGTCATATTCACTTCATTCAACTTGCGCTCCAAATGTAAATGCCGTTACATTTCTCTTAAGACCCCTTCAGGGAGATTTTTGTACCACATTAGAACTGACAAGTTTTTGTACATTGACCCATGCTTTCATCAATTCTTGATCTGTTCGGACTGTCTTAGGATGATTGCGTAATTTCTGTTTCACAATTGCCCAATATTTATCGATTGGTCACAACTGTGGGGTGTTTGGAGGATTAAGGTCCTTGGGTAAGAAGTTAAACCAATCCAGCATTTGTTTTGAGAAGTGGAAAAACGCCAAGTCAGACCAAAAAATTGGTAGGCTCCTGTGTGACCTCAGCAACAGAAAGAGAAGATAAGAAGCATGATTAGAGTCCATTTAATTCCAACTACCTTTATTGCTTATCTTGACAGATACGCGTATTTCGTCTACAATGTGCAGACTTCTTCAGTGTCGTGTACTAATACTCGACTGAAAGAAAACCTTCGCCACCTGCCGTATTTATCCTATTTTCTAAATACAAACACTTGTACCTACAGCTAACATTGTTGTACCTAACCTATCCTGAGTCCAAAACAAATATTATGCTTGATATCTACCTCGCCTTTTCCTTATACCTAACCTGATTATTCCGTAGCAGCGGTTGTTCCATTGCGTCGGCTTTGATGTCGTTTAGGCATTAAGTTAAAGAGCCATGTGTACCCGTTACCTTGGTCTTTGTTTAGTAGATTTGTGTTTTGTTGTTTGTTGATTTCTTGCTAAGTTCTTGCAATAAGTTTACAACGACAATACTTTCATTAAAACTTCAATATTGCAGCATTAGATGGTTACATTTTTCCAGTTCGAACGAAATCTCGAACCTTTCTGGATTGTTCGCGTATATTATCATCAAAATTCGTTGTCATTTAATTTTTCACATCGCGTATATTATCTGGCCCTCCCTTAGCTCAGTCGGTGAAGGCGCAGCTACAAAGAAACACCATGCTGGAGGTGGCTGGGTTCGATTCCCGGTCTGGTCTGGGAATTTTTCACACCGCTTGAAAGATGGCATTGTACCTTCTGGCCACATCTCGGATCGAAAGACCGGGGTTGGCTTTAACGCACCTCAACACCTTGCTGCGCAGTTGATGATCCCTGGTTCCAGGTTTTTCGAAAGTGCGCTGATTCCTTTCCACACTCTGGGTTTCGTTGTAGGTTTTGAGCACTCGACGAACTGTTGTTTTCGACATCTTCACCACTTTAGCTAGCTTGGAACCGGACAACTCCGGATTTTAATTTGATCAAACTTGCGCCTTCTCAATAGAAGTGTGAACAATCCACTGTCAAAGATTTTTGATTCCCAATAATAGAGGAGTGACAGCGGCGTGCGAGGGGCGTACCAATTTACTTTGAGTCAGCCTTTACCCTCCTGTCGTCTTTAGCGCTCTTGCGGTGATGTTTTTGTCTACTTCCTTTTTTCCGATCGGTGGTCAGACGTTCTCTGTGAAGTTTGATGACACAAAAAAAACAGTAGAGTTTGAGATTCCCAACTTCTTTGATACAGCACGATGCGAAGGTTTGAATAACCGAAATGCGCGCACAAATTTCGTCACCCATCCTTTGCTCTTCTGACTCCGTTTCAAAAACTGATTCGTACATTCCAATGAAACCTACAGAATGTAAACAATACTTACAGAACTAAAACTACCTAAAATTTCAAACATTTTACCTCAAAAGTAAAAAAAGAAAGTGATAGCTATTGGCGTGTGTTGCAATTATATCGTGAACAATCTCAAGGACATTGAAGCTGAATTCAACAGTCAAAAAGCACGAAAAGTTTATATTTATTGAAGGAAGATGAAAACAAACCTGTTAATGGATTTGGGTGAACTTCCCGCAAGCAAATTTTATGTGGCTATAGATCAAGATGATATTCCAGCAACAAATAAGTATATTTTTGATGAGAAGCGTACATGAAAGCATATTATTTGGCAAGCAGTTTGTGATCGGGGATGAAAGTCACAAGTTTTCGCAGTAGACTTAGGAGACAAAGGACTTGGACTTGTACAAAAAAGAGTTTCTTGAAAAACGTATGCTACTTGTCTGAAACTCACACAAATAGCTCGTGACATTTTGATTAGAATTTGCTTGCTGCACTACAGTCGAGATAGACACGAATTTCAGTAGTAAAGTGGTATAGTGTCTATAATAAAGTATAATAATACTAACTACAGTCAAGAAGCTCTTCAAAGGTAATAAAACAACAAGAGTGTGGAATGCATTTTCCCAAATTGCCCGCAGCTCCGTCCACATTAACATCATCGAGCAGCGAAAATCAGAAACTCGAAAAGGCTTCCAAACACTGAAAATTAATTTTAGTTTATATTACGAAATTGAAGGTAGAACAAACAAATCTATTAGATGTTTTCTGCATCTGCAACTGCAAACTGATTTGTACTATTTATGAAGCCACCTTCGTAATTAATGGCACACACGCAGCTATCTAAAGCACGAAGCATTTGTTGAAACAGAAAAAACATTCTTGCATTGTACGAACACAATAAAAAAAGCTACGAATATTTTGTTACAAATGTAAAAGAAACATCTCTCTGGTGGTTGCATGGCTGACAGACAGATCTACTATATCGACTCGAAATGTAATTGAAAAAAAAAGCGCAACCCCGTGGAGTTGTTCAGCATTTTTTTTATGTTTCTGACATGGGATTCGATCCTGTATTTTTGGAAAACGCTGATACTGAATCCGTGGTTTATGAAGTTATAACTCTCGACAGCGCTTTAATTTTTATTTTGGGATAAATAAATTATTCCCGCCCAGCCCAACAGCAACATCATCTCGCTTGAGTACGATAAAAGAGAAACAGTGATTCACGAAATTCATTTCGTGCATTATATAAAAAGGTATAATGATAGCATTTCACCAGATAAAAGGCAATATAAATGTTTCATACAATATACGAGACATTTGTTCTACGTACAAAATCCATGTTTACGAAACGAATGAAAGCTATTTAACGAAAATAAATTTTCAGTGAAATAACCACAAATGCTCCAACAATGAAGACCGTGGGCAATCATCATTTGCCGCTCGCAGGACGAAAAGGGTGTGACGACTACTACAAAATGAAGATGAATGTTTTTAAAATATTTGTTTTCTCCATGATCACACGAAAAAGAAAATTTAGTTCATGCTACGAAATCTATCGTTTGACTCACCAATGAATTCGTTGATTTCTGTATTATTTATGAAGCTGGCTTCGTATTCAATAACAAACGCACTGTCAAAAGAACGAAGAATTTTTATTATTAAATAGAACATTCGCGTATTGTACGAAAACAATAAAAAGAACTACGACAATTTTGTTGAAAAAAAAATTATGCTTTCTGGTCCTTATCGTTGATGTTTGACAGATCTGTTCAATCAGCCTGAAATGAAATTCTAAAAAACGAGACCTTGGGGAGGATAAATCATTACTCGAGATTTGTTTTGACATTTATATTTGATTGATTCTTCCCTAATAAAAAAAGTTGCTCCTGAATCCGTGGTTAATCTTACTAGACCATGGTGACTTACGAGAAGTAGCGTCATTAATGAAGATGAATTCACAGCAATCAACTCACAGCGTTTGATGCTTTTACTCTCACATGTAAGTAAACAAATGCTTTTAGCCCCTGTAGTACAACGCCAGCTTGTGCGAAAACAATATAAGACGAAAAGTGATTGGCTGGTACGCACAAAAGTCATTTCGTACATTGTATAAACAAGGTGTAATAATGGCATATTACAAGACGACAAGCAATACGAATATTTCTCATAATTTTTTAATCATGTTGATTATGTACGAGAACTATGTTTACAGAACGGGCGTAAGTGAATTTACGAAAAATTATGTTCAGTGCAATATCAATATCCCAAGGGTGCCCCATCACCCCTACTGAGCAATCATACTTTACTACGCCAATCGACATTAAAATACTGAAAAGCACGAGTACTCCGAATTCATGGCAAATTATGCACACGTGTACGATGCAAATCATTGGTCCCGTCACAATCAAAGTTCATTCACTGATCCACATGGAACCACACACGACGCACGTAAAATGTACCCCCAAAGTCTATCAATCATCGACCACCGGTAGAAAACATCCGACTACTTACACATAACCATATGCTTTCGTTTCTAAATCTCAAGCAAAATACCTTTATTAGGCTTAATTCATTTATCACGTTTCGAGTGCGAGGCTGACAGTTATAATTTCTCCCGGCTGGCAAAAAGAGATCTTTATTCCCTTCCACATTGCCAAACACCGTGCATTAAGTCAATTCCGACACACCAGCCAATCTCCCTGACGACGATGACGGCGGTGGTGTGCATATATTGAGCTGGAATCACCACCAACCTACCGGAAAAAGTGAACCCAAGCTAGTCAATATCTATCTGCTCATGCTGCCGTTGGCAGATATTTCCAATCGTTTGGTGATCGCACTTTGCTCATTGCTGGTGGGTCTTTTCCCTCGATGCAATGCAGATTTCGATGGGTGGAAGTGCAAAGAATTCATTCACAAAACTCAATCCTTTTCTACTCTCATTCCACCTTCGTCAAGAGCCGCATTGGCCACAATTCAAGGCATCAACAGTTGGATTCAATAGAATTCGTGCTCCGTTTTATTTAACCACCAGCAATAATCATCATTATCATCTGCGGGGTTTCCGTCGCTCTTCTCCTCGAGCTATTTGGTTAGACAGGCAACGCTGAAAAGTGCTTCTACTGGTGCAGCTGCATGCAACCTGCGATGGCCGTGCGGATAGCGTGCTATTCTCCCCGATTCAAGTCCCGTGCCATTTCGGGGAAAACATTTAAATTCAATTGTTTCAGCTCACTGGTATTACTGTTTGGTATTGTACGAGCAGGTAGTGGGAGACTGTTTCCGTTTTATAGCCACTGTACACTATTGCCTGATGCTGCGGCTGCAATGACTCGAAATGAAGATAAGTGAACTATGGTACGCCTAAGCTATTGTATTACAATTATGATTGCTCTAGAAAGATTTACAACTATGGGGAGCGTATAACTTGTGCCACCGCTATTGCGGCGCTTTCCATACGTGTACAGGCAAGCCGAGCGTAAAGAATGTGTCTTGCAGGCAAAGACGGTTCGATACAGGCTTCGGAGGTTTATGTCGGGAGCCTAGAGGTGCAAGGGCACTTAATTGAGCACGTTCCATCCAGATGATGTGTGACGATTATATAACGGCCAATCCGGCACTGGGTCATGTACGATTTGCGGCTGGATGATGGGGACATTGACGATGGTGATGGTGATGGCAATGGAGATTTCAATCGTATGTATGAGGCAAACGTGAGGTTCGGTTGGGTTGAAATCAGAATGGGTGCTTGTGGGATGGTACTGGAAAAAGGTAATTCATTTAATAAAACTGATGCACTGGTATTATAGGAGCCAGCCAAGTGGACGACAACGGGCCAGCTACACAGAGTTCCAAGACTATTTTCATATGTTGATCAATTTTAAGGTTATTTCGGTTCATCCTGAAGGTCACACAGGGGACATGAGGGTCAGTTTTTATATCAAAATTTCAAATTGTATATAGCGCGGTTTGTTGAGGTACTTAAACGAGAAAAAAATGCAGAAAGTTCTAGTATTGATTTAATAAATTAACATTTTTAATATTTGCTTCGGATCATCTGAAAGACCACCCAGAGTCTCATGGGGTCAATTTTCGGATCTCAAGAATATTCGAAGGCTTTTAGTAGCACATTAAAAAAATCGCAGAGTTATAAACTTAAATTCATAAATTGACCAGTGGCCCAAAGGGTCATTTAACTGGCCACAAGTGCAGATGTAAAAAATTTTATCGACTTAAATTATTTATCGTACATCTAATACATTGTGTAGGTGTGTGGGTAAAGAATAATGCCTCTTATTTTATTTCAACATACATCGTTCTGTTACAAAATAGCGTCAAAGCAAGAGCCGTGAAGAATCTTTTTTTTTTTATCGCGCTTTGAGTTAGCGAAATTTTCAAAAGAAGTGAGCTCAACTCGTCAACGTCAATGCAAGAGTAGTACAAGATTGTTTAAATGTCATCGGAAACAACCTGCTGGACCTAATTAATGATTCGCTGCAAACCGAGCACGTGCCACAAGACTGGAAAGAATCTTTAGTCATTCCCATTCAAAAAGTTGCTGGAACAATTAAAGCCGAAGAGTTTCGTCCTATTAACATGTTGCACACTTAAGAAAAAAAAAATTGGAACTTGTTGTAAAAGGCCAGCTATTAACGTATTTAAATAGTAATAATTTGATTGCGCCAGAACAATCGGGATATCGCGAAGGTCATTCTTGTGAAACAGCGTTAAATTTAGTGTTAGCAAAATGGAAAAAAAATGTAGAGCGTAAAGATACGATTGTTACTGTTTTTTTTTATCTGAAACGCGCTTTTGAAACGATTTCTCGGCCCTTGTTGTTGGAAACAATCAAGCGCTTTGGATTTTCAGGTTCTGCATACAGATGGTTCGAAAGCTATTTGTCTGACAAAAATCAACGGACGGCTTTTAATGATTCTGTTTCGAGCCCTGTGGAGAACAGCCTTGGCGTACCACAAGGGAGTGTATTAGGGCCCATTTTATTCATTCTATATATTAATGACATGCGACGAGTCTTGCGATTTTGTGATATTAATCTTTTTGCTGATGATACCGTGTTGTTCATTGCAGCTAAAAGCCTTGAGGAGGCCGTTTCACATTTGAATGCAGATTTACGTTCTCTAAGTAGATACAAACAGTTGAAATTGAACACAAGTAAAACTAAATTCATGGTAGTTTCACGGAATCGAGTTATCGTAGACGTCTCTGTTAAAATTGATGATGAGACAATTGATCGCGTTCGTGAGATTAAATATCTTGGCGTGATTATTGATGATAGATTAAAATTTGACTCTCACATTAACAATGTCAAGAAGTACGGTATTCACTGCCGATTGAAAACCGATTTAACTATTGCTGGTAAAATACAATTGTACAAATCTATCATCTCTCCTCACATTGAATGTTGCCTTCCTTTTTGTTTTGAGCTAATCAAACGCAAATATCGAGATTACACCGTTTGCAAAATAAGATAATGCGTTTGATCTTGAGATGCAATAGGTTCACTTCCTCCTCTTTTTTGTTAGATGCCCTACAGTGGCTATCGGTGAAGCAGAGAGTTGTGTATTTGACAATGGTGTTCATTTTTTAAAGTAATAAACGGTTTGCTGCCTCGATATTTGTGTAATCGAATTGAAAGAGGAAGTGATATTCATAGATATAACACTAGAAACGCGGATGATGTTAGAACATCATATTTTTTGTACGGAGCTTCACAAAATTCGTTGTTTTTTTAAGGTACAAATGTTTTCAATTTGATGCTTATACACATCAAACGTGCAGCAACACTAACCGATTTTAAGAGACAATGTATTTCACACATCAAAGCTGCCTTTTAAACAGTTACTCTGTAAACTTTTTATTCTTGACTAATTTTGTATCTTGACGATGTTATTACAACGGATATTTTTGTATGGTTCACTGTTAAATGTTTTTACTTGTCATGGGGCACAAACAAACTATACTTTTCGCCTCGATGATGATGATGGATTAAAGTTTTTATTTGTTATTGTAATTTAAAGTAGTTTTTTTTTTTTTTTTTTTTTGTAGTCTACAAAAGTTTAAGCCGCGCGCGCTGTATACAGGTTTAAAGGACTTCATTTTGAATTTACAAAGAAAATATTGGCCTCTGATGCTTGCAAAGATACCATGAAATAGTAGTGGGTTGTCTGGCTGATTGTCGGGAAATTCCTTGTAAATTCTGTCGTGGTTGAAAGTAACAGTATGACTAGAACCGGTCCAGGATTTTTTCGGTTTGGTAATTTTCTCGAATTCCCTGATTGGGGATATACTTGGTCAGCCCAAACCTCATTGACTCTGTAGCGGGCAGGATCGGATATTGGCTTGTCTTTTGATAATGTTCTTTTGCGGAATTCTGTGATTTGAATTGTAATAGGCTTTCCTGATCGCTGGAAATACTTGCGAACATTTGTGGTTTACATCAATAGCTTTTCACAATTATATCGCTGTAAAGCAAATGAACAATTTTGGAAAAAGTTTACATCTGAAGATAAAATCAGTTCGTTTTTTTTTTTTTGCATAACTGGTTGAATTGCTTTTAAATAAATTATCTAATAGATAAATCGTCTAGCTTAAACCTTTGTATGGGTAAGTGGCGGGACCATCATCATCATCATCAAACTTTCACCAATGTAATAAAAGTGTTCAGGTAACGTTTTTTGATATTTCTGCCTGAATCGGAGACAAATAGAAAGTCCGAACTCGTAGCGATGACGAGTCTCATAAGACTTATATGTAGGTACTGGCTTCAAATCTCGACGATAAACGAAATACGATCCAGGAAACTTAACACGACGATATGCTGAGGAAGTTTGATTGCGTGGTAATGACCGGCAAAATCTTCGTCGAGGCAGACTTCGAACAGCTTCCTGGGCAGAGGAGTTGCTAAAGGGTGTATTCGATAAATATGGCACACAAACATATTTACTCACCAAAATGTGGAAGGTGCAGGTTTTGGGGTGGGTGATAAAATTAAATTAAACAAATTTTGTAAATCATAGCTCAACAGTAGTTTTTCTTTCCCTGAAAATTTCAAGAAAATTCGATAATCGGTTAAATTTTGGTTGTTGTTGTTGTTGTTTTCTATTAGTGCCATTAAAAAAACAACATCTTGAAATTTTCAGGGATCGAAAAACTACTAATGAGCTTTGATCTACAAAATTTGTTTTCATCAAATTTGATCTCCCATACCTTCCTTTCACTCCACCCATCAAATTTTGTACAACCGATTTTCCCAGTGTTTTTGTTATTTTCACCAAATTTTTCTTCATTTCCTGCTCTACTTTAATAGTTTTGAGACGTTTGCAAAGCTCCATCTTCATAATTGCCCAGAGTTTTTCAATTGGGTTAACTGCCGGTGGACGCGTTACTGTCCCATCTTACAAATAATCAATTTCGGCAAAATGCCCAGTCGATTTGTCCCTCTTGAAAATTGGACGCATATTTGTCCCACTAGAACATTAATTGCGCCCAGTGGGACAGTTATGCCTCCATATTTCAGGTCGTACAAAATCACTTTCTAGAATAAACACTACCTGTTTGAATTATATTTTGAAAGTACTCATCAAAATGTTGTGTTTGGCATAAAATAATCAAAAATATCCAAATGTCATATGGGACAGTTATGCTTCCACCGGCAGTGCAGTTCTGGTGAATTTGGTGGGTTAATATTATAATTCACTCCGATGGCTCGGTACCACTCCAACACGTTTCGAGCATAGTGGCAGGATCAGGGCTGGCAGATGTCATTTTCAATGAAAAATGACCTACGATTTTTACCGAAATACGTCTGAAAAGCTCATCGGACGGGAAAACGATGATGGAGATTTTCTTCTAAATCTCATTGATTCTTTCGTCATTACTGCACATGACAGTGTTTTGGTCATCGCTACTACTAGCACATTTATTGATAAAATTGCGAGTTTCATCAACAAACTTCATAAACAATTTCCACTCCGTCGATAACATAGTATTGCTTGGCTAATTTAAAGTAAACTAGTTAAATATTTCTGAAAAACAATCATATGAGAATAAATCTCATGACTGGATTATGATGTGCAAATGACAAGAAAGCTCATGATAGTTCGTTTCATCTCGTCACAGTGAGATTTCCTGTTTTTTCATCGTCACATGATGGCCGTGAGATTTACCTGCTCTGGGCAGGATGCTAAAGGGTGCCCCACATCAAATTGCAACACGGAAAAAACGCTGTAGAAAATTACCCATTGGGTATTTTCTCTTGAAAATTTGGGTAGAAGTAGTTTAGAGTGTTTTTTTATTGTATTTTTATCGCTGTCTGTTTTACAAAAATCGGAAATAATGGCGTCCCCCGAAAAGCAACGTCGCGAATTGATTTTGCGCAAGCACCTGGAAAATCCTCAACTCTCCAATCGGAACATCGGAAAACAACTCGGAATCGTGCAGTCAACGGTGAGTCGTGTGATTCAACGTTACTTCGAAGCTCTGAGCATCGAACGGAAGGAGAAATGCGCGTCAGAATGGATGTTCTATTAGTGATCAGGATCACAAGCGTTTAAGCGGAATCCCAATGCTTCGGTCAGGGATGTGGCCAAAAAGTTGAATCTGTCCAAGTCTTTCATTCAGAGAGCCAAGGGCTGGGAGGGACTGCATACGTACAAAGTGCAGAACGCTCCAAATAGTGACGAACGGCAAAATACGGTGGGAAAGTGACGGGCCCAGAAACTGTACACCCAGATGCTGATGAAGCTTCATTGTCTTATCATGGATGATGAGACTTACGTCAAGGTAGACTTCCGTCAGCTTCCGGGGCAACTGTACTTCACCACCCAGCAGAAACTTTCAAAGTTTGTCAAAAAATACATGATTTGGCAAGCGATCTGCTCATGTGGCAAACGGAGTGCGCCGTTCGTGACAACTGGGACTGTAAACGGTGAAATCTACCTGAAGGAGTGTCTACAGAAGCGTCTGCTTCCTCTATTATAGCAACACGAGGGACCTACGATCTTCTAGCCGGATCTAGATTCGTGCCACTATTCAAATGTTGTCCTGGAGTGGTACGAAGCCAACGGGATCACTTTCGTACTCAAGTGAACCCCCCCAATGTACCGGAACTAAAGCCCATCGAAAAATACTGGGCTATTATGAAGCAGGCACTACGGAAACATCCCAAGGAGGTCAAATCTGAGGAAGACATGGTGTGGGCTTCCGTACAGAAGAAGCTGCAACCAGATATTGTACACAACCCAATGAGTGGAGTTAAGCGTAAGGTGCGAGCGTACGGTTATGGTATTGATGTTGAATGAAATAAATATGCCAAAAGCTTACTAATGTGTTATATTTTATTGTCTGAAAGTTTGAAAAGGATCGGTAAACTAGATAATTTTTACATAGTTTTTTTCGTGATGCAATTTTATGTGGGACACCCTTTAGATCAGGACAAAACAGATTGGATCCTTTGTGCTTTCTTATAAATGGTAAGAAACGCTTCTCAAGCACTCGTCCGTGTAAATCGCACCGTTGATTGTTCCGGAAGCGATGAAGGTAGCGCTTAATTCACCGCATCCGCAAATCGCCTGTCAGATCAGGAACTACTTTGCAAATATCGATAATTTATAAACCAAAATATTCTTGCCCAGGAAGTTGACGGAAGTCGGCCTTGATGTAAGTTTCATCATCCATCACGATGCAACACGATTTGGTCAGCAACTTCGTGTAAAGTTTGTTTTTTGTAGTCAACAGAACATATCTTAGTCCTTATAACATTTTATGTCTTGTGAAAAGTGACAATACTCGGGTTGTGCCACTGAGGACGAGCTTGAAATAAAGAAAACATGGTTAGTCTTCATTTATGTAAATTTTCATTTTCTATTTGATGTTCTATAGTTTGAATTAGTTATGACTAGGGTCCTGATGCATGGTCAGTATCGGAGTCATAGTTTGTTTTTTTTGCAATGAATCTGATTTTGACTGATAAAGGGGCGCGCCTTTGAAGAGTGCTCTCACTCTTCAAAAAGCTTAAATAGCGGAAACTTTCAATAAAATTCGATTCATTGCAAACAAAACAAACAATGACAACTGTAGCAACACCGAATACCTAATCATTTCTCAATAGTGATGAAGTAACTTGACATGCATTGAACAAAGGATACGGCATATAATACAATAGATCAAATTACTGGTCGCAGTGGTTTATGTCCCGAACAGAGGAAAACAAATGGTTACACGGACAATTTCTTGTTTCGACGGCATGACTGTAAAAATAACTATGAAACTTGACACTTGATATTAAGAATGCACTATGATTAAGATTTGCTAAGATTATGATGTTTTTTATTCATACGGTTCAAAAGTTACAGAACATTTTCTGTGCGCCATTTTTATCGAATACACACTTTAAATGACTGTATAATGCGTACCATGGAAACTTCACGTACCTACAGGTATATAATAGATCATACTGCAATATTTTGCCTCTTGTCTAGTAACTCCTATCCTTGCCTCCCCATGGTGCTCCCAAGAAGACAATGTTAGCCTCCCACCACGAGTTCAGATCGACGGTGATGAAATCGAGGTGGCAGACTAATTCGTGTATCTGGGCTCATTGATGGCTGCCAATAACGACACCAACAGAAAGTTACAAAGGTGCATTGTGGCTGGCAATCGTGCCTACTTTGGACTCCGAAGGACGCTTATATCGAATAAAGTTCACCGAGCTGCAAAGTTGACCATCTACAAGACATTAATTAGGCCTGTAGTCCTCTACGGCCACGAAACATCGACATTGGTTGTGGATGACCAACAGGCCCTTGGTGTCTTTATTTGGAAGGTGTTGCATACAATCTACGGTGGAGTGCACATGGAAGACGGAACGTGGAGGAAGTGAATGAACCACGAATTGCATCAGTTTCTGGGAGAACCTCTCATCGTACACACCGCTAAAATCAGTCGACTGGGCTGGGCATATCGTAAGAGTATCGGATCAATCAAGTAGAAGGCGGACCCTTCGTAGACTGCGAGGCTGGAGAAATGCCACTATGGACCAAATAGAATGGAGACAACTATTGTTTACAGCAGAGGCCACCCCAGTCTTGGTCTGATTGGTAAGGTAAGTAAGGCAGGAGATTAATACGGCAACCGGAAGGAGAAAAGTGGGAGACATGTTTAAGCATTAAGCATTGTGCCCTTTGAATCCGTACGGGAGAAATCACATTAAACTCGGGGATAGGCGATGGAATGACGTATGAGAAAGTTTAATAGGGCCCCTCATGAAAAATCCTGAAAAAATATTCTTGTATAAGGTGTTTTTGTCAAAAAAGAAAAGAAACGACATTCAGTCATGTCCTCAAAAATGTATTGCAAGCTAGTTCTGAACAACGTTTGCTAATAACTTACCAAATCAGGAACTTCCGAGCAAATTTATCTATGAACACGAACTGACGGCTCCTCGTACCATGGCTAGGTTAAATTTTTGACCAAGAGGCTAAGCGAAATCAATTTTTACGTCAATGAGCAGTCTTTGTATCTCGTCAAAAGCTGAAGAAACATCCTTCGAGCGCAAGTTTTGATCACTAGACTCTGATTGAACGTCCTATTTGGTAGCTTGCTTGCTCGGTAAGAACAAAAGCTTGTTCTCGGACGACTTTTTCAACGGTACTTTGCAGAAGTTTTTCCTTTATTTGACACCAACAGACTTCCGAAACTAAATTCCGAATGATGGTATAATAAAACATTAGGATTTTTTTTCAAGTCTACTGCTCAAAAATGCGCGATTGATGTTTGCAAATCTTGTTGAGACTCTTTTGAACCCTGAATTGAATTGAATTCCACTGAATTCTTTCACTCGCATAGCACTGCAACGATTCGGCCGTGTAAGATAATTATAAAAAAGAAAGTTCTCTATGTATTTCGACGAATGTGAAGTAGTTACAGATCGATCAACTGACAACGACTCGTGACAGAACAGATCGCTTTCCATAGCAACCTTCGGAAGGTGAAACGTAGAAACCTGCGTAATGTAGGCGAAACGTAGAAACTAATTGATTCGACCCTATTGGTTCCATTAATGGAGGTTTGGATCCGAGACGTTGCAGCAATAATCCAAAATCGATCAGAGAGCAAAGCCAATACAAATTGGAGTAGCCTGTGCTCATACGGATTATAGTAATAACCTAGAGCTTTGGAATTCTTGTCTAAGATGTACGGCATCTGTAGCTTGTAAGTCAACTGGAAATCCAGAATAACTCCAAGGTGTTCCGATCGTTTGATCGTGGTTTCTCGGATCTTGTAGTCAAAGATGATCGGCCCTTTAACCGGGAAAAAGTAATCATCTTGCATTTCTTACACATCTGACAGTTCAGGGTTTTCTTTGACTCGTTATTCATTATGACCACGACATCGCGCTTCGCCCGAAAGATGTTTTTCAGCAACACCTTCAGTCGCTCATTCTGGGTGATTGCCTGCTGCTCTGACACGGCTTACCTCGACTGACGCTTCCGCATAACAATGCCCATCTTGGCCAGATACTTCTTTACCATTTGGCTGATTCCTCCAACCTCTCGGCCCACAGCTCGGAATGACGAGGCCAGCTTGCTTTAGGTCTTCTTATTCAGCTTCTGCTGTATTTTCGTACGTGCTGCACTGTCCGGCGACCAAAACAAGGCTTCCGTTCAGCGATCTCGCCTTTCTTCAGATGAGGTAGGATACGTAAATGCCGAATCAGTTATATCTGGCGGACACGAAGTGCTTAACGATGTCCAACTTCTTCGTTCTGGGGTGTAGCTGGCAGTAAGAACAAACCATCGAGCGTAGTTACTTGACTGTTTTCGCCTTGGCTGCTGCCAATCAACTGACTCATACGAGTTTTTTACTGTACACAACAGAGTTGCTACGATTGGCTACGAATATGTGGATCCACCACCAGGTGGAAGTGTAATCGCATGAAAAATCATACAATTTTTGTTAGTGCATAGGCTATGGTTCTTGTGTAATACTCAACGTAAATTTGATTTTTTCGTTCTAACTGGTTATTTCAGGACACGATTTCATTTATCTTGATGATTATTTAAAACTAACAGTCCTTTGGTGCGAAATAATTACATTATTTTCCTGCATTGGATCAAATATCGGATTATATTTGCAAAGCCTTCCAAAATTATGAGTTACTAAGCAAAGTCATTATTATCTTTGGTATTGAGACACCACACTTGAAACGTATTCCTAGAAAACTTTTCAAACACGGTTTTCATCCAGAAATCATATTTGGGGCATAAGGTTTACAAAAAATAACAACAATTTTGAATGTGGTGTCAAAGGCACTTCACCAAGTTTTCGACTATACAAAAGAGTGGCACAACATGATCAATTTTTCAGAACCATCCTTTTTTTAATCGTTTCATAGTCACATACAATTGTGTCAAATTTCGGAACGATTGATGGTAACTGCTTTTCGCATTACATTTAAATTTTTTAAGTAAATTAGTATGAGAATACGTCCTTTTTTGCACTTTCATCCCTTGAGACTACAGTAAAGCTTGTACCAGCTAACCTTATAAAAGTAGCATCCACCCTATTTGCCAGATTAAGCTGTTCTCACACCTCCAAAAATTCCATCGTGGAAAGCATTTTTCATCAAACGAAGAGGTTATAGTCGTCGTAGAGGAGTATTTTGAAGGCCTTCCAGAGAGTCACTTTCGTGATGGGACAACACAGTTGGAAGATCGTTGGACCAAGTGTATTAATCTTATGGGAGACTATACTAAGGAATAAAAGTGATTTCCCAAAACAAAGGGAATTTTCATTTCCGCTTTCAATGCTTTTTGACTAATCTAGTATAGTCCAGGATGTGCCAAACAATGTTTGTGAAAAAAGATCGATGGATCGAATTAAATAACAGAGATCATTTTTCCTGCAAACACTTCCGGTGCACTAATGGAAGCTAGATCCCAACTGAAATAAATGCGCTATTCCAAATTTGATCAATCTTAAAGGCTATAGTCATTGCCATTCTTTGGACCTGTTGGTGGTTTCAATAGGCTGTAGCTACGAGATAGTAGTTAAAGTTTGGTAATAAGCACACTCCCCCAAATTATAACTATGCATATAAACTCGAACAGATGTTTTTGAACACCATGTCTGATCTCAAGTTATTTCAGTTTGAAACTTCACATCTTTGATATGATCCCCCATTAAGCCCATCCATTGATTTCATGAGCGAATGTTTATCAATAACTCATCTGAAAAAATACAACTCAATAAGACAACAAAGACCTAAGTTATTTCAGATTGAAATATGGCTTTTATTAGTACACCAGTGTTGCAGTGTTTGCTTAGAAAAAAATATTTATATTTGACTCGACCCATCGATCTTTGAACAGCTATACCTTTTCACATTCTAGAAGCATTTTTAAAAGCATTTCTTTTTAAACATTCTAGAAGCATGATAAACCATTATTTAATACGATTTAATCGGTTCAAGCAAAACTGTGGATAAGAGTAAAATATAAGTTTTCCCATGCTAACTTACGTACAAATTTCAAAAGCCATGCAAAAAGCCGGGTTACAACCACTCGTCCCCAAATTTTGTACTTTTGAGACCCGGAATGGATTCAACAACAAAGAGTTGTTCTCTCTTGATGAAGATTATATTTTTTCATACATACAGTGAGGCACCCTACTCACCGGAATGTTGAATTAATGGAATACATCATGTTCCTGCTGTGGAATTGGAAACTTCTTATGAGTACAACAAAACAGTGTTGATCGTAAAAACCCCTCACATTTCTAGCCGGTGCGCGTCTTTATTTGTTGTTATTGAAATGGATCTCTGCGGATATTTGCTAGATCCATTAAGCAAATGAACCAGTTTTCCGTTGCACATATAAATATAGCCGCACACGTCTGTGCAAAGTGCGACTCCTTAAGTTGGCCGTACTCTCCTAGTTCATCCACACCCAACCAGTCCCGAACGACCGGAGATCGTAAATTGATGCCTTTCTTTTTTATCAAACGGTAAAATATGTGTTATGTAATTTACAGCACGTTGTTTTCCTGCTGGTTGCCGTTTTATCTTGAATAATGGTACACTTCTAAATTGTATGCGCTTCTTTGAGCTCAAACTAACACTTTTACATGTGTTCCGTCGCTTCCACTTAGCTCTTTTGCAGGTTTCTCTCGTTGCGAGTCTCAAATCGATACGAACAGATGCAAGGTGTTGACTGAGCTCGCCAGGCGTTCTTATCGCACTTCTTCCAAACGGTCAACAGTCGATTCCCCTGAGGGCATGGAAATTCTCCTCTGGGGTCTCTTCTCTTTTTTTAAGTAATTTAATGATAAGTTTTTATTGGAAGCGAATCCAAACAACCCCGGTTACGCTAATGGAAATGTGCCGGCCAACCTGACTAACTTGATATAGGCACTTCCATATCGGTTAATCGATTCATTTCTTTTTTATTCCCGGATGCAGATCATCAACTTGACAACAACAAAGCAGAGTGCAAAAGTGCGGAAATTTGAATTAGTTACGATGGTCACTGTGAATAAAGTGTGTTCAAGTTTGGCAAAGATTTGACAATGAACTTTCCGCGTTCAGTGATTCGTTGTACACTTAAAACTGGAACTGACGGAAATGGCTCCGCTTTGATGCCCCACGTTCTCGTTTACAGGGGAGTTTATTTACATAGCATGGCAATCATTGATGTAATCCTCGGGCTATTTCCATTTTGTCCCGTAAAAGGAAGGTGTTGATCGACGATAAGCGGTCATTGGATCGAGGTTTATCATTCAAACCAACATCATAGTCATTGCACGTTTGTCGTACGAATTATGCAATCGTTGCACTGGTTAATAAATGCTAATGATAGAGTCTGGTTTCACACTCTCTCTATCGAATCTAGCATCTACTGAATGTTCATTATGGTGGTTGGTGAGAAATATCACACAGGCGCATTTTTCTAATGCATATGAATGATATTTATAACATCGATTTTAAGTTGAGGAATTCAGATTGATCCATTAATTTGGAAAGTTAAGCCACCTGATTAACTCAATATCATAAGTCTTAAAAATTATTTCAAATCATATCATATATATCATAGCTTTCGGAACATGCATTGAGTGTAAGTCTAGAAAAAAATTAAACATTAACTTGAAATTAATTTGTTTCTGAGCACATGCTACTTTGAAAGATTCAGGAAGATTATCTGTAGGATATAATAAGTTGTGTTGTTAATTGTTGGAAATTATTTGCCCATGGATTCGATCAAGTCAATTTGTCAACGGTAATTCATATTCATTTTACCGTAAATAAGTCCTGCGTACAACACAAGATCTTTGAAAAGATTTGTGGCCACATTACACCTCTTTGATATGTGTTGAAAACAATTGGGCTGATAATTTAGGGCCACAAATCCACGTGGTACTTCCTGAGACAATAACTATGTTCACCTAAAAAAAAATCAGGAACAGATGGGGCCTTGGACCACTGTTCTTATACATGACTGAAATATCCTTGTTATTCTTGTTTTTTTTTCGATCCATTCATGTCATTTAAAAAATAATCCCTATAAACACGTGGTCGTTAATGAAAGCGGATATTACTTCAACGTGGATATACTTGTAAAATACATGGCGTTAAATGGATCTATGCGTGTAGAACACCCCTACTCTGTGTTCCTAACCGATACCATATGAAATTCTGTGTTTACTGGGTTTGCATTCAGTTGCCAGATTTTTGGTTCAAGTACCAAAAGTACATTCACCTTGCCAGAAGCATTAGCTGATGATGATGATGGTCCCGCGACATATCATTACAAAGGTTTATGTATGTATGTAAGGTAGCCACCATCCCTTCTAAGACCTTGTCATGTATGCAGCTCCACTTAATAGTAAGATCAAATTGAGATACCGGTTTGCATTCACAGTAACGCTGTATGAAGGGCCAAAAACGGTGGGGCGGACCCGTAAGCAGAGACACTTACGCGAAACCCGCGGGAACATAAGAATCTCCTTCCAACGATACGATCCAACAAATCGAATAACCCAATTCGCAATACTCATTAAGCTTTCTACGGGATGGCTTGTTAAGAAGGGCACGTCACTCTCACTGAAATTGTTGGAGTAGAATTCACAGCACCACAATCGAATCGGTAGGATAAAGAAAATGATACTGTTTGTTCCCTCCTAGACGCCGGTTGTCATACCACTCCATTGTCCAATTCCAGCCTGAGTGATACCCTGATGCTCCCTCCCTTCCCAATATATATTTAATGTCATACAGTAATGTATAAAATATAGTGAATTAATATTATAATTATAATAAATATAGCGAATGAATATTATAATGACAAATAATATAGTGAATGAATATAAGAATGATAATAACAATTCCATTTGTAGACCTGAAAGTTTAGACAATGTAGCTGCGAGAAAAAAAATTGATTTAAAATTATCTCATCAAACTTGGAATATCCATGTATAATCTGAAATTATATAGCAATAGAATAGTAAACCTAAAATTTCGATGTGCTGTTCCGTTCCTTGCAATAATTTATGTAGTGAGTCTCATCTGAAATAGCGATTTTAATGAAATGAATTTAAATGCAATTATGTCACATCATTTAATATCACAACATAAAATAATAAACTGACGTTAAAATATAAAATAATAATACCAGCAAGCCAGCAAACTATAGTAGAATACATATATCCGTAACTAATCTGACCATCCACTCAACGAAAGAATTCCACGGTTGCAGTTTCTATTGAAATAAGATCTACTAAGATTAGAATTTGTTTTCACAATAATAGTCAGAGAACATAATAAGCGTAGGTACAAGATATATATGACATCTACTGGTATGTTACTGAAAATAAAAATTAGATGTGTATTAATATCATAATAATATTAGAAAAACTTAAGACAGCTAATAATAAGGCGAAATAAATTTCATATGAGTATGAATCTAAATACTGAATCTTAATAAAACTAAAATAAAAAATTAGGAAATTGAATTTTTCTATAGCTCTTGTACACCCATAAATGATTCCTCATGTCTGTGAAATAGGAAATGAATGATTGTAAACTGTTAGGTTTTGAATTAATATATATTTCTGATGAAGAAGGAAAGTGCTGTTTTAAGTAGAATTTTTCGAATATGATCCTTTCTAAAAAAAAAAAAACAATCAAAACCTTCCTATCTTTTCAAATACATAACGTAGGTTAGATGAGCTATAACTGACAAGGATGCATAAATGTGAAGCTGAAAATGACTTATAAAAAAGCATACAAAATGTAGTGAATGGATGTTATAATATAAAACGATAATAATTTCATTTGTATTTACGTGTCTGCAGATTGTGGTCCTGCTGCAATTGTATACGGGCCCGCACATCCACCATGAACCTGAAAGCTTAGATAATGTATCATGGCCACCAGAAAAAAAAATTGATTTGAAATTATTTTACAAAACTTGGGATATCCATGGATGATCTGAAATTGTATAGCATATAAAGAATAATGAACCTAAAATTTCGATGTGTTGCTCTGCTAATAAATGTGATATAACCACAATGGAACTGACTCTTAGCTTCGGGTCTTGATCCCTACTGAGCCCTTGCGGCACGTCAAGCCGGCCAGTTCAGCGCAAGGGCCAGTTTTGATGTTCAAGATACCAATTAAATGGGAAAAATGGAGTTTTCCCGAAGGAGGTCCCCAAAAAAAACACCCTTGGTGCCCCAACCCCCCCCCCTCCCCCAACCAGTTTGGGGGGCTTCAATCGACTTTCCTAGCTTGGAAAACGCGGGGGGGCTTGCCAACGGGGGGGTCGCAAACCAAAAGGGTTAAACCTTTGCTTAAGGGCTTCGGTCTCTTGGGCGGAATTTTGTTAGAAAGGGGACCAAACGACGGCACAGTACTCCAAAAAGAAAGAAAAAAAGGGGAGGTAAGGGTTTTAAAAAAAAAAACCTTTTTGAGGGTTTTTGCGAAGCGAAAGATGAATCTAGGCGGGGATAAGCCCTGGAAACAATATAGGAAACGTGCATTTCGAATGACAATTAGGAGTCAAGCATTACTCCCAGATCCTTGACTGTTGTTTCACGTTTCAAGTCGTGGAGATACATAGCACGTTTTTGGCCAAAGGAGATAGCCGAGCATTTGATGGCATTTCAGAACATTCTGTTGATCCGGCACCAGTCGAAGAACACTTGCAGCTCTTGCTGAAGAAAGTGAGCGTCTTCTCGACATTTTATAAGGTAGTAGAGCTTCAAGTCATCCGCGTTCAAGTCGTTATTTTGAGCATGAGCATGATTGACCGCCCACGGATGCAATTCCGTTATTGCCAGATCCGCAGTATTTGCACAAAGAACCAACAGATGATGTTTGGGACAAACATACATCTTCAATGTGTAAAAACTGGTGACCCATTATAAAGCAATACCGGCGCCGGCCGTGCCCGAATGCTGGTCAAGTAGGGAATAGATAGGAACGTGTTGACGTGATACTCGCTTTGAAGGAAGCCGAGAAATCCTCTGCACTTCCACGAGAAATCACTGGGATGTAGGATAGTTTGGGAAAGGTGAGCAGCAGGGTTCGTTTTGGTTAACGATACGCTGAAAGTACATACCTACACTATCCGCCAAAAGCAATAGAAAGCTACAATGTGACTGAAAATAGACAAGCATAACGAAAAACAAAACAAAACAAAATAGACAAAATAAAACAGGATATTAGATATTGTCTTCAAAATATAGTAGAGATAAGTTATTTGTTGCTTTGCAAACCAGCTCTCCTCGATGTCCTAGATGGCCAAGTCCTGCTGGACCCGCAGCTGCTGCCGTCGGCACTCGTCCACATCAACTCGACCGTCGCCGACGTGTCGGAAACCTTCCATTAGTAACATGATATCTATTTCTAATACACTCTTCTTGCACCGATTAATTAACAAACTCAGCCTGCACACCGAATCAAAATTCACTTTGGCACAGTTGTGGTATTTTCCTCTAAAATCTAGTTCTAGATATTGGCACTTGGTTGCAGGAAACAGACTCAATCCATCCGCGTTCAAGTCGTTATTTTTTACCTAAATTTGGTTTAAAATGCTATCATTGCAGCCAAGCAATTTCTGTAAAAAGAACCGTAAAAACCCCGAATTAATCCACCGATGGTGAGACTGAACCCTTCTTACACTTCACTAGAATTACGAACTAAAATGTGGCCAATATGGTACTGGATACATATTTTCATCAGAAATTTCAGGAAGAACCAGTAATATTCGATATGTCATACATTCAGTTTATAAAATGAACTATTTGTCAATCCTGAACGTATTGTTCATCGATGAGATTAAAATATTGCCAATAATAGTCTTTAACGACCTGTTTATATTAGTTATATAAAAGGGGAAGTTACATAAATATTAGAAATTCCATATAATCAGTTCATAGAATAGAAAGCGTCAATTTTGACTATCGATATGGATTCAAGATGCTTAATAAGTACATGTTCGTTGAAAATTGTGTAGTTATAGTAAATGGAGACTTTTTGTAATTTTCGAAAATACTCGTTGCAGTTCAAAACCGGACCACTCGATCCAATCGATCCTGCTCTGATTATATAGAGTCTCATAGTGTGACTAGTCCGCTGTATGTGCTATACAAAGCACCAGATGCGGAACAATAGAATACAAGCGGCATCGATTGGGGTTGAGTGGTCTCGTTGGGCTTTGAACTGCAACGAGTGTATCTAGGATTTTTTTTTCATTAGGGCGAATCTTCAATTGAGAGATTCTGACGAATTTTCGGTGATCCATGTTTAATAGTCTTCAAATCCATGAAATCAAATCAATTTCAACGAAGTTGATTCACGGTTGTTTACCACGCCGTTTGAAACAAGCCTTTCAATTGAAACGCTTTCGACGGTGGCTAGATCGCAAATGATTATAAGCTTACTCACGTTTGACAGGAAGTTAATTGGGAGTGAATCGGTGAAAGTAAGATTTATTCATTACAGGAAAGCTCATTGAAGTGGAGTGAAATTATAACAAAAGCGATTCATTTTGATTTAAGCTTCGACGATGTAGGGCCCTGGTTGAAACACACAAACCTAAAATAACATGTATAAAAATACATTTTTGTTGTGCGTTTTTCAAGGTCCTTACTAAAATGCTGTCATCAGATTTTTGTGATTAAATCTAAAAAAATTGGGTGATCCTTGAAAAAGGCACCGGCTGTTTAAATACATTTTGCCCTGGACTAGTTAATAGCGGAAGTAGCTCTAAGTAGCATTGATATTTAATTAGGATTTGCTTAAATTCGAGGTCAAAAGTTTTCACCACATCTATGCCAAAAACCAACATTAGCATTGCCTAGGTGACATAACAATATGAGAAAAAAATATTTACAGACAATTTTTATCGATAAGTTCAATTCTGTATCCATAAACCTACATTAGGGCCATTTCCCCTAAATTGCAAAATTCCAATACGACAAGGTGCATTTCCCGCCCTCCATTTCCCCTAGAAGGAGATTTATAGCAAATAGTTTTGTGCCGGTTTTGTGGACGGGTGTTCGATCATGGACAAAATCATTGCGTCGTAGGATGTCTTTCACAAGAGTCGAGAATATCAAGTCCCTGCACATCATCTATTCATCGATTTTAAGTCCAATGTGTATACAGTTGATCATTCAATAGCTAAGGAAAAATATGGACGAGAACAGATTTTTCATGAAACTGATATTGCTGAAGCAGCAGTGAAACGGCTGTGTGTTATGAAGCGTGCAGATTTTGACATGCGGGTTATTTTCAAGTGGGTCTTCCCTTAGCTCAGTCAGTAAAGGCGCAGCTACAGAGTAATACCATGCTGGTGACTGGGTTCGATTCCCGGTCTGGTCTAGGAATTTTTCGTTAAGCATAAATTTCTCGACTCCCTGGGCATAGGGTATGATTGTATTTGCCACACAATCATACTAATGCAAAAATGGTACCTGTCATCGAAAGCTCTCGATTAATAACTGTGGAAGTGCAATTAGAACACTAAGTTGAGAGCAAGCAATAAGCGTATTGTGAAAACAATAAGCTTGAAATGCTAAAAATAAGAAGTAAGGTATTTTCAATAAATCCAGCCAATTCATCAATTTCACTGATGCACATACATGGTGTTGCAGAACATTATACCATGCTAAAGCATGACGTAAAAAGGTTGCATTCAAGGTGAATACTTCGAAGACTACGTATCTGTTGTGAAATACCTCGCTTTAGATTTAAGTAATTCTAGGTGTTTTATTGATTAGGGCGAATCTATAATTGAGAGACTCTCTCTTGCCTCGTTCTCTTTCATTAATTACAGCGCCATTATAAAACTATGCATTGATTTGTTTTACAAAGATCGCAAGATAAGAGTGCTGGCTTCATTGGTGCCCGCTTCGAACGTTTCCAAGTGATTTCTATGAGATTGCATCAGGAAAAATAAATGAAGACCTGGCATAAATACTCGCTACTGAAGCCTAAATTTCAGGACTGCCTAACCAGAATCTCCAAGCAAATTTTTTTTATGATAGCGTCATTATATTTGTCAATACTGCAAACAACATGAAAATGTACTCTATACGCAGCCAGTCTCAATCTATCTTCCACCGACAAACCGTCAGAGAAGAAAATATGAAACATATCTGCTGCGGTTGATCTCTTTGGCTCCCGGCGGTGAATGGGGTAGCCAACCCCTATCATGTTGTATTTGCATGTACCCATGTCGTACGAGAAATATTTTTCGATCCCAACAGCAGCGGTCGCATAAAATGGCCGGTTCCTACTCCTGGGAACACGGTGGCAGCCATAACTCAAAATCCCTCAAGTGGCCGCTCCTGCCAATCACGATAATCTTCAAAATAAAATGTCTTCGCTAATAGCAGCAACAGCGGCGGTGAAGATAATGCGCGATAAGCTTTAGTATGGAATGCGCTGCGCTGTGGCTGGATGGCTGGTTCGCTCCAGATGGCACACTGATCCCCTCCCCACTGATTGTTTGCCTACCTTTCGGTGCACTATACTTAAGAGTGCTTTTCGTAATGGGCCTACATTACCAGCTCGGCAGGTAACAATGTTGAAGAACGGTGAAATGCAATTATGAGCGACAGATTTGAACGGGCTCGATCCATGATCCTATCGATGGGGACATGTTCCTGTCGGTCGCGATCGGACGATTGGCCGCTAGCTAGAAATATTTTATTTTTGAAAATTATAATCATTCGGTTACGTCAAAGGAGGAGAAACCGTTCCTACTTCTGTTTCCATACCGGGACCGAATTTAAATATATGTCCGATAATGCTTTATAATGAAGGCAAAGTTCTTTCTCCGCTTCATTCGCGTTTAATGCATGCATAAAATAAAATTTATTATCAAACTGATGGATGTGTGTGAGCTGTGAGGGCCGGAAAGCAGCGAAATCCGCCTTCAGTTACCAGCTTTTGCACCCGTAAGCCAAAAAGTTACGCACAAAATCGATAACAAAATAATATTTATTCGGCTAAAAACTCCGCTCGAACGGGATATCGGGGCGTAGAATCTACCCGAGCTCAGGATGCAAAAATTGAAGCGTTTGACGTGCATACACATATCGATCACATCAACGTTTCTGCGGCCATTAAGCAGTTGGCAGGCCACGCTGGATGAAAAAGCGGATGGAAAAGTGCAGTGAAATGCAATACGCAAACGCACGGGGCTTATGATGGCAATATTTAGCTGGTGGCAGTTATTAACGCAAATTATAGGCTGCGCGAGGAATTCATGCTGCACTGGGAAAGGAAACCCTAGGCTCTGAAGTTGGCACCAGAAGATCGTCTTGTACAGTGTCGTATGCGAATAAAACTTCAAGACCATCAATGTTCAGTCCCTACGAAATATTCTACACAAATAAACAACGTGGCTTAATAGAAACATCCATGATGCTAGGCGACTATTAAACTATTCAATATTCAAATCAATTAATGTTTCCAATCAACATTCAAATAAATTACACCCTAACCAAACATGTCAAACATACCACCGTGCTCTCAGCAAACATGAATGACTCAAGCATATGCAAATGCGAATGATTGAATAAACGAGACGGGCTTGAGCTTTATTTGACCACATACCACAGGGTGGGGGGGAGTGGCGTTTTTTTTTTTTTTTGTTTTTTTATGTATAATAAATGTATTTGGGGGGGGGTGGTGTTGTGGTTTGTTATGTTAATAACAACTGTATTGTTTTTGGCGGCGGGGTTGTTTTTTTTTTTTTTTTTTTTGTGTATTGATGCAAACGGCGAGGCGGGGGGGGGTTTGGTTTTGATTTTATTTTGTTTTTTTATTTTTTTTTTTTTTTTTTTTTTTTTATTGACGTAGGACAACGTCTTTCTTTTCTATACTGGGGTACAATTTAAAAAAATATCTATTGCGACCGTCACAAAATGCGGTCAGGTTTTGAGCGTTAATATCTCAGTCGTTTCTCCAAACATTTTCCTAATGTTTGCACCAATCAATCGGCAATATTTCTACGCGTCGATTCCAATAATGAAAACTATAGATTTTTAACATTAAACTATTTAAAATAACGCAAATATAAGGTGATGTCTTATAATTCCGATATTTCAGAGTAAATTTACTAAATGCACAGTATTCTCCTATCACAGACTTCAAATTTAAGTAAGGAACGTCTCCTATGCATCAGTGAAAGATATTTAAGGGGGACACCTTAGCATTTTGTTTCATTCTTTCGGCGATCTCGTAGATGTTGTTTCAGCGCTCGGCTACGCACCGTCAAGTTAGTTGGCACACTCTACTGCCTAGCAACATGTCTGGACGTGACAACTTTGCAGTCGGATTGCAGTTACCAGTCGGTCGCATTCGCCGTCTGCTCCGAAAGGGCACTAGACCGAGCGCGTAGGTGCCGGTGCCCCCGTCTACCTTGCTGTGGTGATGGAATACCTGATTGCTGCTCCTCGAGTTGGCAGGAAACGCCACCCGCGACAAAAAGTAGACCAGAATCATCCCACGTTACCTGCAGCTGGACATCCGCAACGACGAGGAGCTGATAAAACTTCTCTCCGGTGTGACCATTTCACAAGGTGTTGTCCTTTTCAGGCTGTCCTCCTGCACAAAAAGATTGAGTTAAAAGCCTAAGTTCAATCGCGAATCATGTTCCCCCCGTCATCAACTAAAATCCGCCCGTTTCAGGACGAGCCAAGCACGATGTGCAACCAACTAAAGAATATATAACCACCCATATTCCGAATGTGAGTTTGTTTTACTTGAATTTATCTCTTGTTCTTATTTCGTGTTTTATACATATTCTTATTTTTAAGTAAAAATAAATGCTTCAATAGATACTTCGATGCGGTCTCTCCCTGTCCTGAATTCAGCGGCACGATGGAGCTCGCTGGTTCTCGTTCTGGACGCGTCGTCGAGTATCAGTCGTAAGAGCCGATTCTGCATTACTTGTAGCTTCTGGATGTGAGTTTCTGAACAGGTTCCCCACACCAGCATGGCGTAGTTCATCACCGGGGCGATAATAGTTTTGAAGACGGCCAGTTTGTTCCGCTGCGATAACCGGGACCTTCGATTTATGAGTGGATACAGTGCTTTGAGCAGTCCGATGCACTTGTTCTGTAGTTTGTCGGTGTGAGCACGGTAGTTCCGTTTGTTGTCGATGGTGACACCAAGATATTTAACGTCATCCGTTTACCCGGATGAAGCAGTCGGGTGGAGGTAGATGTTTCGGTGAAGGTCGGTGTTTGGAACAGGATAGCTTGACTTTTGCCTTCGTTCACTTTAACTTTCCAGCTACTGAGGAACGTCACGTAAGCGGTTACTCCTTGTTGCAACCGGGAACGGTAGTTTGTTGGCATTCGACCGTTGGCCATTATTGCACTGTTGTCCGCGTACTGCGCCAGGTTGCAGCCAGCTGGAAGCTGGGGTACGTCTGAGGTGTACAGATAGTACAGGATGGGGCCCAGAAGGCTACCTTGGGGCACACCGGCTGGGATCGATTTGAGAGCAGACGATGCTCCTGCAAGCGATACTCTGAATGAACGGCTGGTTAGATAGCTCCTTACTATCCTCGTCAGGTAGCTCGGAAAGTTTGCCTGTACCAGTTTGTGGATTAAGCCGTCGTACCACACGTTGTCAAAGGCCTTCTCCACATCCAGAAGGACCATGGCCGTGTTGGTTGATAGCGACTTGTTGCGGTGTATAATATTTTCCACTCGAACCAGTTGGTGGACGGTAGAATGTCCCTGCCTAAAATCGAATTGCTCTGGTGGTATGACGTGGAGCCGCTCGAAAATTTTGCTGACAGCCGAAAGAAAAGTGATAGGCCTGTAGCTTGTAGGGGTAGTAGGATCCTTTCCAGGCTGCACGAACTTCGTTTTGCGTCACTTGATTCCTTATGGACATCATTCGATCCCCAATTTGTTGGCTGAGAATGCAGAGTTCTTCTTTCTTCAGAAGGCATCCGGTTCGTTGGAACTGTCGGCGAACGATGTTCCGTTGTTGGATTAGTTGACGAGTGTAGCGTTCTATACTGGTGTATTGCTTTCTCACCGGTACCCATCGGATACAGGCTTCCTCTGAAGAATGATTTGTCAGCCAGTTTTGTTTTATAATTGAGATTTTTTTATGGACATATACTTTTTCTGCACTGCATATTTTTCACTAGTTCGAATTTCGTAAATAATAGTGTTTTTTAAGAATGGTATCCGACGCCATTATATAAAAAGGGGCCTGCATGGCTAGCAGTCATCAGTGATACATATCAGCTCGGCTGTGCACAATCTGCTACCTAGCGATGTGTCTGGCCATGGCAAAGGAGGAAACGTTAAGGGAAAGGCAAAGTCGCGCTCGAACCGGATTGCAGTTACCAGTCGGTCGCATTCACCGTCTACTCCGGAAGGGCAACTACGCCTACCGCGTTTGTACCCGAAACCCCGTCTACCGTCTAGAAAAGGAATACCAGAATCATTTATGCCATCTGCAGCCGGCCATCCGCAACGACGAGGAGCTGAACAAACTTTTTTCCGGGGTTACCATTGCAAAGGGAGGTGTTTTGCCAAACATCTAGGCTGTCCTGCTGCACAAGAAGACCAAGTAAAAAGCGTAAGTTCAATCGTGAACCATGTTCCCCCGCCAAAAACTAAAACCATCCTTTTCAGGACGAACAAATTAATTTGCCCAACTAAAGAGTTTGTTTAATGGAACTTTCTCTTGCGCTCATCGAAATTTCCATTACCATGCAACGGACTTAACAACGAACAACAGTTGTGTGTTGAATATTTTATTGTACAGGCACCGATAATGTGGCAACAATAAGATAGTATCGTTCTGATCTGGACACTCAACATCACAGTATCCTTTTCCAACAACAAAACCATTCTTAATTCAGAACCACGCAAACCAAAAACTAAGTTTTAAACGAGTTAATTTTAACTATGCTTCTGATCTTAAAACAACAATAATATCATGGGAGCTTCAAATGAATTTCATTTTATATGATCAGAAAATAGACTACTAATCACCGAAAGAAATCAATTGATTATATGATAAAAATGATTTTGTTATAAAAGTATATTAATTTGAAATTTTGCATTGTACAATTAGAATGGCTCACACTTAGTCGTAGTCCTACGTCATAATTTCGAACAACCCAATGTGGTTATACCTTGTAGTTTTTTTTTTTTTTCTTTTGATTAAAATCTGTTTTGCCAAGATATTACGCGTGCCTTCGTTTCTCACGGCTAATTCTTCTTATTGGCAATTCATTTCAAATATAATTAATACTCGTACAAGAAAAGTAAGCCATTCCAGAACAAGATCACAGTTTGAATTCTATAGAAGAAATATGGGCTGTAAATCGTACACGTTCAGTTGACACAATACTCGTACTACCTTGATCAAAAAAATCCGGGCATTTATTCAAGAAATTAAAAATACAGAATTATACATCAAAATCGATACTGTCTCCTTCCCTATTGACTGCAACGCACTCATGTCAGTGTTAGATCCAATCCTCGAAACATTTTTTTATATTTGGTTTGCCATCAAAGCCATCATCGATTTTTTCCTTGATCTCATCTAGGGTGCTGAAACGCGTTCAACGTTTCTTGAGTCGACCAAATAGGAAAAAGTCGCAGGGGATTGGGCTCCCTGGTGAATTCGGTGTTTGCTGAATGGTATTCGTTTCATTTTTAGCCAAATGTTCACGGATAACGATGGCATTGTGTGACGGTGCGTTATCGTGGTGCAAGATCCTCGAGTTGTTTGCCCACAAATCCGGTCTTTTTTAGCGAATTGCTTCACGCAAACGTCTCAGAACGCCCAAATAATACGCTTTGTTGGCGGTCTGGCCTTGCAGAAGCAATTTATGATACAGTGCTGCTATATTTCGACAATCTAAAACGACGTTCAAAAATGGAAACATTTCAATCACAAGTTTACCTTGTTTTCTTCACATCGAATCTAGTCAACATCGCTTTTGACATTTCGAAACATGTATCTCTTTCGCTTTGGCAAAAATGAAACTCATAGGCTAAGCTCACTCACCACAGTTGCCGTTGATTTTCTACTTTGTTATTTTGACTCTGACATAGTAACCATTTGATACTCATTTCTCTTACTGTCAATTTCATCGCCTTGTTCAGTCGATTGTTGGTCACTGACGAAGAGCTTCAAAGTGAATCAAAGTGAAAAATGGAGGTTCCTAAAACGTCAACCGGAAAACCGCGGAAGCGTAATGCAGACAAACCCTCGTTGACTGAAATTGCTGCCAAGTTCGTTTCACGAGACGGCTCCAAGACCATTTGCAGAATCGATGTAGAAAGTAAGTGTAGTTACACTCAAGCTAACTTCGATATCGGCAATTTTATAAGGCACTTCCGAACCAAACACACTGGGGTGGCCAAATCAAAAAACCTATTTCCGGAGCTGGCAAACACCGTCAAAAAGCCTCGGATGGTTTCCAAACGGCAATTTCCTATTGACAAGCAACTTTATGTAGACTCGGCAGTTAAGCTGATTACATATCACAACCTCCCGCTTAATTGTTTCGAATGGGAGGGATTGAAGCAATTATTTGACCCTATTGGAACAGTGCTGGGTGTTCAATTCAACCGAACGAATATAAAAGATGTCCTTAAGAACGTAGCGGACAAAATTCGTCTCTTTTTAACAGAAGAAATGCGAGGACGATTGATTTGTCTAAAAATTGATTCCGCCTCAAGATTTAATCGAAAGGTTTTGGGAATAAATTCGCAATATGAAGTGGACGGGAAGGTAGTCATCCACATTCTTGGTATGTAAAACTTAAAAATAAGAATTTTCAAATCTTCATAATCTACTCTTTTCTTTAAAAATAGGCATGCTTGAAGTTAATCAACGGCAGACGGCAAAAATGTTGAAAGGAAAAGTTCTGGAGGTCATAACCAGTTATGAGTTAACTCTAGACCAGATGTTTGCAATAACCGTGGACAACGGGGCAAATATGGTTTCAATGGTTAAGGAGCTTCAAAAGGAGTTGGAGAAAACGATAATAATTGGTGATATCGAAGATGAGGAAGACTGCTATGCGACCGAGCAAAAGCTGACTCATGAGCTTTCGGGAGAATTCCAAAATCAGATAAATCTGGTCAGATGTGCAGCTCACACGTTGCAGCTTTCGATACTTGATGTGGTTAATAAATCGGACAAAAACGTGAAAGAAATCACCGAGATCGCCAAACGCTGCCGGAACATCAAGTACAAAATATCTTTCGAATTTCATGGGTCCACATATCCACCCATCTGGAGTCAAACTCGTTGGGCTGGAATTTATAAAATGATTGAGAACTTCAAAAGTCAAGAAAATTTCTTCAAGAATATGGCTGAAGAATTCCCAGAGTTGGGTAAGCTTACTTGATTGCATTCCTTAAGCTGTAGATTTATTTTTCATTTCATATGACTACAGATCTTTCAAACCATTGGAAATTCATCAACGACTACCACGCGGCTTTTGGGCCTTTGTACGTTTGCACTAAAGACATGCAAGCTGCCCACATGCCATTGTCTGAATTTTATATTCGATGGCTCAAGGTCATTAGCGATATTAAAAAGCAAGCTTCAAACCCATTCGTTCAAGAACTAACAGAATCATTGACTAAAAGGTTGGTCAGATTAAGGGAATCCCGAGCATTTAAAATGTCTCTTTTCCTAGATCCCAGATTTACATACCTTAACAGTAAAGTATTCAACGTTGAAGAGAAGGACCAAGTACAGGTATATTTATTTTTTTATTTACTTCATTTCATTTTTTGATTTATACCACGCCTATCTTTCTAATAAGAATAATTTACTTTTGTCATTTAGGGATACATTCAGGAGACTTGGACACGGATCTGCCAGATGAATCAACCGGAGCCGATCGCGAAATCGATCGAGCAGGTGACGAACACTAGTCATGAATTTGATGATTTTCTGACCGAAATGTTTGGTGGTTCAGTGCCTAATAATGACACGGAGAACAGGTCCTTCATTCAACAACTGAAGGCGTTGGATACTGAGCCTCGGCAGTCTCACGATTATGATATCTGGCGCCACTGGCTTGAGCGTAAAACCACACATCCAGAGCTTTACAGTGTAGCGATGGTGGTCCTTTCAACTCCTTCCACACAAGTCTCGGTTGAGAGAAGTTTCAGCGCTCTTGCTCTTGTTCTTTCTGACCGTCGAGTCTCACTTGGAGAAATGACACTCGACAACACATTACTTATAAAGTTGAATAAGGAATTACTCGAGCGTGCAATGGTTACATTGTATGGGTGCAAGGATAACTCGTCGATGATATTTGAACCGAGTCTCATGATCTGATCGTTCCTACTCGTTTAAATTTGCTTCATTTGAATACATCTTAAAATTTTGAAATAAATTTATCAAATAAACGTTTCATTTCAAAACAGGTAACATTCCAAACATATCTCAACAAAACTTTCAGCGAGTCATCATCATTTTACGCCTCGAGATTTGATAGTCGTTAACTGTCGGCCAATTTTAGTTTGGTGAAACCTAGACCAAGCAGGGCTGATGTTCCAACGGTTTGCTTTTAAAAATTTACACAGTAAGTTGGGAAAAAAATGTTCGAGCCTGGATGTCTGTTCTCTGTGCCCAATCCTTTTATGGTGATAAGCAAGGTGATAAGCTTCGTCGGTATTTTCCTAGAATTAAACTCCGACCAAGAACGCCTGACAGCCTTGAAATTCATATCAGAGCTCATGCCTTTGAGGGAGATGCCTTTGTGTGTAACAACTTTTTTGATGATTTCTCTTCATTCAAAACTCGCCCACGTAAACCGACATCACTTCCTCTATCACAATAGTTACCAGTTTGCGTGGGCGTGAGTTAACATTTGCATTAATCAACACAACTTTTAACGAACATTGATCACCCAAATAGGAATGATAGTCCCATCTTTGCTTGAACTTCTTATTCATGTGAGATTGATATGCAACTCACGACTGTAAAGCACTTTCATACTCCGTCATAAGGCACTTATTTATATGATACGCTTCGAAAACGCAATTGAAATGTTAATTATTACAATATGTATAGTGCATCGATTCTCAATGTTTGTCATCCGCGCATAAGTCCCTTCCGATTGTTTGTCCAATAAGATTGATTGTTTGCCTAATTGATTGCGTGTTTAGTAAGATTAAAGGTTGGAAAATGCCAGTCAGAATTTAAGGTTCAGCCGAGCTAAAACAAATCCATAACAATACCATATTTGTATTATGACAAGGTATCTTACATTAAACATATAATTTGAAATATTTATCAAATAGTTTTTGATTTTTGACGTCAATCTTTGTCATCAAAGATTTATTTTTCTTACAATGCCAACAAATACCTTCTTCTTTAACACATGTATATTTCTCATTGCTCATTGCATTGATTCGAATGTCAAGCGCAAGTCAAAGTGAAAGATTTCAGCATCGGAACGAATGAGTTCTTAACACTGTCAGAGCTTAGTCATTCACGACTGACGAAAACTGTTCAGTCAAACATATTTTTGTCATTTTCAGATCTAGTGAGCCAGTAAGGATTGATTGATGATCCCAAACTTCTGTCGTTGTCATTAATTTTGATGGTCTAAAATTGAGTTTTATCAGCACTGTTATGGGGTATCAGATATTCAACCGAACCCTAGTCCGAAATAATTCAAACTTTGACCAGAATCTTCAGCCGTTGTTTCTGGGTTTCCGCTTGGTTCTCCGACATGGCTATCTTGGACTGACGCTTCCGCATGTGAATATCCATTTTGGCCAAATACTTCTGAACCGATAGGCCGGCAACACTGTCCTCCCGGCCCAACGCACGGAAAGGAGTGGCCACCTTGCCTTTCGTCTTCCGTTTGAGGTTCTGTTGAATCCTCCGGTCGCTTTGAACGGCTGGAACCAGGCTTTCGCTCGATGGACTCTCCCTTCTTCAGAAGCATCAGAATCTTGTAGATGTTCCCCCGATCGTATCCGGCTAACACGAAGTAGGTCACGATGACCGACATTTTTCAACTGTCAAATTTTCACTAGTATATATTGACTTCTAACTGACCACCAGATGGCAGAGTAATCGCATGAAAAATCGGAACATTTATCGCTTATTTTCAATGCACGCATTACTACAATAGATCAAATTACTGGTTTAGCCGTAAACATGATTGCCTCTGATTCCAGTGGGTCCAGTATGAATTGCAGTTGGCACCGTTGTGACTTTCATAAACAAAAATATCTGATCACGTCTTACTTTGGAAGGGAAGTAAAACTGTTGGTCTCAGCCTATGTGTTGATGGGTTCGATTTGAAGCGCCAATGCAACAAACCAGCCCAAGAGACTGAATGTCACGTTCTTTCAACAAAAACAAACATTTTTTAAATGTTTATTGACTACTTTGAACCGATTTAATCCTACAGTAACAATGCTGTTGGGATCGCTCCCCAGGTAGCACAAAACCGAAGAAATTGATTACAGCAACTTGATTGTAACTAAATTGAGTCATATTGAAGTTATTTCAACTGATTTGCAACAAGTATACAGGTCCATTATGAAACATTCCTAGACCAGACTGGGGATCGAACCCAGCCACTGTATTAGTTGCACATTAACCAATTGAGCTATGAAAGGACTTTATTTTCTGATCTAATGACTCAATTTGATGTCAATAGTGACGCTCGTCTAGTCAATTGCTTTCAGTTTCAATCTTGAACTACTGACATCACGGAGCATAGCCATCATCATAGGAACAATAAGTCTAGATAAGAATAAGAATAAGATTGTACAAGGAATATCAAAACATCTTCAAAACCACTCAATTTCGGGTGTGCTACATGCAACTAGCTTCTATGAAAGAGCAAAATCATGTAAGCCGACAAGCATCGGGATGAGGATGTCATTTTCTCGATAGCAAAAGGAAGTTTATCCTATACTACTTTGTAGTCATTCGTATGAACGCAAACCGATGCAGTTTCATGTGGGGTTTCCTCTACTTTAGATGTATTCTGAACGGAGCTCTTTCACGAAGGTGTCCAATCGGTTTTTTTTTCACTGGTTCTGTGAGATTCCCAAATTTCTAGTTCTGTTTCAAGAATGCTGTCAGAGCTTGTTGCTGTTGACGTGCCACATCGCCAAAACTGATTAGTAATTCAACATAATGGCTTCATTCGACAATTATCATATGTCAAACAAATGAGATATCGTCAGGAAAAAAAATCTTCCATTCATCCAAAGGGGCGATGAGGAAGAAAAAGCGATCAGCCATCGTCTTGATTCGGAATAGATTAAATCTGTGAACAAACAAGATACAAAACGATAGAAAAGTGTACTGCTTTATAATTTTGCCGCCCGGCATCACATGTATGCCGTTTAGCTTTCGAATGAAATTTGCTCCGTAGCAGTCAAACAAAACCACAAATCTTGATGTGTGTCGTGGCTTGATGGCAATCAATCTATTTCAGCGTAGGATTATTGCCATCAGTTGTTCTGCTCGGGTTGGGGACGTTGGGAAAAATGGCCTCAGACCGTTTCAGCTTTGCATAGTTTACACTTCAACAGAAATGACCTAAAGTCCTCGTCGAACGAAAACCGGTACGGGGCAGCGCACTTTTCCTCTCCGGCAAACTGGACAAGGTATCAACACCCAAATATTTGGATTGTGTTTTTGTGTATTACAAACGCTTTGAAAGCATTGCTGAGTGGATTATCGGCCCCCGGACGGACAACCGAGCAGTTGTGCTTAGGGGTCGTACGAATACGCAACTACCGTTAGTTACCGTTTGTCCGTGTGAGACTTATCGCGTCGGACAATTTGGAGATACCAGTAGCTCAGGTTTTCGGATTTTCCAATTTGTTGCGGCTGCCAGGGTGGACTTCTGGATTACGTGCATGAAGCGATTTCGAGTGGATAGGGGTTATTCATTACGAGGTGAGATGGGCTGGTTGAGTTTTAATGTCGAATTTCATTCAGGCTGCGGGTGTGATATGAAACGTGATTCAACACTTTTAAGATCATTCATCCGAAGTATTCCATCCCATCATTTAATGTGAGATACATGAAAGCTAAATACTAGAGGGTCCTTAACCCTCTAAATTCTGATTGAATTTAACTGAGCACAAATTTTTTGGATCGAATCACTCTTGATTGGCGATCGGAAAACAATTTAACAATACGAAATTGCAAAAAAAAATACCCCCTTTAACTCCCCAGAATTCTCAAAAAAGGAAAAAATATATTTTTTTAATTTTTTATTTATGTGTGTTTTTTTTGGTGAAAGTGGTGTGTGTGTTTTTATATTTTGGGGGGATTAAAATAGGTCATTTTTAGAGTTTTATCGAGCATGTTAAAATTAATTAGAGTAATTTAATTACTGGTGATCTCGTGTATTAAAATGTGCTGTGATTTTGTTCAACTTAGAGTAAACATTACTCTTGAGGTATTCAGCTGGTGGCGATGTGGATTGCTCGTTGCTCGTGGCCTGGACTTTTTGGATCGGATACGGGACTGAATGGAATCCAGCTAAGTACTTTTTCTCTTTTTTAATATCAGAATAGTTTTAGCGAAAACAAAGCGGGTCCGTCTGGTTCGGTAATTTCGGCTTCCATGGAGCGTGGTTTCTTGAAAAAATCAGCAAAGTTTTGCTTATTTAATCCGGTAGAAGTTTGATCCAGTATCGAATAGTAAGGTCTTTATTAGATGTATTGCAAGTGTGAAAATCACCTAGAATGAAAGTTATCGTGAAAAGTTGGATGGGAGTCGCCGTGTGGAAATTGCTTGCCAACGATGACAACTGTGGTATTTGTCGGATGGCTTTCGAGCCCGGATTGCTCGCTGCCAGGCGACGATTGTCCGCTAGTGTGGGCATCCTGTTCGCATTGCTTCCACATGCACTGCATCGTCAAGTGGCTCAACTCGCAGTCCAACCAACAGTGCCCGATGTGTCGCCAGACGTGGAAATTTAACGAGAAGTAGGGGGCTTGAACGAGACGGGAGTATTGGTGGATCGGAAGAAGAAGTGAAATAGTGGTCACAGTTCTAGAAGTGTGTAAAATAACCTTGCTAAGTAATAGAAGTAAACTTCATTGTTCAGAAATCGAGAGAACAAGTCTTGTTGAAAGTGTCAATTAGTATTGAGCCGTGAGTGAATAGTGATTGTCGGGTGTTGTGTTAACGGAAAAGGTGAGGTCAGTGCGGAAGTATTACGGAGTCTTTGACTGGATAAAGGATTATTTTGAGGAGTGGATTTCGTGGAGCGTGGTAGAAGGAATACTGTTGTGCACCGGAGAACTCGCAATTGAAAAGCAACAAATAATTTATTTCTACAAAATTTTGAAGACAATTTCTAATATTTCTCTATTTCTCAAAACTTTTAGAGTAATAATACTTCAGTTAGGCATAAAGATGAATGAATGTACCGGAAACTGGACGAACACAGGCGGAGTTGGGTACAGGCGACTCGTGAAGCAGTAAGTGCTCTCAAGGACGTGGAGCAAGAAAGGTAATTGTTACCCATTGTATCTATATTTATAAAATTTATTTTTCATAGGTATGCGTCGACCATCGGTTGAATCGGTTGTGTCGATATTTTGCTCCGCAATATTATGTTATCGGGCGTAGCGTTTTGTCTGTGGTTCCGGTTGCTTATTGTTCGTTGAGCGAGTGATCGAGTGAACATCAGAAGTCGTGGTTCGCCGGGTAAGATCGGTCGGTGGTGAGGTACATAATTAAATGTGATTCAAATTATTTGTTCGCTATGTTCGTCGAGCCACCCTATCTTAGAACAAAGAAACCACTGGCCCGTTTTGTAAGGGACTCCAATGGCATCCGTACTGTTGGTGCAGATCGGTCCAAATTAGTTCTAAAGCGTTGAGATGAATTACCTTGTTTTCCTAATGAAATACCACTATCACACTCTGTGAGTGGCCCCAATAGCATCCTTACTGTTGGTTTAAATCGGTTCAAATCGGAAATCGGTATTAATTACACTTGACAGCTTATCGTTAACCAAAACGAACCCTGCTGCCACCCAATCCTGTTATCCAAAATCCCAGTGATTTCTCGTGGAAGTGCAGTGGATTCCGTGGCTTCCAATAAAGCGAGTATCACATCAACATATTCCTACCCATTCCCTACTTGACCTGCATTCGGACGAGGCCAGCGCCGGTGTTGCCTTAGTTTGGGATCACCAGTTTTTACACATTGAAGATGTATGTTAGTCCCAAGCATTATCTGTTGGTTCTCTGTGTAATAACAGCTGATCTGGCAACAACGGAGTAGCAACCTCGGGCGGTCAATCATGCTCATGCTCATGCTCAAATTTGCTGGGGGAATTTAATACAAAGACTATTGAATTCACTTGTACCCAAATAACTGCACATTGTCTTTTGGAAATTTTTGAAAATCTTTTTTTTTTTCATATTTTTTTTTTATATAAAAACATTTGTTGTCGCTAAATAATTTTTTTCGTTTTTTAAAAAAAAAAAATAAAATTTATAAATGTTTTTTGGTATAAATTTGTGTATTCTATGGGGGAACATATAGTGAGAGAAATTTTGTTTTTGTTGGATATTTTTGTGGTAGCTTAGTTAAAGAGGAGAGAGTTTGGGGGGGAAAAAAAAAAAAAAAAAAAAAAGAGGGAATGTCAAAAAAAAAAAAAAAATATGACACAAAAATAACTCATTTATCTCTAATTTTCATGATCATGACATCAATATGTTAAAAAAAATTTGCGAATCAATCCAATTATTAAAAATTATCATTCAACAATTGTTACTTATAAAAGTATTATGTCTTATAATTACTTTTGTATATTAACTTCACTAAATGCACAGTATTTTCCTATCACAGATTTCAAATGTGAGTACCAGAAGGGCAAAGGGTAAATGCACCCTTCTTTTTGGGGAAATGCTCCTTAAACTTTGGAAAAATGCTCCTTAGATGAATTTGCCCGGCATAATGCAATCGGAGGTATTAACCTTCTGGTTAGCGCTGGTTTCTTCAAGATTGTATAGTTTTGACGGTTGTTAAGTTTCTGAACTTAAGAGTCGTCAAAACGAAATTAAAACTCTTTAAGTTAAATTAAGACTCGTCAAAATGAAATTGAAGCCCGTCAAAACTACCTAGAAGATTGCGGAGCGAAGCTCCGCTATACAATCTTGAAGAAACTTAAGACCCGTCAAAACAACCGGCAAGCGCTAACCAGAAGGTTAATACCTTCGATTGCATTATACCGGGCTGACGCATCTAAGGAGCATTTTTCCAAAGTTTAAGGAGCATTTCCCCAAAAAGAAGGGTGCATTTACCCTGCTGCCTACCAGAAGTCTTATACTAGGGGGGGGGGGTGAAAAGTAACCTCCTTGACCGCCAAAATGCGATGCTTCTGCAAAAACGGTTAAAGTGTCTTGTAGTCCGTTCATATTTAGGCATACACGCCAAATTTCAGTGCAATACTGTCCTTAGTTTTTTTTTTTTTTTTTTTTGACGGCGGATTTTTGTTGACGTGTTTGTTGAATAAGGATAAAAACGATTTTCGTTCTCTCATAAAACATTATTTTTTGAGAGGCACAACGGTGAAGAAAACAAAAAATAGTTGGATAAGTATTATGGGGTAAATGCTTCGTCAAATTACACCCTTAAATATTAGTTTCGAGAGTTTCGTGGTGGCCGTTACTCCAATACCGATTAAGTCCGCATCGGTGTTCAATAAGTTCGGATACACTTTCAAAATTTGTCAAAAAAAAATCAAAACATGTTTTTTTATTTGTTGGATTTCTGTTATTGAAAGCTATGTTTACAAGGAACGTTTACGCATTTCTCTTGGAATGACCCCCCCCTTGGTACTCCTTAACGAGCTTCAAACGTTTCTCGAGCGCGTCGCAGGCGGCACGCACGGACTGCATGGGCATTTCGTGCCAGATTTTGAGAATTTCCGTCTTGAAATGATCCAAAGTGCTGACCTTGTATTGGTTCAGCTTCGCTCACTCATATAGGACCAGACAACAAACTCGAGAGGATTCAAGTCCGGGGAGCTGGGAGGCCACAAAGCTTTGTCCAGAAAGTCGGTTCAATGTCCCGACACCAGGCGTGAACTAATTTGCCGTATGGGCTGGTGCACCGTCCTGCTGGAACACAGTAGTGCTACATCGCCGTAGAGGCTTCGGAGACTGGGGGCACAACCTTTTCCAAAACCTCAGTTTTGTAGTAGCGCCAGCGTTGATTTTGACTTTTTTTTCAATAAACACCAAGGGTAGCTTACCACGTTTGTATACCGCCCCCCAAACCACCACCGACGCGGCACTTTAGAACCGAGGGATGTTTATATTGGATTCAGGCATGCTGTCCCTCGATGGCGCCCACACCCGGTCATTTTGCACATTGTGCGGCTGCTGCAGCACGAACAGTTTCTCGTCCGAAAAAACAAACTCCTGACCAGCGTGCCAGAGAGGATCCTCTTAGCTCGATCCAACCGCTTTTTGCTGGTAGCCTCCGAAACGCCATGGACCTTACGTTTTTTGTAAGGCCTGAAACCAAGGTCCTTGGTGAGTATGGTGTGAGCGGTTCCAATGGAAACGTTGAGATCTGCACCCGTTTTCCGGATTGAGCGGTTCTTTTTGCGCCGAATTCGTCTCCCTCACGATCTTGATGACCCGTGGCGTCCTCGCTGAACGCGGCCGACCGGATCTCGCACGGTCATTGGTCGAGGACGTCTCCCGGTATCGCCCGATGGTCGTGTAGACAAAGTTCCGCTTGACCCCATGCGATTTCAGCAGCCGGAATATATCGCCGGGTCGCTCACCGTTCAAAAACGCTTAATTACGAAGTCCTGATACTCTTCATCGCGCGTAACAAACAAAACACTAACAGAATGTCAACACCGCGCACATTTGGTAGCGTTTGAATGAAGCTAAAGCTGACACCAATACCAATGCAGAATATGTACATGGCGCATGTTTGTTTGCATATTATGTTGTATAAATGTAGCAACACAAGTCTTCCGTGTATTGAAAAGAAAACATTTGTTTGGAATGTCAAATGCCAACACACCTAGTCAGGTATGTTTTGTTCATGTCATATTGGACGTCGAATGACCATTCCTGTACTTTTTACTAAGACTAAAAACTAACAAATATCTATTTACACCACATTTATGTTTACCGCTGAAACATTAAAGAACCTAATTCAATGATGCCAGTATAATGAACAACATAATATTGCTGTAGCCTATTCCTTGTACGATCAAACATTATTTGCACGGGTATAATTGCTAGTATGATGACATATTAGCAAACACTGAAGTGTAATCGACCGATCATCAAAGTATAACAAATTCATTTAATTTAAACGCTAACTTTCTTATGCCTGAATTATCTTATCACATTAGCGCTAGTTTAAATAATGATGGTACGGTTTAAGGGGATTCTAATTATTCCATTTCTCACATGTTGAAATAGTCGAGCGGTAAGAAGGCCGATCTAGTAAGCTTGGAGTTCATGGTTCAAACCTTAGTCCATGGGTTGAAAACCGACAATAATTTGTTCTACTTAAGTCTAATATTTTTTTATTTGCGACCATTATCAAATTTAGATTTTGTGTCATAGGCTCCACCTTCTGCGCTATTTCAATCCTATAGTAGTATATTAAAAAGTTTTCTCGCCGGAATGGCAACATTATTACATGTCACATTAAAGCAGAAATGCATACAGTTAAACGTTTCGTGTTACTTGGGATGTATGTGTGTATGTATGTTCGCGTGTATGATGTGTGTGTACGTGTGTGTGTGTATGTGTGTAAATAAATGAATAAGCTCACGTTTCTCGGGGACCGAATTAGACGGAGCAACCGCCAAATGGAAGGTACTATGGTGAAATCGGTCAACTGATTCCAGAGATATGGCCGGAACAAGTTCCGGTGGGTATGGGTAACTTTTGTAGATATTATCTATAAAGTTTCAAATCTATTATACGACGCCTCAAATTACATGAGGATTCGATTACAAGATCAATTGTAATCATACTGAGTACAGGAGAACACTGGCCTCATCCGGACATGTTGCGGGTACCTTTAGAGAAGTGGCCAGTTTTTTATCTGGACCAAAACATACCATGTGACACCCTTGCGCTGAACTGGCCGGCTTGACGTGCCGCAAGGGCTCAGTAGGGATTCTCTGTCAAGACCCGAAGCTAAGAGTCAGTTCCATTGTGGTTATAGCACATTAAATAATTTTGCTACTGTAGTTAACTACACATTTTCCAGCATTCCAGCATGGAGAAGCTGGTTGGCGTAGCCTGGGCAATGTTGTCAACTTGACAATAGGAAAGTGAGTGGCTGCGACTGAAGATCGTGTTCAAGTAGGGTATATTTTCCATTCTAATTTAATTAATAATTTCAGCACGCTTTGGAACTTCTTTGCATTTCAAATTACTCTTGCATTTCAGAGTATGGATTAGCATGACAATTTAATGTTTGTAATGCTCAACTTGTTTTTAAGAATTTCAGCATAACATTTTTATTAAAGTTCTATTTCTGTAGTACAACTACTATTCCATAAAAGACTGGTATATGATTATAAGCAGTATTATTTATTTATTTACATGGCATAACGTCACAATACTACACAATATCCCTCCATAATGCCCGATTCGGGGCTGCTCCTCTTCAATCCCTTGGGCACCTTGTACCCCCTAGGTCTTGCTCCACCTGGTCTGACCATCTTGCTTGTTGCGTCCCACCTCGTCTTATACCAACCGGATTCCCGTCGAACACCATTTTTGCAGGATATTTGCCCGGCATTCTCGCAACATGTCCTGCCCAGCGTATCCTTCCAGCTTTTGCTACCTTATGAATACTGGGTTCGCCGGCGAGTTGGGCGAGCTCATGGTTCATCCTTCGCCACCATAGTCCGTCCTCCTGCATTGTTCACGTCTCATGCCCGTAGAGAACAACCGGTCTTATAAGCGTTTTGTACAGGATGCACTTCGTACGGGAGCTAAGTTTGTTTGACCGTAGTTGCTTGTGGAGTCCATAGTAGGCACGACGTCCACTGATAATCCGCCTCCGGATCTCACGGCTGTTATCGTTGTCCGCAGTAACCAGTGAGCCGAGATAGACAAACTCAAACAAACTCTAACTCATCGCCGTCGATCGTTACACTGCTGCCCAGTTGGGTCCTGTCGTGCTCGATTCCGCCTGCCAGCATGTACTTCGTTTTGGACGTATTTATCTTCAACCCAATCTTCTCTGCTTTGCGCTTTAGTCTGGTGTACTGCTCTGCCACCGCCTCAAATGTTCTGCCGACAATATCCACGTCATTGGCAAAGCAGATAAATTGAACGGATCTGTTGAAAATCGTGCCTTGCATGTCAAACGCCGCTCGTCGCATAACACCTTCAAGAGCAATGTTAAACAGGAGGCAAGAAAGACCATCACCTTGACGAAGCCCTTTGCGGGATTCGAATGAACCCGATAATCCACCCGATATCCTCACACAGCACTGGGTTCCATTCATCGTAGCCTTGATAAGTCGGGTCAGTTTCCCCGGAAAACTGTTCTCGTCCATGATCTTCCATAGCTCGTATCGGTTAATTGTATCATATGCGGCTTTGAAGTCGATGAACAGATGATGCGTTGGTCCTTGTGTATTATTCGTTGCAATTCCTTTTTGATGGTGTCGGCTCGCAAGGCTCACAACCAACCCCGCTATCTCGCACTATGTTTTGAGCCGCATCTATGTAACTATGTAACACGGAGAACAGACGCTCAAATGGGTGAAGGCTTAGACTTTTACCCTTATCTTTAAAAAGCGGGGTGGCTCGCTTTTGCCAGGGCCGCTTTCGGATATTTGTGGGTTTTTGCAAGAACCTCAACAGAGTCCAACAACTGCTCAGTCCCCCAACATCCTAAACAGTCCCCGCCGCTCGTCCGGGGCTACTTATTCGTGTATTCAGTAGCTGTCCATCATATCTAAAGAACTCCTCCATCCGCGACCCGTGGACCCGCCGGGTTGCTTGCGTGTGTAGCCAACAGCTTGCGAGAAAAAAGGCTCAGAAGTGTTTGCTTACAAATGTTGATAGGCCCTATTCTATTGTTGGTCGAGATTTGTTTGACAGCAACAACTAATTGTCGCTTTTGTTCATGATGCTGAACATTTTGTTGTTATCCTTCGTATTTTGTTGTAATACATTCTAGTTACAACATTTTATTGTTGCAGGGTGAGAGAATAACGGGTGTATAAATCGTCAAAGTTATCTTATGTTTTTAGGTGCAAAAAGTGAATATTTGTCACACTGCTCCTGACCGAAAACTCGAACGCGAGAGCACTTCGAAACAGTGTTTAGACTAGCTGATGCGGAATCGGAAGGACTTTTGGCGTCGATTGGTAACGTTTGATGAAACATGGATCCACTATTACACACCAGCGAACAGAATGAGTGCCCGGCAATGGACTGAAGCCGGCACGAGTGCTCCGAAGCGGCCTAGGGAGGCTCAATGGGTCGGAATGTCATGGCATACTCTTCGTGGACTACCTCGAAAAGAATAAAACCATCAACAGCGAGTATTATAGACTGTTCCAAAAATTATAAATACACTTTCTTTCTCAAATAAAAAAGACCATACTGTGATTTTTGATTATTTTATTCTCAAACATAATAAATAACAATGTTTTCTTTCCATCTTCATTTCAATTTGCTTGATTTTTTGTAAGGCGAGTTCTCAAACTTTTCCCTTAACCCTACTCATAAGTTTCTGCACAGTGCTTTCTCCTACCATTTTCACCACTTTTGGCCAATCTTTCTTAAATTTTTCAACACTATCCGCTGGTTTCATGTGTTTTATCAGCTTCGCCTTCATCAAAGTCCAGAAAGTTTCGATAGGGCGAATCTCTGGGCAGTTTGGTGGATTCATCTCCTTTGGTTCAAATACGACATTGTTCCTTTTGTACCACTCTAGTGCATATTTAGAGTAATGGCAGGAAGCAAGATCAGGCCAAAAGATTGTAGGCTTGTTATGCTGTTTGATTAAGGGTAGCAACCTTTTTTGCAGACACTGCTTCACGTAGATTTAACCATTCATTGTGTCTGTCGCAATGAATGGACACATTCATTTTCCACATCCACATATGGCTTGCCACACCATTACCTTTTTGCCAAATTCTTCGGTGTACACACTTAAAAATTATTCACGGGCTCGGTTAAACATTTAGCTGAATTCACTCGTCATTATCATATTTCACTGATAACTCGGCAAAAAATCGAACGATGACGATGGCAAAAAATTGAACGAGCATCACTTGAAACTGAAATATCAGGTAACTTCATTAGGAGCCGAGCACAAACGTTAACCAAGCTTCAACCGACCTCAGCTGCCTATCATGCTGAAATTTCGGTTTAGCAGTGTTGTAAGCCGAGGTTCGGCTTTTTATCTGTCAACCGTCATGCGCCATATTGTTTTCATTCGCATGTGGAGTAAGTTGTATGTTGTTTGTGGAACGGTGAAAAAACATACATTTATTGGCACTACATCAATGACATTGATAAAACCTCGTCAACAATTCTACGTTGAGTCACCCAATTCATGGTTGCTTCTCTCCATCCTTGGTTGCGCCCCACGCTCTCCAAGTCGTCGTTTACCTGATCCGCCCATCTATCTCGCTGTGCTCTACGCCTTCTTGTACCAGCCGGATTTGACGCAAACACCATCTTTGCAAGGTATTGTATATAGGCATGAAATATTCAATATTTCGATGAAAATCTAATTCAAAATTTCGAATATTTACACACAATTTAACCAAAATCTCGGTTAACCTCATTTCTATTTGTTTTGAATTTTAACCGATGTGTCAGTTTTTTCATGCCGAGATTCCCAGCTAACTATATGAGTTTTCAGTTTAGCCCAAACCGAGATTATCAGTTAACATAAAAAAGCCGAGATCGTAACCGTGGGGTCGGCTGTGCGGATCTCGGTTATAATTCTAAGTGTGGTCGATTTTTCAAATGAAAAAAGTTTCGATTTAAAAAAAAATAGGATTCAAACCATACCTTGAAGACTTTGGATTTGTATTTAATTTATTGGACCTCCATTAATCCATTGGTGATCATAGATTTTCAATACAGGGTTACATTTACAAAACTGAGAATTTTAATAAAAATGAGGTTTCTTGTTTTGAAACTTTTAATTCCAGCATCGTCTATTAGAATACAGAATTGATGTTTGTTTTTAGAATAAATATCCTTGAACCGATGTATGACCATAGTTTATTTTTCTAACACGTAAAATTGTTTCGAAAAATGGGTTTAAAATCATAAAATAACCAATTTTTATATTCTAAAAATCAGGATTCAAGTCTTGTTCTAGAGACCTCTGTAGATTATGTTCTACGGAATAACCTCTTTGATTTTATTTAAGATCATACGTTTTTTCTAAAACAGTAAATATGTCATTAAATTGCGATAAAATCCGCCAAACATCGAATATGTATGGAAATTGTGAATGCTTCTGAAAAATCCCTAAAAAATTACACCAAGCAAAAATTGGAAATTATCGTAATAACCTCATTAAATTGATTTATGATCAATGATTTTTTCCAGCTTCTAAAATTTGCATACTTTGTTAATCATAAAACAACGAATATGCTTAGAAATAATGCTCTCCGAATCTTAAAATCAGAACATTGGCCACGTACTGTGGATGTACGGTTTTTGTTTTTTTTTTTTTTTTGGTATTCACCTGGGCATAAATAAGTGATCACAAGAAAAAAGTGTTCATAAAACTGAGGAACTACAATAAACATGAGGTATCGATCCAATACTAATTGTAGTGATTAACAATTTCCAAAATTAAATTACATTTTTCAAAAAAACTTACAACGAAAAACCGCATGCAAGGCAGGGCTGACCAGGTCTCTCTCTCTCTCTCTCTCTCTCATTTTGATAGATCTTTGAATTTCACAGCCGCTCTCGGCCATGAAGGTTGATAATATAAAAAGGATAAAAGAAAAAAGCATCAATCATAGTAACCCATGAGTCAGCAGACAAAATTTGACAGCTCTATCAGTCGAACTCTAACCGTGATGGCAAAAACAGTGAAACAACTCCGTTCAGAAGTGTGTGCGTTCAAAGAACTACACCCCGCCGCGTCGAAAACGGACATCGTGTGGCACTTTGTAAACCCCGTTCCGGCATCTACAACATCTTGACACTATTAGACAACAATCAGAGCATCGCAAGAAGGCCCGATTCCGGACGGCCGACGACCCTGAGCAACAAGAAGCTCCAAAGGATGCTGAAGAGGAAAACCGAGGGAAAAGTGGCTACATCGCTGCGTGCGTTTGGCCGGGAGGTCGGTTCAACCGGCCAAACAGTGAAAAACTACCTGGCGAAAAAGAACATACATGTCAGAAAGCGGAAGTCACGTCCACTGGTTTCGGAGCTGCAGGCACTGAAGCAATAAAGCTCGATTCAAAGTAAATCTGGACGCACGGTTTAATACGCTACCGCGTCCCAGGTGGTTGGAACAAAAAAAGTTTGACAGGCATTTGTTGATGTTTCATTGACGAAGAAATTGGTGAAAAGTTTTTCTCGATTGATCGTGTCGAAATTACGGATCATGGAACTTGAGAAAAGAAAATTAATTGTGCACAAACATCTAGAGAATCCTTCGTTGTCTGCCTCAAAAATAGCACAAGTGTTAAAATTCCCAGAGTCAACGGTGTATCTTGTAATCAAACGTTACAAGGATACTCTGAGTGTGGATAGAGCACAGCGCATCTATCAAAAAAGTGGCACTAGGGACAAAGAGCTGAGGAGAAAGGTGTTGAGGTACGTGAAAGGCAACCCAGGCCATCTTTTCACACGTGATTTTGCAAAGAAATACGATTCCAACTTCTCCACCGTGCGTAACATCCTTTCAAGAGAAGGTGGGATGGGAGGTAGGTATAGGGAACTATGAGACAGCCCCGGTGGTGGTGGTGGTGATTGGTGGTGCACTTATGGGTACAGCTCATTGGGCACATATCTTTCTTGTCACATTATTTCACTTTGATAACGGACTCCGGGAAGGAGCAGCAAAAAAGTAGATGAGCGAACGGACGACGGCTGTTTCAAAAAAGGTAATGGCTTGCGCAAGTGGTCACTTTTGTAGTGCCCTGGCTTAACAGACGTGTCCAGCTCAGTCTCCGACACATTCAGACAGCTCGTGCAGTATAAGGTATATAGGAAAAAAGCAGTCACAGCCGATCCCCGCACTTCAGTCCAGTGGCTGTCTTCAGCCCACAGCCACAAGGGCCGGGATAAGTAAGGCAAAAAGCATAAAGACTTGAAACGTAGATAAGAAAATTGTTTCTGTCCAAAAGGTCTGACAATGCGGGTCTCCGAGAATAAACGCCGCTGCGAGTGGGGAGACGAGCGGGGAATCAGAAAGCGAAAATGTCATACAAGTGAAATATTTTGTTTCTGATAAATGCTGCCCCGTCGTCGCTCACTCGCTGCTAGCCTTGGTCGCTGTTGGAGGAAGAATGTTTTACAAAATGTTAATACGTATTATTATCGAATATTTTGAATTATTTTCTCAAGTACGCTTTTTCGGATTTCCATAATTGACTATACCGAGAACGGGATTTTTGTGTGACTTACGAAGACAGTGAGTTCGGTGTTCGAGGACAATCGGTTAGCACTTGCTAAATACTGTAGAATATATTGATCACATTGTTCTGCTAAGTGTAGAATAATTCAAGTTCTAGAACTTCTCAGTTCCTCTGGCAAATGAATGACCATATAAAGGTGACAACCACAGAACGTGTAGAATAACGATTCATCTAGGTTGGGTGGTAATAATGATGGAAACCTTAACCAGCCTGGGTCTGGAACTACGTGATATCACGTGAGATGATTGGTGATATTTTTTTCAGAGAGCAAACAGCACCATCAGTAATGTCGTGTCCCATATATTTAGTGCGGTCTATAGCTTCTTCGAATAACATGCTTAAAAATAAATGCTGGTAATCTCTGGTGAGTGATGTCACCTTGTTTAAATAGCTCGAATAGAGTGCTTGATATAATCAAAAACAGCTCTGCATTATTTTACTTCTGTTGAATGTAGACTGATTTGCATCAAACAAACATTTCGTATCCCTTGGTATAGAGATTAACTCAAAATAAATTGGTACGCACAAAAATACCTGTAATTCGTGATTCAATAGATTTAAAAAGTTCAATAGTGGTTGCTTCTATTTAAACTACAAAGTTACAGCATTAACTGGTTACACTTCTCCAATTTGAACGACATCTCGAACCTTCCTCTAGATGGAGCCCATCAGCGCCCGCACAGTGTAAACGGACACGGAATCAGCGCATTTCTTTCATTTTGATCGCATTTGCTGGATGTCCTTGACTGCCCCGCCTCTTCGTCCAAACTTTGAAATTGCCCAGTATTTTTGGATTGGTCGAAATTCCGGGCAAATCGGCGGATTCATTAGCTTGGGGACAACATCGATCTTGTTGGCAGCATACCACTCTAGAACCACCTTAGAGTAGTGGATCCTGGCCAAATCGGGCCAAAAGATGACTTTGCCCCTATGCTTCCGGATGAACTATAATGCCCGCTTTTTCAGGCATTCTTCGATATAAACTTGGGATGTCATCGTCGAGGATGCGACGAATGATTCCATTTTCAGGCCACAACTAAAATCGAGTTTGATGTAACACATCGGTCAATAAGTCCCGGGCCTAAGTAGGAAAACAATTTTTTTTGCCAAAATTCATTTTTATTCATCAATATAATCTCCTTTAAGAGTGATACAATCATTTCAAAGTTTCTCTAGCTTTTCGATACCACCGGTGTAGAACGATTTTCGAGACCTTCAAAATATGCTTCAGTTTCAGCAATCACTTCCTCATGTTAGCCAAATCTCTTTGCACGGAGCATCTTTTTGAGTTCTGCGAAGAGCCAGTAGTCGCTGGGGGGGGGGGGGGGGGGCAGATCTGGAGAATACGGTGGGTGCGGTAGCAATTCGAAACCCAATTCGACCATTTTTGCGGCTGTTTTTATTGACTTGTGACACGGTGCATTGTCTTGGTGAAAGAGCACCTTTTTCTTCTTCAAATGAGGCCTTTTCTGGGCGATTTAGGCTTTCAAACGATCCAACTCGCTGTTGATTGTTTTTCCATTTTTCAAGTAGTCAATGAATAAAATTCCATGCGCATCCCAAAATACAGAGGCCATTACCTTCCCAGCCGATGTTTAAGTTTTTGGACGCTTTGGACGGCTTTCTCCGTCTGCACGCCACTCAGCAGACTGCCGATTTGACTCCGGAGTGAAGTGATGAATCCATGTTTCATCCGTTGTGATGTATCGACGCAAAAACTCCTTCTTATTTCGCGTGAACATCTCCAAACAGCTCTTTGAATCATTGACTCGTTGTTGTTTTTGCTCTGGTGTGAGCAAACGTGGTACCGATTTGGAAAACAGCTTTTTCATACCTAAATTTCGTGTATGATAGTGTAAACACTACCCTTTGATGACTTCAGAGTATCAGCTATATCTTGCAATGATTTCTTGCTCATGATGATTTTCAGGGGTTTCCAATATTTTCCGGAATAACTGCCTCATTTGGCCGACCATCATCGCATCATCGGTGTCCGTACGACCACGTTTGAAATTGGCAAACCATCGTTTGATGGTCGTTTTCGATGGGGCAGATTCCGGATAACATTTTTTCCAGCCAAGCTTGGGCTTGTACGGTGTTTTTCCCCATCAAAAAGCAATGATATATCAACACACGAAATTGCTTTGAATCCATCGTTTTTAATAATCACAAAAGTAGCGACACTTAATCACTGTAACTCGATAAATAAAACCAAACGTCATGAAATTTTGACAGTAATGTTTTGAAGGTTGGCACTTTCGAAAAATCATATGGATATTTTATTAGTGGCGCCATCTTGTATTTAGGCCTGGGACTTATTGACCGATGTGCTATCAGCTGGATCTGCACAAAAACAATGTATAGAGGCGGAAATCGATATCCAGGGTTATTTTTGGATCCAAAATGGTGATTCCGATTCTATATCAGGATACCATATACTCAGAAAAGTAGTGTGAACTTCTGTTCAATATTATGCACATAAACACACAGAAAAAAATTGAAATATAAGAGGTAAATATCAGAGCATGTGAAATTGTTTTTCATTCCACACGAAGCAGCAACTCGCATGAAATAGTTCTAACAAAGACGAGCTTTTGTTAACAATATTATCGACAACGTATGGAATGTCACAGAACTTTACACGACTCATTATTTAAATGTTTTGAACATGGACGATCTGTAGAAACAAAATTCTATATCCGACCCCAATTTTGAATCCAAAACGGTAACGATCGGTTTGAGAAAATCTTCAAAATATCCTATAATATGAGTATTTTCAGACCGGCAACGATTCACACTTGTTGTGAAAAAAAAATGTGATACGGATTGGATTATCACCCAAAATATAGATCATGGCAATATCAAATGACATTAAAGCTCACTTGAGTCTTGATGAAAATTCACGTGAGATTTTTACACCCACAGCTTTCGAATCAAACATGAGTCTTAGTGAACGAAAAACAGTTTGATTCGCTTTACTCACTTTTCGCCGCCCGCCATTGGTACTGAGTTGAGTGAGAAGCAAAGTGTCAACACTTGTCGCTAAGAAGTCTGTGATGATTCTTATGAAGAACATTCTCGAAAAGGTGCACCAGCTAGCATACAATCGCTAGATTCCAAATATTGCAAACACTAACCTGCTGTGCTACTCTTATGTTAACAGTATATCTAATAAAAAATGATTTCCAACACTTGTGTAGGATTTTAACTGAAAACTGGGTGCAGCCATACTTTCTGGAGCAGTCTTTAGTGTCACGTAGTGGAATAATTTTGAAACAATCTATCCATCTTTCGAAAGGCCTAGTTCACTCGAGCATCTTTGCCGAAAACGCCAACTTGCTAGATGGACGGGACCTCGAGATCTAGCTTATATAAGAAGTTCATAGAAACTAGTGCCGCGTGGTGTCATAATTGTGACCTAAACGGCCCATCATTTGAAAGGCCTAGTTTATTTTAGCATCTTGGTTCGAAACGCCTACTTGTTAGATGACCAGAATCTCGAGATCCATCTCATGCAGGAAGTTCAAATTCACACTAGCGCCGCATTGTGAGATAATCCCATCCACCAAACAGTAGGTCTTGATCTACCGAACAACTTTTCCGAAGCAAATAACTCAGCTGATTTAGAAATGGTAGCGTGTAAGTTTCTTCAGGGTATAGAAAGTATTTTCACAGGACAAATTTGTGCCAGCACGAGAAATGAAGAAATGTGCCTGATTTTCTCTGTACTTATTACATAATTTATTGCTAAGGCGGTATTTCAAAATGGATAATCGTTTTTGCCTTTGACTTTATTTTTCCACTTTCAATACTTAGTTTGACTCCCCTTAGTCTTCAACACTGCTTCCAGGCATACTTTTGACCAACTTTTTCAGGTATTCCGGATAAATATGTTTCCAGGCTGTTTTGAAAGCTTCAACATAGTTATTTTTGTTGGTTACCGAGATCTTGTCCACTTTATCGTCCAGATAATCCCACAACTTTTCAATCAGACTTTAATCAGGGGATTATCGAGGCCATTCGATCATTTTGATTCGGTTTGTTTTGAAGAACGCAGTAGTTTTCTTCACGGTTTTCAAGACTGACACCTCCAAATTTTCGCAGAGCAAGTCGATGCATCTATCCATTTTTATGATCTCTTTGATAAGTGCCAAACTTCCCACCCCAGATCACGCAAACGGTCCCCATACCATCATATGACCACCTCCATGCTTCATTGTCTTCTGGATGTATTGGTCCTTGTGTGCTTCACCAGAAGCTTTTCAAACTCTCGAGCGCCATTTTCATCCGAAAAAAGGGATCTCTGGAAAAGGGTTTTATGGACTTACTCTCTTCTGTCCATAAAACCCTTTTCCAGAGATTTGCCGACATACCAGCGTATTTATTGGCATAACCCAGCCGCTTTTTCTGGTTTTGCTTGCTGATGAAAGGCCGATTGGACGCCGAATAGCTCTTCAATCTACTTTTGTTGAGACGTCGATGAACAGTACGTCGACCAAAACTTATGTTTAGAGATTCAGCCATCTCTCTTGATAAAAATTTAGGATTTTGCTTAGCCAATCAAACAATCCTGACATCTTCACGGTGTGTTGTCGAACGATAACGTCTCCAAGTGAAACTGTTTTCACGATCACCATTTCTCTGACATCAAGCGAATTCTGTTTCCCGGAAATTTTAAACTTTTTGAATACACACGGAAACAACTTCGGCGGGAAAACAACACATCTACGCTGCGACTAAAACTGAATGCAGTGCTGCCAAAATATTAAAACTGGCTTGAATAATATCATCGAGAAATCCAATTTTTGGAGTATAAAGATTTGTTTTGTCCAAGAAAAAATATCGATTCATTGATACAAACTCATCTGGTGAAAACAAATAATAACTTTTAATGAAGATTAACGCCTTGGCCTCTATATTTAGCACATTAAATAGTAAAACGATCCCATACACAGAAGAAAATAATTAATTCTAACAAGCGCGTAAAATTTCGCCTCGTTTAATTCCAAACCAAAGGAGGCTTAACAACAAAATTGTTTGCAATTTTTCATGCGCCATACAACAATGTTTGCAATCTTTCATACAACAGGCTAGATTCAGGCGTTATCTGGATTAAATTTACATGAAATATCCCATTATTTTTTTGCCAAATCTAGCATTCCCTTTATGTGCATTCGATAACGCAGAAAATTCATTGTTTCTTTTGATCTGTGTATTTACCACAGATGTATCTGTTAAAACAAAAATAATATATCATATAATGCGTTTTCAGGCCAATTGTATGGTTTATTTAGTCCAGTACTGTACGACATGACAGGTAATTTGCAGCTTATGATGATGATGATGATGATACCCCCACAAAGGTTTGAGCTGTACAATTTATCTTTAAGTTAATTTAATATTGAATAATAAACCAATCCGATTTATTTACAAAAACAAAGCCGGTCTGATTACATTTACAGATATAAACTCCTGGATCACTTTCCATCAGTATATAGGAAAGTTATAAATTCAAAAAATGCCGTTAATTTCAACTTCAAATTTTCGTGAGCATAGCCCAGTGATCTAAAAGGCCGACAAAATCCTGGACATTGCCAGTAATTAAAAATCCCACAGAATCCAAAAACTATGAGCGACAACCGCATTTTCAAGACATTTCTGACATTCAATACTGGTCCAAAGAATCCCTCAAACAGCAAAAATTCTCAATTTGGTTTGAAAAAATACAAAACAGTCATCTATACCTGTTTACGCGCGTGAGGCTAAAACTTGTGTAGACTACACAAAAAAGATACTACTTTAAATTACAATTACACAATAGAAACTTTTAATCCATAATCATTATTAAACCTTTAACAATAAACCATAATATAATATCCGTTGTAATAACATCGTTGTACGAGCCAGTTGGCTGTAGTTGCTGGAACGAAGGTGATTTTTTTCGCCGTTCTAACGGCTGCCAAAAGGCCTACACTCGCGTGAAAACTTGATGTCTTCGCTCATTCACTAGAGCGCATGATTAGCACATACAGATCGCATTTCTTTTTAGCTTTCCCACTTTATCGCCAAAGTCGCGGACAACCACCTTATACGTTACATACGACCGACAAATTGGAATTCGGAATTAGGAGCAGTGGTTCTTCTGCACGACAAATAACCAGAGCAAAGGTTTATACTAAAGGGATAAAAAGTTCTAATAGCTGATTATCACTGTTTGATCACTAAATATGTTATCATTCAGGCCTAATAAACAGCCAAAATAACAAAAAGGTTGAAAAATTAATATTCGTTGGATATTACAACATTAACTAGTATTATTATCATTGAGTTCATTTTGATAACAAATTTTGTGAAATGAACAAATTACTTGAGATAATTTCAAATAGTGTTATCAAGAGGATATCAAACTCATACAATTATAACTGAAGTAATGCTTTTGGTGAAAAGCTTAATTTCATATCCATGACATGCTGGTGACATTCGGCATTCATCAGCATGCTGGTAGTATTCAGTAAGATCGTCAAAAATCGTCTTTAAAAATTGATAACAGATGATAACAAAATTATTCAATGTTTATAACTAATTTTGTTATGCGATAACAGGTGAGTTCAAAATGATATCTGAGATAACAAAACTTGTTACTTATTTGATATCCGTTTGTTATTTTACTTTGCTAGGGAACGGTGTGTAGTTTCACGTTGTAATATTTATTTCGACTGACTCGTCGTATCGCTCGGGCGATCCTTTTTGCTATTGTACAGACAATTGTATTCAAATCTAATCTATTGCGCAGGCAATCGTATAAAAAAATTCAAGCTCGCTCTCTCTCATCTCTGTTATTAGTGTTAAGCAATGACCCACATGTGTGTTTGAAATCGAATTGTACAGGGGATGATCAAAAAGGAGAAGACTAGCAAAATTTTGTTCAGATTCAAAGTGATACTCTTCGGTGAATAATTAACCGATTTTGATGAAACTAGAAGCGTTCGACGGGGAATTTATTCTAGTTTTAGCATGTTTAATCAAAATTTGATTTGACTTCTGGGCATCGGAGATATCTCGATTCACAATCTTTAACCACTGACAGACTTGTTATGAATTCTAGTTTCTGAGAAAAATATAATATTTCCGATTTTCAAGTAATCTGCAAAAAAATACTTTCTTAGAATTAGACGAAATTTTCTTTTCAATAAAGGCAATATAGTTTTCTAAAAGTTCGCTATACAGTGCAAGATGGGCAGTTTTAAGGAAAAAAGGTTTTCTAACAACAAATTTTTCATATCAACATAACTCAAAAAGGACAAGAACAAAAAAGTTATGTATAGGTGACTTTCAGAAAAAAAATTTAACTTTCATGAAAATAAATGTAAAAATTGTAAAATCGATTCTTACATGCTATAAAAAACTTAAAATTGATACAAAATTCAATATTTTGCTCAAAAATTATTTTCATGTCAGTTTGAGCAGCGGCCCATTATAAGAACAAAAAGAACTTTGCCAGCATGTGCAATTTCAAGTCCAAATTTGGATTGGAAGCAGACTGGCACTTCGTTGCAACGTCTCATGGGTCTATTTGATGCTATTTTTGGTACTCTCAAGCGAATGGCGAAGAGAGCATGCCTTGCTCAAGATTATGGAAACACAATCAAAATTCATCGAGAATTATATGGCTGGGCAATAGAACAGTCAAATAAAAGTATTACAAAACTGAATTTCTGCTTCATATCAGCTGAACAGTATACAAAAAAATGTCAAAAGAACTTGAGGAGTTATATAGCCATCTAAAGACAATACCTGGTACACAGGTTCATTGCTTGGTACCTATTTAAGCAAATCAAATTTCAGCTTAATGGTTTTCTGATTCAAAGGATAATTCAACGAAATTTACTTTGTGTATGAAAGATTTATAAATTAATATTCAAATATGACGACCGCTATTTTTTTTAGATTTATCAGCCCCCTCTTTCACAATTTTTCCCCACCTTTTACACGTACTGTAACAAATCTTGACCTTCCGTCCAATTCTAAGACAGCCATTTTTTGCAAATTGGCTTTAAATTTTTAAATTTTTTTTTTATAGCGTGTAAGAATCGATTTTACAATTTTTGCATTTTTTTCATAAAAGTTCAAACGATTTTCTAAAATTCACCCATGTATAACTTTTTGAGTTATGTTGATTTAAAAAAAAAACGATCAAAAAACTTAAGCCCTTTTCGAGTGGCAGTTTAGATAAATTTTGAAAAAACAAAGTATGCAAAGTTGCTTGAAAAAAAATAGTCTACACACCCACAAAGTTTCATTGGATTCTGAGAGGGTGCTGCCAATCTCGAAGACGAGTTAGCGTGAAATTCGTCGTGTACAATGTGCAAATACTGTGCCAGCCTCAGCAAGAATTGTCCAGTTGTAGAAAGGATGTTGGCTCAATCGAGTCAAACACCTAGAAAAATGAGACAATTTAAACTAAACCTAATCCCTCGAAACTCATCACCGTAACCACAATTGAATTAATAGATCCAATCTACTGTCCCCCATAATGATGCAAAATATATGACCAAAATCATTCATCGGATTAAGCCGGGTTCAGACCAATCCCTCCCAGCTGCTCCTGGGACATGAGTTACGATCTATTACACAGTCAAAACACTCGTTCACCGCCTTTTCGCTTTCTCTTGTTCTCCCAGAAAAAGAAATGTCCACTGGTCCCTCTGCTCGCACAGAAGAGGTGTACTAAACATCTCGCATTTCAGTAATTGAATTAAACGCTGTCCGCCTCCGCAGTTCTTCCTTCATCGTTGTTGTCGTCGTCCACTGCACTGCGTACCACACTCAACTATTAAACAGAAATTTTAAATTTAGCACCCATTCAAACCATAATCAAAGCTCATTTAGCTTATTTCAATCCCTTCATAAATTCAGCTCTTCGCAGTTATCTCCAAGCACAGAAATTCAACATCGGTTGACTGACTGGCCGTGCCGGTCCGGTTGGTTGGTAGGTAGGTTAGGTCTTCTTCTCCAAGCCCACCAAAAAGTCCAAAGCGTGAAAATAATACAGTTCTACGTACCTACCAGTTGGCCAGGGTCACAAACAGAGAAAGACTGTGTAACAAGCCAACTCCAACAATCATCGTCGTCGTCGTAGGTAGATCCTCCCTTGCGCATTACCTCCCGCCTTTCGAGTTGACCGAAGAAAGGAGTTGCCCCTTCCGCTTCCAGTTGACCATTGTTATTAATGGTGATTATTTGTTAATCGACCCAAGTGTTGGTGCGATAATTCATTTTATTATTTTTTATCTATATCATAAAGCCATGCTTACATATTCATATGAGGACCTACGGATTGTGATTTCAGGAGACCATCGTCGTTCTCGTCCATCCGCGCTACGAAGTTAAGCAGATTAACGTGTGTAGGCTTGTGTTGCAGAGGAACGTAATGTACGTTTTACAAGTAAATCACCGACGTAGGTGCAGGGATCGATCCAATGCGCGGAACGTAAATATGCAATGTCTAGTAGTTTTGTCATCGGGTTCGTCACTTAAATTGCATTGCAGTCACGCGTGAACTATTCGACTGGGTTGTAAGATTTTATCAATTGTTCGATTAACTCAGAACGGTTTTTGTTGAAACAAATCACACCGAGAGACGCCGCTTCATTAATACATATTGGAAGCAGATTAACCTGTGGAAGTTCATCTGAAAAGTGCCAGGCTCGAGGGACACTTTCTACTAGACAGCTGAATGCGCTGACAGTCCCGGCGCACAACTACCACGGACTTAGTCAAATAAATAAGGTTAATAATAACGTGTGAATTATTTTGCTTGTCACAACGGCTTATTGAAATGTTTTATTGAACCTTTTGCACCAGTAGGGATGTCGTTTTTAGGAACGCATATTTTCTTAAATATTCAAATAGTATTAATTGTGCTGTACATCATCCAGTCATTCTAATATTTCAGCAATTTAATTTGACAAAAAGTCTGACCATCCCTCCTATTGCTTTCCATATAAACCATACTAGTAAAGGTTCAACATATAATGCTTTTGAAAAAATGTAGTAATGAACCATTGCGCCGGTTTTATACGCAAACCTGTCTGTGATGTGTCCTGGCAACGAGGTTCGGACCCAACACCAGAGCTTACCTATGAAGCTAACTAATAAACCACAGCACTGCATCCGGACTCAACGAGCGAACGCGGGTTGAAGTTCCAACTTCTAGGATCGTGGATTTATCTGGTGAATTATCCTGATATATAACAACCATAACAATATGCAATATTTTCTATCGAGAAGACTGTGAATGTCACTCTGATTAATACTGCAAACCACTTGGTAGCTGAAGAGTGGGTACTGTTGTAATTCGACGGTGCAGATACAAGGGCTAACGAAAGGTCTAGGCAATAAAATAAAATATGACAGTGCAGGGTGAAGGTCCATGTATGTACTGCCTTTTCAAACATCCGATTTTGGGGCCTCAGATGGCCTTGTTCGTAAAGGCACGGTTTTAACAATTCGATTCCAAGACCGGTTGAGGAAATATTTCGATTTGGAAATTTTCTCAAATTCGGTGGTGATGAGGTATGCGTGGTTGTCTCTCAACCCAGTCGGTCTGGCATCAATTCTAGTTGGTGTCGTTGGGATTTTCTGAGACGAAATATCTCTGATCACGTCTTCCTTCGAAAGGGAAGTAATGCCGTTGGTCCCGGCCCATGTATTAATGGTTTCGATTTGTAGGGTCAATGTCGTCTCCTTGGCGTGACGAACCAACCTTAGGCTAAAAGTCAACCAAATACGAAACAAAAAATAACAAAAACAAAAGAATATCATTGTGCTCACCACAAAATATACAATTTGATGCATTGGCATCGAAAGCTCTCAATTAATGACTCTGGAAGTGCAATAAGCACACTAATTTGAAAGCAAGCAAAACATTGGTTGTGAAAACTAAAAACTTGAAATGCTATAAAGAAGAAATAAGTACAGGGTGTCTCACAATTTGTGTCACTAAAACAAAATGGGATTATAGCAAAACAAATCATCCAAATCATAGCATTTGTTTTTTATTTGAAAGTTACGTGTTATAGAAATAAACCATATACATTCAATTTGAATCTCTCGCCCTTTTCCTTGATAACTTTGCACAAACGTTTTGTAAACCCATCGCAGCTGGCTCGCATGATTTCCTGAGGAATTTGGTCCCAAATACCAACCAAATGTTTCTTTAATCGATCTAAAGTAAGCCCTTTCGTAGGGCCTATATGTTGAAGCATAAACAAAGTAGTCAAGTGGATTGAGATCCAGTGAAGATGCAGGCCATTCTTCGCTTGTGATGAAATCGGGTAAATTTTCCGCGCACCACGCTTGTGTCTTCTTTGCCTTGTGAGATGGAGCTGAGTGCTGTTGGAAACAATATGGTGTATTCCCATACATCGTTGAAGCATGAGGAAGCAGATGGTTCTTCAAAGCCTGCTCGATGTTATATTCAGTGTAGATTTTTACGTTAGGTTCTATGAAAAGAAGAGGAAGTTTTCCTTTTCGTGAAACGGCGCCCCATACCATGACTTTCGATGCATTCTGATAGCGTTCTACAGCTAGTTTATCTCTTGGAATATTGGCAAGACTTTTGCAATACACACGGTTATTTTGTTGATTATGACTGTCTTGAAGGAGGAAGAGCTTTTCATCCGAAAATGAAATCTCGCAGTCACCGTGCCGAACCAAAAGATTTCTGCTTCTTTGGACCCTGGCTTGCTTTTGACGCTTCGTCAATCCGTGAACCCGTTGTTTCTTGTACGGCTTGCATTCCAAATCATGTCTGAGGAGCCTGTTCATTAAAGCAGGGGACATTTGAAATTGTTTGCTCAATTTACCGCCAGATACGGCCGGATCACGTCTTATTCGCTCCCTCACACATTTGATCTTTTTCTTCGTTCTGGCAGTTCGTCTGGCACCTCCTTTGTGTTGAATATGGACATTTCCAGTTTCCTTGAACCGTTTCAAGGTACGAAAAACAAAACGTTCACTCACTCCGAACTGTTTAAGGCTATTGAATATCTGACACGGTCTAACCTTTTGCAAATATAATTTTAAAACTTGCTCCCGTTTGGCTTCCATGGTAGCTGATAAATATAAACAAACGGAATCGCTTATTTATCTTCAGCAATAAGCTGTCAAAAGAATACACTCAAAACGGGTATAATCAATTCCGCTGTTAAAATTTCCCACCTGAAGTAAACCTAGACTGAAAAAAAGATGACACCTATTCTGAGACACACTGTAATGACTGTATTCGAAAAAAATGTAACACTTTCTTTTGTGGAAAACTTTTTATTGTTTGGGTAAAAAATTATTAAACTTTGTGTCAAACTAGTTTAGAGTGTAATGTTTACATGTAGAACAGCTTGTCACAATCTCTCAAGTGGCTTACAAGCAAGATACCCTGGCATCGAGAATCACCCACAAATTCACGATGGGATTGAGGTCCGGGCTTTGTGGAGGCCATTCCAGCGGTTTGATCCGACAAGACCGGAAGAAAGACTTGGTCTTCTTGGCAGTATGCTTCGGGTCGTTGTCCTGCTGGAATACGAACTTCTCTTCAAGGCCCGTCTGGATCAGCGAAACCTCCAGATTTTCTCGCAGGATGTTGATGTAAGAATCTCCTCCTCCAACTCCTTTTTTTTCAGTATTCCATAAGTGAAACTTAAAAAGAATATAAAAAATAAGATAATAAAAAAAAATACAGTGTGTTTACTTTAATTTGAACCAAGTAAATGAGAGAAGTTGAAAAAACGATGAGATAGGCACTTTATTTTGCCTATCAGTGCAGATCGATCCACCTTGCTCGTTGCGCGCCTCTTCTTCTTGTGCCTGTCGGCTCATTTTCGAGAATCATTTGAACAGGATTGTCATCCGATATTCTGACGACATGCCCAGCCCATCGTAGTCGCCCGATTCTAGCGGTGTGTACGATGGGAAATTCTTCCAGCAATTCGTGGTTCATTCACCTCCTCTACGTTCGTCGTCCATCTGCACCCCACAGTAGATCGTACGCAACACCTTCCGTTCAAATACACGAAGGGCGCGTTGATCCTCCAGCAATGTCCATGTTTCGTGTCCGTAGAGGACTACCGGTCTAATTAATGTCTTGTAGATGGTCAACTTTGTAGTTCGGCGAACTTTGTTCGATCTCGGCGATAACCAATGAGCCCAGATGCACGAATTTGTGTACTACCTCGATTTCATCACCGTCGATCTGAACTCGTGGTGGGAGGCTCACATTCTGGGGAGCCTCTTCTTCTGGGGAGCCTCTTCCCTTTTTTTTTTGTTTTCAACGCATTAATCACAAGCCCAATTTTACCAGATTCAACCTCAAGTCTGATGTACGTTTCCGCCATCGTCTCAAAGTTATGTGCTGCGATATCAACGTCGTCGGCCAAAAAGTTGAACAGACTTCCTAAAGATCGTGCCCCTCGTGTCTATCCCAGCTCTTCGAATCACACCCTCCAATGCAATATTAAATAGCAGACACGACCATCCTTCACCTTTTCGTAACCCTCTCCGAGATTCTAAGGGACTATAGAGTGCCTCTGAGACTCGGACGACACATATCAATCGATCCATCGTTGCTTTGACCAAGTGCGTAAGTTTTTCTCGAAATCCAGGTTTGTCGTGAGAATTTCTATTTTAGGGGTTGAATTGACAGACCAGCGCCAACGAGTTTCAACCAGAGTTATTTTTTTATTCAAGACAAAATGAAGTACTGTACTTCTTACCATGTTTGTAAGTTTGAGGTTTAGAAGTAATTTTGAATACTGAATATTCATTTCAATTATTTATTGTAGCGTTGATAGGCTAAATTGGCAATAAAGCTGGCTAAAGTGACTTTTTGTTTAAATAATATTCAAATGGTTGCAATAATCATTCAATATTAAAAGATTCAATTGAAGATTTAAAATGGCGTGTCTTTTAAAGTGTCTTTTCTTTCAAAATTATCAATGCATCAAAATCTATACCTTCTTCACAATTGTACTTACAATAATGTTTACAAATTCAAAAAAATCCAAAATATTTTTTGATCTTTCAAACTTATTTCCGTTTACAGTGAACAAATAAACTGGTGTTCTAGTGAAATAGTTCATGTTTGTGATAAAATAAATTTCAATTTGCTTTGTTGTAATCCACGATGTGTGTGCCAAAATAATTATCAAAAATGTCTGCTTACCAACGAATTAAAGCTTTAATTACGAACGAATAAAATCGTGATTAAAGTTATCGACATTTTACGTCAATAAATGTATCAAGAGGTAATTAAGATGATAATGGACACTACAACCATCCCAACACAAAAAGGGAGCCTTGACTAGATCGCACTTAGTCCTAGTGCTGGCGACAACTATCTGATGGAACTTAAGAATTCCTCTTTCTGGATGGATTGAAACGTTGTCCAATCCATCCATAAAAAAATGTCATCCCTTTTAACCTCGCGTGAACCACTAGTAAATGGTCCCTGACTTACTCAACATAGTATCACAGAGAACAGACATTGATGTCCATTTACCTTTTCTCGAAAAACGTGTGTAAAAGTTAATATTGGCAGCCGGTATAAGAAGTAAGTGCCGAGAAAAACAAACAAAACTTTTCAGGATATGTGCTAGGCTTTTTATTGATAAACATTTACATTACAGTTATCGCACAACTGCAGCACCACCTACCATAACGACATAACGACATACATTTGACATGACGGTTTAAAGTTTTATACAAGTAGCAGACCGAAGATAAACGTCTGTTCTCTGTGATAGTATTAAGTCATTCATTGTATTAAAAAAAACATTAAATATCACCTCCGTAAAGCTAACGCGATTGCGCCTTCCAAATAAAGGCAATGTTAAAAAAAATCTGTTTATAAACTTACAATCGCAGAGTTCTGAGTCCTGTGGGTTAACCAAGTACTTTACAGATACACTAAAATTTAGGATATTAATCATTGCACGGATTGTATTAACCTCAATTTTACAGCTTGTTTACAAGGTGTTAGAACCTAAACCAAAGAAGCAAAATTTTACATTGGCTTTTTCCGGATTGTATACGATTCGTTTCAGAACATGGTTACATGAACTTGTTAAAAAGTTAGAGCACAAAAACTCAAACCGATCTTACCGATTTTTGTCCTAGTCCGCGTAAACAAGCTCCCTGAACTGTCTGAAATGCATTAATGACGCCATCGTGCAATGATCTATTCGTATATACACGGAGAAAAAACAGTCCCGTTTAAAACAACAAACTTCCCTGATAAAAAATTACCTTAAACGAATTTCTTTAATGGTTTGGATGATACCCCAAATAGGTCGTTAAGAAAAATAACCATACGAAATTTATTAGGGTTGCTTGTTGACATCCGAACTAAAAAACTAGTTGTTTCAAAAATCCGTTTTGTTGTTTTAAACCAACAATTTTGTTTTGAAACAAACAGGACAGGTTTGTACTTAAAAATGTTATGGTTATTTTCAACTAATATTTTTGTTGTTTCCACCTTGAAAGCTGTTTATTATTACCAAAATAAAGATTGCGTTGACTCAGGGAAACAAATTAAAATTTTAGATTGATTCAACCAAAGTGGCGGTTAAATCAAACTGATATTTTATTTGCAGAAAAATAACTTAAAATTTAATTTGAAACAGACAATTTTTTTAGGTTGTTTCATTTTCCATCACCCGGTCCCGCTGCATGCTCTGACGCTGTCATTCAACAATCCCAAACATGTATTTTCGAGGAAGTATTTATCGCAGATGAAAGTTTATTACAAAAAATCGCTTAGTTCATTCGTTTTTTAATCCAATAAAATATAACGGCTCAAAGGCCAGAGCATCTGGATCCTTCTGAAATCGTAAGGTTCCGTTAAGCCCATAAATAACACCCCTTTTTTTCCTTCAGTTGTATAAAGAATATGAAGCCCACAATAGAAACAACACCCGGATCATCGGCATCCTGGTAAAGATGTGCGAACACGCAATAGAGTTTCTCGCCCTGCCAGAGGATGAAAAGAGCTTCGTTTTGGATGTCGGCTGCGGTTCGGAACTTTCCGGAAGTGTACTGGAAGATCATCAGGACGATGTGAAAAAGAAGCGTACGATTAATTAAAAATGTTTATATAAACAAAATTTTGCTTTGAAAAGACCTAAAAATAGTAGAAAGGCTCGCATTCACATTTGTAGACTTCTTTTAAATTGAGAGAAGTCTATAAATGTAAATGTGTACTTTTCTAATGTTTTTTAGCATTTTATTCAAATAAATATTCTGGAAATCACAAAAAAAATGTAGGTGATTGTGAATTTTTTTTTATATCTTTATTAGAGTGGCTTTCAGCCTCCTGGGCTGGTTCGCCACAGGTGATTGTGAAATGTTTGTTGTTTCAACCGTTTTTGTTTGTTTGTTTCAAACAGCAATTAAGTTTAAATCATACCAAAATTCTTTTGAAACAAACCATAAGTGTCGGTACAATCAACCAACAAATCTGTTTGTTTTCGTGCTGTCATAATGGAGCAACCAACAGAATGGTAAACGGATTTCAGTTGAACTTAACTGCTCAATTCCCGAAACAATTATTCGAAATTTTAGTTTGTTTTAACCACCATAGGTAGTCAAATCAAACTAATATGATGTTTGTGCCTAATTCAACGTGAAATTCCGGTTAAATGAATCTAGAATATGTTTGCTAGAATGACTATCATCATCAAACATTTTACGTTTGAATCTTTGCCTACCTCTTTCGTTTTGAATACATTGTCGAGAATTAATTATTTTTCCTATACTGGAAAAGCTGCTTCACTACCTCGGAGGGGGTTGGCCATCTGCCAAAAAACGCTAGAACTAGGATCGTTGGTATCGTTAATTCAACATTGTTTTATATAGTTTTGCTTCGCACCCAAATATGGGTTATTTTGAATTAGCGTGCAAGCCCGCAACTGAAAACGCCAGTAAAGACACAAACAAACACACGCTGAAATTTATTAATAGAAGTTGTTGTGAGGTTGTGATATTAAACAGACAGCAAACACAGAATCAATGAAAGAAAATAATGCAAGGCATTCACTCTTCATGGTGTCTTCATGCAAATACCACAGAAATTTTGGAATGAGCATTTGCATGACATATGATTAAAATATGTAAATTCTCAGTTGGTTGTTCGTATTAGGTTTGGGCAAGGTATGTTAGTCGTGTACCGCTTATAAAAGGTAACGCCACTAACGTCAACCCGGATTGATGTTTTTACAGCGAAAACTGACAGCCTCTTAAATTTGTAAATAATGACAGTCAGCTGCAGACGTCAACAAAAATATTGTTTTAACGTAAGGTCAATTTTATTACAATTTTAATGTTTATGTAGAATTCATTCAAAGGTAAAACAAACCTTTTCAGCAAATTTTTCAAAAGATTCGTTTGTCGAATACTAAACAGTGTGCTTACATAACATGGTAACAACAGTGCTAGTAACGGGTGGAACCGGGCTTGTCGGCAAGGCCATCCAAACGGTCATCAGCGAAGAAAATCCCAAAGAAGAGAAATGGGTTTTTGCCGGTTCGAAGGATGCTGATCTCACGTAAGTTGAAGATAAAACCCGGAATTGATCATAAACAGGTGGAAACGTTGACATGAAAGATATCTTGAACTAGTTACAAAAACGTTTGCTCAGGTCAAGGAACAATATAAATTTGATTTACGGGCATATCTCGGTATAAACCAATTCTATTTTTCAAATTTAATCGACGATTGTTTTTGTTAATTATAAGTGAGTTATACTAATAAATGTTGTTAAAATTTCACCTATTCACTGGTGTCATTATTTTTCATGATTAAGTAGTAGCTTGCGAGAAATCGATGAAAAACTTCAAAAAATAAAATAACTTTAAATCGAGGTATGCCCAACAACAATAGGAAATTAGCGTTTTAAACTTTAGAACTCCTTTGGTCCCAAGTGCACCTTGCTAGACATTGCGCTTTCCGCTACTAAAATCTTTGTCTTTGATTTGATTTGCTTTGTTATTTTGACTATATTTGAGAGGTTGTTCGTGGTGAGTTATGTTTCTAGGGGTTGTGGTAGCTTGGTATGTCGGATTCTTAATCGGAGCAACAGAATTAGTAATTGGTAATTTTATTCAGTACGATAATCCTGTTAGTTTAACACTTTGTATCAGGGCAGGGAAACTTGTAGCGAAAATATTAGTAAAATGCATTATAAGAGTTATAAGAAGTACTTGTAGTCACTTCAATAACATTATTTTTTGATATTTTTTGATTTATTATACATAGCTATAATCTAGTTATCAATGCCTACTTTACTATTGGATTCCACATCTCCTTTTTTATATAATTTGAGATCGAGGTTTTCATCAATATAATCAAAACATTTTTTTTAATTGTTTCCATAACAAAGTCGTTTAATCTGGGAGGAAGTCTTCTAGCTCGTTGAGTAACTCTTCACTATCGAGTCCACGGAAGTTCAATTCAGCTGCATTCAAAGAATTGTTTCACTCAGTTGGATTTGCCGATAGGGTAGTAGCAGTACTAACCGGAGGTGTCGATGGACCTGGTATTATTTCTCCAGCACTGGTGTTAGCTTGAGTTGCGTCTTCTCTAGGATCTTCTCTCTGCGCGATAGTTTTTTCGAATGTTTTCCCTGTGTCCGGGTCCTCTACCATTGCTCTGGGGCCTGCACGATTTATTACAGTGTATTTTTTTGTATTAAACGTTGTTAGTTTGTTGGATGGTAAAAGGTTTTCCATGAGAACAGTATCTCCATTTTGATTGTCTGATTCCTAAGAATGGCGTCTTCTATCTTTCGTTGAAAAGCGTATTCAATGTCTAATCGACTAAAGAAGCGAATTGTCGTGAATTGAGGCAAGAAATCTTAAAATGTTGGCATTACATAGTGCTCTATCTGGATTGCTTGATTTGGTCGGCGCATATCTACGCAAAGCTGTAAATCACCATTGTCCTTCACAATAATAACCAATGGTGATACCCACGGTACCCAATTTCTTTTCCATCCGGATAAGTAATGCAATAGGAGGACGCCTAGCTCTTTGAATGATTGGGGTAATATCTTGATTGATAAGAATTCACACTTGAACGTTCTTCCTTTGAAAAATGCTGTTTTGGTACTGAAACCACAGCATTGAATGGGGCTCCGAATTTGTAAATCAAATGTTCAGTACTCCTAAGCACTTTGCAGCTTCTTTCCCAAGAAGCGACAGCGACCCAACTTCAAAAACATAGAACATTGCAGTTGTTTCAAATTTCCTGTTCCCAGATTCCACTGAAATGATGGCTTCAAAGACGTTCAAAATCTTCAATGGTTTAGCTTCTCGACCGTATCCTCGCAGAGTTGTATTAGGAACATCTTGCAGAACCCAGCATATAAAACCCCGTTTCTTCATGTAATCCCAGGTCACATCATCGATGATGTTATTTGAACTGTCTGCCTGAATTGATTAACACCTCAACCAGAACTCCAATTTTGGTCCACGAAAATTCGTCGCCGTCACCAGTGTTGAAAATGAAACTCTCTGATTCAGTTTGCTCTTCTGCCACAATAACACGCACGTTTTCATATTTGACTCTCCTCTCGGGTTGGTGTGAAGGTCCTTCATATCGTCGTTCGACGCTTGTTCCTGATCGACATACCTTTGCGTAATGTCCTATTCTGTGGCATTTTTTGCATTTCCTTCCACGGGTCGGGCATTCACGATCCAATGCATGATGGTTCTGTAATCCACAACGGTAGCATGTAGTACGGTTTTGTTTTACTGAATTATTCAGCTTGTTGATTCGCTCATTGTTATCTGATGCTATATGTATGTTAGAATATATATATAAAACAGTTTATAACATTATTTGTTTTCTGGCGAGACAAAATACTTTAAAACGTTCTAATGCTAGTGAGTAAACATTAAGAAACATAATTAAACCTGTTGTAAACGACGCGTTTCGTGATCCTGTTCCCACGATCATTCTTGCTTGTAGCTTGACCGATCCAAATAAATTCACCATCCATGTAAGTCAGTTTCTCTTCCTGCAATAACTTTTCCCGGAGTTACGTTGGTGCGTATTAGATTACCTTATCTATAATCTTTATATCTCAGCTCTCTGTACTTGTCATTCCAAAGTGGCACCGTGTCGCCTGTTCCGAGCATCGCATCAGGAATTTCGCCAGCGTTTCGCATGTTCCATCCTAAACAGCTGCTCGTGAGAGGTTGCAGAATTCATTCCGCTCAAATGAATCATGTTGTTTCGGAGAGAAGTGTTGATCTAACTTATCAAGCACTGTCCTACAAGGGTCAACTCCTTTTTCTTATCCTCTGCAACATCTGCTCAATCAAGCGAGTAAAACAAATCTTGCAGCTCCAATTATCCCTTCGTTGCATTTTCCGCCTCACTCGCAGCTACCTACGATGCCCTCAAAGTTTATTTTTCATCGCATCCATTCATTCCGAGTTAGCGTCTCAGGGAGATGGTTGAACTTGAATGAACTTATATTCCAACCTTCCATTTTAGGTTTTTTTTTCGCTCTTAAAAAAACATTCATTATGTATGTGTTATATGTGACATATTGATGGTTTCTAAGGTAATTTAGCAGCAGAAGTGTCCTGCTTCAAACAGTGGATCTTATGGCTATATAACAGGACTCGTATGCGGAAACCAATATACTAACAGTTTCCTTATTACGTTGGTTTCTTACCAGTTTTCCGAGTATGTTCCACATTATCCTCGTCGCCAAATGTGGTGGCTTGGTCTTCCGGATTTTTACTCGGAGCAACAGAAGTACTTGTAGTCAGTTCGGTAGTACAATATTTTCTGATTTCAAGCTGAATTGTTCAGCATTAGGTCCTAAATAACATTGGGGCATTCGTCGACTTCCTATTTGCGTTCCTACAGGTATGTGAAAACATGTTCAAGTGTTTTCATCACACAATACGGTATACACAATATACACAATATAATTAAGGATGCAATTCGTCAAAAATATCAGCAAATCGGTTAATAGACAAACTATTAACGAAAGAGAAAGTCGACGAAGAGAATCTCTCAATGTTACTAAGACCTAATGCATTGCTCAGCTTGATTTATAATAGCTATCAAGTTATCCAGGCTTACTTAACTATTGGATTCCACAGGGGTGATTCATTAAACTTGGGACCGATCTAGGGACTGATGTGCTGGTACTTCTTGGGCCAAAAACAATATACATTTTCCTATTGATTGTTAGTTATCCTGCATTGTGAATTAATTAGGTAATAGATAATATTTAATTATCTATTATCTTACCTGAATTTCTTAATTTGAAATTATTGCTTGTCACAAATCTTCTGTGTTGACAGAGTGCTCTTCACTTTTCTTGTTTTGATGTGATTTTCAACAAGAAATTTGGCAATGCTGAGAATGTGTAGCAAGTAACAATAGTAAGGTACGGCCAGATTGCTATATGTATGTATGAGCAAAATTAGTCAGAAGGATTAATTTTCTTCCAAAGTCTTCCAAACCGTGTATTTGATGAGAATTCCGAGTTTGTTTCCTTGCTTTCTCTGCAAGGAAACAATTAATACCATGAATACCAATACCATTTAAAGACCACTTTGTCAAGAAGATTTATATTTGAAGGTTATCATTCCAGAAAATTTGACCTACAATTACTATTTTTATTTGAAACTCTTTACCATGCGACACTCCCTAGAATTGTATAAGAAACCATACGGTTAAAAAGACAACAAGAATACTTATGAAATTTGGTTCAAATACGTTTTACAGTGTTTTTCAATCAAATGAAAGTATCAAAACATATTTTGCTATATTCCACAATGACGTTCTGCCATGAACATTGAACATAACACAATACTTTGAGATTGTTTCTTCTACAACCCTTAGGAGTGTCAGATGGTGAAGGGTTTCAAATAAAAATAAAAATTTGTTGGTCCAATTTTCTGAAATGAAAGCCTTCTAATAAAATCGTGCTGGACAAAGTGGTCTTCAAAATAGGTCAGCTTTTTTTCTATCTTCCAGCTTCATGGTATTCTTGCATATTTTTAAAGCAAGGAAACAAACTCGGGATTCTCATCAACTACATGGTTAGTCGCTCATAAGGCACTACCAACAGGGGGCAAACCTATGTGCATTTACTAATACATTATATCAAAAGAACAATCTCTCTTTAGCAAAGAGATGAAACAAAACTTCTATGCATTTTAGATTTGAAACCACGAAAACCGCATATGTTGATAACATCGTGTTAGTTAACGTGGTTGTCTGTGGCGACTGGGTAGGAAGACTCAAGTTGGAGGGACGGATTGGTGGATACAATCCAGCAAATTACCAAAATCAACTATCTAAAAACTCGCTGCCTTGTGCATACACTGCTCGCAAGGAAAGGTTCCCAAGATCCCAACGATACACTGATTGTGTTTCAGACACACTTTTTCTTTCGATGGAAAAATGAGTAAATCCTAACGCAAATGTAGGTTATCCTCAATGACTACTTCTTTTTACCGGAGGTTTGTGTATTAGCTAAGATTGTCTTTTGTCTTCTCATACGAGTATGCACTTTCGATTAGGTTTACTCAAAGCTACGTTGGACTTAACTAATATCAACAGAAAAAAAAATTATTTACGAATATTACGGCTATTCAATATAATTCATGTTTGAATAAACGGTATTCCCATTCCAGTTGAAAATCGGAATATGTCACACACGACAATGGGTTTTTCTCCTGTTCTATACGGTAAACCAAACGTCGGGCACATCAAATGCACTATACAGCGCACTATATCCGACTTTAAGTTTGAAATAGTGAATGGGAGACAAATCCATTGTCGGGTGTGACATATTCCGATTTTCAACTGAAATGGGAATACCGTTTATTCAAAAATGAATTATATTGAACAGCCATAATATTCGTAAATATTTTTTTTTCTTTTGATATTACTCAAGTCTCGGGTGTGATATATTCCGGGCTTCTAGCGCGACGACAAAATAAAATAGTAACAAAGTAAAATAGTAGTGCGTAGTTTTGATTAGTTATTTGACAAATTTGATTATCAAAGACGTTTAACTAATCATGTGTTTTGTTGTTGCATGAAGCCGAAATCAATTTCAACTCAATTTCAACTTCTACTCAATTTCACAACCTGCCGTGCTCTTACAGAAATTGCTGTCCACTCCTAAGGTTGCCTGTTGATAAGAAGGATATTTCCAATTTCAAATATAAAAGACGTGCCATTCCTTCGGTTTTCACGAATTTGAATGAACGGAACATAAATTTGAGGTAAAATGCACAGCCGTCTTTAAGCGGAACATAAATTATTAGGTACGTCACGTTTCTGGTGGGAAGCAAGGTTTTGGAATCTGTGACGATCCATTTGAAAAACCTTTGAGGTCCATTCAAAATACGTGATGATGAAGGGAAGGGGGATTGCGGGTATAGAATGGCCATTTTTTGCGTGACACAAATGAACATTCCCATGGGCATTGGAGGTTTTTATTTTTTTTTATTTTCGATGTTTTCCTTCATACAGTGATCTCCAGTCTACGCGAGCAATGTTCGAACGGCATCAACCGACGCACGTGATTCATCTGGCTGCAATGGTGGGCGGGTTGTTTCACAACATGAGCAACAATTTGGACTTTTTGCGCAAGAACATCCAAATCAACGACAACATTCTGCTGCTGAGTCACGAGTTCAAGGTTCGAAAGGTTGTATCCTGCCTGTCAACGTGTATCTTTCCTGATAAGACAACGTATCCGATTGATGAGACAATGGTAATTAGTTTAGGTTTGTTGCAAAATTCAAGCTCTTCATAAAGTTCTACGACATTTCTTTAGATTCACAATGGACCACCACACGACTCCAACTTTGGCTACAGCTATGCCAAAAGGTTGATTGATATTACCAACCGTGCTTACAACGAAAAGCATGGAGACATGTTCACTTCGGTTGTCCCATGCAACGTATACGGACCGCATGATAACTTTGCCCCCGGTGTGAGTCATGTGATTCCCGGAATGATCCATAGGTTGCATGAGCTAATTTACCTGAAAGATAAGGAGGTAAAGCAATGCAACTTATTCCAACTACTTAATGAAAGGACCTATTAATATATTTAATAACTTTTTTCAGAAACCGCAAGAGGAGAAAGTTTTCTCAGTTTATGGTAGCGGCAAGCCTCTGAGGCAGTTTATCTATTCCAAGGATTTGGCAAAACTTTTTATTTGGGTTCTGCGCAGCTACGAAAGTGTAGATCCCATCATCCTCTCGGTAGACGAAGACGCTGAAGTTTCGATAGCCCAGCTAGCAGAATCATTAGTGAAAGCGTTCGACTTCAAAGGTACGTTAGAGTTTGATACCAGCAAAGCAGATGGGCAGTACAAAAAGACGGCATCGAATGCAAAGTTACGTAAGTTCCTGCCAGAATTCAAGTTCACTGAGTTTGATAACGCTATTCGGGAAACGGTTCAATGGTACCTGAAAAATTATCACCAAGCGAGAAATGATTTATGCGAGAGTTGTTGAAAATTGTTATTTGAATAAACGTGTTGTTTTGAATGTATAGGAATAGTATTTTTAGATGACAAAACCTGTCATCCTGAGCAATATAAACATCAAGCCGAACAATGTATAAAGTCCCAGGGGATCATGCAATAATTACGTAAGGAACTTGTGAGGACCAGAGTTCGGTCGCACCCTCGTTTGAAGTTGTCAACTCACCATTTGAAGCCCTAGTTTAATTTTAATGTGTTCTTTGGAAATTTGTTTTCGAGTAATACGATTGTAGCTTGAAATGAAATGTCTGAAGAAATAACAGGAATAAACCTTACGAAGATTGTTTTCAATGAGAAACCTGAATTATGAGACAAGGTTGCATCGAAAACATCGGTCAATAAATCCCAGGCCTAACTACCAGATGGCACCACTAATAAAATATCCATAGGATTTTTCGAAAGTACCAACCTTCAAAAGATTACTGTCAAAATTTCATGACGTTTGGTCGATACATCACAATGGATGAAACATGGATTCACCACTTCACTCCGGAATCAAATCGGCAGTCTGCTGAGTAGCGTGCGGACGGAGAAAGCCGTCCTAAAACTCAAACATCGGTTAGGAAGGTAATGGCCTCTGTATTTTGGGATGTGCATGGAATTTTATTCATTGACTACTTGGAACATGGAAAAACAATCAACCGTGACTGTTATATTGGTTTGTTGGATCGTTTGAAGGCCGAAATTGCCCAGAAAGGGCCTCATTTGAAGAAGAAAAAGGTGCTCTTTCACCAAGACAATGCACCGTGTCACAAGTCAATAAAAACAACAGCAAAAATGGTCGAATTGGGTTTCGAATTGCTACCGCACCCACCGTATTCTCCAGATCTGGCCCCCAGCGACTACTGGCTCTTCGCAGAACTTAAAAAGATGCTCCGTGGAAAGAGATTTGGCTCACATGAGGAAGTGATTGCTGAAACTGAAGCATATTTTAAAGGTCTCGATAAATCGTTCTACACCGGTGGAATCGAAAAGCTAGAGAAACTTTGTAATGACTCTAAAAGGAGATTATATTGATAAAAATGAATTTTGCAAAAAAAAAAAGTTATTTTCCTACTTAGGCCCGGGACTTATTGACCGATGTGTTATAGATCGGCATTACATATAGATCCATCAAAAGTTTTCGTCTTTAAGAAGTAGGTTTTTTTTTACTTACCGGAGTTCAGAACATAAACGTCTTACTATGCATCTCGAAGCAAATGTATAACTAGTTGAATATTGTTTCCAGCTGAATTACTTAACGAGTGACAATTGATAATATAATCGAGCGCTGCATATTAGGCTAATCCAAGAGACATACACACTAGTAAAAAAAAGATAGTTTAAGAATGATGCTTCATTCTGAAGTGGCGCTTTACACAGTCCGTAGTTGTGTTCCGTATGATCGAATTTGTGTACTGCATGATGAGAATTTGTGATCAACAAACTAGCCCACTTTTTTTTCGGTTTTTGTTCAACGATTTAGCAACAATCAATAGGAAACTAGTAATTTACAATTGGTTTATAATATTTTTTATGGAAGGACCATTTGGTCAGAACTATTACGTTACGTTAACTAATACGTTAGCAATTGGTCGCCCTTGAGCTGTAAAGGTGACTTTTGCATCCGTCAATTTAGTTTTCCTGTCACTAAAGAGAGGTAAACAAAACGATGACATTTATATCCAGTTTTTATTTGTTTGCTTTGCTTTGCTGCTTGGATTTGAAGTGGTAATCCAAGACAAATGATAGGCTATATTAAATATTTCCATAACAATCATCTCGGACTCTATAGTAAATTTTCTTGCAAAACGCTGTCCCGCGTGAAACTTTGCGTCAGTCTTTTAATACATCTATACAACAGGAAGCTCACTGTAAAATTCGCCTACCCGATGTTTGTATTGTTGAAATGAACATGCCTTACATTTGATTCAAACATTGTTTATTTGTTTTGTAACCTTCTTTATAGTAATTTTTAATAATTCATAGCTTTATAGCTTAAACATCGATATTTTCAATTTAAATGGACGGAATTTGCTGTATTCTTGTCACATTTTGCAGCCTTCATTTCATCTTATTTTAAACCTGATACTATATAGGTTGCCACATATTGATCCACTATAATGCAAGGTTTCGAAGTAAATTAGAACGAAAAGGTGCTGGGATGAGGGCAGTTAAAATTGTTCACATTTCTGTACAAAGTAAATGGTCATCTACAATCAAATGTGGAAATTAACATGAAAAGAATGCGAATATATCAAGACAAAATGTTTCCGTTTTAAACGATCATTGATCACTGATTGTTTACGTTTCGATTTAGGCACTTCTGATTCGTGAACAAGACTTATAGGCTTTTTATTGGGATTGGGATTGGGATTTTTGAGTTTCGTGTAGGCAAAATCCTTTTTTTGCATGTCTTTTTATTTTCATGTTTTGATTTTGTAAGCCTCCGCTGTAAACGGAAACTTCGAAAGTACGTACCCACATAACGAAAAACAATTTGCTATGTAGTCAAAACAATATTTCGAATGTAAGATATATTATCACATTTTATGTTATTGTTATCAAATAGTTTGATCTCGTTTTCACCATACAACCTCTACATTTAATGTATGCCATATTGTCATTGAAAGGTTTTTTATTGTCTACACTCGGTCTGGATTATATAGCAACTTTTTGGCATAGAGTACAGCAAAAATTTTGATCGTGAAAATTGTCATTTTTACCCTTCTTACACCAAAAGAAGGGTATTAAGATCGCTTGAAAACTTGAAACACACACACACACACACACACACACACACACACACACACACACACACACACACACACACACACACACACACACACACACACACACACACACACACACACACACACACACACACACACACACACACACACACACACACACACACACACACACACACACACACACACACACACACACACACATACACAGACATGTGCTCAGTTCGTCGAGCTGAGTCAAATGGTATATGACACTCGGCCCTCTGGGCCTCGGATAAAAAGTCGAATTTTCAAGCGATCTTAATACCCTTCTTTTGGTGTAAGAAGGGTAAAAAGTCTGATGAAAAGGGGTATAACCAAAAATCAGTATGCAACTAGCGATTTGAAATTGGTTCACTGTTGTAGGACCCCTTGGTCCGAAGTACACCTTGAAGCCAGCACCTAACTATACATATTTGCGCCTTTGTTTTGATTTGCTGTGTTATTTTGACAGAATATTTGAGAGTGTGTTCATGTGGGTTCATTATTAGGGGGGTGTTTTTATGTTTGGGAGCGCGGGGGGGGCCCATGTGCGAGTAGTGTGTGAGAGAAAAAAAAAAACGAAATTGGGGGGGGGCTAGTGGTCGTGGGGGTATTTTGGTATAACATTGAGTACAGTAACTGTTCGCTAACTGGGCTGCTTTTTAACTGAGCGTTCGCTAACTGGGCTATAGCCCAGTTAAAAAGCAAATAAACTTCAAAAATCAGCATTTGACATTTTGTTGTCAAAATCAGCAAGGGGCATGTAAAAGGCATATAATTTTCGTGGAGGAGTGAAAGATTGTTAAATTGTACGAAATTGAGTCGTAGCTCCATACAAACTGACTCAAATATTCTGCACAATGGGGTGAACAATAAGCTACATCGCAATAACGCATAAAGCATAAAAACATTATTGAATTTTTTTTATTGTGCAATGAAATATGCCAACCGAAATCTGATCGTAAAGCCCCCTCGAAATTTATTTGCATTTGAAATGTCAGCCCAGTTACCGAGCACCATCCGCTAACTGGGCTGTGCACTTAGCCCAGTTAGCGCACGGTTGCTGTATATCTTTGTATGAACTTTGTATCATCAGTGTTCAGAAAATCATGCTCAAATATCATTCATTGAACCTCCTTGCTTGGATGAACTCAACTAAATCAACCAAATCAACTAAATCTCATGCTGGAGATTTTTATGAATATTCATGCACTTATGCTCACAACGCCACACAACTTATTTCGACTTAAATATCATGACAAGTATTAAAACGACTAGTTATTGCAAGCTAATATCGTGTCACTACTTCTACTGTTGAAACGATAATAATTGTAATGGTTAGACCAAGTGGAGCTAGATCTTGGAAGTGCGGGACACTCAAGGAACTGTAAAAAATTAGCCCTCAACCGAGTTTAGAGGGGAAATATTGTAAGGCATGTGCGATTCTAATGACTGTTCCAGAAAGTATAAGCACACCTTATTTTAACGGTCACTTTGAATATAATGAAATTACTCAACATGTTTTGGCTGCGTCCTTTTGTTTGCACATTTCTGAATGACATAGCAACAAAAAAGTGCTCAGTTTTGTGTTACCTATCGAAATGCGCGGTCTTACTCCGGAACAACGAAAAAGTATCGTGCACAAATGGTGCACTGTGAGCGGACTCTCCTTGAGAAAATTGGCCAAGGAAGAGGGTGTAAGCCTCGGAGCGGTACGATCTGCCATTCGAAAATATAGAGTACAGTGTACGTTTGAAGATGCGCAGAAGAGTGGCCGGAAATCCGGTCCTGTTAGTCCGGATATCGATAAAAAGATCAGGGATGCCTACAAGCGAAAACCAGCGACTTCCGTTCGGGATGTTGCGAAAAAACTAGGGACCTCGTCGAGTAACGTCATGCGTGCCAAAGAAAGACTTGGGCTAAAAACATACCGGAAGCAGAAAAAACCCAAAAGGAACCCAAAACAGGCCGCGTCCGTGAAACCACGGGCCCGCAAACTCTACGATTCGTTATTGTGTAGAAATTCTGGGTGTATAATAATGGACGATGAAACGTATGTGAAATTAGATTACAAAACGCTTCTCGGACCACAATTCTATACTGTAAGCGAAGACAAAGACATCCCCGAAACGGAGAAGCCAATTTTTACCGAAAAATTCGGTAAGAAGGTTATGGTTTGGCAGGCAATATGCGAGTGTGGTAAAACATCTAGTCCTTACATCACAACGGAGACGATGAACACTCAGAAATACGTTAAGGAATGTCTCCAGAAGCGATTATTGCCGATGATTAGGCAGCACGGAGGTCAAGTAGTGTTTTGGCCTGATTTGGCGTCATGTCATTGCGCAAAGTACACTTTAGAATGGTACAAAAGTCAAAATGTATGTTTCGTGCCGAAAGACTTGAATCCGACGAACTGCCCGGAGGCACAGCCAATCGAGACTTTTTGGGCTTCAACCAAAGCAAAGCTTCGAAAATTCATAAAACCAGCGGACGACATCCAAAAATTTAAAAAAGATCGGCCAAAAGTGGTCAAAATGGTGGGAAGTACCACTGTGCAGAAGCTAATGGGTCATGTTCGAGGAACAGTTAGGAGTCTTGGCTATGATTAAATATTTTGATTAAGCGAGAGTAAAATATCATATAAAACACAAATACAAATACGATTTGCCAAATAAAATTATTAAAACTAAAAAAAACATGACTTTTTTGTTACTTTGAAAGTGTGCTTATACTTTCTGGAATGCGATTTTGGATCAGCATAAATACAGTAATGCAATGCACCACGCTCAAGGTTAAACCAATGCATTTTGACGTAGGATTTACGTCTCTCTTTTCTATTCCTATATAGAGGCGCCGTTCTAAAATTTCTGAAATTGATCGCGTTACGCTCGATTGGCGATTTTGAACGATAATATCTCCATTCTAGCTCCCAGAAATTTTATAAGTATTTCATTCGAAAGGTAGAACATCCACGCTGAACGAATCCGCCAGCTTGACAGGCAAAAGAATGCGCGCTTGATCGTGCTCATGTACTACCAACGATAAACGATTGCATGCTCGTGAGTTTTTCTGGAATCGCAAACGTAATTTGTGATCGACCCTCGGGCCCTTTCAATTTGTAACATAATTTTTGAACACTTCATGAATTGTCTTTATAATTGCGCACGCTAAGATGAGAATACCTAAAGATGGTTAAAAAGTACGGATAATTGCTCAAAAGCACACATACCCAAATTGTGCGTAAACATAGATTACCTAATACTGCGAATTGAAGGAAGATGAACGTTAAAAATTACCGATTTTTTATCATTACTTTTTACTGAAAATGGGGAATTTTTTGTAGTTCTATTTTAGAGAACGCTTCATAAAAGACATGCAATTTTACAAATTATCCATTCGGATAAATATTCTATATTTGGCACTTAAGCAAAAACAACTGTTCAAAAGTATTCCAGAAATATACCGGGATCCATATACGAATGTTTAGATTGTTATCACGCGGTACACCAAATATTTCTGCAACAATTTTGAACAAATTGCAAATTGCCGAATTGCACCTCAGGATTCACCTTGATCCACAAGCATCCGTCGGTGCTAGACTCAAATAAAAGAATGCAACAGTGATTGCTTTAAATATTGAGACATGAATAAACTACTTATTGAAAGTTTAATAGGAAAAATAATTACGTAAAAATTAACGTCCAATATTGGAAAATGAACATTACCCAAAGATCAGTAAAAATTACTGTTTATCATCGTTTAATTTAACCAGGGATCTGGCGGGCTGTCATTTTCCTGTAACTACCATCTCTTACAACTGGACGTCAAAAGACTCATTGTTTGTAAACAATACTGGCGTTCGTACCCGTAGAAACAAACGTCAGATGGGCCTTATTCAAATAAGGCCCGTGATATGTTGCATACTGTCAGACGCTAGTAAATACGATAGGGTTGCCAGGTCCCTAAATTTTATCGATAATTTGAGTATTGTCAACAATACCTACTGTCCGTTCGTTAAAATGAAAAATATCGATGGTTAACATTGAATAAAGTCAATTGATGGTATGTTTCCCACAAAAATATCAAAAATTGAATCAAATTTAAGGTCTGTTAATTTTACGAATACAAACGTCAAGTAGACGATTTTATCCGTGGACTTCTTACTTTATAACGTGAGAAGGAGGCAAAGTTTCAACTTTAGAAATATGGGCGTATATTTATTGCTAAGGCAATTCACTTAAGTCCTGTAGCAAATATAAAACGTAAACTGAACAATAATTATAAATAAACAGATTTATATTCGTTTCAAAAATTTCTTCGTTCACTCTTAACATATATATTTTTTTTTTTTTGTTTCTCAATTATTAAGATTTTCATCTCCCGTCGTAGTCACTCAAACACCAGATTTGTACTTGTGACTTTGGCGTGAGAGTGATAAATATATTTAGGGCAAACGTATCGTTATTTTTATTTTAAACATCGATGCCACTTGGATATGTTTGAACTAAAGCACGTTTATGTTTGTGGCTAAAACAAACTAAATATATGTTTAAATACATACACTCAGGCAAATAAACTTAATAATTCCCTAAGGTTCAACTTATGAACGATGCTTTCAGTTTAAGGTCTGTATCCGCAATAATCCGGACACCTCAAAACATGAATACAACATAAATTTCGCATTATATTTCCGTCGTAGTTGATTATTTCAGATTCATGGGATGTGTTTTAACAATTCGTGAAGACAAAACATAGTTATTCGGTATTTGCATAAAATTTTCGAACTTTGCGCTTAACTCCGTCCATTAGGGTTTGTACAGACTCTTCAGAAATCGTAAAAGCCGTCTTTGTCCAAATTTGCTGGAAGTGTTTGATGTCTTTGATTCCTTTTTTCATTCCAGAAAGCTTCCGCTTCATCAGAGCCCAATATCTCTTGATTGGTCGTAGCTCTGGGCAATTTGGCGTTTTTGAGGTTTTTGGTATAATGTTCACTTGATTTGCTTGGTACCACTCCATCACAGTTTTAGCATAGTGGCATGATGCTAAATCGGGACAGAACAAAGGTTTTTCTTTGTGACTTTTGATGAAGGGTAGCAATCGCTTCTGCCGACACTCTTTCTGATAGATCTCCTTGTTGATTGTGCCTGTAGTGCCGAAAGATTTACTTTTTTTTGCCACACGTGCAAATTGCTTGCCACACAAGGTATTTTTTGGGAAATTTCGATGCCTTCTTCGTTCTGAAATGCTCAGCTGTAGCATTTATGGCCATAGCAGAATAAAAAGCCAGCCCTGGAAGCTGCTTGAAATCCTCCAGGACATAAGTTTCATCGTCCATAACAACGCATGAAAACTTCGTCAAATATTCGCAGTACAAACGTCGAGCCCGTGATTTTGCTGCCAAGTTCTGTTTGTCGTTGGGATTTGGAACTGTTTTTACTTTATACGACTTAAGTCCCAAACGTTGTTTTGAATTTTGGACAAAACCAGGCGACATCCCTATTTTACGAGCCACCGTTCGAATGGAGAGATTTGGGTTTTTCGTTAATATCCTTTTCACCTTTCGGTCCATGTCAGGATCAGCGCGTCCAATGTTTTTGTCACTTCTCGGTTTCCTCTTCATGGTTTGAGCACATCGTGAACAGTGGATTTAGGCAAATCCAATGTTTTTGCAAGGTTTCGTATTGACAAGTCAGGCATTGCCGTACGCCCGTACAAAATTCTCTCGCGCACTTGTTTTTCTTTCGTCGCCATCTTGAATATTAAACATGAAATGCAAACATCAATCATAGTCTTTTTCATCATAGACTCTCAGCTATACCACAGTGAAATTTTTGATTCCTACGTGCAATATTTCAATAGTTACAATGATTTGAAGGTGTCCGGATTAATGTGGATACAGACCTTATTTTATGAATAAATTTTTATGTTCCTGCCCGCAGTTCCCGACAACGACAGCTTCTGTGGATTCCGAGGCACCGAACAGTCTTCGGTAAAAATCATCCACTGCAAAGATGCCTCCGAAGATTTAATGAAGTAAGCCATCATTTTGATTACAATGTGACGAGAAATAAGTTTAAGACTCTTTTTAGATAGGTTATTTTGGTTTTGGGTAGGTTATTTTATTAAGTCTGTACAGCTTAGCTGAAGATGTTGACAAAATATATAAATAAAGAGCTTGCTGCATTGTGTACATGACAACCAATCGGCCCTGAGAATTTCCGAGAACTCCAAGGAAGGCTGAAACATGTGGACGTCAAGTTTCGTTTAGTGCAAGATTCGATAAAGCAGAATCGGATTCATCTATAGTTGATTCCGTCGTCAGAGCAACCCATAGACATGCTGCCTGGCAACTGGAAAACTTTGAAACGGTGGCAGAACTGACAGAACCCGCTTAAACGCGAAACAACTGATGAACATCATCGACTGATGATGAATGTGTCGAAAAAAAAGTTCATGCTGGTAGGAGGGACAGCGCAGCAGGGCCCACCTAGAAAGCAGCATTATGATACATGGAAGTGGAGGAATATGTCTAATTACGACCGTGACAACAGCCGTGGAATCCGAATACGCAGTATCAGTGAAAGTCGTGCCTACTATGGGCTCTAGAAGCATTTTCGGTCAAAAACGATTCACCCAAGCACTAAATGTACCTTGTACACCTGCATGCGCTTGGTGTTTTCCAACGTCACGTGCTTAGGATCATCTTTGGCGATGTGCAGGAGAACGGTGAAGGATGAACCACGAGCACGTTCAACTCTACGGCGAACCCAGCATCAAGAAGGTGGCGGAAGCTGGAAGGATATGTTGGGCAGGGCATTTTGCGCGAATGCCGGACAACAAGCCTGCGAAGATGGTGTTCGTCGCCAATGCGGCCGGTACAAGAAGACGTGGAATGCAGCGAGCATGGTGGGCGATTCAGGTGCGGTAAGATCTGGCGAGTGTGCGTCGTTAACAAGGTTGGAGAGTAGCAGGCATGATCCGAGTACATTGGCGAAACGTTATATTGCTACACAATTAAAAGAGAATGAATTAAACCCCTTAAATTTATAAAAAAAAATTAGCAGAAAATTACATGATTTTTCCAAACTTGACCAAAAATGCCTTAAAATCACCGTCCCACCCAAGTTGGAGTTTCTTTGCTTGGATTTCATAAACATGAGTTATTTTTCTTATAAAATTTTCTTACTGTATTAAATGTATGTACAGGTAATTAAATAATACTAAAAATATCATTATTACTTTACGTTATACTCGTTTCACTGTTTTGGGGGTTCAGGGACGTTGTTTCACTTCATTTCTTCCCTTACGTCTTCATCCATCAACGAACTTTTGCTACATGCGTATTTTATCCCGGCCCTGCTGTCTCCTCTGGTCGTACCTAATTTACGTTTAAAAACTTTCCTACCGAACGTTGGGATTGCTTTCGCCTTACATAGATAAACTCCTAACGGTCTAATAGTCGTCTTCCGTTTTCAAATCTTCCCCCTTTCCGTCATTTATTTTTCCTTCAGTGTTTTTTTTTTACAGTACTGAATATCTCACTTTAAAAATGCATTGTTGTTTTATATTATCGTTACAATTTCTCCGAATCATTATTTGATTAGCATATTATACTTTTGAAATTATTTATAAATTTGTGCCAAAATTTCTGAGCGGATAGGGAAGCAAAAAGGTACAAAATTTAGTGTCACTAGTGGTACAAAAAAAAATAAAAACACGAATCAAACGGTACTAAATTAAACATTAGCGAAAAATGGGGCTTTGTACATGGCGTAAAATGTGGTGGTGGCGGTGGAAGTTGCATATTTTCGGGAGTATTTGTTTCCGTGTGGCTCCAAAAATGGCCTACATTAAGAATTCGTGTGATTTTGGCAAAACTTTCTTCTCTTTTGTGAAGGGTAAACTCCGCAGGATATTTGCGAAGATGTCGCCTCGAGAAATAGGAAGGGCTTCCAGTGTCCTTCAAGATGCGTTTACACTTGGGCAATTCGTGGCAACATCAGTCCCAAGCGACTCCCAAGCATGCAAAAAGGAACATTTTATGTTCTCCATCATTGTAGCGAGGCCCAAGTCGCATAGGCCTAATGTTGCCTCGAGCTGCCTCAGTTTGTATCGTCATATGCTGTCCTCGGTGTTTGCTATTGTAGAGAGTGACTTTTGTTCTACACGATTATATATATTTATCCACTAGGGCGAAGAGATTTACCTAAGCGAAACATCCTTGTTTGAGTATGAATGTGATTGGGTAGGTTGCTCATTTTGGATCTGATGAAGAATTTGCGCATGATTTCTGATGGTTTTTTTTTCTCGTACAAATCACAACAAGATGCATGTAAAAATACTTAAATGTAAGGTTCGATTTTGGGAGGTAAAACAAATGAATGACGGTAGAATGTATATCTATGTCTAGGTATGGTAAAACATTGTGTGGTCGTCACTTTGTCAACACTATCGGCTAGAATAGGTTCTATCTAAAGCATTTAGTAAATTCTGTCATATCTCAGTGGGGTTCTACTGTAAGTGTATTAGTATGGAGGCAAATAGCCCTTGCCGTAGTTCGGCCCCAGCGTCGACGGCTGCTGAACAGTGCTGATCACCGGACTGTTAGCTGCCGTCTGGTAATTTGGCACCGGCGTGATGAATTGGTTTGGATTCTTCAGGGCTTGTTTGATCCATTGCACGTCGATGTTTGAGAACGACACAATCTGATCCGGTCGTCCACAGCCGTTGTCCGACGAGTAGACACCCTTCAGATAGTACGTTCCACTGGTATCGGCACAAGCTAGCGCACTACCGACATCTACATCGCAAGCATCGGCCGCTGGACGACCGCAGATGTGCGACTCTGGTGTGAATCCATTGCTCTGCAACTGACGCTGGCTTTCGGACTCCGATAGAAGCGATATTGGCATCTGATGCATGAGAGCATTTCCAATGTGGACTGTGAAAGGAGATGTGGAAATTGAATAAATCACTCTGAGTGGGTTTGTGAAGTGGAATGACTTACTTTTCAGCACTTCGCGGCCCCAACCGGTGGTAACGCAGTTTTCATACGACGCACTTGGCACGACATCGCTTTCATCCAAGCACAACGATCCAATGTGGGTGTCAAATCTGAGGCGATCTTCCAGCACCAGCATGGCAACATCGTAGTTCAGTGTCGTCGGTTGATAAGCAGGATGGTAGATTACATTCTTCACTCGCACAATTTGGAATGTCTTTGGCTCGGCATCAACACCCAATCGCCATTCCCCTCCCTTGATCATAATGTCTCGTGGGTTCAATCTGAAACAATAATGCTCGTCAAATTCGAATTACCTTAGCTTTTTTCGCACACAGTTCATACCCATAGACACAGTTAGCAGCTGTCACAACTGTATTCTCTGAGATGATTGCACCTCCGCAAAGAAGCGTCTTGTTCGATTCCAGAATTACCATAGCTTGCCATGGGAACTCTCCGAATCCGGTATCCCACGGTCCGGCTCCACGTGGTTGCGTGTTCTAAAAGAAGGATGATTCAAAACCTCAGGCCCCCTTAAAAATTACCGACTTAACTTACATAATTCCTAGGAGCGCATTGTCCGGTCGATTGTTTCTGGAATGGCTTGAACCTGGTGTTTCCGCTGTGAACAAACTGCAATCCTCCTGCGGTAAATCTCTTATTTCCACTGCTACCGGCGTCAGAGCTAGTAGTTTGCGTTTGCTGTCTCTGAATTGCATTCGTTGACGCAGACGACGCGGCAGCTGTTACTCCTCGATCGTACTGTGCTTTCGTTTGCGTATACTGGTTCTGACTAGCACTGGTAATTTGGTTTGGTCCGTAGCTCTGGGCGGCAGTGACTCGGCTCGGTGACGCTAGAATCGCTTCGTTCCGTGTGGTCTGCTGAGTACGAATGCTGTTTCCGTTTCCATTGCCGTTGCCATTGTTGCCATTTGGTTTGTACGAGCCATCATCGAACGGAAGGATCTCCGGGTTGTACAGTCCCAACATACCTACTGGCCATGGATCAACGTAGTCCGGATCACGACAGCATACTCCGGTGAAGCCTCTCTCGGGATTGCGGCATTCGGTGACAGGTACTCGGAACAGTTCCTGTTCGGGTGTAAGGACGACGGGGGTCTTGGAGATGACACCAGTTGATGAACAGAATTCACGCTCGGTACAGTTCATAGCGGCGGAGCATCCTACTGGTGGTAGTGGGGGCGGGGCGTTTCCTCCGACTGGTGGTGTATTTGGTCGTGGTTGAATCGGGCGCGGTGGTGGCGATGGCCGGATGAAGGCTGGCGTATCGTTAGCCGGGCTAGGCAGTTCGTTTTCATTCTGTGGAGGTCTCACCGCATTAGGATCGGTATTTGAGGGTGCTGGAATTTCTTCCCTTGGTGGGATATACTCATCACCGCGATATGAAGGGCTCGTTGTGGTCGGTGGGGGGAAGTACCTCGTGGTGGTTGGTGGTGGTACATAGCGAGTAGTGGTTGGAGGTGGTACGTAACGTGTGGTGGTTGGTGGTGGTACGTAACGTGTGGTGGTTGGTGGTGGTACGTAACGTGTTGTGGTGGGTGGTGGAACATAACGTGTAGTAGTGGGTGGTGGTGGGCGGGGTGTAGTTGGTGGTCGTGGTGGTTGTGCAGTTTGAATGTTTGTGGCTGATTGTTGACCTTCCGGAGGAAGGTATTGATTGTCTGGTACTCTTACTACGTATCCTTCGTTGGTGAGCACGGTCGATTCGGAGATCAGCGATTGGGTCTTGCAGCACACTTCCGGGGCGAAGCATTGTCCGGTCTGTAGAAGAGAGAGAGTGAGAGAATGCAAACGAAATGCATTAATGTTTTGCTATCAATCGTGAGTGGGGAATATGTCTGCTTAAGCGAGACGTATCGACAGCGTCCTTGGAGTGATTATGTATACATGTATAGAATTTCACAATGGCATTTGTGATTTCCATACTGGGAATAAACAAAACATGGATATCAATAATATGTGAAAGTTTTGTATTATTGTGGATTGTCGGCGTAGTTTTGGTTATGGTTAATTGACATACACAGTTCAAATGAAACATTTAAAATTATGGTGAGTTGAATGTCACAAATTGACCTCTATCAAATTAAATAGGATTATCTGTATGAAATTAAATGTACATCACTGAATATTATATGCTGTAAAATTAACATGTCTCCTATTTTAAGGACCTGTAAATTTAAATCTTTAGGTTAGGGTTTTTTTGTTCCAAATTGAAAGCAATGTTTAATGATTTTAATTGTTTTCTATTTACTGACTTTCTTGAAAATGCTGATGCTTTCACTGTTTCTTGCAAGCCCGTTACGTAACGTTGTAGAAGAAGTATCAAATAGAGGAATATATGTTTCTCTTTTGCGAACGTCAAATTGTTGACTGTAACTTCAATTTTAGCGTCCCCGATGCTGCTTATAAATAATTTATATTAATATGTACAAGAAAAATCCCAAAACCCAAATCATACGAAGTGGCACATTCAGGTGCGTTTGGATTTTCCGCAAAAATACATGCCCTGGAAGTCTGAGTGGAACAACGTTGTGTTTTCGGATGAAAAGAAATTCAACCTTGATGGAACCGATTGCTGTGCGTACTACTGGCACGATCTGCGAAAAAAATCCAGATGTCAAATTGAGCAGACACTTTGGAGGTGGGTGTCTTATGGTATGGACCGCCTTTTCGAGCAGAGGAAAAACGCCGATTGCGACAATTTCCACCAGAATGAACTCTCAAAACTAAATTGAACTACTGGATAGTGTTTTGATCCCATGTACTACTGACGTAATGGATGAAGAGTTCGTCTTTTAACCAGATTACGCCGCGATCCACGTAAGCAAAGTATCATTGCCGAGCGTGATATCACATTTTTGGACTGGCCAGTGTCGTGACCTGACCGAAGTTTTCAGCCTTGATTATGTTACTTCACTGTTGCTGCTGCTACTGGTCCGTTGCTGCCAAAGTTCGTTACAAGAATGAACTGAACTGGTATTTATAGCTAACAGCAAACAGTTTGGAATGGTTCAAGAGCTCCAAGCGGCCATAAGAGAAGAATGGCGAAAGATACCATTGGAAATGCTACAGAAACTGGTTAATGCGATGCCGAAACGAAATTTTGAAACAATTCTGAAAAATGGTAAACAAACTAAGTATTAATTGTATTCCTATAAGCGCAGCGTAATGTTTATTTTATTAGAGCATGATTATCAACTTTAAGATTATCATGCTTTAATAAAATAAACATTAAGCTGCGCTTATAGGAATTTCCTATTCCAAAAAATGTTTTTTTTTTCTTCAGTTAAGTACCTTTGGAACAGAAAAAAAGCTGTCTTGTAAAAATGACCCACTATCGCAAACAATTATGACATACAGCATTTAACCTTTCAATCGGAAAAATGACGCTTATAAGAATTCCTAGCACTGTATTGTTGGAACCATCTGTAACAATTGGATTGAAAACGCGCCATTGGAATCCCAGAAAAAGTAGGCTCAAGGATTATACGCCACGTGATACCGAAACGAATATCACCATTGTTAGTTGAAATGATAACAATGTTGTAAATTTGACTACAAATGTGAACGACGACAATATTTTGATACGTGGATATACATGAGGAGCAATATTGTACAACAAAAGGAATGCGTGATGTTGATCTCTTCGATGCTCAACCAGTACTATACCGCTGCACCATCCGTAAGAAGATATGGTATAGGCCCTTTTTCCGATTTTTCTGAATGGTGGTGTCGTCAATCTTTGGCATATCTACAGAAAGAATCATGGACATGGACCATTGATCGATATTGCCAGAGCTATCTACGAAGGACTTCTAAGTGACATAAATCCAGCGAGGATCGAGTTCATGCAGATTAAACTTAAACACCTAAAACCTTTGATGGAATAAATCATTTCATCAATACGAATCCGAACAGTTCCTCACGAAGGTGTGCATATTACAACCGATATAGGACGTAAGTTTAAGTGTAATGTGGGTTTGCACTCTTCGGAGTGCTTTTTCCAGTACCACACTCAGTGACACGGAATACGATACACGAAAGTGCTAATATTTCATAAAAATAATTGTTGTAGTTGATTTCAGTGAAATAAAACCGTTTTGTTCGATTTTCAAATGATCTCCATTTATGTTACGGTATTTGACCAGCGTATACAATTTCACACGTTAAAAATCTCAACTTCCAAAGAATTCCAAACGAAAATATTGCGTTTCCCTCCGATTGCGACATACCTAGATGTTCTAGAAAGTTTCATTCTGTTAGGATCAGTAGTAGGCTAAGGATCATGCGCTCATTGAAAGTATTTTAGTAATTAGTCCTAAAAATCTTTGCAAGGCAAGTCCGTAAGAGATATTTTGCATAACCCATAGTTCATTTTGAAAAGTTAATTTTAGAAGTGCATTATGTATTATGCACATCTTCTAAATTGTGTGGTTTTAAATTTATTTGTTGTCAGGATGGAAATAGCATTACACCTAACACGCGTACCAATTGCATCTTTCTCAAGACTTATCAAAAGTTCCAGAGCTGGTTAACATTTAATCACAAGCCTGGACTACGTAGGAAGCCTGAAACAGAACTCTTCGACGTTTCCTGCCTCAGAACATTTTACAAGTCGTTTCTAATCAGATGATTTCTACAGTCATGTATCCAAGTTGGCACAAAATAGTGGCCTGACTATTCGAGCAGAAACATCAATATTATAAAACGAAAAAAGACTGGCTCCTGTCATGTTTTAAAACTAAATCTAGTGGTTTAGTACACTCGGCCACCATGTGTGAACACCCTCAAAAATATACTCCGACACACTTCAAACACCTCACCATCACATGAAAGATAAATTTCCGTCATTTCTGGCACCACTTACATGCATGTTTGCATCATTTTCAGCTGGTTGGTGGGATAGACATAATTGACGTTTGATCATCTTTTTTTATCTATAACACAAGTGTGAATCAATTGTTTGTTTTCCTCTTGCTTGCAGCGATGTGTGATTCAGATCATGCACGAGTGTGCGTGAATTGAACGCCAAAAAGGTCCATGGTTGTCAATACGCATAGCTTTTCGGCTGTAGTTTTGACAGATGTGTTGAAACTCAGGAACACCTCTCAACACCCCGAAACATGATCAACACAAACACAACGTGAGAGAGTGACGAAATCCAATCATTACGCGATTCTGTTTCCATATCAGTTTTCGTCAAAAATTCCCTTTTTTTCCAATCCAATTATTCATGCTTCTTTCTTAGTATTTCAAGCTTATTGCTTATGCAATTAGCTCATTGCTTGCTCTCAACTGAGTGTTCTAAATGAACTTCCACAGTTATCAATTAAGAGCTTTCGATGCCAGGTACCATTTTTGCATTAGTATGATTGTGTGACAAGTACAATCATACGCTATGCCCAGAGATTCGAGAAATTTTCCATTACGAAAAATTCCTAGACCAGACCGGGAATCGAACCCATTCACCTCCAGCATGATGTTGCTTTGTAGCTGCGCCTTTACCGACTGAGCTAAGGGAGGACCCAATTATTCATGCATAAGGGACAAATCGGAGAAAAAATCAAACAGCTTAAAAATAGGATTCTATTTTTAATCATTTTTCGAGATGTCAGGACACAGGTACCGTTTATTATTTTTATGAATTTAATGTTGCTTCTACGGGTCCTCTATTGGTTTAGTCGGTAGCACAGCTTCTAATCATCACTATGGTGAATGTAGCTGGGTTTGATTCCCGGTAAAGTCTAGTATTTTATTAAAGATAAAAATGTTTCGACCCTGGGCATAAAATATGATCGTACTTGCCGAACAATTGTATGAATGTAAAAATAGAACCGAATGCTTTTAATTAATAGCAGAAAACATATTTGAGAAGCAGACAAAAAGCTAATTTCGATAAGCACTAAGCATAAATTACAGACAGAAGAAAGAAAAATTTGTTTTTAAATTGAGATTTTTGGTGAATGTAAAAATAAAAAAAAAAAAAACTTTCTGTAAAATTTTTTTTTAAAGTTTTTGTCTCGGGTTTTGGTTTGTTAATTTTTTTTTTCGGAATTTTTTGTGGTGTTCGCAATTTTTTTTTTGTTTGGGGGGGTTTTTTTTTTGTTGGGGTAATTCATAAAAAAAAAATTTTTTTTTTTTTCGGGGGGGAAAAGGAAAGACGTAGATGTGAATAAGACCAGAACCGAGAAAAATTAAAAAAGGGGGGAAAATTGCATTTTAGGTTGTTTCCACAGCAAGGCAATGCGTCAAAAAAAAAAAGAGAGGAAATTTATTCTATTAAAGTAATATTTTTTTTTTGTCCTCCTTCTTCCTTTTACTTAACTAAAGGGTAGAACGGTTAAAAATTGGTCAAACATGATTAAGTGCACACTGATTAGTTTATTATATAAATGATCAATATTTATTTCTTTTCGAAGTTCATCGTCTACAAAACACAGGAAAATTATTTGATTAGGCTTCCGATTTTCCAAATGCGAACTGTCGGGCTTTATGTTTCACACCTTCCATCAAGTTTTGTACCGCTGTTATATCCACCTTATTTGATGCTGAACGCCAATTTTCCTTGAACTGTTTTTCACTTCCAACTGTTTTTTGAGTTCTCTTGAGGTTTCTCTTTACGATTGCCCAATATTTTTCAATTGGTCGCAGTTCCGGCGAGTTTGGAGGGTTTTTTCTCCTTGGGTACGATTTGCACACTATTGGCGGTATACCATTCCTGAGCCATTTTTCCGTAGTGGCAAGAAGCGAGGTCTGGCCAAAACAGCACGGAACAACTATGTTTCTTCAAGAAAAGCAATACGCGTTTTTGCAAGCATTCCTTTACATAAATATCTTGGTTCACAGTTTTAGTTGTCACGAGACTTTCGCTTTTTAGCCCACAGGTGCAAATCGCCTGCAAAACCAAGTATTTTTTTCTGCTTAAACTTATCTTGAACCTTTCCTTTTCCGGTAGCCGTATAAAACTCTTGACCTGAGAGCTGCTTGAAATCAGCCTTGACGTATGTTTCGTCGTCCGTTACGACGCAATCAAACTTGGTCAACAAACTCGTGTACAACTTACGCGCTCTTCTTTTGGCTGTTGTGTTTTGCTTAAAGCTATGTCCATTTAGAATCCGGAATAATAAAATCATCTGTATCTCGGTAACGGATTGACGTACAAATAAGTTTAATACATCAAAACAAAGGTAATTCACTGTACTTTTAGGAAAAAATATCAATACAAATCATTTCTCTTCGTTTCTAATGAAAATTTGCACTTTCTTCTTTATTCCTCCCATCAAACGCTGCACACCTCCGGAGTCAACGTCCTTGGCACATTTGTTCCACATTTTGGTCATCTGAGTCGCGTCCCGAGCCGTTTTTCCACTTTTCTTAAGCTTCCGCTTCATTATTGCCCAAAATCTCTCGATGGGCTGGAACTGCGGGCAGTTGGGTGGATTTATGTTTTTATCGATGAAATCTACGTTATTATCGCGGTACCACTGGATGACTTCCCGGCTGTAGTGGCAACTCGCCAAATCTGGCCAAAACTTCACGGGACCTTTATGGGCTTTAATGAAAGGTAGTACGCGGTTTTTGAGGCATTCTTCCTTGTACAGCTTCGAGTCCATCGTCTTATTCGTCACGAACACTTTGGTCTTTGCTCCGCAGCTGCATATCCCTTGCCAAATCATCAGTTTTTTTTGGCAAATTTGTCCATAAAAGCAAACTTAAACTTCGCAGGAACATCTCCTCGTGCCGTCGCCATGTAGAATTTTTGGCCAGGAAGCTGTCCGAAATCCATTTTGACGTAGGTTTCATCGTCGATGAGCAGGCATCCTTGGTACTTCGTCAAAACCTGCTGGTACAATTTCCGAGCTCGAGTTTTGGTGACGAAACTTTGCTTCAACGTTCTGTTTGGTTGCTTGCTGGCTCGATAAGAACGATATCCTGCTCGCAAACGAATTCTTCGAACGGTACTGCGAGCAGCAGCGTATTTTTGTGCGATTTCATTATCTGATAGTCCAGGGTTTGCTCTGACGGTTCTCAACACCTTCTGGTTCAGCTTGCGGTCATATGTTCCACTACGACGCTTACCTTGAGGCACTCGATCCACGCTCTTTCACTCCCTGAAACGTTTGAGCACATCATACACGGTTGATTTGGCGATTTTCAACGTTTTTGCGATTTTTATTGCGGACCACGTTGGATTATCAACGTGGGTGTGCAGAATTTTTTCTCTCCTCTCGGCTTCCATCTGGAATAACTTTTGACTCACTGCACGAAACACCGTGAAATTTAAACCACAGAAAGTGGGCGCCTAGGTTAACAAACCGCTGTAAAAGAATTCTTGCAGCGGTCACTTTCCGTGCCGCTGCAACACAATAAGTGATTCCGGATTCTAACTGGAAAGAACTTTATCATCTCGATTTGGTGTCACTGTATTGCGGGATTGCAAGATGCTGACCACTATTCTTCCGGTCACTGCAGCTTCCTGGTTTCGGTTTCTTCCTGATCCCGGCTTTCTGGCAGTCGTCAGAAGTTCTACGAACACTTTTATAACATTCGTCACGGTTGATTTGGCAATATTTAGTGATTTTCCCAAGTCGGCGTCAGAATAATTTAGATTTTGCTTAAGCGCGCGCAAAATTTTGATACGCTTCTCATCTTGCTTCGACGCCATTTTGACAACTGAAGAGAAAATGGCAAAAACAAAATAGAGTCAACATTCCGTACGCAAACACCTACAAAATTAGGGGTGCTCACGTTTTTTAAATGCACGATTAAAAAAACTACGTCATATTCGATTCAACCAAGTTTTGACCGTTGCATCCTTTATTGAGTAAGCAATAAAAATAGGAAAAAAAGTAAATAAAAATCAAGTTTACCTAGCTCTTTTAAGAAAATTATAGCTGAACCGAGATCTAATAATATTTATGCGATGAATTGCGATGGTTTCATCAGTTGAATTAATACATAATAAGACACTGAAGAAGTCTGTACATTGTAGACAAAATACGAGCATCTTTAAATGATAAGCGATAAGGCAGTAAAATTAAATGAAAACTCATCATCTTTTACTTTTACTAAAGCCGAGGAAGTTTGTTTTTCAATCAATTCAGATACTTTCAAAACTACCCTATTAACATCTTCCAACAATTTGCAACACTGTTTGCATCCACAATCCACCCGGAAAGCATCACTTAATTGAGCAATTTCTTCACGCCCGTTAAACTATGACACTCGGTGAATTCTAATCCACTCCCATTAGCGCGCTGCTTAATATTCCGCCTCTTTCGCGTTAATAGAGTTTTCCGACACTTTAATCACCGATTCCACCACAGTTAGAACCCACATTAAACAACCACCTCTTTTTCTCGCTACCCCCTACCTCACCGATTGGTGATATCAAATCTCCAAGCCACCAAAGTAGCACGCGTCATCACCAAATGGCCAATAAATAATTTATTAAACAGTTGTGATCAACCAGCTCGGCGTTTATGGCGCATGCTAATCAGCCACTCGAATGTACAACATTGAATTATTATGTTGCTACAACGTGCGCGTAATTAAAATTCTGATTCCGAGAATCATTCCCATCTCCGTCATCTTCGGAGTTGGTTGGTTGATTGGTTGGTTAGCTGATTAGTTTCGCAGGGGTCGCACTTTGTTGGATGGATTGCAGAATATGTCCGACGACGGGTCAGGATTAATCGTTAGGCTACATTCAATTAGCACCTTAATCTTTTCGGTTGCGGACCTCGCTGGCCAACAACCGCACGCTCTTCAAAGGTAGCATTAATGTTTGTTTTCATACGAGCCGACGCTCGACCATCGTCGTCTTGAGGGGATTTAGAACCTGTTTCTACTGTCCATATCATTTGGAAGAACGAGCGCGATGATTTACGACTGTGCATCAGAATGGGAAACTTTAACGATAGATTTTTTTTTCTCGCAGGTGCACGAATGGTGTGACAACCGCAATACATATTGGAAAACGAAGATTGACATTCATGCGATTCACTTTGGCCACGGTTTTCAATCAATCTTCAACGGAGGGCGACTACTGACCCTTCGAGTGGCGAAATATCGATTGATCTGTTGGTCATGGAAATGACATACTTCGCACTCGTCATTCATTTGCAACGCATGGCATTACGTCTTCATTTTCTAGCTGGATTTTTCGCACGCTCCCATAGAACATACATATTTCTAAAGAATGCAGGACAGGCATTCAACGTGTGGTACACATTTTTTCAACGCCACCAGCCTGACCGAGACCCTGCGGTCATGCTTTGCTCAAGTGTGTCAATGGCAAAGCTTAAATTGTCACTTCGCATAAGCTTATTTTTTTTTGCAGGGACTATACGTAATGCCACGGAGGACAACTACCACAACATGACAGCAATCAGCGAGGGAGAGATTTAATACCATCGGCCATAAATTCTTGCCCTTGTCCAGCACGGGTAGCGATATTCTTTGCCACTGGTACAATCGATGAGCAACGCCACCACTGGAGATGCGATGACATTAGACATTCGCAATCTTTCCGATCGGACAAATGTTGTTGATCCATGTCACAGCTGCTGCTGAAAGCCTCTGGACATTCTTGACATGTCCGCAGCCTCTGACGGTGATAAATAGGCACTGACACAGAAAACCGCCTCGTGCGCTCGAAGATTGACGCTCGAGTCGGATGGCGCGATCATAGAATTCCATTTCCATAAATTTGAATAATATGCTCCAAAGCCACTGTCCAGATGGTATCCCAATCGGAATCAGCTCAGCGTGACGGGAGCAACAGAAATTGGCGAATCCCGGATCAACCCCGGTGACGATGGAAATGAGCTGGAAGTTTTATGGAGCCGGCTTTGTGTTGGAATGGTTTCTATTATTTTCGTTGAAATATAAATAATAAGCTGCGTGAAAAATCACGGTCGGCGTATGCTGATAATAGCAAATGATCCTCAGGTAATACGCACACTCGAGCAATCCAATGCGGATATCCGCATTCCTCTAAGTAAATTATCGTTTTTGTCCAATTCCAGTTCTGTGGGATATTGATTGCAGCATCTGTCAGCTCCGACAGTAGAGGTTGATTTGAATGCGATATTTCATCATTATTAAATATTGATGACTGAAGGATTTAGTGATAAATTATCGAAAACCAATCACATCCATAAAGTTCAAAAAAAAAAGCCTCATCATATGTGAGCTTCTTTGAGAGAATGAATACACATTTCCACCCAAGACGAGCTGATTAAGTGGTTCCAGCTTTTGAATATCAGATTAAACTGACGCGAATCTTCAAGGTGACAATGAGTCAAGTTTCCGGGATTGTAACAGAAGAGAAGGGATAAACAGGGATTCTCAGGATGTTCATTCGGCTTTTTTTCACTTTGCCAATTAGAAAAACGTTACCCAGACTAACTATCAAATTCAGGCGTTTTGGAATATATTGAATTGTAGGCAAAAATCAAAACGTTTATACCCAAGCAACACGAAATGTTTAACTGCATGCATTTTTGCATTAATGTGACAGATAATTATGTTGCTATTCCGATGATCACAAATCATTCAGGATACTATAGACTGTTACAGAAATTATAAGCACACCGAATGTTAACGGTCATTTTGAATTGAATTTGAATTTGAATTAGTTTCTCGTTGACTTTCAAAATGTGTGTTCTTACTCCGGAGCAGAGAAAAAAAATCGTGCACAAATGGTACACTGTGAGTGGAATCTCTTTAAGAAAATTGGCCAAGGAAAGGGGTGTGCGCGTCGAAACGGTATGAACTGCAGGTAAAAAATATGGAGAGCAATGTACTTTTGAAGATGCACCGAGGAGTGGTCTCAAATCCGGTCCTGCGAGTCCTGATATTGACAAGAAGATCAGGGATGCCTATAAGCAGAAGCCATTGGCTTCCGTACGAGATGTGGCGAAAAAGATAGGGACCTCGACGTCTAACGTGACCAGTGCTGTAAAATGTCATTTCGTGCAATCGAATAAATTTACCGATAATTTGGTTCAACAGCTGAATTTAAGGATATGGTGTATGACAAAATTGTAGCTCTTGACAAATTTTACAATTTTGTCTAGCAGTGCATTGCCGTAACTGGTATATAAAAAGTGTTTTATTCACTGATATATTCAAATGATATTCAATGAAGAATATCATTTAAATATACATATATTGCGCTCTCACGTCTTAGGTTTGACAGTTAGAACAATACACTGCGAACCAAACTCATGAAAATAATCAAGCACAACAATTTCTTAATACGTGCCATTATGAAAATCAGCTACTGGAACGAGTTGTTGGCAAATTTAGCGCATTGGGCCGAAATGACTATTTACAGCACTGAACGTGATGCGTGCAAAAGAGCGACTTGAACTCAAGGCATACCGGAATCAGAAGAAACCCAAAAGGAACTCAAATCAGTCCGCGTCTGTGAAACCGAGAGCCCGGAAACTTTATGATACAATTTCGTGAAGAAATTCTGGGTGTACAATCATGGACGATGAAACGTATGTGAAATTGAATTATCAAACCCCTTCCCGGACCACAATACTTGACTGTACGCAAGAACAGGGATATTCCCGAAACGGAGCAGGCCATTTTCACCGAAAAATTTGGCAAAAAGGTGCTGGTGTGGCAGGCAATAAGTATACGAATGCGGTAAAATATCTAGCCAATACGTAACATCTGAGACAATGAACACCCAGAAGTACACCAAGGAATGCCTTTATAGCGTTTATTGCCAATGATCAAGCAGCATGACGATCCAGTCATATTTAGGCCTGCTTTGGCATCATGTCATTCCGCCAAGGACACACTAGGGTGGTACAAAACCCAAAATGTCTGTTTCGTTCCAAAAGACATGAATCCGCCAAATTGCCTGGAGGCACGGCCAATCGAGACTTTCTGGGCTTTGACCAAAGCAAAGCTACGGACATTCGTAAAACCAGCGGATGACATCGAAAAATTTAAAAAGGATTGGACAAAAGTGGGGAAAATGGTGGGAAGTACAACTCCTTATGGGTCACAGTCGAGAAAAAGTGAGATGTATCGATTATAATTAAAGATTTTGATTGAAGCAGAGTAAATGGTTATGAAAAGGTTGTACGGAATCAAATTGCACCACTTTTACATGGGCGTAACTTTTTACCCGTTGGGTATTTTCGATTAAAATTTTAGGTGGAACTAGTTCAATGTGCGTTTGTTTACGCTGTGTAAGTTTCTCTAGCAGATGTGCAATCGTTGCGAAGATGGAGTCGGAAGAACAGCAGCGGCGCAAAGAAATGTTGCGTACTTACCTCGAAAATCCGGATCTTTCTCATCGTGCCATCAGCAGAAAGCTGGGAATGGTACATTCTACGGTGTCTCGTGTTTTAAATCGATACCACGAACGTTTGACCATCGATCGGAAAGAAAAAAGCGGCAAAAATGGATCTCCGTATAGTGGTAAGGATCACAAGCGGGTAGTTTAAGCTTTCAATAGGAATATCAACAATTCAGTTCGAGATTTGGCGAAGAAACTGAATCCAACTAAAACATTCGTGCAAGATGCGAAAAAACGTGAAGGACTACATACGTACAAAGTCCAAAAGGCGCCTAATCGTGATGAACGGCAGAATATGGTAGGTAAAACACGTGCCCGGAAGCTCTACACCCAGATGTTGACAAAACCACATTGCCTCGTTATGGATGATGAGACGTATGTAAAAGCAGACTTCTGGCAGCTTACGGGTGTTCATCATGAATTCGATGTTCCTGAGGGCGTTAGAAAGCAGAAGATGTCAAAGTTTGCCAAAAAATGTATGATTTGGCAAGCAATTTGCTCGTGTGGAAAGCGGCGCACCCCATTTGTGACAACTGGAACGGTCAATGGGCAGGTGTACCTAAAGGAATGCCTCCAGCGTCTACTTCCTCTTTTGAGGTCACACGATGGTCCTACGATATTCTGGCCGGATTTAGCCTTGTGCCATTACTCGAAAGAAGTTTTGGATCGGTACAAGGCTAAGGAGGTCAATTTCGTGCCGAAGCATCTCAACCCCCCAAACGCACAGGAACGGTGGCCAATTGAAAAGTACTGGGCCATCATGAAGCAAGCACTTCATCATGAAATCTAGGGGGGAGAATATAAAAAAAAAAGGAGTGGCACAAAAAAAAAAAAAGGTGGTTCAAGTGGTAGAGGGGATTGAGTGGTGGGAAAAAAGAAGAACGTTCTTTGGTGATGGGGTTTTTAAATTTTATAAAAAAAAAATGGAAAAATTGATAAAATGGTTTTTTATTTTCGCGGGAAAGGGGTGAGGGGGGGGTGGTTGGGGGGTACACCCTTTAATTCTGTGCGTCTAGTCGGATTATGAAGAAATTGCGAGATTAAACGATACCCGTGTCTTCAGTCTTCAGCTGGAGGTTATGGGCATTGCTCGATGCTAGTTGCCTGATCGGGCTTTTGAATCGGACACGTAATTAAATGGAATTCAGCTAATTACTTTTTACTCTTTCTATTTTTGATATCAGTAGAGTTTTAGCTCCCGTAACGTTTGTTGTTCAGCGGGGGATATTCCTTTAATCGTACATAATTTTTTTGACCGTTTGGTTCAATCTAAAGCTATTTACAAACCATGTGTGTGTGTGTATGCGTAAGTATGCATGTTGTGTATGTGTATGAGCGTATGACTCTGTGTCGGCGCGTCCTTCTTCTCTTTTCAGAAAGCGAGTAAAGCTATGTACATTTAGAATCCGGAATAATAAAATCATCGGTATCTCGGTAACGAATTGACGTACAAATAAGTTTAATACATGAATACAAAGGTAATTTACAGTACTTTAAAAAAAAATATCAATACAAATCATTTATCTTCGTTTCTAATAAAAATTCGCACTTTCTTCTTTATTCGTCCCATCAAACGCTGCACACCTCCGGAGTCAACTTCCTTTGGCTTCTTCTGCATGATTTTTCATGTAAATTTAAGTCAGATATCGCTGGAATCAGGTCTGTTAGATGAAAATTGCAAGCAATGTTGTATGTTGTATGAAAGATTGCAAACAATTGCGTTGTTTGCGTTTGCTTTGGCTTGTAATTAAACGAGTGGAAATTTTGCGCGTCGGTAAGAATTCATTATTTTTTCTGTGTAGTTTATGATGCCATGTCTTACTATTTCGATTTTAAAAATAGTTCATGTGTGATTCCCATATTATTCATGGTGCATTTTCATAACATAAAAACACACTACGTATACGAAATCATGCACCATTTTACTTATTTAGGAGATTGGACTATTTCCCGTGAGGCAAGTCTTTTTATTACTCCAAATTACCATTATTTTAGTAAGTTTTCACGATGGGGCTAAAACTAACGTTCATGACAAAGATTGAAAAAAATGTTTAATTTCCTGCAATAATATTTGCGCAGATGAGGAACGCATGATTTGGCATACATTCAAGTTATATTTCCTGTAAATTCCAGCGAGATACACCCGACCCGTTTTTTTCCTCATAATGTATTCAACCAATAATAAAATTTAATGTAATTTATTTTAAAATATAGGAATCCACTCAAATTAAATTGAAGTATTTAATATTCCCATTGACCGAAAGAATGAAAAAAAAGTAACCGTGCATATTCAACAATCCGGTGTATCGTTGAAATCAGGTCTATTTTATGAAAGATTGTAAACAACTTCGTTGTTTCTGTTTACCTTATCTTGAAATTGAACGGGGAGAATTTTTACGCGTCTGTTAATAAAAATTCATCATTTTTTCTGTGTGGCTACTGAAGTTAAAAAAGTACGAAAAGCTAAAACAGGATTATTCAGAAGTTGTCCTTTTTTTCGAAACACTTCTATTCGAGGTTTGGTCGAAAAACGTGCAACACGTTTTATTTGGGTCTTCCAAATTTCAAGAGAAAAAGCCCCAAGCAGATCTCTTTACCAAGCCATCATATCATATAAATCAACCATGAACAAAATTAAGCTTTGATTCGAAATTCCAAGATTTTTGCACTATTCCATCCGCATAATAAAAACCCCAACTAATTGGTTACGGTGAAATGCCGTACGTCGCCTCGCAGCACAGCAGTTTCTCCATGAATTAAACATTGCCCTTTCTCTCTGCTAGACCAATAGTCAAGCCATAAAATATGTACCAATCGGTTCGAAGTTCCCTCCAATCATCCAACCAACGACGATTGTTTGTCCAATTTGGGATCCGAAAATATGTTGATCTCCAAAGGTCCCTCGCATGCCTCCGTGAGGAGGGAAAAACCATTTACATATTCAAACGCAAACGTGTATTTAGCTTGCTAATTAACAACGATTAATCATCCTAAAACTGAAGCCGTTTAACACCTATGGGCCGAGTCCGCCCCTCACCACACCAAACAGGCTTTAGCCAGGTAACCTTAGCAAATCAATAACATCATGCGTCCGAGCGATACAACCAATCGATAGCTCAAAGTTCGCCACGGTCCTCCGATCCAGCAGGGGGGGACCGGTTTGGGCTTGCGCTTGATATTGGGAGTGCAAGCGAATAACACGCGTTATTTGACAGGTGATTGATACTGCCGAGGAAGGATCCAGACGGTCGGCATGGCGGGGAACGAAAAACCCCTCCGGACTGGAACCAGTTATCGGATTACGATAATCACCACTTTTTTCACCCTCCTTCACACTGAAAGAAAGTAGATCAACCTCCCGAAACAAATTGCTACCGAGATAGATTGATGCAGATGCATTCCTGCTGAACTGGTCCCCCCATGCCATGACTGGGCAGGAGGTGCCAAATACCCAGCGAAACGAAACATGATATCACCACGAGCACGGGCACGAGCATAAATAGATGCAGGGCTTTGATGCAACAGATTGGACAACCGCTCCTGGCGTGTGTGTGTGTGTACTATCTAACCAAGTATCAGCTCTCTGACCCTGAACTAGATTCCCTTCCTTTGGGCTTTGCCTTTTATCGTTGCTTCGCAAAGCTGTGGACCCGGATGCAAAGTGTGTTGCTGTGCCTGCCAGTGATAGCAAAATTTGGCACGAGCTATTCGATTTTTTACATAATAACTTCATCGTTGACCGCATTGTTGAGAGGTGTGCGACACGTCTAACAGTGGCTTTATGGTGCGCTAATCTAGAGGTTATAAACACGTAAGGTAGAAAGAAACCCGAATCGAACATTTTAAATCATCCACACTAATCAGCGACAACGTGGTGATCAACGCAATGCAATAGTTAGGGCCAGTGATGCTCCAAACCCCTTCTTCAGTCAAAAGCTGGTGGCTGCCAAAGTGATGATACCTAAATTAAGGTTAACACAGTAGTCACTATTTGGAGAGCATTAAAATTCAAATACCCTCCAGCCGCATTGAGCGGCGTGTGGATTCGGTTCATAAATATTTGCCTAAGCGGATTTGCTCCATTGACGAGGCTCTTTCTCTTCACTCTCCTACGTGTGGGTTTTGAAGTGCTCTAGCCTGTGCCGCGCTAGGGACCATGAATTACCACACAAAGCCTACCGCGGCATCTATCGTAGCGTGGACGCACCCCTGGAGGTCAGATCAAAAGAAAGTGGTACCGGTTTTCTCGATCGATCGATGACAGAAACATTTGCGATCGAGTTGGACCAGCCGGACGACAAGCGATGCCCGCTGATTACTGTGATTGAGATCGCCCTTGCCCGTGTTCACCGCCAACTATGGGCCTAGTGGACAGGTTGAATTAGGTTGTCAAACTGGGGATTGCGGCTCCGGTTGACATCATCGGAAGTAGTAGATACATCGGTCGGTGGTTGCCTAGACTGCGTTGTTGCGTAGGGTAAGCGCGTAAGAGTGGTAGGCGCTTGGGCCGGTATGTCGGTGTGTGAGGCGTACTGTGAATATGGGCAAACAGTTGCTCTAGCATTTTGATCAATATTTGCTCCGGTGATTTGCATTTGAAGCGTCATCGAAGTGCTAGAAAACGTTCAGTTGGAGAGTGCGGATTGTTCTCTTAATTATACGGAGTAATGTGGACGTCCTACTTCAAAACCTAGGTAGTGGGAAAACCTTAGTATTGCGGAATTTGATGATATTTGATCAGCGCACAAAGCATGGTTTTTCCGAATCGTCTGGGGCAGGAATTGGTTATTATTTGGAATTAAATTTGAATATATTAGAGAAATTGTTGGTTTAGGTAATGTTGACCATTCTTTGCAACCGATTTTCAAACCGGTTATTCTATATATTCTACTATCATATGATAACTTGACTATTAAGCTTTAATATATTACCTTTCCAATGATCGTAACATTCAAACAGTTCAAATTGAACGAGCCTAATGCGAAAGGGGCTGTTGACAATAGTTGTACTCACTTTGCACTTCATAAAAACACTTTCAAGCCGTTCTGGATAATTGATTGTAATAGTTAGAGGATAACGAAGCAATGTAGACAAACAGAAACGTCAGATGGGAGCACGACGCAGCGAAAATACTGATAAAAAAGTGGACTCAGTTTAGCTTACCTAGAAAAGGTAAATACCCTTATTATAAACCTTGCTGCTTCTGTAGACGAACGTATGAGGAATTGTGAATATTTTCAAGAAACTCAATCGTTCTAAAGGTTCTTGAGATTTCAAAGCTCATAAATTTCTGAAAATCGAATGAATATAAAAGTCCTTTCAATTTTCATGAAATATTGAATTGAATGACTCTTACAGAAATTATCCTCCTGTTGTCCTCGGATTGAGGACGGATAGAGAAATATCTGTTGATTTTATGGTAACACCGGCCACAACCAACTCGACATTGAGCTAACTCAGGTCTTCTAAACAGGAACGGCATTAGAAGTTACATCTCATTCGAGAATTTTTTAAATTACACTTACGACACTGGGGAAGTTTGTAAGTCACAAATGAAATAAACCTTTCTGTCAAAAGGTCACTCGAAACTTTTTGAATGACGTGGTACTTAAATAATTGCCATATATATAGAGCATAGTCACCCAAAAATGATGAGTAAATTTTGCTTGAAATATCGAACAATATCAATTCCTGATCGGAGTAAGGTTGCTGATCAGAATACGTTTTGAAACCTTATCGATCAGCATAAAATGCTCAGCATAATTTGCTCAGAGTCCCGAGAAAGGCTATTAAAATTGCTTAAACTTTAGGAAGGAATTTCAAAGGCTATTAAAAATAATTCCATCGGAATCCAGACTGAACTTCCGAGCAAATCAATTCATGGGATGAATATAATCTGCCATAACTCGAAACAGGATACAATGCGAGCTAGATTTGCTAAAATTCATGATTCGAATTCGATAAAAGCTCTGAGCTTTGTCAAACTGGACAAAAATAGCTTGTAACGCGGTGCTTTTTGTTTGTGTAAGGGAATCGAACAAAATACTCAGGCTAAGGCTAAGAATGTGCAAACCAAAATTCACGCTGCACACTTAACAGAAGGATTGTTTCTGAATGCTCAACATAATTTACTCAGAGTCCCGCGTTAGATTCTCGTGAGGTTACGAACAGGATTTAAAAAATAAATGAACTTGTTCCGGTTAGAAACTCGAGGTGGAATTATGAGGAATACCTTTTGATATAACAAGAATGATTCTCCCAGAATGAGGAACATACAAAAACCTTGGTGATATTAGTTTACATTGAATTTTATGCCATGTTTCAACAGAATTTTGATAGAATTTCATTCTGAGTTTTGAAAAGAAGCAATGCGAAGGGATTCCTTGTAGTTTTTTTTTTCTCGATATATTATGTAAGATTTTCCAAAATTGGTGATACTTAAGAGCAGTACCCAAGTAACAATTTTAGTTTTATTCCAGCCGTATAGCACTTCCCCCGGCTTTGTTGATAAAACTACATTCAAAAATGTTTTGTCTACCAACACCTCTTCTATGCTTCTTTAAAGTCGAAATTTGTACAAAATGGCCCACTCTCTAGACGGTTATGAAAACAAGTTGATAAAACCTTTATAAGACCATAAAGATTTTGAAAATGCTCCAGGGAAAAATGTTATGATTACTTGAGAACCTTCATAAAGTCTTTTGGCTGCCATGAAAACCAGCATGTGGCCAAATGGCCACAGCTGTCAAACTTCACTGTGATATCGAGGTTGGTTTTTGTTGTTCTGCTTTGTTCGATGCTCTGTTCTTCTGATTCATTTAGCAGTAAACAAAAGGTCTAGTGTTGAGGGAAGTTTTGTTTGAAAGCAAAATATCCAAAACAAATGGTGTTTTCTGCAGCGTATTATGCTCCAAATTGTGTGCGCATTTATTGTTATGGTGAATATTAGCACGATAAGAGCTGAAAATTAATGCACCTCGGAAATTATGCGAGTTTACAACAAAAAGCACTAAATTAAAACAAATATATTCGAAATAATTAATCATGAATTTCCTGAAAATTTATGGAATGTGATAAGGCTATCTAAAAGAATGCCGGAATCTACAGTTTACAGATTCTCCGATCTACAGTTTCTTTGCATAACATTGAAAATTTTATGCATTTATTTTTCCACATTTCAATTATTTCTTACCTTTCAATATGACGATTGGAAAAAAAATCACAGTTTTGCCATAAAGCCAATTTTTCTTCGCAATGACTATTATAAAACTATTTGGTCTTATGGTGACTTCATTCAATGCCAATTTGCCGTTTAATGCATTTACTGGAGGCAAAATGGTTTTAAAATGCTTTAAAATGACCATAATAAGATAATATCAATGAGTCCTCAAACGGCATTTCAATACAGCATTTAACGAGTTCATTAAGTCGATATAAGACCTCTGATAGAAGTAAAAGAAATTTGAGACACAAGGTTTTTAGATCGTTGTAAACAAGCTGTGTAGGTTCTCATAAATCTGACTAAAATATGAAACCTATAGGCACCATTTGGTGCCATAATAAAACGAAATTGATTTCAAGTGGCTTTCATAAAACTTAAGCTGTTACTTAAAAATAAAATTAAATTTTATACTTGTTTGCGTAAATCTAAAACCAAATTACTTCCAAATGCTTGAAGAAAAAATAAACCGATTGAGAATCGTAAACTTAGGTATTATAAGTAAAAATTACATACACGCATATTCTAGAGATAACAATACAAATCCCTCACCAAGATTTGTTCAGATTTAAGTGAGATTGTCTGAATATGATAAGAATCAATTTATTCGGAATCTCTAGTAAGGTTCACTTAAAATCCTAAGCAGGATGTTGAATGATCGGAGTTGGGATCGACCCCGGCGTCGTTGTTCACATCCATACCCCTCACGCCAAAGTCACAAGTTCAAATCTCACCCCTGGACAAGTTACAACTATGCCCAAAAGGTGTCGGGAGATTAACCCGCCTGAGGCTAAAAATCTCAACGATAAAGAAATAATAAAAAAACGGAGTTCCGGATAAACTGTTTGAAAGCAACGTGTAATTTTTTGCGCTATCTATTGCATGTATATGAAATGCTAGATTTGCTATAAATTCATGGGATATTTCATGTAAATTCAATCCATATGTCGTTTAAATCAGGTCCGTTGTTTACGTACTTCTTGGCTCGCAAATGAACGAGGGAGACTTATATGCGACTCTTAAAATACATGATTTTTGTAGGGTTTGTTCATATGCAATCTCAAACGGAGCTTTTTCATACATCTCAACAAATTATGCTTAGATACTTCAGTATAATCCGAACATATTATAAGATGGAATCGGGATTCTATGTAAGATTTGGATACACCCAAAAACCGTTTCTATCACAATTCTATCATGTTTCGAAACAAAACACGCTTCAACCTTGAGCAGGATCAGTGATGGTAATGTACTGTACTTTGATATTTCCAAAATATTTAACACTTTTCATTACGACCAAATTGAACACACGCAAAAGTGAACCGTCATGGGAGAAAATGTCATGACATTTTTGTACTGTCTGCAGGTGATGAAACATTTGAGCAGGATGTGAAAAAAATTAGAACGATACAATATCAAATGTTGATAAAACGTATTCAAAACATTAAGAATTGGTCTCTCTGAATCTTTTGAAAGATTCGCTTGATGTTTAGTGCGGACATTCTGAAAAAGTTTTATCAAGATTCAATAATTTATTCGAAATGTTTAGCCAGATTGCCTTATTTCTCTAAATTAAATTTGCTTAATATTGAGCTTCACTTCAATTCCATGAATGACCTACATAAAGGATATGTCCAGAATCTTCCGTAAGATTAGCACGGAATGTTTTGAAAGAATTACAACAAAATCATAGCAAAATTTACTCAGAAATCTGGAAAAGTTAAGCACACGTTGAAGCAAAATTATGATCCGAAACTAGATGCGCTTGACGACCCGAGAAGAAATTTACGTTGCGATCTAAACTTTTCAATGGTTTTGCTTTACCAATTCTTAGTAAAAAGCTCAACGGCCTGAGAAAAAGTTCACAAATTCGATTGCACTCCCATGAACTCAACGTCTTAGTCATTCGGGACACATCCAGCCCAAGAGGCGGGCTTCATTCACCACTAATTGCATATGGTTTCTACTAGGCCTATGTGTGCACAACGCTTCCAAATGTGCAAATGTCGAAAACATTACGGCTTCGGCACACGAACGATATTTTTCGCGACCGAACATACCAAAACACAGCCACCAGACTCCCACAGACATGTCAATTCTCTTTTCCACTTATTTTGATGGCCCTAAAAAGGTGCGTGAAGGCTTCAGGGGAACAGCTACCGTCGCCACCTCACATCGTCATGAAGCTGGTTTACTTGGCCAAACGGTGGTTCCAATTTTCGGCGGTGTCAGGCTCATCCACCGATTGATTTAAGCCAGTCACCGCTACCGCCACCGCCAGCTTCCAATCCAATACCGGTTAATTGCATCTCGCGAATGTGCGAATGTGCCCCCTTTATCTATTGTTCACTGGGGCATGTGAGAACTCAATTACTTACATTTGAAGTCTGTGATAGGAAAATACTGTGCATATAGTAAATTTACTTTGCAAAACCAAATTATGAGACGTCACCTTATATTTGTGTTATTTTCAATTGTTTAATGTTAAAAATCAATAGTTTTTGGAATTGAAATCGACGCGTAGTGAATGTTCAGATCGATTGGCGCAAATTTAGGAAATCGACCGTGAAATGACTGAGTTATTAACGTTCAAAATCTAAACATGTTTTGTGACGCTCCAACTTTCGCTACGTGTACCTCAGTATTGAAAACACAGACGTAGTCTTACGTCAAAAAACAGTTCTCGTAGTTACAGTCTAAATTACATGACCAGGAGTTCACTATATTTTCTCTTCTGATGTTCCTTAAAATTTGCAAACTTAGAAGATAACCCGAGTGCAATGTAGAAGCATGTAAATAGCATACAATGTGGAGAATCTTCGAAACTAAGAATTTTTCACCGTTGTTTATCTTGTATGATTTGACAGCCCAAGAGCTCTGCAATTTGCAAATGTTTTTGAACTTAAGAATCTCTTAGAGTTCGCAAGAGTTCTTGAATCTAATTCCATTCGTATACTAAAGCTCCTAGAATTGAAAAGTTTTAATTTGAGAAGTTGCATATGTCAAAGAACCACAGACGAAGCATCCTTCTCAATTCATTACGGTCATTGAAATAAAGGAAAATTTATCAGCTTTATATTTTTGACTAATCTAATTTCGTTGAACTAATCAAAATAATTTTGAAAATATATATGGCCAAATATATGGCTTATTGGTAACATGGGATTTAGTTCAAATAATTTGAGAAATATTGTGTTTAGAAATATCTAGGTTTGTGTTGAGATTCAGTACAGATCCTGATAGTTTTTGAAGGATTTTTAAATGTTCCCCCTCTCCACCAGCTTCTTGTCGTAGTCAGTATTTTCAGGTCGGAATGTCTGTTGTGGTTTATAAAAACTCTTCTTGTTTTGGATATATTTATAGTACTTGCCGTTTGAAGAGTTGTGAAAGTATCTAAAAGTGTAAGCTGAGTAGCAAGCGGTCTCCAGTGTGTTTGGTGATGATTTATAAATCCCATAAACACCATATAAAAAACTCATGTCCACGATTCAAGAACATGTATGCCAACGCAAAAAGTGAGAAGACCCACAATCTTTCGAAAACTGTTTAGAATACACATCAGTTTATCCTAAGTATTTGGTTATTCGAGGAAATTGATGTGCTACACAACTGAATTTTCGGCAAAAGCTTGGGTGTTCTTTAGCTTTAAATAACTCAAATATGTACTAAGGAATACTTATCACTCAACGGACACTTATCGCTCCATATAACACACTCGTTTCTTACCTGAAAATAGAAAAAGGAAAAAACATAATCAGTACAAACTATAAATGAATCAATAAACACTAAGGTTAAAGATCGGAATCTAACTGCCATCAAACCCCATCGTACAACCATCCAATACTCCCACGAAATCCCACTCAAGGCATTCTCCAACTCTCCGATTCAATAATTATAATCATCAAAACACGAACCCATCCCATTATGCCAACCCACGCAAAAGGTGTGAATTACGCTTCACTACATTTAACCAGTAACTTCCATTTCGCATTTCGCACCAGTAACAACTGCGACGAACCCGCCCTCTATATCCGCCACCACCGCCGCCGCAGTCAATCACCGCGGCAGCCGCAAGAAACGGATGCAGTAGTGTAGTTGTAGCTGATGTTGCGTATCGACACACAGGCATAAAACACAAACTACTCAACCGGCTAACAGACGACTGTTGTTACCCAACGAGAAAGGCGCCACTCGGGGAACAGCTGTAAGAGTCTGCTCGAGATGGGGAGCCGACCTTGACTTAGTCGACACGCATCTCGTCGACAGTAGTGCGAATAAACGTAGGTACGAATGAGTGGAATGACGTTTGTTTCGTCCGACTTGACGACGGTAGTGATGGAAACCGAAGTGGGTGGATTTTGATTTCTCATTCAATTCAAATGAAAATATTTTCGTTGGCCGTTTAGACTAGACCCCGGCGAGTTCGAAAAGTGAGCAAAAATAAAGTGTAACCGTTACGTACTTGCGTGTAACTGACTGAAAATGTTCCTTCGGCAGTTGTGGTTCGTGCAAATGATAATAGGACTTGTGTGACATTGATTGCAAAAACAAAAAGATGGATGTTGTTTCATAGAAACCCATGGTTGGATGGCACTTCCCAATGGGACAAATCCACGCGCCGTCAAGTGGAAGAGTCTTCAAAAGGAAGGCTGAAAGAGGCCGTTGTTTTGCGAGTGATGCGTGCAGATATGATTGTTGTTGTTAGGATGGGTTTTTGCCGTATTATATCAAATGTTTTCTTGTTGTCTGGCAATGACTTTTGAAGTGTTTGATTTCGGTTGTTGTCTTACAAGAAACGATTGCAAAACATAAACATGTCGAAATGTACACTTGACTGCATCGCAAAATATCTTCAAATTTCTCACGTGGCCGTGGGAAAAGTTTCATGAGGTTGGATGTTTTGAGAAGGGCTTAATGGGAACAGATGATATGGTTCGAATTAAACGCTGGACACCTTATTTCCAACTGAGATAGAATTTTAAACATTGACTTCCAGTCATTCGGTGGAAATGGTCTGCTTAGCAAAGGTCTGACTGAGCTCGAAAAGGCGCAGCTACATTACAATACTATGCTGTGTTTGTTTCCCCGTCTAGTGTATGAATTTTAAATAATGGAAAATGTATCAACTCCCTGTATTAGGATATGATAGTGTTTGAGATACAATCATACACTCAAAATATAAAAGCAAGATTGTATTGCGATTTCGCATAGTTCTGTTTAATTTGTTGCTATGTTGCAATACTGGCTGGGGGCAAAAATGCAACACATGAATTTGATCCGAAAAAATCGATGTGTTCGTGAGAGGGTGTAGTGTATTAGTTTATGAGTGTGAGATTGGAGTTCGATGATGGCTCACATTAAAACAAAAACATGGCTTCATTAATATCTTAAAATGCTTTGTGGATCAAGATGGGTAAAATTGCCTTTCCGAATCGTTCGCAAGATATGATTGCAAAAATTGCAACATTTGCGTTTCGCATTTTTTGCCACCTTTTAAATTTTTTGGTGAAGTTCTGCAATAATGGTACTGGCATTGCAAGCTGCCAATCAACAAGTGTGGAAACGTATTTATATTTTCCGGGTATGTCAAGCATATTCAAGCTATTGGTGATAGATGGTGAAACTTGCGTCAACCTTTGTTTCTACCAACTCCTTGGAGAGATATTTTTGTTCGTTCCGGAGTAAATTTGTCGTTCCAGAGCACGTTCCAGAGCACTAACAAAATTTTGTTAGTGTGAAGAAGAAATTTGCTGCTTATAGTTTTTCTATTGCCTTGGAATATAAATTGACAGAAATAGGAAAACAAATCATACATCTGTGTTGTTTGTGCTTGCTGCACACAATTTTGAGAAGTTTTCAAACAATTATATGCATTGCAGTTTAATAATCCAGAGCGGATACCTCAGACAAATGAGCCACATGCAATATCCAAATCAAAACTAATTCAATTTGGTGTTGATACTTATTCGAAGAAATCGCACAAATAAGATTCATGCACTGAAGCGTAGTGAAAATACCATATGCAATACTATCATAACCTTCAACGGAATAAAACATTTATACCTAGATTTTGCTGGGTCGAACTGCTTCTATTGAGGTTAACAGGAGAGGTAAACAGTCATGAAAATGATCTCATTTGAATACCGCACTAACTACTCTCCCTACGGTTTACCCACGTCTGCTTTAATTTGAGTGCAGTAAATTAATGTTTTTCGAAAATCTCGGAAATTTTGTATCATTGTGCCATTCTTATGTTACACTAATTGATTTATCTGGGCAAACAATAGACACAAGTTGGAAGACTCAGACACCAAATTGTACAATCTAAGAGTATAAAATAATTTGTAACTTACTTCATGGAGGCTATCATTTTTGATCGTGATTTTTATGCTAACGTTAGAACAACTCGACAGTCACAAAACGTAACGCTAGACAAGATACAAAATTTATAGTTTTACAATTTAAAAAATACCTCTTGATTAGCCGGTTTCCGGCGCGATGCTACCAACGGGACCGCGATGCTATCAACAAGATTGCGGAAATAGATAGATTGTTTTTAGAGTTGTAAGAACGAGTAGCATTGTGTCGCGTTTTGTGAATGAAAAACTATCATATTGAGTTGAAAGAAAATGTTATATAAAGGATGTTCCTATCAAAATTTGTTCGACTTAAACTTGACACATTTGCTTTCATCGTGCATTAGACAATTTGAAGATGTGTGCGTATAGCATCATGCATCTATTTTGATTTTGAGATTAGCACTTCAGTTATCAAAATGTCATCGAAGGAAGAGAAGCAACGCATCAAAATGTTGCGCGTGCATGGCAAAAATCCAAACTACTCTCACGCCAAGTTGGCAAAATTGTTGAATGTGGCTAAATCAACTGTTACCAACGTATTAAAAGTCTTCGGTGAGCGTCTGTCGACAGCCAAGAAAGCTGGATCGTGGGGAAATCGAAAGCCGGAGGACACACCGACGGCAAAAAGAGTTGCCCGCTGTTTCGAGCGGAACCCCAACCTCTCCGTCTGAGATGTAGCAAAGAAGTTGAGAGTGGCGCCTTCAACCCTGTATAGAGCTAAAAAACGAGCTGGACTGTCGGCTTTCAAAAAAGTGGTGACTTTAAATCGTGACGATAAACAAAACACGTCGGCCAAAGCACGATCGCGAAAGTTGTACACGACGATGCTGACGAAGTTTGATTGCGTGGTACAGGACGATGAATCTTGCGTCAAGGCAGACTTTAAACAGCTTCCTGTATAGGAATTTTATACGGTAACCGGACGGGGAAAGGTGGCAGATATTTTAAAAGCACATTAAACTGTCAAAGTTCGCGAAGAAATATCTGGTGTGGCAGGCCATCTGTACCTGTGTCTTGAAGAACAACGTTTACATTGTGACCGGAACCGTCAACCAGGAAATCTATCTGAGCGAGTGCCTACAAAAACGTCTACTGCCTTTCCTGAAGCGACACAATTGTTCCGTTCTATTTTGGCCGGATTTGGCATCTTGCCATTACGGAACAAAGGCCAGGGAGTGGTATGCTGCCAACAACGTTCAAGTGGTGCCCAAGGATAAGAACCCTCCCAACACGCCAGAGCTCCACCCAACCGAACAATATTGAGCCATCGTCAAGCGGAACCTTAAGAAGACTCAAAAAGCTGTTGTGAGCGAGAAACAGTTCAAGGCAAACTTACGTTCAGTGGTGAAAAAGTGGACAAGGAGACTGTACAAAATCTTATGGCAGGTGTTAAACGAAAGACCTGGCAATTCCCATTCGTTTAAAAGAAGCTTAGCTGAATATTTCTCCTGTATTCTGTATTAACTCAACTTGAAAAAGAAAAAAAAATTAATTTAACACTAAAAATTGGATCGACTCACAAACATTACTGTTTGACTGGGTAACTATTACTTACGGACAATTTTATTTTTTGAAATAAAACTAGTAGCTCACCAAATCATCCTAACTTCTTTGCATTTCGTACTACCATGATTGTATGAACGTTAAACATGTACGGTTTACATCTTCATTCAATTCATCGCTCCAGAGAGATCGCTGCTGCAAAACTGAGATGATCGAGCCATACGCTTTCAGAAAACATTAACTTCAGCTTTGGAAGTGAAGGCTCCGGCGGTGCGTTATCGCCAACGCTGTGGTAATTACGTCAAACGGAAACCACGTATAAGCTTGAGTATGAGCATGAGTATGATTGACCGCCCGAGGTAGCTACTCCGTTATTGCCAGATCAGCTGTTATTACACAGAGAACCAACAGATGATGGTTGCCCAGGTAACCAATAAGCATTAACATATGCAGTAAATTGACCCTAAATTTACATTTCAGATGCTACAAGCATTATATTAGCATTATATCAGCATCTTGAATGCTATCTGTTGTAAAGTTGGATTTCAAATGCTATTTAAATGCTCATAGCCCGTAAGAAGCACTTCGAATGGAAAATAGCATTGACGAAGCATTATCATAGCATTGCAGTAAAGCAGCCATATATTGGGCCAAAAGTGGCATTTATGTTGCATTTTAGGTGACTTAATTGCTTGATAGGTTGCCGTAAAGACGCTTTGAAACTGCTTATTGGTTACCTGGGTGGGACTAACATACATCGTCAATGTGTAATAATTGGTGATCCCAAACTAAGGCAATACCGGCGCCGGCCTCGCCCGAATGCAGGTCAAAGAAACAAAGTGAAGAAATACGTTGACGTATTCGAGTAATCACTGGGATATTGGATAACAGGGTTGGGTGGCAGCAGGGTTCGTTTTGGTAAACGATAAGCTGTTTAGTGAAATATTTAAATATGAGTACCGATTCCCGATTTGAACCGATTAATACCAACAGTAACGATGTTATTGGGGCCACTTACAGGATGATGATGGTTTTTCATTGGGAAGACAAAGTAATTTTTAATAATGTTGGAAAGTCGATTTGGACAGATGCTATTGGGGCCACTCACAAAGTGTTCTGATGGTTTTTCATTAGAAAAACAATGTAATTAGTATTAACACATAAAAGCCAACTTGGATCGATTCATTCCAAAAGTGGTTTATTTGTTTCAAGACATGGTGACCCGGCGAGTATGGCGAGCGAATAATATGGATCACACCCACCACCGACCCACCAAACCCGGCGGAACACCGCATCTCACCGGGGAGCAGCTTTTCGCGCCACCGAACAATAGGCAACCGAATTAATAGATAACGCGCTATGTCCGATAACAAAATAGAGTGCAACAAATCTTCGATACAACCGTTCACAGCCGACGCTCGACGCAGACTCGTTGTTTCTCGTAAACTTGAATTTGTACAACTACTTTCTAAACACTATTTTACTCCTGGAAACTAATATTTGCACAGAGATTACAAAGAGCAATCTAAACCATATACCATATATTACGATTGAATTTGGGGCCCTAGAATTATTTCGTGCCTTCTGGCAACTTTATGCTCGTGCTTGAAATGTACGAGTTCAAAAAAACCTTGGAGATATTATGATCTCTCCATACAAAATGCATAAAACTTCATAAGTCGTTTATTTAAAATGTATAGGGGCTCAGCCAGTCTAAATGATCCAGTTTGGGCTACCAGTTGGACTTCCCTAGGTATCGTTGTATTGCTGTGGTTGCCAAACAATATAGAAAGCCATGAATTAGAGACTGTATTCGATTAAATTTGGACACACGCAATTGTTCGTAACTTTTTAGCGTGTGGGTAAAAATTATTGAAATTTTAACTGAATGTATTTCATTGTGTTGTGTCAATTGTGTAATGAGTTTCGTGAAAATCGGTCGAGTGATTTCAGTGATGGCTTCGAATGAAGAAATAGTGCGCCAACAAATTTTGGGCACTCACTTTGAAAACCCAAACGCTTCTCATCGATGGATCGGAAAACAGCTCGGAATCGCACATTCAACCGTATCTCATGTGATCAAAACGTTCAAGGACCGTAAGACAACCAAACGGAAAAATGGTAGTGGCAAAAAACGTGGCACATCAAATCCGGAGAAGGCCAGGATGGTATTGAACCAATTTAAGCGTTATCACAACATTTCGATCAGGGATGTTGCGAAAAAGGCGAAAGTTTCAGTTTTTTTTTGTGCAGAAAACAATGAAACGTTCTGGATTACATGTGTACAAGGTCCAGAAGGCACCGAACCGGAGCGATAAACAGAACTCGGTGGCCAAAACTCGTGCAAGAAAACTGTACAGGGAGTGGCTCATAAAACCGTTCTGCATTGTGATGGACGATGAGACCTACATTAAAGCCGACACCAAACAAATGCCAGGACAGGAACACTACGTCGCCACCTCTAAGTTGGCCGTTCCGGAGAGTGTACGGAAGAAGAAACTCCAAAAACGACTTCTGCCCTTCTTGAGATCTCACGATGGCTCGACACTGTTTTGGCCGGATTTGGCATCTTGCCACTATGACCGGCCCGTCTTAGACTGGTACAATGATAATAATGTAGTTTTTGTACCAAAAGACGTCGACCCTCCAAACACTCCGGAACTTCGCCCAATTGAAAAATTTTGGGCAATCATGAAGGCAAAGCTCGTTAAAACTCCAAAACTGATAGAAAATGAACTTGAAGTAAAGAAAGTGTGATTAAAAGTAAGTAAGCAAGTCGGTCCTATCATTGCCCAAAATTTGATGAGAGGGGTCAAGGCAAAGGTGTGGGCATTTGGGTTGGGAGAAGAGGTTCAATAAACCAATGATGTCAAAACTTAATCATTTAGTAGTACTTTATTTCCAGAAAGTTTGAAAAGAATCGGGCTCAAGGAAAATTTTTGGTAACCTATTTTGTGTGTCCAAATTTCATCGAATACAGTCTTTAATGTTGCCATTGAATGCTTTCTGGAGAAAGTTCTTGAAGAAGTCTTTCATAGTAAAGGTAAAAGATGTTAAGGAGCGAGGGAAAATAACTTCGAGATTAGAAAGAACTCACATGAAGATTTGAATCATTATCCCAAGAAGAAGTCCTTTAAAAGGTTTGATCCCTTGCAAAAGTCATAAATATTTGCTATAAGTCTCAAGAATGTTCTTTAGCATGTGTGTCAAGCCACTAGTGGATATGAAAAAAAATTCGAATCAACACACATTAAATGATCTTCGCCTACTAAAGGATGTATGAAATCAAATTGCAACATTTTCAAATCACTGTAACTTTTTAGCCATACGGTATTTTCGATTGAAATTTTGGCTGAAAATAGTTCAACGTGTATTGTTTACACTGTATTAGTAACATTAGTAGCTGTGCAATTGTTGCGAAGCAGCGGCACAAATAAATCTTGTGCACGTATCTCAAAAAGCCAGATCTCGCATATCGTGCCATCAGTAGGAAGCTAAAAATTATAAAATCTACGGTAGCTCGTGTTTTAAATCGGTACAACGAACGTTTGACCATTGATAAGAAGAAAAAGAGTGGCCAAAATGGATATCCGTATAGTGTGATGGATCACAAGCGTGAAGTGAAAGCTTTCAAGAGGAATCCAAGTAGTTCAGTTCGAGATGAGACAAAAAACAGCAAATCTTTCGTACAAGATGCAAAAGGAACGTGAACACCTACAAAGTCCAAGAGGCACCGAATCGCGATAAATTGCAGAATACGGTGGGAAAATCACGTGAACGGATGCTCTTCTCCAAGCTTTTGACTAAACCTCATTGTCTCGTAATAGATGACGAGATTTATGTAAAAGCAAACTTCCGGTTACTCTCGGGCCCCTGTCCTTTACTGCTTATCATAAGATTGATGTTCCTGAGGACGTTAGAAAGCAAGAGATGGCATAATTTTCAAAAAAAAATACATGATTTGGCAAACAATTTGCTCAGGAAATACAGATCTGTAGAAAGTGCTTAGAAAAACACAATAAAAATCCACCAAAAAACCATATAAAATCCCATAATTCTCTGGATCATGTCTAGGGTAAAAATCACGTTTCTTCAATTTGTATACAAATTTTTAAGTAGATCGAGAGTATATAACAAAACAAATATAAAGATGAGTCGCAAACATACCTTAAGAAAGTCTGAAGAGTGCCCTTGGAATCCCAGGAAGAAATTCACTAAATATTGAAAGAATGTTGCAAATTGAAGAAGAACAGGCAACAGAAAGCGTTTAAAAATCTTTTGGAAGAACAGGAGGAAGTGTGCAGGATGATGCCGTTAGGAAGTATAGAAGTACCAAGAGCAAATGTAGGAAGGTAGTACAAACTCAAGGATGTATAATGATTGATCTATAGGAAGTCCATTAAGAGAATTGACTGAGAAACAGAAAAGAAGATCACTGGAAAACAAGGAGCCATAATAATTTAGATGGCGTCTATAGTCAAAAAACATGTTGAACCTAACCAGTCAAGGCTGAAAGATTAATTTAAAAAGCAAATCAATCTTATACCTTAGAAATAAAAATCAGGATCCTGGAGAAGACCAAATTAAACCGCAGACAGAGCTTTAAGTTTTTTGGATCATCGCAAGATGATCTGAAAAATACTTACAAGTTGTATTTGGCATCCCAGGAAGATTGGAAAGAAGTTCACGGACAAAATTAGTCTACACTACCCAGTTAACCAATAATCAGTTTCAAAGCGTCTTTACGGCAGCCTTGTAGTCAACATACAACAGAACACAAATCTACTAAACAAAGACCAAGGTAACGGATAGACATGGCTCTTTAACTAAATACCTAAACAACAAAGCCGACGCAGCGGAGCACCTGCTGCAACAGAATAATAAGGTTAGGTATAAGGAAAAGGCGAGGTAGATATTAAGCATAATATTTGTTTTTGACTTTGGATAGGTTAGGTAAAAAAAATGTTAGGTGTAGGTACAAGTGTTTGTGTTTGGAAAAAAGGATAAATACGGCAGGTGGCAAAGGTTTTCATTCAGTCGAGTATTAGTAGACGACCCTGAAGAAGTCTGCACATTGTAGACGAAATACGCGTATCTGTCAATATAAGCAATGAAGGTAGTAAGAATTAAATAGAAATTACTAATCATTCTTCTCATTTTCTAGAATACGGTAGGTAAAACACGTGCACGCAAGCTCTACGCCCAGATGTTGACGAAACCACATTGCCTCGTTATGGATGATTAGACGTATGTAAAAGCAGACTTCCGGCAGCTTCCGGGGCTCCAGTTTTTCACTGCTCATCATAAATTCAATGTTCCTGAGGACGTTAGAAAGCAGAAGATGTCAAAGTTTTCCAAAAAATATATGATTTGGCAAGCAATTTGCTCGTGTGGAAAGCGGAGCACCCCATTCGTGACAACTGGAACGGTCAATGGGACGGTGTACCTAAAGGAATGCCTCTAAAAGCGTCTACTTCCTCATCTGAGGTCACACGATGGTCCTACGATTTTCTGGTCGGATTTAGCTTCGTGCCATTACTCGAAAGAGGTTTTGGAGTGGTACAAGGCTAAGGAGGTCAATTTCGCACCCAAGCATCTCAACTCCCCGATCGCACCGGAGCTGCGGCCAATTGAAAAGTGCTGGGATATCATGAAGCAAGCACTTCGGAAGCATCCTAAGGAAGTGAAATCGGAGGAAGATATGAAGAAAAAATGAATTGCCACGCAAAAAAAAAGTTGGTCCAAATGTTGTACACGACCTTATGAGTAGTGTAAAGAAGAAGGTTCGTGCATTTGGATATGGAATTGAAATTGAATAAAACAAAAATGGGAAAATATTCATAACATGTTTTATTTTACTCCCTGAAATTTTGAAGATGGTTGGTTGAGCGGGCGAATTTTGCCGAATATTTGTGTGTGTCGCAATTTGATTCCGTACACCCTTTAAAAATTGCGACCGCGTCCATAGTTAGTAATTGAGAGCTTTAGATGCCAATAACTACGCTAAAACTTATGTATTGTGTGGCATGCACATTTCCAGAGTGGTGAAGTATACTTCCAATCCGAAAAATCTCCTTGACCAGACAGGGAATCGGACCACATTTCTTGAGAACCTCATTAAAAGCTATTGGCTACCTTGGAAACCAGCAAACGGCCAAATGGCCACAGCTGTCAAACTTAACTGTGATATCGTGGTTGGTTTTTGGTTGTTTTGCTTGGTTCGATTCTCTGCTCTTCTGATTTATCTAACAGTAAATAGAATGTTAGAAAAAAGTGTCATTTAATTTTATGGTTTGAATATTGACACTTAGAAGACCCGAAAATGAATGCGCATCGGAAATAATGCGAGCTTACAACAACAAAAACCACATTGAAACAAATATATTCGATGAATTGATTAATAGTTTCCTAAAAATTGATGGAATTCAATAAGGTTATCTAAAAGGACGCCAAAATCGGTCACTGATCTACAGTTCATTTGAATTAGATTTACAATATGTTGCATTTATTTTTCCACATTTCAGTTATTTATTATATTTCAATATGGTGATTGGAAAAAAATCACAGCTCTGTCAAAAAGCCAATTTATCTTCCCAATGACTACTATAAAACTATTTGATAATGGTTTTGCCGTTTTAAATCCCCCACTGCCAGTTTGTCGTTTAATGCATTTGCTGGTTGCAAAATAGTTTTAAGATCTGTTTCTTAGCTATCCTCCTACACGAACAAATTATGGCTTCAATGAACCTATGCGATGCATGTCCCGTATTGTTAACAGGTGCTACCATGTGTATGATTTTAATGTGTAACGAGAAACGAACAAACGTGCTTTTAGACGTTTTTTATGTTAGTCAATGTTAGCTAGGGCTTAGAATATTATTTTTGTATGTTAGTTTTAACTCAAACACGATTGTCATGGGGGTGGGTATTTCACCTGTTGACGAATAAACAAACAACAAATAACAATAACAAAAGATTCTTCTTCAACTGACCATAATAAGATAATATGAATGAGTCCCTAAACGGCATTTCAAAACAGCATTGCACGAGTTCATAATGTCTAAATAAAACTTTTGATAGGAGTGAAAGGAATTTGAGAAAGCAACGTTTTAAGATTGTTGTAAACCAGCTGTTCTCATGAACCTGACTAAAATATGAAAACTATTGGCACCACTTGGTGCCATAATACAACCAAATTGATTTCTAGTGGCTTCCATAAAAATTTAATAAAACTTAATAAAGCTGGAAAGAAATGTTACTTGGGATAGCGTCCTATAGTCAAATTTAACATATCTTTCATTACTAGACAACTATTGAAAGCAATGTTTGATTCCGAGAGTTGAATGGCTCAGTAGTTACAAAGCGTCATCTATTGAGACATCTCTTTACATATGGGGGGGGGGGGGGGGCAAAAGGGGGGGCAAACGAGCTCACTGACCGTAATCCTATTACGCACTCATTAGTTTGCATAATGCAACTACCAACCACCGCGCCTTCTCCTTTCTGCATTTCCCCGTTCCACTGACATAATGAACTGCAATCAATCTCTCAACAACTTCTGTCAAGTACATTGACACGCATCGTAACCTCTTATTCTTCTCTTCATTCAACCGCTCAAACCGATCAGAGATCGATGATCAGCTTTAATCGACCATCGTATCACGCCGCGACCATCGATCGATAGTTAAGATCTTCCCAGGGCCAAAAGATCAATCCATCTCGTCTGCATCGTAGGGTTCGGGCTCATCCTCTTATTGAAAAAAAAAAAACAAATCTCAACGTTTGCATTCGCATCGAAAACATTGAGCAACCTCGCACACCAAGAAGACCAACCCGGTCTTCTCCGAGAGGGCACATGTTCCTTATCAGCCATCTCAATGACCTAGATCTGGTTTTATCCGATTTGCGTTTGCATCTTTCGTATTGGCTCCAGCAGCAGCAGCAGCAGCGAAACAAGGCCCCACAAAGTCGAAGTTGAACCAAACCGCGCTTCAAGTTGCGCGGGGTCGAAGAAATGCAAGGTGATCGAGAGATTGAACACGGACTTGGTAGGATCACCGGCAGGAATGTAGTCCTGACAACCTACTGAGTCTTACTGTCTGAATGCTCGCAGGCAGCGTTCGGATTCGGTAATTTTCGGTTTGTTCGTCTGGTTGCAGTCGCCTGATCGCAGGGAGATGTGTGCATTGAATTAATAAAATTGTACATTTCGATGATTGTTACTGCAGCACAGATGCTTATCGGGATTGTCATTAAGGAGAGTCCAACTATACACGAGAGTGCCACCGAAAAGTGGGAACTGATTGAGAAGTCGGTCGTCGTGCCGAGGCGAACAAGCGCAACCAGAGTTAACGATATTGTGGGTCGTCTCGTTCCGGCGAAGCTCTGATAATCAGATAATTAAAGTTGAAATAATGACTGCAGCGAGGCAGCAGCAAATGAGGCAAATTTGTTTTTGTTTTGCAGTTGTTGTTTGCATTGGTCATCTGGTTGTATGATTGTATCATTTATATATTTTTGCAACCCGACCGGTCTAAAAATTCCATACATAAATTTGCATTATTAAATGATTCTGATGGGTCTTTAAATACTTCAAACCAAGCTTCTAAGCATGAGTCAACCACCAAAAAAAGAATTCTTGACAATAGTGCCATCTTATGGCACGTTTTGCGGATTAAGTCATGCATTATTGCAGGATTTATGATTTGGAAGGTGATTTTAGTGGTTGCTCGAAAATGGCCGGGTAAACCGGTTTCAATATTTGTTTTGGTTGCGTTAGAAAATTGTCATTGATTGAAACTTGATAAGAGCATACGGAAAGATGCTCAACCCATCCCATTGATGACACAAAACAAAATTATTCTGCATTTCATTCAACTGTCATTCAGCTGCTCCTTGCCACGCCACAATTGAACGATCACACGTCAAAGAATTCTAATGCGATCGGCATTCAATTGTTCCGAGGAAAATGTCTACTACGTAACCTTTTAGATCAAACAACGCCCGAAGAATGCCGATCAGCATCCTATTGTGCGGAAAGATTGATGATTGCAACAAAGATGTCCGGTCTGGATTCTCACGATTCAACCGGTGCTACCGTTCATTTTCAAGAGCTTATTCTGACTAGTTAATGGTTGTGTGATGATAAATTTCCCCATCACTTCAAATGAAACGAAGAACATGACTGTCGTTGCCTAGCGAGATTACAAGTTAATCACTTTTCGCATGCCGGTGTACGCACTTGGCTGGATGATTTGCATAGTAATTAAGAGGTACTCCAGTCTCATCATTGTGCATTGATTAACATCATTGATTGGATTCTGAGTAGAGGAATGAGAAGTTGCGTCACATTTCAGTGTATTGCTTGGAGTCGTACATAGCTCAAAAGTGACGTTCATTTGCGACCAATGTTAGAAGGTGAAATAACTTAAATATTTTGTTCACAAAGGGCTGAATTATAACCCATATGACCTCTGACAAAATTCCTTTGATCGACGTGTTGAAAATGTTTTAGATGAAAAAAAGGGCATACATATCATTATAGCATTTAGGTGGAAAAAAATAACAGTAATCAGTCTCTTTCAGCTAGTTGTACAGCACGATTTTAGAGCCAAAACACAATGCTTATGTTAGTGATTTAAAGGACCTTCGATGGGCATAAACGAGAAGTGATTCCAAATTTGGTGAAGGGTTGATCATAGGGCTGTGCTTGGTTCGAAGATGAGGTGTTACATAACATATGAGCCCATCAATTTCAACAAAACTAGCATGCATTAGGTCTACAGGTTCATTGTTCACCACTGGTTGAAGTCTCCCTGCTCAGTGTGAACCGTATCCTCGTACTGATCACCTCGCATCAAATTTTGTTTATCCGTGATTGTTTCCATGAGTTTCTCGCTCCAAAATGCACAATCACACACGAAACAGCATTCCAATAAAAGTCAGAAGCAGAAGAAGACAAACGACCTTGAGCGATTACTCTCCTCTTTCACCCGCTGAATTCAGCCAGCACGAGTTTTTTTTATGGCCATTCCCATTTGAACAGTCTTATTTGCGTCGCTGACGCATAGCTCCACGAATTCGTGTATGACCACGCAGCGTTGGCTGGCTGGCTGCTACTGTGGTGGTGTTTGACGAATGCCGCCTGCAGCCGTGAAGCGTGAACAAACAGAATTTAATGAGCCTAATTTTGACGACTCATTATTCCTCACTGCGGATGAAGTGCGAATAATTGAAAGTTTAATTGCAGTTTTGCAGCCGGAAGCTGATTTCGCTTTAACGAGACCGCTTTGCACATTCGAATGGTTTGGCACAGCTGTCAAAACTATTCAATTGTTAGGGTTGTTTGTTCTGTAAAAATAGTGTTTTTTTTTACTTTCTGAAAAGATAACTCGCCTGGTAGGTCATTTCAATTTTGCAATTTTGTGAAACCCGTCCGGCAGAAACCGAACGAGGGCAGGTTTCGATTCTTACGTCACTCGAACCAAGTGCAATTGACCTTTCTCAGTTCCAGCTTTTTCCTCATTTGCGATGCATCTTTCTCTCTCTCTCCCCAGTTCTCCGGATCCCACAGTAAATACGTAATCAATTTGGCAAGTTGAAAAGCCATAAATTTCCCCCGAAAAAATAAAAAACTTATAAACAACCTTGCTAGGCCACGGCAGGCACCATCAAATTCTCCCCGGGGACGGTTGTTTTCCGTATATAACGGGGCTACTTTCGAGAGACTCAATGAGTGAACGCACGAGAGGCGTTCGAAGACAGATGATGACAGGTCACCTAGCTGAATGGGCTGACCGTATGCGATATTTTCACGCGCAGCTCCGATGAAGGGGGGTGGGTTGCATGGGACGGGAGTTGCGATGGGTTAAATGGGGCAATAAATAACGGGACCTGTCAATTCGTGGCAATTCTTCTACACCCTGAGAGCGATTTTCATTACTTATGCTCAACGACATTGTGGTCGAGTTGGCACTGTTGACAGTGAAGATTGCAAGATAAGAAGAGTGATTTGGAAGGCGGAATATGGGTCGATTGTTTTTGTTCGTTGTTGGTTTGGCTTTCGGCACAATTATGATCAATTCAGCTCCATGTGGGTTTTGGCTGCAAGTAGCTGAATATTTGGCAACTTTCATTATTAACGTCGTCACGCTTATTCAGTCCGTGTAATTCTTCGAAAAGGCCTTTGGGTGATCACAATCGAATACGCAAACCCTTTTATAGTTACTTTTTTATTTTACATGCAACCAATTGTGACAAACTTTCCATAAATTTTAATTTGCATTGGATAATTTTCAATTCCTCAAACCATATGATATGGTAAATTCAATTAACTACTGAACTAAGGTCTGTTTTTTTTTAGAATTTGGCCACTCAAAACGGGTGATTTATCCGTGAGGAAATAACGTACGAAAAATCATAGCATTCAATGATTGTACGTATGGAATGACAACTGGCTAAGTCGAGCCAGAACTTCACGAGACTTTTTTTTATGAAGACAGTTTTATTTGTAAACTTGTCTAAAGCTCGATTGATAGTAAATATGGACGCACGGTTTAATACACCACCGCGTCCCTGGTGGTTGGAACAAAAAACGTTTGACAGGCATTTGTTGATGCTTTATTGACGAAGAAATTGAAGAAAAGTTTGAATTGATCGACGCATCTCGAAATTACGGATCGTGAAACTTGAGTGAGAAAAGAAAATTAATTGTGCACAAACATCTAGAAAATCCTTCGTGGTCTGCCTCAAAAATAGCAAAATTCCCAAAGTCAACGGTGTGTCTTGTAATCATTGTAAACGTTACAACGATACTCTGAGTGTGGATATAGCACAGCGCAACTATCATAAAAGTGGCACTAAGGACAAAGATCTGAAGATAAAGGTGTTGAGGTATGTGAAAAGCAACCCAGTTGTCTCCATACGTGATTTGGCAAAGAAATACGATTCCAACTTTTCCACCGAGTGTAACATCCTTTCAAGAGAAGGATATAAGTATTTTTGTGCCAGTAAACATCTGAATCGCTCCCTGAAACAAAATTTAGTGGTCAAAATGCAATGCGAAATTTGATGGCTGTATTTTAATGGATAACGAAACATATGTCAGAATGGATTATAAACAAATCCCCGGACCAAAATTTTACCTGGCAACTGTTCTTGAGGAAGTCCCTTCCAGGTATTAATGTGTTTTTGCTGATAAGTCTCTTCCGAAACTAATAATTTGGCAATGAATCTGCAGTTGTGGTCTTAAACCCAAAGTTTTCATCACATCTCACACAATGACGTCGAAGGTTTACATTAAAGAGTGTCTGAAAAAGCGGATTTTACCCTTCATTCGGCAACACAAGACCAACGTTATGTTTTGGCCGGATCTAGCCAGCTGCCACTACTCTAATGAGGTACTAGAATGGTTTGCCGCAAACAATGTTAATTTCGTCGCCAAAGAGATTAATCCTCCGAATTGCCCTGAGCTCAGACCGATCAAAAAATATTGGGCAATTGTCAAGCGAAAACTTCGAGAATGCGGTAAAGAAGTGATAAATGCACAACAAATGCGTTTAAAGTGGAATAAGTTCACCGGTACAGTGTCACCAGCGACTGTGCAGATCATGATGGCATCGATCACAAGTAAAGTGCGACAGTTCGTTCGAAACGGTGAAACGTAATAACTTGTTATATATTGTTTGAAAACTGAATAAATACCCTTTTGTTTGACGTTTCGATCAACCGTGCATGTTCTTTAATTCTTGAGTTATGATCACTTGAATGCGTCCTAATTTACTTTGAATCGGGCTTGATTCATAGTTGCTTCAGTGATGAACACATTTGTTTTTGTCCACAAATTCAAATACCTTGCCGAATCATCAACTTATGAGCAAATCCATCTGCAAAGATATATTTGAACTTAACCGGTGCATCTCCCATACGTTAAGCAAGGTAAAAATGTTGACCCAAGATATGTCCAAAGTCTATTTTAACGTAAGTTTCATCGTCCATCAAAATACATCCGTTGTACTTGTAAAGTTGTACAACTTTCTTGCACGGGTTTTGGCAACCAGGTTTGGTTTCAACGTCCTGTAGGGATGTTTGCTGACATGGTATGACGGAAATCCTTCTCGCATGCAGGTTCGCTGAACAGGTTCGCACTGAAGATCCAAGGATTCTTCAAAACAACCCTGATTATCGTCGCTCGTTCTTTCAGGTCGTAGCTTATGCTTCTACGCTTGTTTTGTTTTGCCCGATACAACGTTAGTGTTTCCCGATACAACGTTTGAGTACGGTATTTACAGTCGGCTTTGGAAATTTGAAAACCTTTGCGATCATTTCTCCTGACGACGTTAAGTTTTCACGTGAGTGTAAAGAATTCTTCCTCGTCTTTTACATTCCATCTTCGATAACTTTTGAATATGACTATGTATCTTGGTCAAATTTTTACCACTGAATAGACAATCCTTCCGAATCAAACCGCTGTCATTAGTTGTTTGCTAAAGCAATTAAAAATGGAACATTATTTAAAAAGAAGCAGCCTAGTACTAACTAGAGCGGACTGTATACATAGATCAGAAGCATCTTAAGCTTAAGGCCCTATTTATAAATCAGTAAACATTTTGTAAACTGTTGAGAAATTTGAGCCTCCGAAAAACAAATCTTATGAAAGTTGTAATTAATTAAGTTTGAAATTGACTCACAGGGTAGTGTATGCATAAACTTAGCGATCAACCGCGGTGACAAATGATTTTCATATTTACAAGCGTCGAAGCTTTAGACTAGGAATACCTGTTGGGTAGTTATTCTTCAATTGAAGTATTTTATGTTATGTGACGTAGCTGGGTAGCTCAGTTGTTACCCGTTCTGCTGCCTGAGCAGATGGTCGGGAGTTCATTCCCAGGCCTGCCCCCTTCCTTGCCATTTGTCACTTGCCTCTTTCTATCACCACTAGATTTAAAATAAAAAGCAGTCTTACTGCGCTTTCTTTCATTGATCGCATCACTTACCACAGTGCATCCATGATCTAAAAATAACTTGCCTCACTAACACAAAACTGTTCTTCCCTTGACAATTGTGGAGACGCAGAAGTAAACACGGTCTCTAACAAACAATTGTCAAACTAATCATCCTTTCCCCCTCCCCGAAGACCGCGAGGACGTGGCCGGCGCCGGTATTGATCTATAAATAGAATGTACTTGGTGACTTTGTACATTGAAGATGTAAAGCTACTCCCAAGCTTCATCTTTGTGGTTCTCTGTACAACTACACTAGTTCTGATCAGTAACGGAGTAGCAACTACGAAACGCACGGTCTTCTTAAAAAAAAAATTGGAGTATTTTAGGTTATCCCTACCCAAGCAACACAAAACTGACATAATTGGTTGCAGTAACTTGATTGTGACTTAAAAGAGTTGCATTCAGGTATCTTCACCTGATTTGCATCAAGTGTGTTGCTAGGATATAGGTCTACCGTTACATACTGAACAAACTGTATTCACAACCTTCAAAATTTTATTTTAGTGTATGAAGCAACTTTTCTTAGTCTATGGTATTTTCGAGGTAGTTTTGGTTATCAGAGAACCCTTTGGGATAAGTCATCGTACTCTAAGGTTTTTGAGCTCATTCATAAGCATCAATCCCTCATTTGGATCTTCGAAAACACGCTGGGTCGACTATTTTTATTTGCAAATGCCATTGATGGGTAAAAAATATCTTAGCATTCTCATGGCTCACTTTGTATAGTAGAGAGTGCGCTGTTCGAAAAATAAAAAAAAAAAACTTCGCAGCTTAGAATTCAGTCTACGAAAATGCGTAGAATATGGATGAACTGAAGGCTTAATTGAATAGCGAAAGCTTCCAAAAACTGAGAGGTACGTTAATATTTTAATATAATAACATAAAAGTAACAAATCTTGAAAATTACTTTCCATGTAGATAACATCAGAGGATGCCTACGAATTATTGTACATCTCACCAGATTAGGGATTGAAAAAGATTCTAGAGGAGAGAATTCTTTTGACAAGAGCAAGATTTGTCGGCTCCAGTAATTCGATGGATCGAGGTTAACATATATATACCTTAAGATTTACTTGTTTTTTTTTTTGATTAATTGATTTTTTACAGTTGTAGGATACCGAATACTGTATACTGCGCTGCACAGCCTCTACAGTATGTCACATGTAAACGCAGCGGAAACCGTGTAGCGGATGTGGCATCCCATCTTGTTTCTAATGGCCGGAACTATTTGCTGTATATTGAGTCACATCGGTAATCAGCTGTGCAACCGACTCAATTAACACTCTGGATTCCACGTCGTTCACAAAGGGAGGGGGTGTTCGAATCTCGGTCTCCTGCTTTGGTTTGGGTATCAATTTACTGAAATGATATCCTATGAGGTCAAGCCAACGAAAGTAATAATAATATACAGGTTAAACGGTTATCGTTACGAATAAATACACAAATACAGTAATTGGGATCTATTACGTTATAGTAATGCTCATTATTCAATATCACAACTAAAACAAATCACGAAAAAAAACCCATTTCGCCAATACTACAAAATTTTGAAAAATGGGTATTTTATACTCATTTCCCAAACAACAAACATTTTGAAAAATGGGCTAAAATACCCGATAGCCTAACGTAGAAGGTCTTTACCCATTAATGGATGAAAATCGTTTTACCCATACAGAAGTTAACCCACTTAAGTTCGAAATGGGTGATATTTTACCCATTAATGGGTACTGGACAGTTACGATGGTCCTAAGCAGGGAAGCCGGAAAGTGGAGGTCGGGCTTACACGTCTGCCAAACGTGATAAATCGATACGTGCAAAGATTGCTCGCAACGCGCGACGTTCCATCAGGAAATTTACCCTCGTTTGATTGCAAGTCAAAGGAGGCGTAACCAAGGTAATTGTTTGCAATCTTCCATACAACAATGTTGACCTAAATTCAGCGTTATCTGGCTAAAAGTTACATAAAATATCCCATTATTTTCTTCAAAATCTAGAAAGGGGGCTATAGCTAACGTAGAAAATTAAATGTCTCTTTCAATGTGTGTAACATTTATGAAAGAAATATGCGAAAAATGATCAAAAAAGACTTGCAGAGGACTTTTTAGGTCTATGGAAAAGAGTGTAGTAGTCAATATACACAGTTTGAAAGTAACATGTTTATGCTTGCTTTTGCTTACAAGTAAACGAGGGAAAATTTTACGAATCTGTTAAAGTTCATTATTTTTTTCTGTGTATATTTCGAAGTCCAGTGTGTCCCAAAATAGGTGTAACCTTTTTTTAGTCTTAGTTTATTTCAGCTGGGTAATTTTAACAGCGGAATTGATTATACCCGTTTTGAAAGTGTGTTCTTTTGACAGCTTATCGCTGAAGATAAATAAGCGATTCGGTTTGTTTATATTTATCAGCTACTATGGAAGCCATACGGGAGCAAGTTTTAAAATTACATTTGGAAAAGCTTAGACCGTGTCAGATATTCAATAGCTTTAAGCAGTTCGGAGCGAGTAAGCGTTTTGTTTTTCGTACCTTGAAACGGTTCAAGGAAACTGAAATTGTCCATATTCAACAGACAAAGGAGGTGCAGACGAATGCAGAAAAAAAGATCACATGTGTGAGGGAGCGAATAAGACGTAATCCGACCGTATCTGGCCGTAAAGTGAGCAAACAATTTCAAATGTCCCCTGCTTCAATGAACAGGCTCCTCAGACATGATCTGGAATGCAAGCCGTACAAGAAACAACGGGTTCACGGGTTTATTTCTATAACTTGTATCTCTCAAATGAAAAATAAATGCTATGATTTGGATGATTTGTTTTGCTGTAATCCCATTTTGTTTAAGTGACACCCTGTGCTTGGAATATTTCAGCTGAAGCTGAACCCTACCCTATTATTATCAGTTTATAGTAATGCGGTTGAGACTCAAGTTTCAAATATCTTGTTTTATCTTAAATATCCTGAATCAATTCAGATGAAGATATTGCTTACATCAGTGTTTTTGAGGAATTTAAAATTACGCCGCGAGATTTTTCAGCAGAGATGGGAATGAATGCTATCGTACCGATCTTCGCTTAGACACTCATGATACACTCTCGGAAAATATTTCTAAAGGATTTATGTATTTTGATTGATTCTCGTCATGTAATTTGTTTTTTGTTAAAAACAAGTTAACAATTCTGTTGCTCGCAATATTTCTGCCACACATAATTTAAAGCTGTAGCGCAATTATTTTTGCGAGTAAATAAGTTAAAGATTTTTTTTTAGAGTTCCATCGAGATTTTTAGCATCTGGATCTCCCATCTTAGTCTCTTTAACACTTTTTGGGTTTTTTTTTGTGTGAGGCTTGTTTGAGGGTGAAATTTGGAGACTTTTGAGACGTATGCATGCTAATCACTTCGCCGTGGTCGTCCCCAGTTTGCTAAACTGTTATTTGAGTATAACTTTAGAAATAAATCGTTTTCTGGTTAACGGCTCTTGAAAACTATTAATGTTTCGTCATACTCTCTTAAATAAATCCCAAGCAATAATGCATTAATTCTTTTCATTTGAATTTATTCCTTCCATTAAATTAACTAATCACATTTGGCTTTGTGCTGAAATTTTTGGTTAAAATTTTCTCTTATGTAGGAAACTGTAATTTTTCTTCAACACTTTTAAATTCGAAAGGGGGCTTCATCCCAAGATGTGATGAATGTCGTTGGCTTCGTGAAAAATTCGTTTGACCGACATATCATCCGAACCGATTATGGGTCAGGCTGCATAGTCAAATTTGTCGGTTGCTTGCAGATGCAATTGGGACCGGATCGAAAACAAGGAGTCAACCTGGATCATCTTTAGTCACGCAGTTGTGAGAGAACTGGCTCTGATATATGATTGCGTGTGATCCTGATTTTTTTCAGAAATGGAAACCTTGTGCGACAGGGGAACTGCGAGTTCAGCCTGATGGCACTACTCGGGAAAATTTGGTTTACGAAACACCTCATCTGATTTGAGAAGCTAACGAGCTGACTCTGGATGCTCATTGCTGTGGTAACGATAGGGAACATCTTTGAAATCAGGGTGACCTCATTCCATTTTATTCATTTGTATTTCAATTTAATTTTTCTAATGAGAATATATGGGTGCAAGATTTGTTCTTTGGCCATTTTCATAGAGCTGAGACCACTTTCTAGATTGGCATTGGAAAATTCATCTGGTTAGTGCGATAACTCATTATGATACAACACGTGTTGTCAATGTATATTATTCATATCAGATTCATTTATTCTGAAATTTTAGGATTCACAAGTTCAACCAATCCTCATTGGACCCAGCGATCTCAGATCAGTTTTTCTGACTCGCAATATATTGAACAAATGCAGATATGAACTGGGCCAACCGGAAATTGCCATTATTTGTATGGGGATTTTGATTCCATAAGATATTTATAGTTTTGAGAAGCAAATTACACAAAGTCATATCATCGCCAATAATTTTTCATTTAATGCAAAACATAATCACGTCTTCCCAATGAAAAGCCACCGTCAAGCCACCATTGCACAGTGGGCAAAATTTGATCCAAAATCCCATTAATTTAGACGGCGCAGGGTAGGAGTCCTGAAAAATAGCTTATCTTATGGGAAAAAGTGCTGGGAATCGATTGGTGTTGGTTTCATTTAGGGTTGAACACAGTAAGTGTCCCATTTTGCCCATTTCTCCCCTCATTTTGGATGCAAACTAGAATTATTTGGACCCTTTCCTGAGCCTCCGATTTTCGGTTGATTCACGCTCGCCTTAAACGCATCCTCGAGTTGGTTTGCAATTTCCCGGGCTTTTTGTTTAACAATAGGGTAGGCCTGAGCGAGACTGCTGTTGGTTTGCTTTTGCGCTGAGACCCGAATCAACCACTCTACTGTATTCAGTCTGGCATTAAATAGAAATGGTCCAACACGAGCATCATCAAAAACGCAGAGGGGACAAGCTTTTGTATTTAAATTCTTGACAATGGCATTAGCTGCCTTACCGTCGATCATTGCTAAAATAGCTGACACAAATATTCTCAAGGTGATGTCCTGTGTATCTTATTAATGAGGTGGAAAATCTTAGAATAAATTTAATGTTAAAATAACAATCTTTCAAACCGCATGGTATATGAGTTATTTTTCAAGTATGAGAGGAGAATCGGGTAAAGTGGGCCCTTTACAGTGCAAGTGATAGTATAAGTGATAGGTATTTGAGTTTTTTGAAGTATGAGGAAAAATCAGGTATAATGGACCCTTTCCTGAGGTCAACCCTAGACGCAACTATCACCATTCAATTTTCCAGACATTTTTACATAATTACAATGCAAGTAAGAGTAATATTACTAGCGCCGATCTTCAGAACCGCATGGTATATTAGTTTATGCATGTATGAGGGGAAATCGGGTAAAATGGACAACTTATTGGCATCCGATCAAAGTAAAATTGGTTCCATTTAGTTTTTCAGCTTTTCCTGCAAATTTACAGTACATTTGGGTTCAATATAGTAGCACCAAGCTTAGTTTTTGGGTAATAATTCTAGTTTGCATCCAAAATTAAGTGAGAAATGGCAAAATGGAACACTTACTGTGTTCAACCCTAAATGAAACCAAAAGCATTTGATTCCCAGCATTTTTTCCTTATAAGATAAGCTATTTTTCAGGACTCCTACCCTGCGCCGTCTAGATTAATGGGATTTTAGATCCATTTTTGCTCACTGTGCATTGGTTTAAGTCGGATCAAATCTGCCCTCGGTCGTTTTTCAATTATCTTGTCTTACCAACCAAAAACCACTATCACACTTTGTGAGTGGCATCAATGGTATCCTTACTGTTGGTGTGAATCGGTCCAATCGGCTCTCAAGCGTTATAGAAAAAACTGTGTCTTCCCTTGTTTTTCTTCTTTTTGAGCGGCCCCAACAGTGTTAGTATACATCGGTTTCTTTAGTGGATTAAGCTGAAGTAACCAAGAGGTTTTATTTTGGTATTGTTTTAACTTCATTTGAAATTGTCATTATATTGTAGGAACATGTTTTTTGGTATTTTGGTCTTATGTCGTACTTATCGTGTATGCAAGCAAAAAAACTAAATTGTTGATAGTATCATAAAAAAGAAGCCACAATGCCCTCTAAATTCCAAATTTAATACGAAATAATGCTTCAAAATAATCCAACTGAATCATACCCAAACATATGTCATATGACCTGTTTGATATTTACTACTAACGTCTTATTCAACAAACCAAACACATACATTAGTAAATAATGTTAATTTTTGGCACGCGTGAGTAACACCTTTGCCAACAGCTGTCCACATAGCATCGATAGGTAAACACGAATTAATACAAACAAATTTTCTTCTTTGAAGAAAGATAAGTTGACTTCCAGATCTCACACGCCTTATGACGGGTGACGTTTTCATCGTGAGCATCGTCTAAAATATTAGCGTACAAACGTCGGTGTCATTTGTTCAATCAAATATTTACACTTCTGATTGTTCATCAACAGCGTGAACCATACTTCAACATGCATGTAAGGTCAATAATATGTAAATATACTCATATGAGCGAAGTTCATGGCATACTGCAAAGAACAATCCGAAGGATAGAGTTGACAACCATTGCCGTCATGGTTAATGTTTAATCACAATAAATCATGCGAAAATTTTCACTTTTAAATATCGATGCATATCAAATTGTATAAAAATTATCCGCTTAGCTTTCTAACCGTCCACAATGTATCGCTGCGGGATCCGTCATTAATGCTAATATGACAGTGGTTCGACAGACAAAAATTTGCCTACCAGCACATCATAAAATGCGATACGATCGCCAAAGTCAGCCAAAGTGTCTCTCCGATCAAGTCAGTATCGGAAAATTAACTGGATATTTGAATTTAAACGTGTGCAATAAAATGATACTTTGATTAATAGAATTCCCCATATGACGGTAATGCTGAAGATATCACAATTGTTTAAATTTTCTGAAATAAACAGAGCTCCTGAGCGATGAAACTCTGGCAATGCTTCAAAGTGGTTTGATAGGATTGTTAATTTAATCACTCTTAATGGGCACTCATCATTCATTCAAGAAATTGTGAAGTAAATTCAACATTAAACATTCAGCAACTGAAAAACGTCAAATAGGAGCATTTATAATTCATGACCTATTCAAGTCAAAAAAATCCCATTAATCCCAAATACACTCGCTGACACGTGAAACCAAGAAATCTTCACGACTAAATTTGCCCTCTCACCTTGTGTTCAGATTGGTCATAAAACGGTCTGGTGGGCACTAGCAGTCTGCCCAGCGCCAGTCACCCGCTTGAGATGGCCCATTGACCTGGCCACAAACCACGGATCTTATCGCAATTCAGCCAAAAAAGATTGCAAAAAACGTTCAACTCCACCGACAATGGATCACGAAGCGTCGCCCCAGCCAGCACTGACTTGCAAAATGCAATCGTTTGAGCTCAATACCTGCTTAGTTGTCATAATGAACTCATCCGCAATAGGGAAAGCTAATTTTCTGAAAGCTCCCAACGAGGTTTTCGACAGTTTACGGTCGGATATAAGACAGGGTTGAATAGAGCAAATCGTGACACGCGGCGGTTGACACAGAAGATGTCGTAGTCGTTACGGTGAGCAAGGGAAAATGATGAAATTCCCTCTTTTTTAGATTCTCTACCTGCGTGCTTCGTCAACGATTTATTAAACTGCCTCATTCAATACCACCTCGGAAGTGCTCTTGGGTCGGCATTCGCCAAGTTAAGTCAGGTCCGTCGGGTAATTAGTGAGATTGCCTATCGCAGTTCTGCGTATCGTGCTTCTGAAATGAGATGCGTGGAGAATTACTAATATTATCGTAGCGATATTGTATAATTTGATAATAATAGCAACACCACCGGAGAACAGTTGGATGCTATAGTGATTTCGTCATGGAAGGGCTGGTGCATGATGGGTAGTTGCCATCTGGAATCTTGGCTGGTATCTGATACCGGTGATCTGTAGCAGTTTTGGCGTCTAAATTAGTGTGAAACTATAATTATAAAGCAATTCGCGGAAGGAACTTCCGGTTTCTAGTAATGGCGAGTGCGATATGATCACAGATGGTTCCGTTGTATGCTGATGGGGTCGGTTGAACTCGTGTGAACAGTATATTCAATATTAAATCATGGCGATTTGTTTAGCTGCGTATATGACGTCCTTGGACATGGGAAACAGTGTCAGATTCAGCTTAGATTTTTCAATGAATCGGAAGATGCCTCGCTTTTTTATTTTTATGAGATATTCAAATTGATCGGAAAACGAGAATCGGTCGTTAGTAATTTCGAACATTAAGACATTTCTTACTTTTACCATGAGAAACATAGTCTCTTCCTTGATTACTAAGAAACAGGAGATTTTAACCGAATATTATGCAACATCCAACGCTCATAATTAAAAAAAGTGAATCCTCAATGTCATGGTGTTCAACTTGGATCCATTCCATATTTCCGAAGATATGTCAGTAATAGCTGACTCAAGCTGCACCAAGGGGCAAGACAGTTGCTTATCGCAAAACATTTCAGAGTTGCTTTGAGGTACCTTGAGTAACTCACGTTGCTCAGCAAGCGAGCACAGTAAATTGTTTTCTCTCTGTTTTTGCACAGCAGCTGTCAAACAAACCGCTCGCTAGTGCATAAGCTCTCGTGTGTGCATAATTGTATAGAAGCAATTCCTCTATTTAACTCTGATTTTGATAATAACCTATATTCGCCTTTGACTTTTTCGAAAAATTATGTTCAATAAACTCACCACCTATTTGCTATTGCAGCATCATTCCGCCAGACGGTCAGACTATGAACTGGTGCTGTGGAACAAGGGCAAGAGAAAAGACAAACGAGCTCAGCCCACTGCAGTCCTACTCAAGCTTCAAGCTTCTTAGAATTGATGTTTAGCAAATTACCAATCTAAACATACCGTTATCACACCTGATAATTGGACTTCAGTAAAGCCGTCCGTATCACGTATCACATATCAAATAATCCTAGAACCCTCATAGTCGTGTAATAGGGCTCGTCGTTGATCCATCTTCTATTGCCATTAGCAAACAAATTGGAAGTCGAACTTTTTGAAGCCCTGACAACCGATAATAATGATTTTAAGCAATATTGAGTAACTCGCGAGTTACTCCGTGTATTAAAGCAACTCAGAGTAAAGCCGTATCCCCCCTTGGTCTTTGTTTCAAACGGTTGATAACATTCGGGGTGCGGGGGTTTCAGTGCCGGTAAAAATCAATTCATCTGCTCTCAAATGAGCTGAAAATGAATACAACTTTAACGGACAGACCAATTATCTTCGTGATTTTGAATTTTGAAATGACAGTATTCACTTGACAAGAACAACCGCTGAGTCTTGAAGTCGTTTTTTGGTTTTATTCATTCGTCGATGGATGTTAATTATCGCCTGTGGTGTTGTCAATATCAATATTCAATTTCATCTATGTCAGTATGATTTTGAGTATCAAATGAAGAAACAATGTTTGTTTCTTTTGATGTAGAACAGAATGTGTAATTGTTTAGGCTCAGATCGATAGGTTACAATTACTACAAGTTGTAATTATGATTGAAGAAGGCAGTAAGACTCTGCGATTGGCACTATTCAAAATAATCATTTGGATTGAATTGAAAATGACTTTTTGACATTTGATGATCACTTGGGATTTTAACAAAGCAGCCCCGGAAACTCAAACTCTAATGAGTATCAAGAAACGTGTAGTCATAGAAGCATAATGAGTTGATTTGTTCGTCACCCTTGATTGTGACATCTAAGATTTTCAAAACAAATAAAATTCATCAACACTGACTCTAAATGCTTTTCATTGCGTATGCTAGTAAGTGATAGCAATTTACAAGGGTGTGACATCGTCATAGTAGTCATACCACTCATGTCGATGTCACGAGTCCAAATCTCACCCCCGGAAAAGTCACACAAACATTCCGTAATAAAAGAATACGGAAGAAGTTCCTATATTTATTTCATCACTCGCAATTCCTCTTACTAAAAACCAAAAGATTAACACACGAGTGGAACAATTTGTAATGTTTGACTTTGTTATGAATCTTAAGCAAACAATAGAACGGAAAAAAAAACAATTTATTTGCTCTCCAATCTCTTGATTCAGCGAAGATTGAATAAAGGAACGTTTGAAGAGAAGTTTTACAATGAACAACTTTTATGAGTTACCGTAGTAACATAATCATAACAACCTTTTTTTTCTTTTCTTCCACTAGTATTTAAAAAAAAAACAAAAGATTGAATATTTCCAACTTACTCCGATTCTTCAGTATTATAAAATATTTGAACTCACCTGAAATAAAGAAGAAAAAGAAAAAGAAAAGGAATATTAGTCTCTCTGAATTAAAAACAAAACGCATTTGATATTTAGTTACCATGAAATGAATAGAAACAATAGCATAATCATGGGCATAAATCAACCATTACTTAACAGAGCACTAATAAATATGATGCTCAGGTCTAACATTCATCCTAAATATGTAAAATTGGTTTAACCTAAATATGTAAAACGGCAGAACTTAAGTGTGCAATTGCCGATAAAAAAAAACAGTTAGGAGTGTGTTGACGTAGAACTCGCTTTTAAGAAAGCCGAGAAGTTCTCTTCGAAAACGGTTTCTCGGATTGAATTCTCTACGCGCTTTTTTCAAACAACCCATATTTGAGCAAGATCTATTCATATCGGTGGCAAAGACAAGATGACAAACAGTCAACAGAAAAATGAGTCCGGTCAATGTTGACTAATTTTTAACTTGGTACTCCCAACTATCTATACCAAGGGTGTGTGTAAGGGTGTGAGTTGTAATCGATTTGCAGTCAATTCAATGCGAAAGGCTTCTATTTAGTACTTTCGAACAATTTAGCAACACGCTCATCACGACAGATGTACTGATTTCAAATTTGAATTGGGACAAGTTTATGTTTATGTTGCTAAACTCAGCCGCTGCGCAATTTGTCAAGAAATCTGTGAAATTTGCAGAAACTTGAAGTTGATTCAGTTGTTTTCAGGAATGTTTATTTATTTCATTAAATAAAGTTGGTTGAACCCATTTGAGTCACCCTTTGATCTAGACCTACTATTCAGTAGCCATAGTTTTGATCAATTTGAGTAGACCGTACTAAAATTTGGGTTGTTTTTAAATAGTGTGTACATTGCGTTTTCCAGATTTACATAAACCGGTCGAAACTATAGCTTCTCAAAGGTGAGTAAACATAGTTGCTATTGACAAGATGACAAACAGTGAACATCGAATTGAATCAGAGCGGTGTTGACTAATTGTCAAATTTTTGCCCCCTACTAGCTTTACTCAATTTTAAGTAAGCCCCAATTTTGATCGATTTGAGTAGATTCTACTCAAATTTAAGTCGTTTAGAAATAGCATGTGCACAGGCTTCGCTCAAATCGGTCGAAAGTATGGCTAAAGTTAGTAAACATTTTAACTGTGAACTTGATACTCTCAACAATGTTTGTTCACTTTTCAATGGCCATAATTTAGAATAATGAGTAGATTCTACACAAATTCGGTTTGTAACTAGAATCAAATAAAAGGAAAAATGTATTGTAATGATGCCAGTTTAATTTCATCTTGGTATTCTAGATAGCATTGGCTTGGCTTCTCTTCGCACGTGTAGCAAGCAAGTGTACGTGACACGGAAAGTGATCGCTGCAAGAATTCTTTTACAACGTATAAACGTGGTATAAATTTCACAGTGTTTCGTGCAGTGAGTCAAAAGTTATTCCAGATGGAAATCAACCGTGTATAATGTGCTCAAACATTTCAGGGAGTGACAGAGCGTGGATCGAGTGCCTCAAGGTAAGCGTCATAGTGGAACATATGACCGAAAGCTGAACCAGAAGGTGTTGAGAACCGTCAGAACAAACCTTGGACAATCAGATAATGAAATCGCACGCTACGCTGCTGCTCGCAGTACCGTTCGAACAATTCGTTTGCGCGCAGGATATCGTGCCAGCAAGCAACTAAACAGAACGTTGAAGCAAAGTTTCGTCACCAAAACTCGAGCTCGGAAATTGTACCAGCAGGTTTTGCCAAAAACTGATGATTTGGCAAGGGATATCCAGCTGCGGAGCAAAGACCAAAGTGTTCGTGACGAATAAGACGATGAACTCGAAGCTGTACAAGAAAGAATGCCTCAAAAACCGCGTACTACCTTTCATTAAAGCCCATTAAGGTCCCGTGAAGTTTTGGCCGGATTTGGCGCTGCCACTACAGCCGGGAAGTCATCCAGTGGTACCGCGATAATAACGTAGATTTCATCGATAAAAACATAAATCCACCCAACTGCCCGCAGGTCCGGCCCATCGAGAGATTTTGGGCAATAATGAAGCGGAAGCTTAAGAAAAGTGGAAAAACGGCTCGGGACGCGACTCAGATGACCAAAATGTGGAACAAATGTGCCAAGGAAGTTGACTCCGGAGGTGTGCAGCGTTTGATGGGAGGAATAAAGAAGAAAGTGCGAATTTTCATTAGAAAAGAAGAGAAATGATTTGTATTGATATTTTTTCCTTTAAGTATAGTAAATTACCTTTGTTTTGATGGGCTTCAAATGGTAAGTTGACAACTTCGAAGGAGGGTGCGGCCGACCTCTCGTCCTCACAAGTCCCTACCTCACGCCTCCACGAGTCATATGATCAAAAAAGACTGCCAGCTGAAACATGGAGACGCTGGTTGGCGTAGTCTGGGCAATGTTATCAATCTGACAATAGCGAAGTGAGGGGGTGCGACTGAAGATCGTGTACCTTTAAATCATATTGTATATATCCCATTCTCATTTGATCAATAATTTCAGCACGCTTTGGAATCATTTTTGCATTCCAAAACCATGTAAGAGCCGGGAGCAACAAGGCAGGCATCAAAAGCTCAATTTGATTTTCAGCATTTCAGCATTACATTTAATTTAAAATTGTACTTCTGAATTTCAACTACTATATTCATAACAGACTAGCATGTGCTTATAAGCAATGTAAGATTATATTTTAATATTGTTTTTAGTGGCATTATGGTAAGATAAGCCATTTATTTCAGGAATCATTATATCGGACTCTTCGTTCACTCCAATTGCTATATTTGAAATGTTACTAGAACAGCATAAAGAAAAAATATTACAACATGTCTTATAAAACAATATCTTTTATTGAAATTTTATCTTTGATATTTGGAATGATCTATTCTGTTTTCAGCTTTTCCAGGGCAAGAAGGATATTAATACATACTAATTTTTATTTATTTTTCAGTAACAATCCATTGGTAGTATCATTCAAGTTTGAAAATTGAATAAATTGGCATGTTTGTCTATAATGATATCCTAATATTTTGTGTACAAAATATACTAAATATTAAATAACATATAACGAGGAAAGAGAGGGACCATCAGGGCACTCAAGTAAACGATTTGGATAGGGAGCATGGGACTGCCTCCTCCCTATTGTTAACATTTCGCGGAACGAGGGCGGGCTCTTCGACCCCAACTATTGGGTTTATTCTGTCAATCGAGGGCTCGATTCTAGTGCTGTGAGTGTGAACTTGCTTTTGGAAGGAGATTCTCTTCCCTATATTCGCGGGTTTCGCGTAAGTGTCTTTGCTTACAGACCCGCCCAAACGTTTTGGCCCTTCACACAGGAGTTTGATGATCACAAACAATAATAGAATCCTGATCAATTCGTTTTCAGATTATTCCACTGCTATGGAAAGTTACCTTGCCACAATAGATGGTAGTATTACATCGTCACATCGTCAGTTAATTACCTTTGTTTTGATGTATTAAACTTATTTGTACGTCAATCCATTACCGCGATACAGATGATTATATTATTCCAGATTCTAAATGGACATAGCTTTAGTGCGGACTTATAAAGGAGAACTAGGAAAACATATCTGCGGGGGATGTTTACAAGAAACTTTTATAAGTTTTTATTTCAACCGTAATGTGTATATCACCAGCATTGTGCAGAGAATAGTTACCCCATATCGGAATAAGAAACATAGTGCAACAGTTGTATGTTATGCATTCTGAAATTGGTGAATTCATTCAAGCTAAGTTTGCGGGTCGCATGATTTGTATAAAAGCGGATTTACCATCGCGTTGAGGAAGATTTGTGTTTGGGATTGTAGCACAAATAAGAAAAAAAAATGGCTGGAAAGACTTGGCCGCAATACGGTGGAAGTTATTCGTGAAAAAATTCTATAAGTTATGAAAAACTTTAACATTGATCTGGGTCAAGTTTATCTATCACTATTGATAACGGTACCAGTTTTGTAAAAGGAATTCAATGAAAGATCTTCAGACTCTTCATCTGATTAAGCGTGCAGTTGTACAATCTTCAGTTGGCAAAAATCCTTCCCAAGATTCAGACAGCGAGGACAACGAAGTAAACTTTGAGAGCAGTATTGCAATTTGGTGAGTTTAATAGCCTTTTTTTTAAATGATTCTAAGGATGTGTTCCATTGAACGAATTTAAAATAATTTTCTTTTATGGTTCGATGGGTTGAAACAGAAACACGGATTTGGCACCTTGTAGTGAAACTTTTGCCAGGTTTCGCCACTTACATTTAGAAGTGAGAACTATTAAGTGAGTGATCGTTGAAAAGTTCTAAAAATTCTCCTGGGGAACGTGACGATTTTTTGATAAAATCACTCCGGGAAGAAAATCTAATGTTTTTTTCAAGCAAAACGTTGCGCAATTTGCGTTAAAAACCGTTTTCGGCAACATCATTAGTATTCCGGTGTACTTCTGTGCTTTTTCATGCACAGATAATAAGAAACATTGAATTTTCTGCGTTATCTAATGCACATAAAGGAAATGCTAGGTTTGACAAAAAAAATGGGATATTTCATGTAAATTTAAGCCAGATAACGCCTGAATCTAGCCTCTTGTATGAAAGATTGCAAACATTGTTGCATGGCACATGGAAGATTGCAAACAATTTCGTTGTTTAGGCCTCCTTTGGCTTAGAATTCAACTAGGGGGAATTTTACGCGCTTGTTAAAATTAATTTTTTTTTCTTTGTGGTTAATTATTTATTTTAACTTACGGAGAGACGTTACCTCTACAACTTGTATAGACCAGAGTTGTATGCGATTAACCTTTGCATTCGCAGTTATTCGCATTGCACTTTTTTTTCGAAGATAACTTGAAAGGTTGCAGTCGTTGTACACAGAAAAGAATAATTAATTTTAACAAGCGCGTAAAATTTACCCTCGTTTAATTTCAAGCCAAAGGAAGCATAAACAAAGAAATTGTTTGCAATCTTTCATGCAACAGGCTGAATTCAGGTGTTATCTGGCTTAAATTTACATGAAATATCCCATTATTTTCTGCCAAATCTAGCATTCCCTATATGTGCATTAGATAACGCAGAAAATTCAATGTTTCTTTTTATCTGTGTATCTTAGCTCTCGAAAAGGATTATAAATCATCTTTGATCAATCTAAATTCTACAGTTACTGATATTTTTGCATGTTTGCTTGGTATCAGTGTTCCCAGGATCGCTTTGGAAGGATCACTCTCAATGGGTTTTAGAGGTTCTTGTATAGATTTATTCCCTAGAATAAATTGATGATATATCGAAACAGGCACTACTGTTAAAAGACTACTTTCAACTACCATTGACATTAACTTTGCTAATAACCTTCATGAAACTGCTATTTCTACCTGACGAGCTCAATATTCAAGGCTTGCAGCACCAGAATGATCGTCCCCAACTTTCACAATGTACTCAAAATTGCAGAGCATCATCATTTTAACGGTTAATCAATTCCATCTCCATATAGTTTCGATTAATGACCGATTGGCCCCGGGCCACCTGTTCAGTTGCTTACTACCAGTGAAAATTGCGCGAAACTGCCATTACAAACCGTGCAAGTAAACCTGCGCATTCGGTAATCGTTAACTTGACAATGTTCAACCAAACAAAAAATCCGTTAGTTCTCAATGAGTTCATAAAATCACGCTCGTTAAATTCGACAGACAGACGTGTGCCGTCATCGCGAATGTGAACCTGTTGCTGCTGCAGCAGCACCGACGAGAGAGGTAAGGTCTCCAGCAACACCTCCTGCTGGGGATCAAATTTCCAAATCCCCAACGGGGGGTGTCCACGCAGAATTGGACGAGGGGCTACTTCGTGAGAGCGAGCTACACGTTTCATAAATTCAAGTTGACATCTATTGAAAAAGACGTGTCCCAGTGAGCGCGACGCGCCAGCGGATGCTTCTTCTTCTTCTTACTTCTTCATCAGGAGGAGGTTAATTGCACCTGGTCACGCCCAAAACTGATGATGGTTCTGCCATAGCTGGGGTGTTGCAATCTACGTGGTCAATGATGTTTATTTCCAATTAGGAATTGTGTCAAAAGTCGCATGCGTCTGTGCATATATTTTGAAAATACCTACCGCGCACTGCGCTCGGCGTGGTGATTGTATGCAAAAATCGAATCAAGAGAGACGCTACTACATGTGCGGGGGTCTTTGCTGGAGTTGGGTTGGCTGTGTGACTGCCCGGGGGCTGTTTGGCTTCAAAGCTAGCCATTGTAATTGGGCAAACGGTAGGCAAGCGTTTGCAAGTGGCAGTTGAAAATTAGCTAAGTATGGGATTTGACGGTGTTGTATTAAAATTGAAGTTGTTTACTTGACAGACCCCAGTCAATTATCAAAATTGTAAACCAAAACAACGTACACCTTCTCGAATGAAAACAAACGTAAAGATTCTACGAAACACGCCATCGAATTGGAATTTGTTTCAGTCCATCCTATTCCATCCCGTCAAGCGGGAGAAGTTATGCAATCGGCCAAATATTTGCCTAGACATGCGCTAATCAAGTCAATCCGTGAAACCAGTCATCGATGGGGCGAATAATCACAGTGAAACGAGACATGACAAAAGAAAACATCGACCAAAACAGCAACCAAATCCCGTCTCCAACCAGACGTGTCGAGGGAGAGGCTAGGGGAGACAAAGTTGCAGATCGTGAATGTGCCAAAATACCTTCACTACATGACAAATTGATGCTGTTCGATGGAATGATTGAGCAGAAAATATGCCTCGGGATTGTAGCCGCTTTGTGTTATAATTCCGAATCGAGAAATCGATCTCCTGGTAAGCTAAATGTGGTAAATACCCTAATGGCAGGGAATTTTCCCCGCCAGCAAACTAATCCGTGCGTGGGTTGGTTTGACCACGATCAATACGATTAGTGATCTCCGATTGGTTTCATCAGAAAATTGACTCAACTTTGAACCCGGACAGGAGTTCAAATGATCCCATCTCGATGGTAATTCGAAGGATTTGGAAATCAACAAAAAAAAAAAAGAACATTTCGTTATTCTCCCGTACAACCTACGCAATTTAAAGTTGCTTAATTTTCCACTCCATGGAGATGAATCACCTACGACAACCGTCGCTGCTGGTGGGTTGATATCTCCTCCGAGTTTGAAAGCCGGATTCGACGATGAGTAATTAAACCACATTTAGCACAGTCGTCGTCCGGAGAACGGGATTCTTCGATTCGAGAATAGTGATGCGGTCGGGGGGTGATGGGGAAGAGGACGGTGGGGTTGTTTGCGAATCGTCATTTGGTCATGTGTGATGTATTGATGACGATCAACACGATGCCATAGGCGAGAACGATTGTTCTGACTACCATCCAAAGCGAATAAGCTATGGAATTTCGCGGCTCAGTGTCAGATATTCGAGAGTAGCGAATTTCCTAGTGGCGCTTTCACGATATTAATGAATGGTATTGTTTCGGATTTGAGGGATGGATTTGCTTTGCAAATATTTAAAAAGTGATAATTTTTATATGCATGCAAATGAGACTCTGAAAAAGGCAATGTCAACAGAGGAAATTAAGCTCAAGCTAGTAGTGGTGTGAATCTATTCCGAGTTAGTTTGGCGGTGTCATTAAACTTTCGATGGGGTCTTCCCACTGCTTTACGGTACGGTTGCGAACTATTATATGAGTAAATATGGATAAGTAATTTGCCTCGATGGATCAAAATGGTCAAAGTGTTGACCAAATTTCATATAGAGAGTGACAACATCAGTCTACGGTTATGTTACAATAAGGTTAAAAAAAATGCAAACGTGGAATGGAAGAGACATAGAAGAGTTCCGTAACATTTGTCTTCGCAATGTATCAGCCTTTTCACACGTATGGCTGAATTATATAAAGAATATAAAAGTAATATTTATTTTTGAATCTCTAGAAAAACAAAACACGAGAATTGGCCTTGAACGTTATAATTAGTGACAAACCGTGACCAGCCCTAATAAATTTCGTATGGTTATTTTCCTTAACGACATATTTGGGGTATCATCCAAACCATTAAAGAAATTGTTGGACGATTTGTTATATCGTTCGTTTAAGATATTTTTTTATCAGGAGGGCAGATCAAAATAAGCATCGTAATGGAACATGATATCCTCCACTAAACTGGTATGTATTACAAATAATCAAGTCAATCCTAACTCTGGTACCGTGAAATATCTTTGACTGTGTAGAAGACCCTGAGTTTGGTGGTTTAATGCACACTGTATATTTTTTTTTTTAACAGTATTTGAAGCGTGTCATTCTTTTTCCAATACTGAACAAAACGAATCAAATTTGAACAAAGTTTGCATAGTCTCTAGCTACCCAGTTTAGGATATTTAGTAAACCATAACATTAATTATCAACTACCACTCCACTATATTGTGGAAATGCTGCAATTGAAATTTTATTTCTGGCAGTCATTGACTAACTGAATTTGAATTAAAAACAAAAAACATGTTAGTGGAATTTTGAATTGAAGTTGGTGTTAAACGTCGTCGTGGTGATAAAAGTGAACCGATTGGTACTTCTTCTGTCCATGGAACCAATGCAATTTTTCATAGTGGCGGACTCCAAAATCTTTTCTCCAAAAGTCTACTTGTCCGGATTACACCCACTAATAACTGTTGAGGACATTCAAAAAATTGCTTCTCGCTGCTGTAACTACACTGGTAGATGTTGTACGTCTAGTTTCCAAGGGAGTGGATATGGCGAAGCTGACTTTTATTTCATTCGAAATTGGCTGGAACCCATCGTTAAAAGAAATCGCACTCGACGCTTGGTTGCAAAAAAATGGTTGCAGCTACTCGATTGTGACTTAATTGAGTCACAAAGCAGTCATCTCAACTGGTTTGCAACAAGTGTTCTGCTAGAGAAGGGTTTTTTCATGTGATCGGTGGAAACCCTAGGGTTACCAAAAATCATTTCTCGCGACATTTTGAAGACGGTAGGAACTCTAGGGTTTTTAGAAGAAGTGAGTTTCTGTACGATACACCGAATATTTCCATGACTCGTGTTACCATGCTGCAAAACACGGCTCGTGGCCCTAGTTGTTCATGGATTTATTATCAAAACGTTCGTGTACTGCGGACCAAGATCGGGCCGATATTGGACCAAGCTTGACGCGTTTTACCTTAACACCCTGGATTGCAATTTTGACGTCATTATTTAAATTGAGACGGGAGTCGACGATACTATCAATTTGACGCTTATAGGGAGCAATTATAATGTGTATGACCAAACCGAAATGAACACCAGTAAATGTCATTTAGGACGGGGATTCAGTTCACAGTGTATTTTTGCTAGTTCTCGAATTCATGATTGCAGTTCACGGATCTGGGCATGGATTTTGTCCGTGTAATATCGCACCAATAGAGCTCCATTGACAAGCCTCCTTGCAGGATTTTAAACACATCTTTTGTCGCAATCTGGAAGGAGTCGTTTATGATTCCGGTACATAAGAAAGGAGACAAACTATCGGGAAATCACTAGTCTATCAGCTGCCTTAAAACTTGTTTGGATCATCAAAAGATTTAAATGTCTTGTGAAAAGCCGGTGTCAAAAAATATTCTGTTCACATGTCAAAACTAAAAGGATTCTGAACACGAGGAATAATGTTTATTCAGTTTTCCAACACTAATTAACAAACTATCAAGGGGCTCCATTACTATTTTTGGAACATACGGAACAAGCTCTCAAAAACTATTTAGGTTCGATAATAAGTTATATTAAATAAAAAAAAGTTCATGACAACGGAATTCTGTGAAAAAAAATATGAATTCTGTGTTCACAAATCTGATCACGTTCACGTCTTAACGTATACTTTCATTTTATATGGCCCTTCTATCTTGTAATGACCCTTTCATCTATCTTACACACGTGTTCTCAACAATAACAATATCCAGAGATAAGGAAGTGAAATAATGGAATAATAACATTGTTTTACTATAATTAAAAAAATTCTCACTCAAAATTTCGAATGGTTACCAAATAAAATTTAACGTTTTTTCCAACTACAAACTTTCTAGTGTTTGAAAACCTAAAATACGTAAACAATATCATTACTTGTCTTCACTCAACGATGGAACGTCCTCATTTCGGGTCCAGCGAGGGCTCCTGAAAGGAATACCGAAGCGCTCATGAACTCGTTAACAGCAAAAACGAATCCTTCAACCGAGTTCTGACCCATCTTATTCTTGTGCTTCACTATTTTCAATTGTAATTATTGAACTGCAGTGAAAAAACAAGCCTCACAGCCATTCAAAGGCAGAGCCTACTCCTTCTTGACAAGGTTTTGTTATGTTCAAACACAAATAAGGCGTTTTTCAGTGGGGCTTATAATTGTTTTCCCTTCACGGTGAAAACGAAGTGAAAACAAAAAACCTTATTACGAATGTCACCCAAGTGAAAAATATGAAACAATTCATCCGAAGTGATGATTCGAATAAACTCGGTGTTATTATGGTTGTCACGGAACGATCACGCCACCGAAAAAAAGTTTCGTAAACCGTGGATTTTTCTGAGGGCTACTACGATTTTCACTTCCCTAAACTGATACAAAAAGCAATGATATTATATATGTGTCCAACACATGAATTTTTGCAATGCGATCAACTAATGATAGCTATTTGTAACCACACATACTTCCTATGTGTACACATAACCACCAATTTCATTTGTCACATAAACTTCATTTCTGTTCCTCAGAGGGTTCTGTTTATGAGTGAACACATCAGTATTATGTGGATTTTCCATGGATTTTTGCCAATAAATATGTGTGGATCATTTGCCGTGTATCACTTTCTCCTCACGGAGTTCATTTTGATCACGGTTATAACATAAAAATGTGAGGTGATGTGTGAGTGAAGTGAAAGCAAAGGTGAAGGTGACAACCCTAATAAGCCCCAGAAGTTCACTCAAAATTCATTCTGTTCACTGAACTCTTTTCAGATGGTTATTTCAAGTTTTTATAGCTATTTAGAAAATTAATATAAATGAAATAATCTAATATAAATCCCCACACATAGATTACATTGCAAATGGATAAGTTTTTCACTTCGGTTTCATAAAATGTCACGAGATGGATTCTACACATGTAATCCGTAAATCTGAAGCAACTCAGACCTTCTAATAAAAAGATTGATTGCTTGCAACTCAATATTGCTTCTATGCAAATGTAACTAGAAAACGTTGTTAGATATCATCATTCTCACTACGCTATATCTGACTAGACAAAACAAATTACCTACTAGAACTGCTGTTCACCAACTCATTTGTCAAAATATCCTATTCCAGCGATCGTGTGCCGTAACTCGGCAGCAATTTCCCCCCTAGACCGTACTTGATGCTTACGTACAGGTGAAGATTCCGCCGTTGGAAACCCAAAATGTCAGAGTATCACCACAAACGTTTATCACAGCTTAGGCATCTCTTCATAACGTGGACTCTGCTTGTGAAATTTATTAATGAAAACATCCTATCCATCGTTACAGTGTAGGACCTTCTTCTAGCCGAGTCACCTCAAGTAGCCAGGTCGTGCCATCCAACTGCAAAACGATTACCAATCGCCAATGCCGCTGGAGCAGTGACATTTTGCGCCACGACACTCTGTCTGAGCGAAATCTGATATCGAAAAAAGAGGCATCCTCCAAGTGACAGTACCAACGGGGATACAAATAAATCAGACAGTCAGGCTTCCTCCTCCTCCTTAAACGGTTCCATTACGTAAGGGTTTCGGGAGAGGACCCCGACGATGATTAAAATCGATAATTAAGTTGTTTCTGGGTGCAGAATGCAATCTTCATCGTATTCTTATGCGCCGGCAGCTCTTAATTGACGTGCTCATCTCAAACGTTGTTGGTTATTGTCTGCAAACTCTTCCACCATGAGTTATAAGTCACGCTCCATGGGAGCCGGCGTAATTATCTTCGTGTGCCTTGGTTGCGGTTGCCGCTTCTCCTCCTCCTTCTCTTCCGTGAGAAAACCCGTCAAGAAGTCGACTGCAACGGAATGATTATCGCGATGTCATGTATATGTTCCTGTGCCGGCGAAGGAAATTAATAACGACCGAAACAAAAAAAACTGACCCGCTAAGCGCGATTAATTCGATGTAGCCTTGAACTTGGCACGCGAATTGTTCAATGTTTTGATAGAATAAGAGATTGAGGTGTTTCTATTGGATAGCGTACTATAGTTACATGATAAATGCAATGGTGACGTAACCATGTACTCAAAACACACTGATTGACTTGTCACTTGGTGACAGGCCAAATTACAGGACATTTTCCCACCCAGAGGGCGGTAATCAAATTAAGTAACAACCAGAGAGCGTTGGGAATGCTTGAAGTTAAAAAAAAACTAAAGCAGCCGATCAATGCAATCACGAAAAAGAGGCAGAAGAAGGCGAATTCCTACTCAACATGCAAGCAGTTTGATTGACTAGCACACCGAATCGAAAAGCACGAAAATGTAACACTATGTTAATAATTGTCATTAAAGGTTGTTGAACAATTTAGTGCCCCGCAGGCCCTGTCGGCTTTAAGGTACATATTATTGGAGCCTTCTTTGCTTTATTGGTTTCCGCTTACCACACACCATCTGCAGGTCGAGGACTTATGTTGTGGTTTGCGATTTTTTGAAATTGGTTATTCCGTACGTGGCCCGAGAAGCAAACGGCTGCTCGAATTTTGGATTGGCTGACTGCGCTGGCTGACAAAGCCACTCCTGAAATCATGTTGCCTGTGGTTAGTTACGTATTCGGGTGATTTTTTCTTTTCGCGTCAGGTGATAACCATAGAGTGACATATTAATTTTCGGTCAACCGATTGGTGTCCATTGGAAGGGAATGACATGGGTGGAAACAAGAAAATTAGGTAAAATGCACCTACGGCGTGAATGTTACCCCGATATAAGCATGGTTGCGTGTTTATCGAAGTGATTCCGTTTAGTAATTTCAGTTCTCCTTATATGCAGCTGCTTCCGTTGCCACCTCCAAAGCTTTTGTGCAGTCTGATTCGAAGGCACTAATGGTAAATGTAGTTGTTGAGGTTTCCAAAGCCGGATTTGTCGTGGAACTTGAAAATTGTATTACAGTCATAGTGGAATATCAACTTTTATATGACAGTTTTTTCTACACCTGGATGTCCATATGCAGTGTTCATAAAAGTATGAGGATATGGACAATTTCAATTTATTTAACAATTATCCAATTCGAAAAGCCACATATATGACCTGTTAGACTCGTACTGGTAAAAAAATCGTTTTGCAACTTGTTCTACTATTTGGAGTTCTTTAAACTTTATCAGGGCTTCAAAATTTCCACAAAAAACATTTTCATTCCTGTTCAACGAATTTCTATGTTTGATTTTACTTTTAAAAAAAATATTAAAGATTTTGTACTTACTACTTTGAAATAAGTTGACATTGATAAATAACTTACCTGAAATGGAAAGAAATTGTTATGATAAAATTTTGATAATCGTAAAACAAAATCTGCTGTGTAAATTATTGTTTCAGTTGAGTTTTTGGTCGAGTGTCTGTTTTGCAAGTGTTATCTCATTTCAAAACATTACCAGCGTAGCAAAATATTGATAAATAAGCTTTAGGTACTCATTCCATTTACTTTAGTCATCTTATCAATTCTTTATGATATTTTTTTCAGTGCAGTTATTGTGTATTATTTCAACTTGAGATGGAACCAAATTAATTAATCAAAATCCCTGTTTCCTTTAAATTTGAAATGTTTCTAGGTCCGTGACTGTCTAGGTCAACAATATGTGACAAGATGCAAAAAAAAAATATTATTCATCAGAAGTATTATTGAAAAAGGTGTGTTGAGTACACTCAGCGAAACAAAAATAGCACCACCATATTTTTTGGAAATATTTCTCAACAGTACTTGTTTTTCATGTTTTTTTCACCTTTCTATGTATTAGTTTTTTATTAACAATTTACAATTTTGCTGGTAATTTATGGAGCTTTAACATTTAAGACAAAATAGTCATAAAAAATATGCGAAATAATAATAGCACCACCCTGTATTCAAGACACCCTGTCTGTCATTTGACAGGTTTTTGTTTTTGTTTGCACAAAGTTCTTTTGGAGTCTTTTTTTTTGTTGGAGCGAACCACTGCGTCCAAGAGTTGAACTTTTTTGGTATACTCCTGTTTACTATTCTAATTCACATCTTAAAGCTAGATGACTATTTGTCAAGTGACCAGCCTAAGACGCGCTGAGAAAAAAAACTTTTGACACACACACTGAGTTTGATTTGATTTTTAAATAGTGATGTCAACTGCTGCGTGAGTTCAACTAAAAAATTGAGTTGATCCACTTTTTTACAAAAATTGAGTAACATTTCCGTGTGAGAAAAAGAGAAAGGAATACAATTCTACTCCGTCACTGAGCAGAATGGAACATAAAAATAATGGCTACTAGGTTGCACTGCACAATATAGTGTTTCTGACTGACTAACCTGAAGCTTGATCATAACAGAAGACTATCAATCTCAAAATTAACAAATAACTTTTTCATTTGACGTTTTTTTTTTTAATTCGATCGGTGATCGGTTTGAGTGGAAAAAAAAATTACAATAAGAATAGTTGAGAAAGATAGAACAGCACTGGTAAGTCAGCAACACTGTGATATGATATAGTAACCAAGTGACATATTAACCATGTTTTTGGTATTTGATTTTATGTGTCAGAAACAGCAATGTTACTTGCTGGATAATTATTTGATCTTATTCATAATACACTAGCAGTTTGTATTCAAAAGTAACCTTCAGCTTTACTGAAGCTTATAAAGGGTCTGAAGCCTGTTCACATTAAATTTCAGTTATTTTTTTTTTCAGTGTGGTGATTGAATTATTTCAAGGACCCGCGGTTCGTTTCAATTGAATGACAGCTGAAATTCTCCACTTTATTTCGTGGTACAACATTCTTGTAACATTTGGTAAAATGGCGGTGAATCAAATGGAAGTGCGCAAACCCATTTTGTATGAACGGGAGCTAAATATAACGTTATCGGTACGCTATCTTCCTCAGAAACTAAAACTAGCAGAAAGTACCGAGTTTACAGCTTGCAAATTGTTTGATCAGCGCTTGACTATGGATCAAACGGTTGGAAGCGGAAAACCAAAAAATATGGTCCCGCCATATGGACAAGAAGATGGTAGCCACTATTGAGAAAAATCCCAATCTTTTTCTGTGTGCATTGTTGCTCGAAAAGTTGGAAAATTAAAATCATGTGTGCAAAAAGTTAAGTAGAGGCAAGGCGGAATGAAGGCGTACAAAGTAAAAAAGGTGCCCAACCGTGATGACAAGCAAAATTTCACTGCAAAAAGTCGTACTAAAGAGCTTTACAACAAGTTTTTCAAAAAAGGAGGCTGTGCCGCGAAACGAGTGTGACGTTTGTGTTTTTTGCTGAATTTGAAAATTCTTAAAATTATGGAATAATATCAATACGATGCTTGATTTTCTTACCAAAACATACTTTTAGTGATTAAGTGTTCTGAAAAAGTGTTTTATGATATTATTTAATGCGACATTTGAGCAATTCAAGAATTGTGAAGTGAGAGGTGGATTACCCTTACGACGGTTGTTACAAAAAGTAGCGTCTGATATTTTGCAAATTTTGGTTGTTTGAGACTACTTGGTTGGTAAATGACTGGACAATGCGTACCATTGGTACTCCGCGTACCTGCAGGTATAAAATAGATCCTACTGCGATCCTTAACCTCTTGTCCAGTAACTCCTATCCCTACCTCCCGTGGTGCCGACTGGGGTATGAGTAACGATAGGAAAGATCGGGTAACCAACCCCGGTGGGACCTTGGTCATATGCTAACAGGGAAGGGGGGATGCCCTTTTCAAAAGAGGCAGTCTATCTGAGCGTCTGTTCTCCATGTCAGGGGCAGCTCAAAACAGCGTCTGTTCTCCATGTTAGGAGCGGCTGATCATCGTCTTCGTGCCAGCGTGGGACTCTAAACAGTGCTGTGCACGGTGGTCCTCCGGCGAAACAGGGGGTTGCGGAAGGCTTAACAAACTGCCCTTAAAAAATCAATGTTACAAATAACACAGAAGTTAATACGGACCGGGACAATCGGCAAAGATCTAGGTGTTTGAGACTACCACAAAATTCAATTTGTGGACAGTGGTGCTTTTAGTATGTATAAGGAAATGCAGGTGAGAAAAAGTAATAATATGGTCGTAAGTTTCTTTGAAGAAAAGAGCTCTCAACAGTCATTTTTTTTCTCGGCTCCGAGGACCAGTATTGGGTCCTGATATGTTTTCGTTGTAGAGCATTGGTAATTGCTGCAATACGATGTTTTTCTGTGATTTTGCCACTTCCACTTGTACCAAGCGACCCGAAATGTTTACCTAGGCAGTGAGAAATTCTGGAGTACGGCCGGGGAGATGCGAAGAATATTGGCGAAAGTTTATGTCAAGCGAGGAGTTGCAATGTCATAGAAGCAACTAAGTACTTATAGATCAAAATCGAACTATGTTCCAGCTCTTCATTAAGTGGACTTAATAAGAGTATCCACCATTTTACCTTTGATACCCGTTGGTTAGAACTGTGTTTACACCATTGAGTTCAATACAACGTTTGAGTAGAACTATAAGAAAATTCTCATACTAGTGACAAATTAACATTGATATAAATAATCAACCTTAGCCTACACCCCACCGCTCCTGAGCATCTTCCTAAGCAGTGTGACAGATATCCACCGTTTTTCGTTTGGTTGATGTAATACAATTGATATGTAAAATACTTAATATTCACGATACTAAGAACATACTACCATGGATATCACGCATGGTAAACGTGTATTTCAGCCCACCCTAGAACTGTGTGTGCGTATGAGACGCGTGCTTTGCATGTGTGGTGTAAGTGCTTATTGTACTGTATATGAGTCATGCTTCTTCTGTTCCAGTATAAGAGTATCCTTCCTTTAACCGTAACCTTCCAGAAAAGCACAGAGTAATGGCGCTATAACCGTAAGCCACGAAAGGCTAGGACAAGAGTTAGTGCTCATGTCCCAACCGACAGATAAGCTCTCACGCAAGAAGAGCCTGAATTCAAGTAGGAAACGGCTGTGCTCCAGCCCAGAAAAGCGAACAACAAAAGAGTGCATTAACTTTCTTAGCGTCGTCACTCCCAACGACCTATATACATATAAATATACATATGCTTTCTCGCCAAAGAAAGCCTCCCGCACAATCATCCAACTTCCCACCTCAGATGTCTATGAAGGTAGCATGAGTTCTCAGTATCTTCTTATGTAGACATCCAATCACCACTTCCTCCCTATCCCTTGCTGATCATAAGGACCTGGCCAGGTGTTGTGCAAAGAGAACGATGAATGAAGAGCCTGTCATACCCAAGGCAGCTCTTCTGGCGCTTTCATCGTCTCATTCGTCTCCAACCCAACCCAGGATGGTGTATGGTCGAAAAATGTTATGCTATGCTATGCTATGCTATGCAATGCTGAAGGGCTTTACACCAAGTTTTTGCAAAAAAAATCCTCTGCTATAATTTACGCAATGCAAGGATACGCCTGTACCAAGTGTTCCCGGATAAAGGAGCCCCGACTCTCCAGCTATATTTTGGTCTGCTTTGGCCAACTCCGTCCTGGAATGGTATAAGGCACAAGCGGCTAAATACGTGCCAAAAACAGCCTATCCGCCTAACTGTTCAGAATTTCGCCTGATAGAAAAATACTGGGCTCTGGTTAAGTGGAAACTCTTTGGAACTAAGAAGAAAGCAAATGGCATCTACAATTTCAAGAGAAGAACCGCCACCGCTAGCGTATCTGAGGATACTGTATCTGGAGAATCTGATGGCGGGTGTTCCACAGAAAGTTCGAGAATTTTACATAAAGAAGGATTAGTATACTCTAGTATACTGAAAAAAACAATCGATTTTGTTGAATTATGTCAAGATTTATTTAGCTGACATAATCTTTCTGTCGTGGACAGGCTTTTTGGTTGAATATTTTAGAAGATTTATGATTTGGATACTTAATAAAGTGACGCAAACCCATAATCGAGGTTGCCAAGAGTTATTCGTTCATAAACTTCAAATCGTTCGAGTTCAAAACAAAACAAATATACCTTTCGCCAAGTTAATGCATTCTCGAGAAGGAAACTCGTCAGCACGACCTTTCTCTTCCCGAAAATCAAGTACGACGTCCGATGAGTGATACATTCAAATCCATCCATTCACATGCAGCCGCAACACACTTCACAAGATAAATGTCTAGTGGCTCCAGGCGCTGAAGAAACAGAAAAAAACCTTAAAGATCAATTTTTAACCAGCTCTCAGTCATTTGTTTAGGCAAACAAGTACCGAACCGAACCTAAGCCGCAGTCGCTCAATTAACTTTTTCCTTTTTTTCTCTGTTACCGAAGATGACTCTATTAGCTACGCGATAGGATTGTGCAACAAGACTCCTCAAAATTTATGACGTCTTTTCAAAGGCTACTCACCGCCACCGCCAAAGGATTGAATCTGAAACAGGTGGAACGGCGGCGACGATTGGCGGGGCTCGTCAATAGATCTCGAAGGAGATTGATCCTTCGGCAACTAAATTCAAAACCACTTCGACTCCGACTTCGGCTGGCGGAGAATGCGATGGAGAACAAGTTTTTTGTCGATTTATTTTCAAAAAGCCCCATGTGCCACAAACAACACTACACCACAATGAATGCCTTGCGGCGAAGTCGAGAGTGGTTTTTGGAAATTATGAAAATTGCTAACCACTAACCAAGTGAGTGTGAAGGAGGGGTCGAGGGAAGGGATATGTATATGAGCCTGCTTTGACCCATTGACGGTGACGATTGGCAACGCTCCCCAAAAGTAAGGATTGTTTTCGATGAATTCGAGAGCGCTAATTGATTATTAGATACATAAACAATGATGATGATTGCGGGTTTTTTGGCAGCAGGAAAAAAACAACATTGAACATTACAACCTTTGACACAAGAGACGTGTTGGAAAACGCCTAGACAAAGACCTTGTCTTCGGCTCTTCAAACTTGTTTGTTCGTTGTTTGTTCTCCCGAACAAACCGGATGACCATCAGCGACGATTGATGGCTAATTTTTTCAAGTTTTGTTGATTATTAAAATAAAGAAGAAATCAATTTGTTCCGATTTGAGGTGAAGCTATATTTACATTTCTTAAAATGTAAAATGCCACCACGGAAAAGGGAATCATGTCTGAGCGCTCCATATGCATCACCCAACAATGTTGGGCCTTACACGTACCAATTGGCACAACTGTACTAATTTCTTAACGACTAACCACAAACAAAACCAAGCGAACGAAAATTAGCGCCTGAAAGACATAGCCAAGCCCAACTAATATCTAGGTCTGGAAACAGTAATTTTCAAGACTGCGCGCGACGACAACGACCACGGCTATGACAACAACGATGGACAGTTACATAACATTCCAGGCGATGGTAGAGGCCGCCGGCAAGACCGGCCGGTACCCCAGTGGCAAAAGTGGATACTGACCGGTTTTGATTCGATCATCGACTACGCGGCCTTTTGACTATATCACTGGGCCACTGGGTTAAAAGTGGACCTACACTTCAACAACCTCTGGTTCCTGCCACCACCATCAACCTCCATCCCCCACGATCAGCAGGAGCAACGATCGCGAAATGAGCAAAACGAAGAAAACGAAAGTGTATGTAGGTATGTAAATAAACCATTTCACGTGGTGGCGGGCGACTGTGATTACTCCGCACCGAGCAGTCGCGAGCTTCTGGGATTCTCCTTTTCGTTGTGCGGATAGGACGCCGTGTACAGACCGACCGGCCGGCATCGGCCACAAGAAGAGCGGACGTGTGCCGGTCAGCATGTCGGAGTTTTCTTCTTACTTTACTATTTTTTGTTGTTGTGTGGATCGTGAAAGCAATACATAACCGTCTGTTCGCTCTCTCGTGTACTGCAAGGCCGTTCGTTTGCCTTTCTGGTCGATGTCGCACATTCGATATGTGCGAAATGCGAGTTTGCATTGTAGCGGGGAAGCTGTAATAAGATGGGTTTTCATTGACGATTTTCTGCGTTTGTTTTTTTTTTTTTTTTGAAAGGATGGAATTCGTCCGTTTGTTTCGTAAAGGTGTAGTACAACTGATTTGTTATTCTGATTTGTCTGATTGTGAATTGGGAGATAATGTAACTAGAAAATAAGAAGAATGATTAGTAATTTCCATTTAATTCCAACTACCTTTATTGCTTATCTTGACAGATACGCGTATTTCGTCTACAATGTGCAGACTTCTTCAGTGTCGTGTACTAATACTCGACGGGAGATAATGGTTGATAGGAAATGTATGAATCTTTAATTAACATTGGAAACAGTAGCAATGGTTCGTGTGCTTAAGCAAATATTGTGTACATTCCCTAAAGGTAAGCAATACGTCTAAGAACCTATGTTAGCAAATCTTCAATAACAAGAGCAACATAAACAATTATCAGCTAAAAAATCAGTAGGTTATGTACGTATAAAGTGAAATACAAGCAGTATGCAAGATTTTGCAAAAATATGAATTATGCATCAGCCTTATTTCAACGTACTTTTATTGTTGGTTAGTTGGTAAATTTTTTTATGAAATGCTGATGATCTCAGCATAAGTGAGTCCTCGGGGTGGATTAAATCTTTTATCCAAATAATTCCGATAAAATGTTGCATAGCTTTTCTTACTGGAAGTTTCCGCACCTAGAACATTGTTGCAGATCATTATTCAGTAAATCGTCATATATTATGTATTAATGTTAGTTAATTATTTAAGCGACTGATGATCTTCTGCCATGACCAAGCTACTTGTTAGTCAGCAAAGGAGTGACATAGTAGCCATGATTAATGAGCTGTATTCCACGTGTCAGAAATACCAATGTAGATCATTCTGCCTAATGGCGTTCTATCTAATGATATTCGACCTCATGACTGTGAAAAAAGAAAAGGTGAGAAAACTACGTTTAGACTCCGTTTAACCACATTTGAACTTATTCTATTGAGAACATGCTGATGATTCACGGGTCGTTTGATCGGCTTTTGGCATTAAAAAATTTGTTTTTAGAACAGGCAACCAATTATAGGTCAACTTTATTAGGGGCAAGTCATGTTCAAATAATGTATCCATTGTATTGTATGTAAAATTTCTCTCTTTCAACTACTATTCAATCCGCCGCTAAAAGATTGGCCAACTGGTAGATAGTATGAATTGAAAGTAGAGTCGGTACAGTTTGGGCGAATCTTGCCACAACTCCCGGCGCTATTTTGACACATGCTAGAACAAAGTTAAATAATTACTTAAATTAAATGAAACCACTGTTGGGTAACTTAAATAGCTACCATTGCTATAAATTCCAGGTTTGTTGCTTTGCTCGATCGATTGCCCTATATTGCAATCCAAAACATTTAATCTGTCAAAACGTTAATATAAAATAATCAGAGTTATAATTGGGACTCACTGGGAAAAATCACTTAATATAAGTGTGCTGCGTAATCGACCCAATGTGCGAGTAACTAACTTTTTGGTTCCCGCTTATAATTCAAGAATAAATGTTTTTTGTTTCTGAAGAAAAAAGAAAAGAAAAGGAAGACAATCCAGGTCTTGTTAGCCTCTGATCGTATGTCTCTTATGCAGCATTTCCGGAGTACCTCAGAGAAGCAATCTGTTACTGCATCAGACATTTCGACAAAGATTTTTCATTAGGGCCTAACTGACAAACGTAAACAATGGCTTCTTCCTTGAATTTGTTGACCTTGGAAACTTGTCTCATTAATCTACCACAGCCATTTCGAAGAACAAGAGTTCTTCTATTCGATAGAATTGGAAGCTTACATGGGAAGATTTTGTATTACGAGATATTTACGGAAGAAACCATTGTTTACGTTTGTCAGTTAGGCCCTTATGAAAAATCTTAGTCGATTTAAGATTTAGTCCGCTCGAATACCAAACTGGCTTCCATCATGGCTGAATTGCAGTGCCGCTTCGAATTTTCGAAGGCGGACAGATAAGAAACTACAAAGACATTAAATGCCCAACTTTGATAGGATCCTTGCTGCACTGCAGCATACAAGTAATTAGATTTGGCTTATGATTTTATTTTCTATGAATTTTGTCTTGAAAAATTCGAAGTGGTGATGCGTATCGGCCATGAAGGCGGCCATTTTTGTATTCCTGTGATTAAAACTAAACCAAGGTGCATTGTTATAGACTCATCGTCCATTTGAATATCAAGACGGACACGGAATCAAGACGGAAATAACAATAAATAACATATGAATATCAAGACGAACACAAAACAGATGCCGAAAACAGATTCGTATGGAATTTATAGGAAGTCAATATTCTGTTGCCTGAAAATCCACGCTTTTGAGCCTAACGTGCAGGACTTTTATCAAGACTGGAAATGAGTCATCCCTTCATCACATCTGACGCCATCACGGGGAAAGTTTACAAGGATTTATGCATCCAGAAGCGTCTACTGCCTTTCTTGAATAACAATTTTGTTTTTGAACCTCAATATAGGCCTACATGCTAGCAGAATTTTGCAAAATCCGTAAGGTGTTGGAAAAAATCAGGTTTGAAACAAGAGTGGTTGTAACTTTCGAAACAAGTTGGCCCAATAATTATCCAAAATCTAATAAATATTGTCATGAGAAAGCTATGAGCAATTTGATATGAAGTATGGGTTCAAAAAAGTTATGATGTAGAAACATAACCACAATGTTGTAATTCCCTGGAAGACGAGTATCAGACTTGAACAGAAATTAGGTGACCATTTAGTATCTTAATTTTAATATCTTTATTGTGCGTATTTTCAAACCAACTTTGCGACAAAATTATGCATCCATGAGCCCCAAATCTCGTGTGTCACTCAGGATTATGATGTTGGACCTAGAACATCACACATGTAGAAGATTTGTAGTTGAACTGCCAGATACTGCAAGATGGTCAAAGCTTCTGTTTCCTTGGATCACACAGTCTCCGGCAAACCAGACAATGGTACTGTTTGGTGAAAATTTGGTGAATACAACTAAGCTAAGCTAAGCTAAATCGTTTGTTTGGTATAGTTGTTCCACAGCATTTCTATGAAACATTGGACAACTGCTTGAAAGGATTGTTGACTCCTGTGATTAATTCCGATCATATGCATATTCTACCCTCTGACTTCAACCAAGTGGCACCTGGAAAGTGGTCAGTGAAGCTCTTTGGCTCCTCGATGAGGCATATTTCGTTGCCTGGACCTGTTGTCTTCTTCAGAAAACCAATTACATGCCTGTATATGATTGGAAGAGACTGATCGATTAAAGGGCAACCTGCAATGCCCGCAGCCGAAGAAACTTTTATGGTGCAAAAAATAGCCGAATTGACTTATAACTATTGATTCAATTTAGTTTTCTAATTTTTTGTTGTAAACTATAAAATTAAATGAAGGAGGAGAAGAAAACATAGTAATGTCCAGGTGAAAACAACAAAACAACATGTCGTTAAGTGCGGGAGGAGAGAAAAATAGCGTCTATTTAGCAGCATTATTCCGTTGCATATTCCGTTGCGTTGCATTCTGAACGCTAAATCTTGCTAGGTGAATTCGATATCTTCACATCGCTACAGAACGACAGCTTTGTTTATTTTCGGAAAACCAAAGCTTGGTATAATATAGGGGGCGTAAGGAGTAAGGGGGGTTAAGGGCTTATGCTGAAGCGTTCTTGGCGGCATCCGTTTTCTCAACATTCAGAATTGATACAACTCAGAATCTGTACTAGATATTGAAAATTTATTCACATCAGTTTGTATTCTTTTTTGATGTGATCAGTCTGATATTGTTCGATTTGATGTTCATTCACTAACAATCGAGATTTATCAATTTGAAATAGTAAGGCAAGTTTGCGAGAGCGAGATAAAAGATAGGAAAATTTATATGGAAGACATAGATTCACCATACAACCAAATGTAATACGACATCATGACATTGGTTTTCTTTTCATTTGATATTCATGCTTTAAAAATAAAACAACAAAGTTCACTCTCAACATTTATCAGTTCAAATGTTCATGTCATATATTTGTAAATGACACGGAAGAGTTCATTCTACCTCACCAGAGGACTACAACAACGGAGCAGTTCTTTTTTTCTTTGTATCTTCTAACTCTAAATAATTTTAATTTCAATAAATCCTACGTTGCAAACGTTTGAGAAAGTTTTCCATTTGATTGAATATAATTGATTCTGTAAATACATCCTAAACGTTGTTAAATTTGTCAATATGGCTAAATAACCATCGCTAACCAGTGATAGGAAGAAATTCTGGAGAAATTTTAAAAGATGATTGTACCGCTTCTCAGGAATGTGTTCTGTTACATGCGTGATTGATACAAGCAATTTGTAAGAATCCTACCAACTTACAACAAATTTGACGCCAGGAACTTCATCCGCCATATTCGGTGATAAGAAGCATTTTTATTTAGTTAAGGTTTATGGATTATTTTCAAAAAGAAATGGAACAACTCGCGAAAAAAAGAGAAGATTTCAAAGCGACTCATTGCCATTGATCGGCAAATTTTTGGGGAAGCAATGGTTAAACGTGTCACCCTTCATCACGTCCCCTCTACATTGCGTTGAGTGGTATGGGTTCAAACTTATTCCTCGACCCAATCAGTAATGCAATTAATATCTGGTATGAACTGAGCTAACTTCACGCGACACTTGTTTTAGATGTTGCAGCTAAGATCCGTAACGTCATTAGGATTCTAGTAAAAAGTTAACCGCTTTGTTTGAAGATTTTTAGAGAAAAGCATGTATGGATACAAGCATCCTAGGAGAAAATATTCAATTGTTTTTAAAAAAGAGGCTTACAATCGTTATTTACACAATCTGTATACATATATATTTTAGCCTTTTTATGAATAAAATATTTAATGAATTTCAAGTTTAATATTTACAAGGAATTTTTGAGATAAGTGAATGCATACATACAAAGTGAAATTCCTGAAAATGGAAATAGAAGAGATACGGTGTCCCAGAAGGCTCCATCGACTGGACTGAAGCTATCGAAAGCGAGTTCGTCAATAGTATGACACGAAATTGGTGCAACACAGTATTAATTATGCAATTAGCAGTCACATACATTATCAAATCTTATGATTCGGCCATACATTACTGTACTTCAGTTGCTAAGAATTGCCGAAAAATCATGTACAAGTCAGTATTCAACTTACGAAGCCAGTCGTTGCCGCCTCTTTATGCTAAAACTAGATGGGGAGGTATTTTCGATGTGCTACAGCACTTCAACAAGAACGAAACAATCTACAAAGATCTTGCCTTCAAAGATCGCTTTGTGCCTTCTTCTTGACGTGGATCAAGACAGTGATGGAGTCCAATAAAATAACCTCAAACAGATTTGCTGAACCTTTATTCACATCGCCTACTAGGCGGCTAAAACAATTGAAAGATAACATGGTATTCAAATATGCACTACTTATCGACCTCGTTTCAACTACCTTCACTCAACAATATTTTCTGCAGATGAGAAGGAAGAAGTTCGGGTAAGTTTACTCTTTTGGATATCAAACATTTCTCTGATGTGATCGATTTTCGAGGCCTCTACCATCGCTACGTGGAGTGGATTTAACGGTTGAAAGCACGCAATACCGAGCAGGCTACACAGTCAGCATCAGCGCCAACAATACTTTCTTGCAATGATCTAGGATGCTCGACCAGCATGTTTGGTGGGTCCTTTCTCGAATACGGATTGCCACTTCGAAAACTGACCACTTGTTTGTTCGACAGCTCAACTCTTACGATTCGGGAAAATCATCAAAACCACTCGTTCGATTTGCGGAAACATTGGCTTTCTCGCAAGAATACTCATCAAGAGTTGCATGAGGTTGCTATGATCCTCCCGACAGTTCCTTCCAATCAAGAATTCTTCGAACGTGTTTCTCGCAGCGCACTTGGATTAGTGTTGTCAGACAAGTGCGTTGAAGCTTTCCGATGACACGCTGGAGAATATTCTGTTTAGCCAAGCTTAATAAGGAACTGTTCGATAAAAACTCCTTCCAGGATTGTTGGATGAAAATTTCCAAGAGAATTCACAAAATGTACCGAGCTTTCATCATTTTTTTTTAATTGACCAGTTTCTCCAAAGGGCCTGCTCATAAATCACGTAGACTAAAGGGCGATACGGTCAAAATTTGGTCAATATCAGCTTGACGTATTTCTTTCAATTTTGCATTTAAAAAACCTGAACACCCCTCATTTTGAAGTTGTGTGTGTGTAGAATGTTGCTCCTATTTTGATTTTTTTGGAATTCACTCTTCAGTTGTCAAAATGCCGTCCAAGCGAGAAGGGGAACGTATCAAAATTTTGCTCGCGCATCGCGAAAATCCGAGCTACTCGAACGCAAAGTTGGCAAAATCGCTAAAAGTTGCCAAATCAACCGTTAAAAATGTAATTAAAGTGTTTGGGGAACGTTTGTCGACAGCCAGGAAGTCTGGATCAAAGGAAATCAAAAGCCGGAAGCCGCTGAGACGACAAAGAGAGTTGCCGGTAGTTTCAAGCGAAACCCTAACCTATCTCTCCGAGATGCCGCAAAATAAAAGCTGGGTGTATCGTCTACAACCATGCGTGGAGCCAAAAAACGAGCCGGACTATCGACTTACAAGGAGGTAGTGACTCCAAATCGCGATGATAAACAAAATACGACGGCCAAAGCGCGATGGCGGAGGCTGTACACGACGATGCTGACGAAGTTTGACTGCGTGGTAATGGACGACGAAACCTACGTCAAAGCTTCCGGGACAAGAGTTTTATACACAAAAGGAAGGGGAAAGGTAGCAGATATTTTCAAGCACACGAAACTGTCAAAGTTCGCAAAGAAATATCTGGTTTGGCGAGCCATCTGTACCTGTGGCTTGAAAAGCAGCATTTTCATAACTTTCCGGGACTGTCAACCAAGAAATTTACGTGAAAGAGTGTTTGAATAATAAACGTCCTCTGCCTTTCCTGAAGAAACACGGTTGTTCCGTACTGTTTTGGCCGGATTTGGCATCTTGCCATTACGGTGGAAAGGCCATTGAGTGGTACGCCGCCAACATTTGACTATCAACATAGTCTTTCCGATGTATTTTGACCAAACTTCTTACAATGGTAATTCTAATAAGAAGCCACAGTAAAATAACATGTTCCATTTGGTCTGTCATTCCAATAGGACGTTCGGGAAGTTTATTAGACAGAGATGAAACACAAACATTAGTTCGATCTTCGAGGTAGGAACGCAAACTTCTTTTTTTGATTGACAGTAGTGAACTGCTAGATGAACAAGCAGTTGTGGTCATACACAAATACGAATGATGACACTGACTGAAATTGGATGCACGAGTTCACCAAAAGTGTTAACACTTCTCAAGGCTAGTTTCAGGCACTTCGGCGAAGCAGCTTGTGAAAGGAAGAGGACGAAGATTTTCCGATTTCCATCCGTTCCTGGCCAAAACCATGAGGAGGTTTCGGCCGGGGTTGGGTGACCTTTTAAAGAGGCTTTAAGTGTTTTCGTTTTTGATGCCAAATTGATTTTTTCGTAATGATTTTGAGTACTGATTTTGAAATATTTTGTTTGGTAAATGAAACGCTTTCATGCTGAAGGACTGTCTCAAGACGAAGCGGGTTTAATAATAATAATAATAATAATAAAATAACAGTGTGACGGTCGAAAATTGTCCTCGCGATTGAAAAGACGATTGATGTTCCACGGTTATGGTCAAAATGGTGTTCATATTGGTCAAACCCAAAACGCGGTCTCGTGTTAGGTGCGGAAAAACTTCCAATTTCGTTTTCCCCGGATTGGGTGCTTGCAAGGACATCCAGGATTAGTAGGTAAGGTATTTTAGAGTTAGATTTTGTAGTACCATTTCAACAGTTTTGATCAAATTAACATGTAAAAGTGAGTACCTAGATACGCCTAGTCTAGCAGATTTGCTGCTTTAGAAAGAGACAAAACGTCAATCATAATTAAAATAAAACTAGGAAATAGAAATTACGATTCCTTCCTACTGAAAAAATAATAACTATATTTTTTATTATATTATCTATTCATATGATTAAAAATACATTTCGCATCACAATAGTTGTAAATTTCTCATACGATGATCCGTATGGTTGCGATTGCAAACAATACAAGTATCAAAAACATTTGGCAGGAATAATAATTCTCCCAGAATTGTAGAAAGTTTTGTGAGTTATGTGAGTTTATAGATAATAGAGAAAACTCAATTAAATTACTGATTGCTGATACAGGACAGCTATTATCCACATTAAACACAAAAATAATGTGGAAAAGATAAATTGGGTTGCCAAACTATGCTTCAAATAAATCGTATAACTTTGGAATGAGCGAGAAGTGGCATTTGAGACCCGAAGCAATACTAGGGAGTATAAAAAAAACTGAGGTCATGCATTACTTGTTTAACTAGTTAAGAAGGCATTTCATTATTCAAAATTTTAATCAACTATGAACCGCAATATTATTTAAAACACATAAATATGTAATGTTAGGCAAAAACATTTAAATTAAACAGAAAAAAACATTATTTCCGAAGAAAAATAAACTTTCATTCCCATGAAAAATATTTCATGATAAAATTGAACATCGTAGAAACAAATTCCGAAAAATAGATCGAATCGAGTTTCTGTGCTTCAAAAACTGTATTGTATAATCACAACTGCAAAGCTAATCAATAAAAATCAAGTCTACTCTACATCGAAGGCCCACTGATCATTTTCCGATCAAGCCCACCCTGCCTGCAATCACAAAAGGAAAGCCAGTGACGTCGCTCAAACTCTGCAGAGCAACGCAAACAAAACCATATGATAATCAGTTATACGTTCTGAGACATCGGGAGGTGAGAAAATGCAAAAAGAAAACTGAAGAAATCGACTCAACAAACAACAACAACAGAAAAAAAACAACATTACTTACCGGAAATAAGTGGATCGCATTCTGTGCATCGAAGTCCAACAGGCCGTTGTTGCATAAGTCCGGTGATACGCAAACGTAGGAGTTGTCCGGACACTGGGTCGGTGGTGGCGTTGGGAGAATCTTACAACACTGCTCGGTGGCTGAGTTGCAGTTCTGTGCGGAAAAGAAGAAGGAGGAGTAAATTAATGGAAAAGGTTATAAATAAAACAACAACGCCTCGATAGTTTATCCAGGAATGAGAATATCGCTCATATCAGGTGCGGGCGTTCGAGAGCTCGCAAAGTGAAATCTTCAAGTAGCGCCAAATGGTAACCCTGTCCTAGGTCGATAGATCCGTCGGTCAGTAAATCGATTGACTTCAGCTGATATAGGCTTGAATGCCAAATGTAGGTCACATGTGTGAATCTCACTTTCTGCCTGCCTGGCCATATATCATTCCTTGGAACGAGGCCGATGAAGAGTTCACTGAAGGAACACTACAGCAAGGAAGTTTTCAATGCCGCAGAAGGCCATCATTGCTCGTCGTCCGGTGAATTTTAATCAGATAGGTAAAAAGTAAAACCCCTCAAACCAGTTCTCACTCCAGCCGAGAGCGTGAATTCTGCGACAAAACAGAAATTTCATTTTTACAGTGACAGTGTGTCTCACAATAGGTGTCACCTTTTTTCAGTCTTGGTTTATTTCAGCTGGGTAATTTTAACAGCGGAATTGATTATACCCGTTTTGAGTGTATTCTTTTGACAGCTTATCGCTGAAGATAAATAAGCGATTCCGTTTGTTTATATTTATCAGCTACCATGGAAGCCATACGGGAGCAAGTTTTAAAATTACATTTGCAAAAGCTTAGACCGTGTCAGATATTCAATAGCCTTAAGCAGTTCGGAGTGAGTAAGCGTTTTGTTTTTCGTACCTTGAAACGGTTCAAGGAAACTGGAAATGTCCATATTCAACACAAAGGAGGTGCCAGACGAACTGCCAGAACGAAGAAAAGATCAAATGTGTGAGGGAGCGAATAAGACGTAATCCGGCCGTATCTGGCCGTAAATTGAGCAAACAATTTCAAATGTCCCCTGCTTCAATGAACAGGCTCCTCAGACATGATCTGGAATGCAAGCCGTACAAGAAACAACGGGTTCACGGGTTGACGGAGCGTCAAAAGCAAGCCAGGGTCCAAAGAAGCAGAAATCTTTTGGTTCGGCACGGTGACTGCGAGATTTTATTTTCGGATGAAAAGCTCTTCCTCCTTCAGGACAGTCATAATCAACAAAATGATCGTGTGTATGGCAAAAGTCTTGCCAATATTCCAAGAGATAAACTAGCTGTAGAACGCTATCAGAATGTATCGAAAATCATGGTATGGGGCGCCGTTTCACGAAAAGGAAAACTTCCTCTTCTTTTCATAGAACCTAACGTAAAAATCAACACTGAATATTACATCGAGCAGATTTTTTTAAGAACCATCTGCTTCCTCATGCTTCAACGCTGTACGGGAATACACCACATTGTTTCCAACAGGACTCAGCTCCAGCTCACAAGGCAAGACACAAGCGTGGTGCGCGGAAAATTTGCCCGATTTCATCACAAGCGAAGAATGGCCTGCATCTTCACCGGATCTCAACCCACTTGACTACTTTGTTTGGGGTTATATGCTTCAACATATAGGCCCTACGAAAGGGCTTACTTTAGATCGATTCAAGAAACATTTGGTTGATATTTGGGACCAAATTCCTCAGGAAATCGTGCGTGCCAGCTGCGATGGGTTTACAAAGCGTTTGCGCAAAGTTATCAAGGAAAAGGGCGAGAGATTCGAATTGAATTAATATGGTTTATTTCTATAACATGTATCTTTCAAATGAAAAATAAATGCTATGATTTGGTTGATTTGTTTTGCTGTAATCCCATTTTGTTTTAGTGACACCTATTGTGAGACACCCTGTATGGTCCGAAGTACACCTTGCAGCCATGCACCTTGCAATGCATTCTTGCGCAATTTTCGGTACTAGAAATCTTTGGTTTTGTTTTGGTTCGAGTTATTATTTTGACAGAATATTTGAGAATGTGTGTGTGTGTGAGTTACGTTATTAGGGGCGAATCATTAAGCAAGGAACCGAGCTAGGGACCGATATGCTGCTACTTCCTGAGCCAAAAAATATATCCATTTTCTTTATGACTATGCAGCCGCTAATTGAAGTGTCTACGGGATCATTTTCAAGTGACTGCTAATTTGCTGTAGTTTTGACGAAAAATAGCTGAACACCGATGACGGACATAAACAGGCGGTTTAACGTGTGACAACGGCAAAAGAGAAGAAAAAACAACATTCGTACCCTTTAAACGTTATACACGTTGCCATAAAGTGATTTGCCCTTTGATTGATTGATCAAAATTGGGTCAAACAGTAATGTGTGTGATTCGATCAAAGTTTTTATTAATAAATCAAATTCTTTTTCTTTTTCAAGTTCAGTTAATACAGAATACAGGAGAAATATTCAGCTAAGCTTCCTTTTTACCGAATGCGAATTGCCGGGTCTTTCGTTTAACACCTGCCATAAGATTTTGTACAGTCTCCTTGTCCACTTTATTCGCCGCAGAACGCCAGTTTGCCTTGAACTGTTTCTCGCTCACAACAGCTTTTTGAGTCTTCTTAAGGTTCCGCTTGACGATGGCCCAATATTGTTCAATTGGGCGGAGCTCTGGCGTGTTGGGAGGGTTCTTGTCCTTGGGCACCACTTGAACGTTGTTGGCAGCATACCACTCCATGGCCTTTTTTCCGTAATGGCAAGATGCCAAATCCGGCCAAAATAGAACGGAACAATTGTGTCGCTTCAGGAAAGGCAGTAGACGTTTTTGTAGGCACTCGCTCAGATAAATTTCCTGGTTGACGGTTCCGGTCGCAATGTAAACGTTGCTCTTCAAGTCACAGGTACAGATGGCCTGCCACACCAGATATTTCTTCGCGAACTTTGACAGTTTAATGTGCTTGAAAATATCTGCCACCTTTCCCCGTCCGGTTGCCGTATAAATTCCTGTTTCAGGAAGCTGTTTAAAGTCTGCCTTCACGTAAGTTTCATCGTCCTGTACCACGCAATCAAACTTCGTCAGCATCTTCGTATACAACTTTCGCGATCGTGCTTTGGCCGACGTGTTTTGTTTATCGTCGCGATTTGAAGTCACCACTTTCTTGTAAGTCGATAGTCCTGCTCGTTTTTTAGCCCTATCCACGGTTGAAGGCGCCACTCCCAGCTTCTTTGCGACATCTCGGATGGAGAGATTGGGGTTCCGCTCGAAACAGCGGGCAACTCTTTTTGTCGTCGCTGTGGCCTCCGGCTTTCGATTTCCCCCCGATCCAGCTTTCCTGGCTGTCGACAAACGTTCACCAAACACATTTTATAAAGTTGGTAACAGTTGATTTAGTCACATTCAACAATTTCGCCAACTTGGCGTGAGAGTAGTTTGGATTGACGCCAGGCACGTGCAAAATTTGGATGCGTTGCTTCCCTTCCTTCGACGACATTTTGATACCTAAAGTGCTAATCTCAAAATCAAAATAGATGCATGCTACACGCACACATCTTCAAAATGAGGGGTGTCCAAATTTTTTTTAATGTACGATGAAAGGAAATGCATCAAGTTTATGTAGACCAAATTTTGATCGAAACACCCTTTGATACGCTCAAAAACGTTTTTTTAAGTGTTTTTTAAAAAAAAGTGAAGGTGAGTCAACAACTATCAAATCTCGAGGCGCAGGTGGCACCATCAACATACGATTCCCCAAAACTAATTTTAAAACGGCAGTAACAGAAATGTACACACGGAGGGCACTCCAGCTTGGATGTCTGTTCTCTGTGGTACCAGCACATCGGTCCCAAACTTAATGATTCACCCCTAATAACGTAACTCACACAAATACACCTTCAAATATTCTATCAAAACAGCGAATCAAAACAAAAACAAATATTCTACTACCGAAAAGCGCAAGAATGTATAGTAAGGTTCAGGCTGCTAGAACCTCTTTGGACTAAGGGGTTCTACAACAGTGAATCAATTTCAAATCGCTAGTTTCATAATGATTGTTGGTTTTACTTTGGTTTTTTAGTCATTACGCAAATAAAACCCGCTCATTTTGAACTAATGAAAAATTGCTATCTTGATCATCTACCCAGACTCTGGGTGGATTCCACTCATCGTATTAAAACGAGTTTACTCATTTTTTGACAACTCTATACAGCTTTCACAAATAAGTACAATGTACTCAGTCACTGAAATGTGAATGGATAGCGTTTAAAATTCTGGTGCCAAACACTTTATTTATCGTGCAGCATATTATCAACTCAAAATATGAAACTAGCGATTTAAAATTGACTAACTGCTCTAGAACCCCATTGGTTCCAAGCACACCATAGAGTACCCCATTCTTTCCCATTACGTTTCTAGAATCTTTGTGTTTGTTTTAATTCACTGTATTACTGGACAAAATATTCGAGGAGTTATTCGTTGGTAGTTGAGATTTGAGGGGTGATTTGTTAAGCTTGGGACCGATGCGCTAGTTCTCCCGGAGCCAAACAAAATATATTCCCTTTATGACCATCCAGCCCTGGATATTATCTGGCTCAAACTGACATGAAGCAGTGGAATAGTGAAACATTTACTACACAGTATTCTTTGGTTATCAAAACCAGAAAGACTTCCGGAGGGAAGCCACAAGAACAACACTTGAAGCAATGTCACTTGATAAGGAGGCTGGCAGATGATTGCCGTTGCCAAAGAAATCTGAACGTGATTTGGCTGAGAGTAATAATGGGCCAAAGGCGAATTCGTAATCTATCTGTTGAAGAAGTTGGATGATTCGAATAGAGATGCAACCTATTCCAGCTACTTCATGGGAGACAGCAGCAGACTAAAAGCGCGATTTCCATAGCGGTTCCGAGGCAACACATTGGAGGTCATATTCCGACTACCGCAGATACCTCTGTCTCCCAATACTCAACAACACATACAAAACTATCAGCCTTTAGCGAACAAACTTCCTTTGAATGACACCGCATATTTGTTTTCACGCTTCGACAACCTCTTTTCCAATCTGGTCAGCAAATGCTTCAATCGTCAACAGCAATTAAACAGCCAAATCGTTCCTTCACTTGATGACCAGCAATCATAGAACAACATTCAAAGCAGTTTCCGTCATCCAACGGATGCGCTTTCCATAATTATCAATCAACCAAAACCCCACTCGTCGGAAAGGTCTAGGCTCTTCTACACGATCACCACAAATCACCCGTCCCATTTGCTATCTCGAAAGGAACATAATTTAAGCTCTTATGTTTCCTTAATAATTCCACTAATAAACCGCATAGCTGCAGCATGTACAATCACTGTTTACACCCTTCTGCCCCCCTTCCCGTTTCTTCTCCCGCTGTCATTAAATAAACATTTTAAACAATTATTTAACATAAGTACGCATATAAATTGAGCATGCATGGTTTGAATACTCAAGCAAGCGAGCAGTAGCCGCACACGGAGGCCCATCACAGTTTCGATGGAACATGGGCAACACGTTGATCATCAACGGCGACGGAGGTCCACCATCCCAGCTGATACAATCGCTATTTTAAACGAAACAGAATCTGATAGCGCACATGCAAACCACGACGGTGGCGGCGTCGCGAAAAATGAGCATATAAAGATGATATTTGTTGCACCTTCCGCCACACGACAACCGCCCACCCTGCGGTTGATTCTTGTAGCAAGAAATAAAATGTATTCACTTAACAAATGATTTAAAAGCGATTGCAAATGGCAACCCGTGTTTAACCTTTGCCGATGACCCGCTTCTTATCGCGAGGGTTCTTGCTGCAAATTAGCCAGGCGCCAGGCCCCCCATCGGAGCCGACCAGCAGTTAAACCATGCGCATGCACTAGCGGGTGCGCGGTAGGTCGATTCTAGTCTTGCGGGACATGGCGAATCGGTTCTTGCAAGGTCCGAGACGACACGATGATGTACCTACGAACATGAAGATGTACGCTGCCGTTCCCTGCGGGAGACCGTAGAAACCTGTGCGGGCTACCGAAACCGGCCGCGTTCGTTATAGGTTAATGTATGTATGAAGGAAGATGTCGAACCGATACAAGTTGGAAGTGGGTGAAATGCATCAACACTCGATCGATGGAGGGATTGTGAAATGAGTTTTGTTTTGCTTATTTTTATGTAGGCTCTTTTTTTGTTGGAGATGAGCTTGAAAATATGCTTAAAAAACATCACGGAAAGTGGATTGGTTTGAGCGTTAATGAGGAGTCGGTTATCTCTCGTTAGATGTTCGACATTTCTGCCTCAATCAATTGGAATCGTGTCTACCAATAAAAAAGTAATTTCAATAAACAAAAGTTTCAATTTTTCTGAAGCTAAGTCATGTCTCATTATAAACATGTTTGATGCAACCTAAAGCAAAATGACTTTACAGATTTCAATCTGAGAATGTAAGTATATTTTCGATTTGATTTATGATAACAAGGAACTTTCACACGCAACTTTACACGTAAAAAAATACCATTATAAAAAAAAAATTCCAGGAAAAACCAAAAAAAAATTTTTTTTTTTTTGGCGGAAAATTAAAATTGTTTTTTTTTAAACAAATTTTTTTTTTAAAAAAAAGTGACGTAGAAAGTTTCTTTTTTTGTTTTTTTAAAATATAAAAAAAAAAATAAGGTCTGTTTCCACATTAATCCGGACACCTTCAAATCATTGTAACTTTTGAAATATTGCTCGTAGGAATGAAATATTTCACTGTGGTATAGCTGAGAGTCTATGATGAAAATGACTATGATTGATGTTTACATTTCATGTTTAATTTTCAAGATGGCGACGAAAGAAAAACAAGTGCGTGAGAGAATTTTTTACGGGCGTACGGCAAATCCTGACTTGCCAATACGGGACCTTGCAAAAACATTGGATTTGCCTAAATCCACTGTTCACGATGTGCTCAAATCAGTTTCGGAACGTTTGACGGTGGAGAGGAAACCGAGAAGTGACAAAAAAATTGCACGCGCTGATCCTGTCATGGACCGAAAGGTGAAAAGGATATTAACAAAAACCTAAATCTCTCCATTCGAACGGTGGCTCGTAAAATAGGGATGTCACCTGGTTTTGTCCAAAAATCAAAACAACGTTTGGGACTTAAGTCGTATAAAGTAAAAACAGTTCCAAATCGCTACGACAAACAGAACTTTGCAGCAAAATCACGGGCTCGACGTTTGTACTGCGAATATTTGAAGAAGTTTTCATGCGTTGTTATGGACGATGAAACTTATGTCCTGGAGGATTTCAAGCAGCTTCCAGGGCTGGCTTTTTATTCTGCTATGGCCAGAAATGCTACAGCTGAGCATTTCAGAACGAAGAAGGCATCGAAATTTCCCAAAAAATACCTTGTGTGGCAAGCAATTTGCACGTGTGGCAAAAAGAGTAAATCTTTCGTCACTACAGGCACAATCAACAAGGAGATCTATCAGAAAGAGTGTCTGCAGAAGCGATTGCTACCCTTCATCAAAAGTCACAAAGAAAAACCTTTGTTCTGGCCCGATTTGGCATCATGCCACTATGCTAAAACTGTGATGGAGTGGTACCAAGCAAATCAAGTGAACATTGTACCAAAAACCTCAAACCCGCCAAATTTCCCAGAGCTACGACCAATCGAGAGATATTGGGCTCTGATGAAACGTTAGCTTTCTGGAAAGAAGCAAGGAATAAAGACATCAAACACTTCCAGCAAATTTGGACAAAGGCGGCTTCTACGATTTCTGAAGAGTCTGTACAACCCCTAAAGGACGGAGTTAAGCGCAAAGTTCGAAAATTTTATGCAAATACCGAATAACTATGTTTTGTCTTCACGAATTGTTAAAACACATCCCATGAATCTGAAATAAACAACTACGACGGAAATATAATGCAAAATTTATGATTTATTCATGTTTTAAGGTGTCCGGATTATTGCAGATACAGACCTTTAAAAATTTTTTAAATTTTGTATTTTTTTTTGGTTTTGTGAAATTTTGTTTTAGCGGTTGAGCGGTTTTTCGGCGATATTTGGAACAAGTGAAATTATTTTTTGATTTTTTTTTCTGTACATTATTCATGTTGTTGCTTAATACTAGTAGTGTAAATATTGGATCAAGTGTTTTTGATTTTTAATCAGAGTAAGACCTGAGAAGAAAAATATAAGTTTAGTTGAAAAGAGTAAAGAAAAAAATAACAAAATGCGTTGTTTGATTAAACAATGTTTGTGAAATCTTAATGATTAGATACAAATCATATACATTGAATCACAGTTTAAAGAAATCGTTTTGTGAATCCAGCGTAATAACTCCGACTTAAAGTATCTCATTTAATTCTCGAGACAAATCGATTTTCGAAAGTAGATTTTCTAGATTTTGACTGGTACGAATATATCTTGTATATAAGTACCTAGTTCAAAAGAAAAGAAGCTCTGCAACACTTAGTGAAAAACCGTTGATATGACTTAATCTGTTACATGGAATGACGTTACATTTTACAAAATAATAAAATATTCTCTACACACGCTTTGCCTCCCATACGTTATTTCGCTTTCAGATATATACAAACGGCTATAAAACACATATTCAAAAATAATGTACTTCATGTTTGAACGATCCCTTGAAACTCTTGCCCAATTGATGATTGACCGCTCCCCTTAGGAAACGCTAATCGGCTCCCCCTTCCCCTTTGAAGCAATTCAAAATTTTGTACAGATTGTCTCACTTAATACCTCTCCCTCCCTTCAGTGCGTGATTTAATTTATGTACGACACACTTTTATGTTTCCACTGGTTCCGTGTTCAAGCGTGAAATGTAACAAACTTTGCATTAACATTTTTTATCGCAAACAATATCGCATGTCATATCCGCATTCTACCTTTTCTAGAAGATACGCTAGACTTTTTTTTCGGTTTGACACGTTTGACAGCTCCACCGGACCAAATTTTTGAGTTTCAGTGACAATGTACTAGACGTGTCAAGTTGTTCCCGGGTTCATCATGATTGACTAATCGCTAACGCAAATGTAGAGAAGAAGTGGACGTTAACTATTTATAAGGTACAGTAGGGTCTCCTATAGGAGAAACTATACTATAGTATGGTAGGTTGTTCCATCGTCCCACCATAATTTCTCGGTTGTCTTGCAGCCAATTACGCTGATTTTGGGTAGGTAACATGTTTAAGGTAGACCCTATATAGAAATACAAAAAATCAGCTCGATTGATTGCCAGGATACTTGAGAAATCATGGTGGGTGCACGGTATCACTCACCATTTTATAAAAGACTTGATTTTTCTAGGCTGATGTATTATTTTGTGATTTTCTTTTTCTGTAGTGCTATACAGGTAATGGCCCAAACACAATGATAACGGAAGCTGAACGGCAACGGAAAAGCCATTTCTGAGTAAGGCTGTTTGTCGGAAAGAAAACAAGCTAGATTCAAGTCGATTCTAATTGAACATATCGAAATCATTTGCAACAACTGTCAAACTTGCCGTTCGCCGTTCCGTTTCCGTTATCATTGTGTTTGGACGGTAACACTTTAAATGAATTTAGCTTGATCCTGTTTTTAATCTTTGACAAGTGATTTATCCTTTTGAGGATCGACGCAGGCTGTGCATTGAAAGTTACGCGTTTTGCAGCTGCGTAAATAATCGTAAGTTTTGTTGTCCATTCTTGAGTTGTTTATGCTGATATCACCTAATCTAATATATTATCATTAAGGCAGAATAAACCCTTAAAATAATAAAAGAGATAACCAATAAACACTCGTTGGATATCACAAAATTAACATAGATTTTTTATCATTTGGCTCATCTTGATGACAAATTCATTGATGTGAGCAAATTCATTGATATTAATGATCATGAATATAATGAATATGATACCAGCTTTGTTCAAGAAGTCTTTTAAAATTGATAACAGCTAATAACAAAACTAGGCAAAGTTGATAACACAATTTTTTATGTGATATCAGCTGTGCCCAAAATGATGTCTGGGATTACCTAACTTATACTTCTATGATACCGATTTCATATTTTACTTTGCTAAGGAAAGCAGCTCACACATATGCCTACAGTTGTAAATAGAACATTTTCACTGGTGCTTGGTATGCCCCTTTTATCATATCCACCAACGCTGTCGAACATATTGAAACCGCTACGAAACTCAAATTTTGTGTCTGCATGCGTTTCAAAAAATGTATTGAAGAATTTTTGTGGAAACCCAAACAGGAACAAACAGGGCAATTAATCATAAAGGTATCAATTTTCACAGAATCTCATTAGCATACTATACAACTGCTCCAAAAACTGGTTATATAACTTGTAAAGATGCTAACGATCATACGCACGAATATGACATTTTCAAACATTCATGATTCACATGGAAATAAGTTCAACTGGTTTTGGATCTTCAAAAATTTGCATTATATTGACTCTTGAAAATAATTAACATCGAATCCAGCAGGTTTATGAATAACATGCTTCATAAATCAAACAAAAAACCAAAAGCGTGAGTCTCGCGCTAAAATAGAATCTAACCTGGCCTTTGCTGTTGTTTCTTTTTTTTTTTTTTCGAAAACACTCATCCCCAAAATTAATCACGACCGGCTACTATTGAACTACCCGGTACGCTCATCCGAAGCCAATCACATAAACTCCAATCCCCGTGTCCTCCACTCATGTCGATTAAGCGAACATAAATTGTCAACATCATGCAGTGTCTTGCCGTGGCCCGGTGAACTCACCCTCTCGGAGCACTTGTCATTCCTAACCCCGAAGGCATCCGAACCACCGACCACCGTCTGTCAAAATCACCCAATTCAAGTGTACAGGTTAAACCGAACCGAAAATGGTCATCTATCTGTGCGGAGCGTGGAGATAGATGTCGGCGATATTCTTCCCTGAGGCCATACGTGCAGCCAGACGCAGTTTCGCGGCAATAAACATGTGCAAAAAGTTATCACCTCCCGGCCCGTCCAACGGCGTCTGAGGTCACACAATGCGAGCACGATGCAATCGAACACCACGGCTCTGTCGAATTGAATTTTATTAGTTTTGAAGTGTCGTCAATGAAGTCATCGAACGTTGCACAGTCGAAGGGTGTACTGTGCAAGCAAATGACTTTTCTTCCACATTCCAACGGAGTTGAAACGACCTTTGCTGTTGGGATGCCTACCATTCATCACTTCATGTAGCTTTTAGTTTGCTCGGCAGAATGTCAACCCAGTCGATATAATCCGGTCGCATTAATCAATTTTCCAACGCTACGACAATCGACAATAAAAGTCATCGCCGTAGATCCCAAAGAGGCCCAATCTCGCTCGTTGCATGTTCGTCTGGTTTATCAGGAAGCCTTACCTGGTTATTGGTGTTGAATAGATTCAGTTGACTTTCTTGCACCAGTCCGTTGACGCAGTACTCATTTGGTGTGCAAATTTTGTTCGGTTCGTAGCATGGAACCGTTTGAGGAACGGGATAGTCGTAGCCATGCGATGTGACGGTGGTCTTCTTGAAGAACGGCTGCACGTTGACGCCGCTGGTAATGGTGTGTGTGCTGATTCCGGCACCAGAGTTCTCCTGGTGGCGTGTGACAGTGGAACCTCCGATTCCAGATGCTAAATTTGTGAAAATTAAGGGATTAGAAATGTTGAAACGTTATGGTGTTGGGAAGGTAGTAAATGAAAGCAAAGCCTTTAGAGGAAAGCTTGAATTACTTGGCGAGATAGGAGGCTGCCCTTGGTCGGTTCTTGTACCGGTTACATCGGTTCTGCTAGTTCCGAAGGTAGAAGTTGTAGCTGTGTTAGTATTAGTTTGGAAAGTTCTAGGAGGAGGCGGCGGCGGCGGTGGCTGCTGCTGCTGCGTATTTGTAATGGTAGTAGCCGTATTAGTATTTCTAGAGATAGTAGTAGCTGTATTAGTATTAGAGTAAACAGGTGGTGGCGGAGCTGGACCGGGCACTGGAGCTATACCGGTTGTAGATGTTGCGGTAGTTTTGCGGAATGTACTTGTCGTTGTTACACCACCGGAAATACCCGGTTGTCCAGGTGGTGGACCTCCTTGAGAGGTAACCTGATTGGTGGCCGTTACGGTGTTGGTCCTTGCACCACCGGCAACGATGTTTGTACCTACTGTTTGCGTATTCGTATTTTGACCGAATTGATTTGCTTGCCCTTGCACACCGGAAGTTCTGGTGGTGGCTGTCGAGGTTCTTGAGATGGTGGTTCCAAAACCACTGATGCCTCCCACGCCTTGGCTTGCGATACCTTGACCTGCAACGCCTTGACCTGCAACGCCTTGGCCCACAACGCCTTGACCCGCAACGCCTTGGCCCACAACGCCTTGGCCTGCGGTACCGGTCTGTGTACCAATTGTTCTAGATGCGGTAGCCTGAACCGATGTCGTGGTACCACCAGCACCAAACTGACTCGCTTGTCCAGCAGCCTGTCCCGTAGTTTGTCCAGTAGCTCCACCAAAAGTTCTGGAAGCAGTAGCCTGAAAACTGGACTGAGAAGTTCGCGTAGCGCCAAATGCTCCTCCAGCCTGTCCAGCTACTCCTCCAACTTGTCCGGCTGCTGCTCCAGCTTGTCCTGCCTGCCCTGCAGCCCCAGCTGCTCCGACAACCCCAGCAGCGCCATCCTCTCCGGCGCCACCTGCAGCCGGAGGAGTCTGAACGCCACCACCAATTTTAGTAGCCTTGAAAGGAGAGTCCGGCGCAACCCACCAGAAAGTAGTTTGTTTCTTTTGATCATGCGGAATAACATCAGTACCATCACCACCCGGAGCTTGACGTTTGGAAATTAATTTACTTCGGTACTGTGAAGCAGCACGGAAACCCTGACCAACCGAAAGGACTTCCGGCTGATAGTTAAGTTGAGCTGATGTGAGCCCTATACAGAGCAGGCCAACAAAGGCCCTCGTTCGGAGGTTCATCTGTGGAGTAAAAACGAAACAAACAGGTTGTTAGTATTATTATTCGACTACACAACTCGAGCTTATCATCTTATCCGAAAGTTAACGTAAATTCTTGAGTGCTTCTTGTTTCGCACGCTTACACATAATTAGCGGCTTAGACGGGAGAGTCATCAAGTGCAAGAAATCCATTAAACGCTTAGATAATGGGCTTTGCATAGTTTTTCCCACCGTGGATCCAATTCTTCATGCCGACCAACCAACCGGCCTTCGCGAGTGCAAGCGAGCATGTTCATGTGTGATGATGATTTATCGTGCGAAACTGCCATGTCTTGGGGATTTTTGATGTGGTAGCGCAGTAGGCTAACCTTGAACGCAAACCACTTCGTGTGCGATGGATTAAAACCATGTTTAAAAAAAAAAAAACAAAAGATCAATCTAATCAAACGGATATTTATCAGCTAATTTGTCATCGTCTGATACGGGTTCACAAATAAATCAGGATTGGAATTAGCGCTCAACCTCCAGGTAGACGCCACGGGCCATTCGAAGGCCTAATTAAGTCGGAATAAAACTAACCCCATAATTTTTCGGAGGAATGTTGTCGGACACCCTCTAATAGAAGCAAATAACTCACGTGAGCCCTTCGACAAGGTCGCGTCTAGGACAGTAACAAATTTGTTTAGAGCTATGTCGTAAACAAAGCGCATCATGTCCGTTGTTTTGAGAACTGAACTGGGACGGCTGAATCTAGTTTTGACACAGGCGTGTTAGGAGGTGTGATAAGGGTGGGAAGCAAAACTGGAGATTTTTATTTCGGGAGCAATACGTAAAAAAATATCAATTCTATCATAGTAGCTCATTTTGTGAAGCTGCGTATTTTTACTTGTTTTTAAAGACATGTTTTATCATGAAAGCAATTGACGTAAACATACGTTTTTTCTGTTCTCAAAATTAATGTTTGAAATTTTATTGCTCCAATTATTGATTTCCGTGATCTAGTTGCAAAGTGCAACAACATGTTTGTATATATCTCGTTGAAATTCAGATGAATGCAGAATTTGTTATTCGTAAAATCTGGCACTGACTACTAATTCTTTGCAGCAACTCGATCAGTCGAAAGTACACCTTAGTATTTGCATGAATTAAGCGTCGCTTGTTGTAGTAAGGCTAGAAACAGTAGTAAAATAGAATTTGAGTGGGAAAACGCAAATTTTCTTTCAAATAAACTCAAAAATAAAAAAAATATAATGTAGACCCAATGTAAGATTTGGACTATCGAAGAGTTTTTAAGGGGAGGCCTCTAAGAGCAGGCAACCAAATTGGTAATTTTTCTAGGATTTCTGAAGGATGTAGAAGAAATCTCTGATAGAAACTTGAACAGACATTCTGGAAAAATCAAGAGGCGCTTTCTATGTTGACTACGCCTTGCGGGAAGAAGAAAATCTAGACATTTCAACTATAACAAAAGCAAACAATAACAAACCAGAAAATTTCACAGAGTATCATTCAAGCAACTATCAAGTCTGAATCAGCTTTTTTGAATGCAATATTGCAAACATTTTCATTGCTTACGTTTGTTTTGACTTGATATTGAACAAATTGAAATTTTACACATCTGTTGAAATTCATTATTCACCAAGGCCAAATAACCTTTTGACATTACCAGTATATAACTTAATATGACGTTTATTGATATCAACATTTATACACCTAGTTTTAACTGCCGATAACATCAATGACATTTGATATCAATATACCCTATGTAACGTAGTAAACAGTTTGGAAGAAACATGTAATTTTCTGCGTTATCCAATGAACATAAACAGAATGATAGATTTGGCATAAGTTTATGGAATATTTCATGTGAAGTTAAACTATATATCGCCTAAATCAAGTCTGTTGTATGAAATTTCGTAATTTCTGCTTGCTTTGGCTTGCACTTGAACCAGGAAAATTCTACGCATCTGTTAAAATTCATGATTTATTCTGTGTCTAGATGGGTTAGAACTGTGGTCTAGATGGGTTATAACGTATTAAAAGACAACATGCGATCGTATCTTGTGCACAACGTCTGTGATTTTTAGATATGTAGGATGAAATTTTCTGCAGCAGCATTGAAAAGAGTTCTGTAAGAAATCACAGACCAGATCATTTTTGGGTAAGCTGGAGGAAAACCTGACATCATACCGAAGTAGTCAGTGACAATATTAGCGATTTTCAATAAATTATCTAAAACAAACAAAAAATTCTTCAAGCTCATGCATTTTGGAAATCCGAAAACTTTTTCAATAAATTCCCATCTTTATAACGATAAAACTCAGATACTTTCATCCAACTGCAATCAAATTATGAAAACCTACTTGATTAGCTATTCTACATCAGACTTGGAATATTGGTGAGATCGATTCAACTTATCAATCACAATTTTTGATTATAAAAAAAACCAGGATGTTCATTTTTTTCTAAAAAATTGAATATCTATTTGATATGCATGCGTGCATTGTTGTGTAAGAAACAGACCTCAGAATTAAAGTGTATTAACGTGTTGATCGGACGCCGCCTTTCAAACATGCCCTACGCTCAATTTCAACTACTTAAATTCAATTTCTCAACCTGCCGGGCTCTTACGGACCTATCAATACTTTCTCTTCACATCTTTAGTTCTAGCAGAAATTGTTGTCCACTCCTAGGGTTGCATGTTGATAAGAAGGATATTTCCAATTTTCAAACATTATAATTGATTACGTGCTTCATAAAACAACAAAAAACATGATTAGTTAAATGTGTATGAACAGCCAAGCAGGAGAGAACCCCAAATCTCGGAGAAAGATGTGGTGTCTAGTCGATTACAGGATTACAGGATCCACTTTAAATCTCCAGGAACAAAATTGTTTGCATCTAGCGAAAAATCGTTCGTCGATAAAGTGCAAAGAAGTTGCTCCAGCAGAAGCACTGCCAAACATTGGGAGGTTTAGATTGTATATGCAGCCAAACGCAAACATAACTTCATTTGTGGTCTGCATTATTACTAAATGTACCATTCCCAAATTACTAGTCCAAGCTAATACCAAACTATGATTGCGTCAGTCAGTATTTTACCAACAGACTTGATTAAACATCTCAAATCATGACAAAAACATGCATGGAAACTGAAAAGTTATCATTTCAGTCTAACAATTATGCACCTTTCGAAACAAGGCATACAAATTGCCAAGTTATAATTTTTAATTATGATGGATTTAGTTTTGACGCATTCTGAAGTTGTGGCGGGAAATAAACTCAAATTATGAAGTCTCGATAACTATGAAATAAAGCCAAAATATTGACGCATTATTGTATATATTTTGAACAAAAATATCACAACAAAAATACATAAAATGACAGCCTAGGTATTATTGAAGCTGTATGAATGTTTATTAGGATTACTTTTCATGCGGTATTTGGAAGTTTCTACGAAACTTCTTAAAGGGGCTGCTTTTATCTCAGCCGACAAAGGTGCAACTAAACAACAACACCATACTAGAGGTGGCTGGGTTTGATTCCCGGTCTAGTCTAAGAATTTTTCGTGAAGGAAAATTTCTCGACTCCCTGAGCTTCTTTCTTAGCGATTCAAGCTTATTGCTTTCGCAATTAGCTTATTGCTTGCTCTCAACTTAGTGTTCTAAATCCACTTCCAAAGTTATTAATTGAGAGCTTTCGATGCCAGTTACCATTTTTGCATGAGTATGATTGTGTGGCAAGTATAATCATACCCTATGCCCAGGGAGTCGAGAAATTTTCCTTAACGAAAAATTCCTAGACCAGACCGGGAATAAAACCCAGTCACCTCCAGCATGGTGTTGCTTTGTAGCCGCATCTTTACCGACTGAGCTAAGGGAGGACCCAACTCTTGACTCCCTGAGCATTGGATATGATTGTACTTGCCACAAAACAACACTAATGCAAAAATGGAACCTGGCATCAAAAGCTCCCAATTTATAGCTGTGAAAGTGCATTTAGAACAATAAATTGAAAGCAATCAATAAGCTAATTTTGAAATAAATAAGCTTGAAACTCTAAAAAAGAAGACTAAACTTCTTGAAAAGGAATTTTCAACTCAATTTTCAACCAGAAATGATAAAATTTCACCTCATTGGAAATTAAGTGGGATTTGTTCTTCGGTTAAGGTAAGCTTACTGTATTATCCACAGACTCCCACGAAAATTATCTACACAACTATAAATTTAAATTAATCAGCTACATTAGTCATCAGTCTATCCACAAGATATCGAAATGAATACAACTAGTACTACAGATTCCCGGTTAGGTACCAAAAAGTTGTTTCGTCATTTCTCATTGAAGAAAAAAGTCACAAATAAATTCATGAACTGAACTTATCCCGAAATGCTATCGAAATAATTTCGTGATTCAATTGTTATTTATTTGGGATTCTATTTTGAAATTAGTTTCCTAGAATTTACTCTGGAAGCATCACAGAACAACTCTGGATACATCCCACACAAAATTTGATCCATTTTGGTAACATTCAATACAAACGCTAGAAACTTCTCAAAACTATACTAAAATCTCTGGAAACATCGCGAAATAATTCGAAAAGTATCCCAGAGCTACTCTGGAAGTAATCCACAATAATTTTGAAGCATACAAGAACCATTTTGAAAACATTCAATACAAATCCTAGAAGTTTCTCAAAACCATCCCGAAATCATTTCAAAACTTCTCTAGAGGCATCGCAAAACAATCCAAGAAGCATCCGAGAGCATCAGCAAAGCATAACTGGATGCAACATTGAAAAATTCTAAAAGCATCTCATGGCAGGCTTGAAAGCAGATTAATCCTGGAAGCATTTTCAGAATAATTTTAGGAGCATCTCAGAGCGGTTCCAGAATTATCATACAATCATATCATTTCCCAAAAAAATCTGGAAGCATTCCTGAAATCCTCTGGAAGCAGCCAAGAATTACTATTAAAGCATCACAGGACATTTATAGGACTTTCCTGAAAGCATCCTAGAACAATTCTAGAAGCATCGCAAAATTATTTTGAAAGCATCAAAAAACTACTATTTAATCATCCCAATGCTACTCTGGAAGCACCCCGGAACTACTTTGAAGGTATTCATGAGCTACTCTGCACACTACCAAAATGTCATGTAAATTTCTGTCCTCTGAGACCGACACATGCAAGCGTCCTTTAGCACATAAGAATGAGTTAAAAGAGATGAGAAAATAAATTCAATCAAACACTTCTTTGGTGGCCTGGGTTTGGTGCCGGTTTCAGGAGATATAATTTGACACAACACTTTGCTTTTCGTTCCCCATTTTTTTATATAAATTAATAAATTCCCGTGTATATAAAAAATTTTGGAGGTGGGTGGAGGAAGGGGGGGAAATTTGAGTAACCCAAAAAAATTATGTAAAAATATTATATATTAAAACCAGGAATCCTACACACTATAAAAATGTCGTGTAAATTTCTGTCCCCTAAGACCGACACATGCAAGCGTCCTTTATCACATAAGAATGAGTTGAAAGAGATGGGAAAATAAATTCAATCAAACACATCTTTTGTCGACTTGCGTATGTGTCAGTTTCAGGAGACATAATTTTACACGAAATCTTTGTTTACGTTCCCCAATTTTTTACAAACATGAATTACGTCTCGAGTAAAATTCATAATTTCTAAGTGTGTAGAATCATTTCAAAATTGTCTTTTAAACATCATAAACACTTCTTTTGAAGCAGTTCAAAAGTATTCTGGAAGCATTTATGAACTACTTTGAAAATATCGCAGATCAATTCAAGAAACATTATAAAATTGTTCTGGGATCGAACAAATTTTTTTTAGATCCCCCCAAAAAGAAAACTAGTCCTACTCTGGCAGAACAGTTATACCACCAAATTTGTTTTTTTTTTAAGCAAAACAAACGCAAAGGATCGCCGGTAAATTCCAGAACTGAACTTATTCAGAATTTGAATCGTAATACTTTCGGAAATCCATTCAAAATGATCAGGGATATATCACGATATCAATTTTCTGGAAGTTACTCTGGAAACATAGCAGAACTATTCTTGAAATATTCAACAATCAATCTAAACAATTGTTGGATCGTCCTGAAAGTATATAATACAAATCGTATAAACTTTTCTCCATATTTCCCCGAAAATATCTTAGAACTACTCTGGAAGCATCCTAGAACGATTTTTTTTATATCCGTTTATTTTTCGTCGGCCTATTTTCTCACAACGTGGTGACAACCACCAAAGCCAGGAAGACGACTGCACCACTTGGAACCCTCCATATAACACTCATCAACACATGAGTCGGGACGAACGGCTTTACTTCCTTGCGAAGAAAGATGTGACCAGACCTTTTTCTCCCCAGAAAAATCCTACCGACCTCAACTAGGATTGAACACAGACCCACTGGAGTGCCAAGTAGGCTTACCACTACACCATCGGCTCCGGCTAGAACGATTCATGTGGAACAATTCTGTAGTGAATTAAAACGATTCTGGTAGCATTCAATACAAATCCAATAAGCTTCTCATACCTACTCTGGAAGTAATTCAAAAAAAAATACAGAAGCATCTCATAAAAACTCATTCCAAAACAATTCTAGAAACATTCCAAAATAATCCTGTGATCATTTCAGAACATAACAATCATATCAACCATATCAGCCTATTAAAAGAAGCATTCATGAACTATTTGTTTTGTGTTAAAGTGAATTTCAGCCTGACGCTGGTCCGGCACACCATGAAGACGATCTGCACCCTACAAATTGAATCCATCAACACATGGGCTTAGCTTCCCTTTTGAAGAAAGGTGTGTTCAGAGATTTTTCGTCTCAGAATCCCAACGACATCGCCTGGAATTGATACCAGACTGACTTGGGTGAAAGGCATCCACGCATGTGCTACACTGGAAGCCTGAAAGCGCTTTAAAAAATCTTTAAGAATTCCACAGTTATTCTGCAAGCATCACATAACATTTCTGAAAGCATCCCAAAAAGTTTATCTGGATGCATTCCAGAATTCTCCTGGAAGCATCCCAAAACTATTCTGAAAGCAACCCTGAACTTCTTTAAATTCTTTCAAATAAAAAATGTTATCTAAGAGCATTCCAGAAATACTCAAGAATCATCCCAGAACTACTCTGGCAACATTTCAGAAAAACTTTGGATGCATCCAAAAAATACACTAGATGTGTACCAGTACAATTCTAGAAGCATCTCCTAAAAACTTCAGAACCATCCCAGAACATATCAAGACCATCTCTGGTAGCATACCAGAACAAACATTGCCCAACACAAAATCTCTATTTTCACGCGTATGGGATTTAAAAAATAAATGATTATCATTGTCTGTCTTTAAAAATAATTTTAAAAAAATTTGCAACTTTGAAAAGCCATGCCTTTTGGAATCAGTGGTAAGTTTTGGGTGTTTTTGGCTTAGTAGTCCCTTCTGATTTCTATATGTTTACATTCAGGGAACACATTGTCGATCTAGAATCGAAAGAAAATGTTCGATTCCGGCATTTTATTTTTCATGTAAGAATCAAATATTTTTACGCCCCTGTTCTTCATAATATATTATATATTATATAATATGAATATATTCAATATTATATTATATATATAACGTCGATATTCTTTGAATCTCGATCTCTTTATTTCAAGAGTGACAACTGTCAGCTTTTGTAAACAAAATATCTCGAGCCCTACATACTATCAACATTTTTTTACCTAATGACGTTATTGGTATGCGTGAACAAGCTTCAATTCACGAATACAAGTTTTGCTCACAAAAGCTGATGTGGCCTTTGCAGTTGTTGTGTATGTTGTGACATTGTTTTTTTAAAACATTCGGATACAAATAGCTCTCCATATGTGAATGGAAAAATTTAGTTCACTGCTTTTTTGTCGTTTGCAATTTGCGATCGCTGTCGCTTTGGACTCGGGATCGACAAATTACTACACTTCTTGAGTACGGTTTCAAGCAGACGTATCTGATTTTGTAAACAAAGAGGGGAAGATAGATTCAAACGTTAAAACTTTGAAACCCCTAGCACTTTCATGCAAACAAGGGCCACCAACATAAGTAATAGAGTTTCCCTAGTGATGCTCGTTTCGGTGAGGGTGCTGAGAGTTTTGAGAAATTTACGTTTGAATCTTACTTCCACTCTTTGTTTACAAAATCAGATACGTCTGTTTGAAAAAGTACTCGAGACTTGTTTAAATGGTGAAATGGGAGGGAGTTCTTTCTCCATATGAACTATAGGGTAGGTTAATTATCACTTCTTGTTTTTGAGTCTAAAAATCACAAATAAAACGAAACAAAAAAAAGCTCAAGTTGCTAATCAATGCATGCACCACCGAAGCAAATGATTCTTGAAAATTTGACGCCTGAAGTGCTAATAGTATTTGAGGTTTGTGGTCAAAAAACTTCAAAGTGATAGGGACTTGATCCCATCTCACGTTAAGCTGACTTGCTTATACATTACGTTTCTGCTGTATATATTTATATCGATGCTTGCCTATCCCGATAGTTCCTTCAATGTCGAGTTGTAAAGCGACCTAATTAATTGAATTACCTCCACCACAACTCACTCGTTAATTCTACGTCGCTCACAATCCGTTAGATGTTCGATTACTTTGCGTCACTTTCGTCAAACAATCGACACTCATTCTGCAATCGTCAATCGTATCCCTACAGCATAGCCCCCGGCCACACTTCACACGCTACTGGTTTTCCCCCCAAATATTTGATTACCATTTACAGCCTCTCTCCCTCTCTTTCTCTTTATCGCTCGAGGGGTCTCCAACCGTACCGCGTGTGGGCTACTGCTAGCAACCTTCTGCCGCCACTTTCGTGAGGTGACAATGAAATTGCTGTAGGTAGGCCTCTGCCAGTAAATGCACACGCTTGAACCGCTTAGAGATATTCAAATTTACGAGGAACCAAACACGTTTACTTCGGCGTCTTCTTCTTTCAAACAAAACAAACTCACGAATGTACCACCTCTCGTGCGAGACACAGCTGACGGTGTGAAGTTCAGGGTCAACCGGAGATGGCCCCAGGAGCGCTAAACGGCGGTTGGGTTGTGAGCGCGTCACGAGCTGAGCATCATCTCAGTAGTGGCCTTTGTGTCGATCGAGCCTATACATCAAAGATAGCACTCGAGAGGAAACGTGTGGCGCAACCGTACATGAGATATGGTAGCTCATTCTCGTTTCCTGGCATGCGTTTCGGAGCACCTTTATGCGGTCGATTATGATTATGGTAATCGGTGACTTAATGGAGCTCAAATTTCACGAAACTCGCGTTGCGAAATCATTCCTTTTTGGGCCATTTAGATGAAAGATTAAACGGTTTACTGAAAATTACCAGTCTCGGACAGGAAAATTGAGACACATAATGGTCTGAAAACCTATAGTTTCGACTTCGGTATAATCAATTATCGTCTACCTCATGCTTTGAGCTAGGACCTCACAGATCGTCAACTCTATCATTGCAGTCCATTTATAAAATTGCATTATGTAAACCATTCTGAATCTAAAAGCTTTTGACAGCCAGAAGCCTAAAAAGTTCGAAACATTTCTCTAATCTCCTACGATATAAACGACTGGCACTTAATGATGACCGGTTAAATAGCTAGAGCCCTACAACTCAACGACAGAGGGGGCCATCACGGTCCCTTGAAAATTCACACTCGTTATCCCATCCAAGAGAGTCACAATAAGTGAAATTTTAGCATCTAATGGTTTTTGGACCAATTCCGTACCACTTTGAAGAAAGCAAAATGGCACAACCGATGACCTCAAAACCATCGACGGATTACATAATGCCTATCAGACGGGTCTAGGATACGAAATTGTTTCCAAGAAAGAAAGACAAAACAGGGAGATTCTGTCGAGCACCGGCCGCCGCAAGGAATGTCAATCGGTACGGTTGGTTGGGTCCGAAGCCATAGTCGTCAGTATGCAACATTGTCATGATCATGTTAATGAACCCCCGATGGGAGGCAATTTATTTTGACGGCGAACCCGACGGCGAAAGGAAGAGGAAGGAAAAAAGCGGTGCCGAGTTTTTGGGAGGATAAAAACAACGCGGTCGGTAGTGATCGATTCGATATCGTCAGCGCATACCTTCGGTGGGTCAGTCGATTACAAAGCCGATGACAATCGGCCGGCTGGGCAACCGCTCTGGGGGAGTCTTTAGTTGTTGGATTTGATGAATCGATTGTGCTCGGCCGAAATGGCATTGCATTGTTGGGATGCTTGTTTTTCGAAGGATTCCAGTGTGGAGGCCTGTTTTGTTTTTCGTAATTCGTACCGAGCCGAGCGGTGACAGATGTTGAAGGGACTTTTCAAAATATTTTGGAGGTATTTGATGAATTCAATGAGAAGGTCAAACCAAATGCGTTTTAATTGGGAAATAAAGTTTCGATCGTGATTGGATTGCTTTACTGTACGAAAAGAATTAAAAATAATATCTTGCGAGTAAACCAAATAAAATTACGGAAAACACATTTTTCTACCCACATAGTTCTGTGACAACATAAGAGATCGAAGTAAGCATTGGCGCGAGTGGGCGTGTTTAGAGTTTAATGTCATTTTTCTGTGAGAATGCGAGATCTTCGATGTTCCCAAATCAGTGAGTGAGAACATACGTCGTGAATGTCCTTTCGTTAGAAATAAGGAACCTTCCTTTGTTGTGCATATGCATCGGTTTATTACCAAGTATAATATGCCAAGCCTCTGATATTGTTTGACCTTAAGGCTTGAGTCATTTAATATCTAGACGCACTGTTTATTCTACTGCAGCACGTCTAGTGGTAGGATCTGGAATGTTTTAACAGCAGTTTGTTTTGAATTTTTTTCTTATTTCAATGCTGCAATGTTCGTCACGATTCATTTTGTTTCACGTGATGGAAGCCGCAAATTGAAAATTAATTTTGGACACCCACCTCGAAAATCAGTCCTTGTCCGGCAAAAATCACAAAGTCGTTGAAATTCGCTGAATTGACCGGTTGCAGCATTCTCAAACAATTCCTTGAGCTGTATACTCAGCCAGATCATTGCAAGCAGCGTAGTGCAACGACTAGGACAACTGATACCGTCAACAAATTCGATGCAGCCAAAGCACCGTCAGAAGGATTTCGACTTTTTTGGGCTAGTAAGCCCTGAAGCAAAATCTAGGGGCCAAAAAACGAGCCCGGGAGTTGTAAAATGAGGTTCTTACGAAGTATGAAAGCTGCATCCTCATGAACGACGAAACGTACATGGAGATGGATTGTGGGCAACTTCCGGACAAAAGTTCTATAATGCCACTGGTGCCTTGCAAGTTCACAACGGGATGGATTTCTTCGAAAAGGACATCAATCCACCCAACTGCCCTCAATACCGCCCAATTTTTTATATTTTTGCTTTAAAGTGCAATAAACGGCCTTCATTTTAAGAACTCAATATTTTTAATTTAATCAACATGGTTCCAAGATGGATCCATTTTTGCGTACAGATATCAAATGAATCAAGCTTCTGGATCAAATATGATACAGTCCGATAGCTTACCTGTGTGAATGTTTATGCGTCATTATTAAATCTTACTTGAGATGACAGACTAAAATTAACCGAACTAAGTGATTTACAGTTTAAATTTGAAGGTATAATAATTTTCTATTACAACTTGGAAACAGTCATTTAGAAATATGAGCTTGAATTTAATTTCTCTTCTGTCAAAAATATATCGTTTTGTTTGCTTTTTAATATTATTAAACTGCTTTCCGTTTCGGATAAAGTTAGGTGTGATGTGGATTATGACATATGAAAAGAATTTGAACTGAACTGTCGAAATTTAAGGAATGAGAAAGATCAAGGTTTGGGCATTGGTGAGAGCTTTCGATTAGTACTTACTATTTGCATGCCATCACTCACATAGCTAGTGTTATAAAGGATTTACCTACAAGCGGTCACAAAAAAATCCAAGATGCAAAAAAACTTTTGGTTTCATAGAACTTAGATTTCTGAACGAAATAGGGATATCGTATTTACTTCTTCTCGTTTCAGATTTCAACACTAGATCGAGAATTTGTGCTCATGATCCAACCGTCAGAAAAAAAAATGGAGCATCACTTAACCCTTCTTGAATATATGCTCCCAACGACCAGCTCATGGGTGGTAAATGACTGGACAATGCGTACCATTGGTACTTCGCGTACCTGCAGGTATAAAATATATCCTACTGTGATCCTTAGCCTCTTGTCCAGTAACTCCTATCCCTACCTCCCCGTGGTGCCAACTGGGGTATGAGTAACCATAGGAAAGATCGGGTAACCAACCCCGGTGGGACCTTGGTCATATGCTGACAGGGAAGGGCGGCTGCCCTCTACAAAGGGGGCAGTCTATCTGAGCGTCTGTTCTCGATGTTAGGGGCGGCTCAAAACAGCGTCTGTTCTCCATGTTAGGAGCGGCTATCATCGTCCTTGTGCCAGCGTGGGACTCTAAACAGTGCTGTGCACGATGGTCCTCTGGCGAGACAGGGGGTTGGGGAAGGCCCAATAGGCCGCCCTTAAAAAATCAATGTTACAAATAATACAGAAGTTAATACGGACCGGAACAATCGGCAAAGACCTAGGCCAAAGTTCGCCGAACCACAAAGTTGACCATCTACAAGACATTAATTAGACCGGTAGTTCTCTACGGCCACGAAACATGGACATTGCTAGTGGAGGACCAACGCGCTCTTGGAGTCTTTGAACGGAAGGTGCTGCGTACGATCTACGCTGGAAGACGGAACGTGGAGGAGGCGAATGAACCACGAATTGCACCAGTTGCTGGGAGAACCTCCCATCGTACACATCGCAAAAATCGGTCGACTACGATGGGCTGGGCATGTCGTAAGAATGTCGGACGACAGCCCTGTAAAAATGGTTCTCGAAAACGAACCGACAGGTACAATAAGAAGAGGCGCGCAACGAGCAAGGTGGATCGATCAAGTAGAAGGCGACCTGCGGACCCTCCGCAGACAGCGAGGCTGGCGAGGTACAGCCATGGACCGATTACAATGGAAACAACTTCTGTGTACAGCAGAGGCCACGCCGGCCTTAGTCTGATTGGTAAGGTAAGTAACGACCAACTCATTACGAATGACCATAATGGAACCTACGAAGAGGATGTTCACGTTCCTTCCATCTACTGGCTTCTAAAGGGTGAGTCAATAATTATTGAGACAGTTTCCAATTTAGGTAACTTTTATTTGATGTCTTGATACTCGAACGATACTTGTCAAATTTTGCCCAATTTATCTTTAGAGTGTATTTTTTACAGCCACTCAGTTGTTAGTGGGATTTCGGTCGTGATGGAAGAAAAACAGTACACCGTTCGCGAAAGGATTTTGTTCATCCATATGTTCGCGCATCGCGCCTTCGGAAAACTGATGAATATACATCATTCGACCGTCTCAAGAGTCCTCCAAAGGTTCCAGGAACGAATGAAAGTGAACTACAAGCCAGAAGGTAGACGAAAACCTAGAACAATGCGAAAAAAAAACGAAAAAGCGCTGATTACTCATTTCAAACGGAATCCGAGCATTTTGACGCAGGACTTGCCCATAAAAATTGAAACGATACGGATTGAAAACGTAAAAGGTGCAGAACTTCCTTAATCGGAACAAACGCTAGCAGAGTGTTGCCAAAATGCATGCCCGGAAACTCTACACGAAAATGCTAACGAAATACCGGTGCTATGTTCCGGAACCGGAAAGTAAGGACAAGTTTGCTGTGTACGACCGTTTTAAACGGAAGAAGCTGTCAAAATTAATATACACTTGTAGCAAGCGGAGTGAAACTTAAGACTAAGTACTTTCAAAAATGGCTTTTGCCATTTTTGAAACAGCACTCTAAAAAACCATTGTTTTGTCCCGATTTGGCTTCATGCTACTACTTCAAAACCGCGCAAAACTGGTATGCGGCTAATTCTGTGCATTTTGTACCAAAAGACATGAACCCACCGAACTGTCCTGAACTCTGTCCAATCGATACCTATTGGGCCATGATGAAACGCTAACTTCGTAAGACCAAAGAAGAGGCGAAGGACGAGAAGGAAATTATGAAGAAGTGAAAACAAATTGAGACAAATGCACCGGAAACGGCTGTACAGGCTCTGCTGGTGGGCATCAATCGCAAATATCGAGTATTTTAACGTTTGAATTTAAAAAAAAAATGGACAAAAATTGCTGATTTTTCATGGGTTTACCTTAACCCGCACTGACAAAACTACCCATGCAGCATCAATCATAGTAACCCATGAGTCAGCAGAAAAAATTTGACAGCTCTATCAGTCGAACTCTAATCGTGATGGCAAAAACAGTGAAGCAACTCCGTTCAGATGTGTGCGCGTTCAAAGAACGGCACCCCACCGCGTCGAAAACGGACATCCGTTCCGGCATCTACAACATCTTGGCACTATTAGACAACAATCAGAGCGTCGAAAGGAAGCCCGGTTCCAGACGGCCGACGGCCCTGAGCGACAAGAAGCTCCAAAGGATGCTGAAGAGGAAGACCGAGGGAAAAGTGGCTACATCGCAGCGTGCGCTTGGCCGGGAGGTCGGTTCAACTGGCCAAACAGTGAAAAAGTACCTGGCGAACATGAACATACATGTCAGGAAGCGGAAGTCGCGTCCACTGGTTTCGGGGCTGAGGGCAGTGGCGCAGCGGCAGCGGCTGAATAACATGGTCAACTCGATTTTCCCGGCGAATCGCGACGTGGCGGTGGTGATGGACGACGAGACCTATCTCACCCTGGATGGCAACGACTGGCAGGGCACTTCGTATTTTACTTCCCCCACGAAGAAAGTGAGCTCCGAGGTGAAGTTCATGTCACACACCAAGTTCCCCAAGAAGGTGCTGCTGTGGCTGACAATCAGCGAGAAGGGGATGTCAAAGCCGCTCTTCTTTCACTCGGGACTGGCCGTGAACGGGGAATTTTATAGTACGAAATGCCTACCGGAAGTTGTGTCGTTCATCAAGAAATACCATAAGGGCGAAGACGCGGTGTTCTGGCCGGAACTTGCGTCGGTCCACTACTCGAAGCGATCGTTGGAGGAGATGGAGCTGCTGAATATCGATGTGGTACCCAAGTCGGCGAACCCGTCCAACGTTCCTCAGCTGTGTCCCATCGAGAATTTCTGGGCCAACCTGAAGCGTAAGATCTACTCCAACAATTTTGTCGCGAAAACTGAGGAGGAATTGATAAATAAAACGAAGAAAGAACTCAAAAACATGCCTACACGCATGTTTTCGTCGGCCATGGCGAATGTCAAACTCATTCTAAAATTTAACCCACGAATGTTAGCTGAAATAAATACATATACTGCAATACTGTAAACATTTGGTTTCATTTCGATAATTATAACCGATTTACCAATCAATCTACAGCAACGCAATAATTATCGACTCACCCTTTGAAATATCATGTGTTAATTGTCAATTTAAACAGGCCCTATGCTTTAAGCATCACCTTTCTCTTTAACTGCTGCACAGTTGGCCTGGCCGTTATGGTATATGTAGCGCATCTATGATGTGAAAAAAATATCAAATAGCCTAGAAAAATGATGGAAGTATGTCCATCATTTTCCAGCATGCTTTCAAGAAATGGCTGAGGTTAGATTTTATAATATTAGAATAGAAAGTTCTGTGACACCATACAATTTTCACACCGTTTCAGCAAGCTTTGATTGCTTTCGTTGCTACAATAATGATAAGTTAGTATGTCGGGGGTACCTCATTGGTTACGATATCGCCACTGCGCAAAGTTAGTACGTCGGGGGTGTATTGATTGTTTGTTTATAACCAGGTCACTTCCATAGGTTTTGTTTGACTCCATCATGTCTTTGATTTTAATGTTCCGGTTCGTATGGTATTTGATATTCTGGTTTTGGGACGTATTCGATTGCTCTGCCAAAATTAAATGGTGATTCAATGTTTCATCACTGTCCACATAAACTTCTATAGAGCCCTATTATAGATGCTTTTCACTTACGTGTGAATAAATATTCCTACAGCACGAGTATGTTTCCAATGACAATACTATAAAAACCAAAACATATCAATTTATATGAAGTATAACTCTCTATATAAGCATTCTCTAGGTAGATTCACTGAGTTGATTGATTGGGCAGCGCGACATCAATAACAGATAACCGCAAGACTATTGATTCCCATCACTTCTATCGTTTTTCAATTTTTTAAGCAACGAATCTCCACGTACCCCAAACTTGCTGTCAAGCTATCAATATATCGTTCAAGTTTCTTTCAGTTTGGTAGAATATTATTCGTCACTTGAAAATGCGGACGATTCGAGATGCCGATAATTGAATAAATTCATGTTATGCCGAAAAAAAATGTTTACCGACAAAAATCACACCCTGCTGTTACATGTAATGAATAAAGCAGGAAGCAGCAGATGAATGTAAACAAACAAATACGTTTTGTGTTTACGCTGAAAAATTGTTTGTAGATTCGAACATGCTGCGTAGATTGACAAGAAGACTTAAGTATCCTAAATGTTATAAAGGGAATAATAATGCTGTTTACCAAACAATCTTTTAACACTACCGCTTTAAGACATAACGATGATGTTGTGTGCGATGTTCTGAAACGGATTGGTGAAAGTCTGACCTTCGGCTGGAAACCCGTAAGTGGTAGACCGGCAAAGCCAGTGGATCTTTGCAAGTGGAATTCGAAGCTGTGAATGAGCGAAGTGACAAAGAATGCAAATTTTTCGGAATCCTACGTCCAAATTGTGAAAGAGAATGCTGGATGAAAAAGATTCAATGCCCAGGTTGTGCAAGACCGGAATGCAAAGCCACATTTTGAAGATTCGTTAATGAAACACAATTGCGTGGTTATGGAACACAAACCGTACTTTCTGGCAGTTTTCGGTCAAATTCATGGGCAAGAATTATGACCGGAAGAGTGCCCGGAAGAATGTAGAAAAAAATATGTTGGAATTCCCCAAATAGACCCTTTCGGGAAAGCACCCTGCAATTGTTGGCTGAAAAACGAAACTTTGGTTAATTCTGTGAAAACCAGAAGGAGTGCCTACTGTTGGAGACTACTGCCTTTTCTGGAGCAGCATGAGGTGGATTACCGATTCTGGTTGAACTTGGCAAGCAATCACTGCAAAAATAACATCACAATCGTTCCCAAGGAGATGAATCTGATTAATACTTCGGAACTCAAGGCAATTGAGAAATACTGGTCAATTAAAGGGTATATTTGATAAAAATAGCCTACCGAAAATCTTCTGTAACTTTTGAATCGTATGAGTGAAAAAATCTGAAAATTTGAGCTAATCTTATTTATAATGCATTGTTTACATCTGGCAAAATGTATGAATAACACAGTTGTTCCAATCATGTCGTCGAAACAAGAAATTGTCCGTGAAAAATTGGGTGCACTTACAATCAAAATCCAGAGGCGTCCCATCGATGGATCGCTAAAAAGCTTGGAATTGCAAATTCAACTCGTGTGATAAGAACCGGCAAGGAGCGTCTGAGTGTCCGAAGGAAGGAAGGGATTGGTCGTAAAAGTGGTCCAATGGACAGTAAAATGACCAGAAAAGTGGTGCAACAATTCAAGAACCGTCCAAACATGTCAATTCGAGATGTTGCTAAAAAGTCCAAGGTGATCGGTTTTGTGCAGTAAATCATGAAGCGTGCTGAGTTACATGTTTACAAGGGGCAAAAAGCCGCAAACCGGAATGAAAAGCAAAACATCACTGCACAAATCCGCACCAGGAAACTGGTTACACAAAGTTGCTCACCGAATTCTGTTGCCTCCATGATGGATGACGAAACTTACGTCAACTTCCTGGGCAAGAAAATTTCATTGTCAAGTCTAAGTTTGATGTTCCGGAGGATGTTTGAAAGAAGAAATTATCGAAATTAGCAAAGAAGTTCCTGATTTGGCAGGCGATTTGCGGATGTGGTGGTAAAAGCGCTCCCTTCATCACTTCCGGAACAATTAAAGATGCGATTTACACGGAAAAGTGTCTTAAAAGCGTCTTTTGCCATTCATAAGGAAGCACTAAGAATCAACTCTGTTTTGGCCGAATCTAGCATCCTGCTTCTACGCTCGAAACGTGGTCTAGTGGTACCGAGCCAACGGTGTCAATTTTATGTCAAAAGATATGAACCCACCAAATTCACCGGAAATTCACCGCAAATTCACCGGAAATTCACCGGAAATTCACCAAAATGAAAAATTCTGGGCAATTATGAAGACGGAACTTCGCAAACATCTCAAAACTATTAAAACAGAGCTGGAGTTGAAGAAAATTTGGGTAAAAACAACAAAAATACTGGGAAAATCGGTTTTAAAATTTGATGGGTGGAGTGAAAAGGAAGATGGGCAACTTGGATGCAAGATAATTCACGATACATGCATGTTGAAAGTGGGTTCAAAATTGTTTTCGTTTTTAACCGATTATTGGTGAAGATTTATTCGAAAACAATTTTACGTTGATGCACAAATAAAATAACTCACATGAATAATAATATAAGCTACTAGGTACAATAGTTTCATTTAACTGCCAAATATTTCTGCATTCAATTAAATTGTATAATACAAGTAGCCAGATACATAATGCTCTCCTAAAGTTACGAAAATTTGATTGGAATTTAGGTAAATTACAATCAAATTTTCGTAGGCTAAACAATAAGAGAAAAAAGAAAATTCCAAAAATAACTATTGGCAAGACTATTGCTTGTTATTGGCTATTACAAAAAAAAAAAAAAAAAAAATGGCAGACGAATTCGTCATGCGTATAAACGACGTTCACAGAAGAAAAAAACGACTTGCATCTAAAGTTAATTGCAACTCCAGAAAAGTAAACATGAACTAGGACATTGTCTTTTACTCCAACAATTATTTAGCCGAAAAACAAGGCAGTTGACCGAAAAATTTCTCGTGAGAAAACCCTGTTGATCCTATACAACATTTAACTCCAGAATCAAACGCGAAAAATAATTTTATTCATTTTCCACAAAAAATGGCCTGTGAATCCTGAATTCCATCTCCCCAGATTTATAACCCGCGATCCGTGATAGAATACGCTTTTCACATTAAATGTGTTACGAGAACATTTCAGATATGATTATCCGAATTACGTTTCTCACACAACAACATTAGTTTTGAAAATCATCTATAACATTTGACTTGAAATGTTATGAGATTATACAAAACTACAAACCACATGAATCACCCCTCATCGAATCATTCCGGGAGAGAGTCGTCACTCACTCCCTTACAAGTAACTCACGCACTCACATCGCTGCCAACATAACGGAATACTAGATGGAAATGTCATTACTTGAAGTCAAAGTGAAAACGAATAACAGATTTAACGGAACGAGTCTCCAGAAGAAGTATGTTTAGCCATAGTGAAAACTGAAGGAAACGACGGATTTGTTGCGGCAAGTTAAATTTACTGTATCTAATGATGTTTTGTTTTTCTAAAGAACTATTTCGGGCAATTGGGGGGTTTTTATTCTCATTTTAGGTTGGTGGTTGCTGACAAAAAATAACAATAGGAATGGAAGCCAATTCCTATAAGATTGTAGTTCTAGCGATGGATAGAACTTGATATGAAGGATGAATAAGAAAAATAATAACAGATGCTAAAAAGAAACAAAGAACTGGGCACTTAAATGAAAAAATTACCGAAATTAAAAATTCCGACAACAACAGATAAATAGTTTCGATTCCATAAATAAGTTTAATTTACAATTAATCCTTACTTTAAGCTACTAACTCTAGCAACACCGTAGGCGATAGGCGCGTACTAAGTTACTTATCTAATAATTACAAAAATACAATATTTACAAGGAGGTCTACGTACTCGTAGTGTTGTCTCCTTCTGACTGCTCTCATGTTGCCTTTTGATGGTATTTTCGTGGAGATTTTTATTTTGAAAAAAAAAATCTTAGTTGCTTCATGAGAAGTTTCATAGCTTGTAAAATCTTGGAGTCGATAAAAAATTGGCATGTCAGTGACAATATTCCTGCGCAATTTCAAGTGACAATGAGCTGTTTGTGTTGGTAATTTGAGGCCAGAGGTCAGTGTTGGGCTCATTCCTAGGCTTCATAGGAATCATTACTAACTCGCAATGAGGATCATAAGTCATCGCTTAGGCTTTCTGTTTCATTCGTGTTTCCACTACTTTAAATCAGATCATCACCCAGCTTGTTCTATGCTTCATGATTCCTACTACTTCAGTGAAAAGTCATCACCCAACAGACACCCTTCAAAGTGTATGTCACAAGCTTGCAGTGTCGCTATCGATTGTACGGTCCATCATGTCCGATAACTGACTTTTCTCGTAGGAGTTTTTTGAGTTTTTTGAAATTTGTTGCTCACGGTTCTTAGCTTTAAAAAATTGCTGGTCGCATGCAGCGATCAAATTGCTTTATGCCCCCGTAGGTGTTTTCACTATAAAAAGACGATGAGAAATGAAATTGAATACAACGAATGTTGTAAATCAGAACATAAAAGATGATTTTCATTCCCTGAAAATTTCAAGAAAATCCGACAATCGGTTTAATTTTAGTGAGTAAATTTTGGTTTACTTTGGTGAATGAGTAAAGATGTGTGTGTCATTTTTATCGAATACACCCTTTAGGATTAACTCTGTAGAAGACACCATGTTACTAAAATGCAACACCCAGGAATTATTCCGATCGTTGTGAGACGCTGCCTTATCCTTATACGAATCAGAAAATTCGATCAAAAAGTGTGGGCAAGATTGATAAGCTCGAATTACCAACTCATTTTTCTGTATAAAATAATAAAACTTCATTCAAAAATGATGGTTAAACAAGTACATTGATAGCAACACTGCCCGATGAAAAATCCAGCTCAACCTAGACTACACCAGGATTCGAACCCAACTATCCCACCGAATGACATAAGGGAAACCCTAACGTGTCACATATTTACTAATTCGACTATAAAAAACCTTTTATTCCGACAGTCATTTGCTTCATTATTATTCATTATGTCAGATCAAAACCTCCCCCATCACCAGCATCAAACCACCCACTCTCCTGCTTTGCTTCAGTGCAGCGATTCAATTAACCCCAAGGCAACCCCCTAGGAAGATTCAATAAAGATCGGAAGGTTTATTGGCTGCGCCACCTAATTGTTTAATGACTCCTCAATACTGCCGCCGGGGCACAGTAAATTTCTTGACCGACAGGCTCCTCATGTCAGACAACTTTCATAATCGGCTTGGCAAGCGATACGTTTGTGTCTAGCTGTATAGTAGGTATTTATTGATTGATTGCATTTGTTTTAATTTCTATATCCCTCGGGCGCTGCAGCAGCCGGTCAACATTATATGCATGTCGGTTAAGGTTAATGCGGGCTGGTTCACGTAACCAGTGTGCGTTGATAATAAAGTTGATTGATTTGTGTAATTTGTGGAGGGATTTCCCTCGGCGACAGCCAATCGCTTTCTGGTGAAAAAGAAATGAGCTGACCATTCATGAAACGGATCGCGTGCTTCATTCAGGGGGTGAAACCTTTTGTCCACTTTGAACGGTCGCAGTCAATAGTGGCAATCAGTTCGAGCTACAATGTATTTTTCAACCCTCTAACGAGCATCGATGAAAATATTTACATTTTACGTAATCGAGTATGAGAAATCGGATTCTTCGAGTGGCTCAATCCCACGTCACATTTTTCTTCCAAACGACCTTGCACATATTTCGGGTTTAATTCAACGGTGAGAAGAAAAAAATCAATCGATGCTTGCTTCACTGATGCCGAGCCGTCAAAATATTTGACTACAAAACTGTGGACAACTTGAGCATAAATTGTTTAGAAATTGAGCAACCACTGGGGCTGCAACCCTCTTTATCCAGTCCATTCACGGCGACGCGCATTGCCGACCCATCAATAGCAAAGAGAGCAAAGGTCCCATGTTCTCATCTTCTGCGGCGTTGCTGACATCTCAGAAACCGCATTGAAAAGTGTCGACGGGGTCAAATGGAGCGACAAGAAAACATGCAAAGATGTACGATGGACCGTGATGGAACATCTGCTTGCGAGATCTGTACCGCATGCTACAATGAAGGTGGTACCTCCTGCTGCAGGGCTTCAGCAAGCCAAAATTGCCTAATGGTGTAAACATTAGGTCAGATTGTTAGTAGATGAGACTGCACAATCGTGAGAAGCGATTCCTAATTAATCTTAGTGCCGCTCCGGATAAGACTCTAAAACGGCCCGTCTGTTCGGTACCCTTTCATATTTCAGAATGACAAAACTTAGATTGCGGATTTGTAGTTTGTTTTTCGTAATCGGGAAGTTAAATTGACATGATGAAATTCACTGCTTTGTTTCCATCACGTAAAACCAGATGCCGAACCTAATGTTAAATTCGTTCTACAACATTGTATTAATAGACTGCCATCAAAATAATGCATGCGTTGATCGTGATTCGAATGATTCAAAACTCCCATTCCCAAATCGACAATAATCACGCGTCGGTCGGTTTATGAGCCGTTGTCAAAATAAGATTATGCATTTATTGAGCATTTCACATCACCGCGCACACGTCATCCATAGAGCCCCCTGCCAATGGCTTTGGAGCACAGTTTAACGCCTGTCAGTTGCCAAATTCCACATTTCACGGTATGTCAATCAACTGTACGGGAACATTCATCCACCCGCTGCTGCTGAAGTCGACAAAACTTCTATCAAATGCCAAAAATCTAACGCCAAAAGTCAGCTGGCAGTTCATATTTTGCGGACCGAAAATGTCAATTGCCAGTCTACCGGCGAAAGCAGTTCATAAAATCCGTGATCATCATCTTAGGAGCTTAAGACCCATGGTTGAGATACAATGCATTACTAATCATAACGGGCTTGTCACTTCATTCGAACCGTTCACGCGCTGACTGATGGAAGTTGGTCTCTATTTGTAGAAGCCCACATTCGAGTGTAGCCAAAGCTATTAGTTTCGAACTAATGTTGGCGCATGTTGGCCGATGGCGATTCGCAGATATGCAGGAGACTTGAAACGCGCGCGTCCAATGGGGAAGGTTTTCAGAAAGTCACAACAGACGGGCCTGACAGACGATGGGGACGGGGGAGTGAAGTTAAATCAACTAATGGGGAAGATTGTAATCGATACAACGAATATTCGGTGTGGGAGGGGTTGTTTTGAGCTTTTACTGTTCGCCATGGCAGGTGGTTGGGTTATTATGGCACTTTGTGTGAAAAAGTTATTTTTAGCTCAAGTCAAGACAATCGCAAACATCGGTGGTAGAGTAGGGCCATGATTCGATTTTAAGTCTATGCATTATGATTTGCATTTATAGTAAAGCTATAGAGTCCATGATCTGTGTTTATCGAATTTCACAACAGAAATAAATCCTGATAGTACGCAGTATGGGGGGGAAAAAGGTTTATAGGAACTGTACAGGATGCGACAGGAAAAAAATGTGAAAATGTTTAAACTTTAATATTGGGTGAATTTGTTTACATAAGCCTTAATTCTGTTGACAGAGTATTTTTCTATGCTTAAAGCCTGTCCACGTTAAATTTTGGACACCAAAATAATAGCAACAGAAAAAAATTACACATAATTCAACAAAACTGATTGTTTAATTCACAATAATAGAGTTATATCTACATTAGAAACAATTGATTAAGATGTTAATCCTTCTTTCTGTAAAATTCTCAGATACACCCGCCGTGACAATTCTCCTTCTTCTCTTGAAATTATCAGTACCATTTGCTTTCTTCTTAGTTTCGAAGAGTTTCCGCTTAACTAGAGCCCAGTACTTCTCTTTTGGGCGAAGTTCTGGACAGTTTGGTGGATTGGCTGTGTTTGGCACATATTTGACCTCTTGTACCTTGTACCTCATTCCACGACGGATTTTGCATAGTGACAAGAGACCAAATCAGTCCAAAAGAGAGCTGGAGAGACGTGACTTATGATAAACGGTAGCAACCGCTTTTGCAGACATTCTTTCTCGTTCACATCCTTATTGATAGTGCCGGTAGAGACAAAACTTTTAGATTTTCGACCACAACAACATATGGCCTGCCAAATCAAATACTTCTTTGGGAATATGGACGCCTTCTTTGTCCGAAAATGCTCGGCAACAGACCCGGAAGCTGTTTAAAGCCGAGTACGTATACTACCGTCGTTTATTCTCAAGTAACAATCTTAGTTTTATTCCAGCCGTATAGCATTCTTCCCGGCTTTAAGATAACATTCAAACATTTTTGTCTACCAACACCTCTTCTATACTTCTTAAAAGTCGAAATTTGTACAAAGTGGTCCACTCTATAATTTCAATTATTTCTTATATTTCAATATGGCGATTAGGAAAAAATCACAATTCTGCCATACATGAGATTATCTTCGCAATGACTACTTTAAAAACTATTTGATCATTTGGTGACTTCCCTCAATATTTGCCGTTCAATGCATTTACTGGGACAAAAATGGTTTTAAAATGCTTTTTAAACTGGCCATAATAAGATAAGAACAATGAGCCCTAAAACGGCATTTCAAAACAGAATTTTACGAGTTCATAAAGTCGAAAAAAAAACCTTTTATAGGAGTAAAAGGAATTTGAGAAAACGAGGTTTTAAGGTCGTTGTAAACAAGCTGTGTCAGGTTCTCATAAACCTGACTAAAATACGAAACCTATTGGTGTCATAAAAAAACCAAATTGATTTCCGGTGGCTTCGATAAAACGTTAATAACACTTAAAAAAACAAGATGGTTTTGGCAATGTTACTTGGATTATGATACAAGAAAATGTTTGCAAAACATTGGTGTAAAGCTTTTTACCACGACTTTTTGCAGTGAAATTTTGCTTGTCAGCACGGTTGGGCACCTTTTTCACTTTGTACGCCTTCAGTCCTTGCCTCTGCTTCACTGTTTGTACGTATGATTTTGACTTCGCACATTTCGAGCCAAATTTTGCAAGAAAGATTGGGATTATTCTCAATAATGGCTACCAGCTTCTTGTCCATTTGTCGGGACCATACTTTTCGATTTGTACCACTTACATTCTTCCGATCCACAGTCAAGCGCCGATCCAAATGATTTGCAAACACAAAAACCACGGTACTTACTCGGTAATTTTTAGTTTCTTGGTAAGATCATACGTACCGATAAATTTGGATTTACCTTGCTGCCGTTCGTACAAAATGCGTTTGCGCACTCTCCACATTGATTCAAACGCCATTTTACTGAATGTAATTTTAGCAATGTTAACATGTTGTACCACGAAATTTTTTTTTTTTTTAAAGATGGAAGTTTCGGTTGTCATTTATTATTAGTGCTGGCCACGTTTCAGCGATCCGTGCAATTAAGCTAACTACCACAGAAAGAAAAGTTTTCGATTGAATTTTAAACGTGAGCACAGCCAACCTTTACATCTCAAGTTCTGCATCACCCAACCAGAACTGTTTTCTTGCGGAAATACAGTGATGAAAATGTACGCGAAGAAGTGAGTTTCGAAATGTTTGCCTGCTTGAAGACGCCGACCGAGAAGTGATTTTTTTTTTGGTCTACAGGATGATCCTGGGCATCGGAAACCGGAAAGTGGACGTAAACAGTTTGCAAGACCACAAAACTAGGTCAAATTGGTCCGTGCAAAGATTGCTCGTACGGAAACTTCAACAAAGGAAATCAACGAGTTCTGAAAAAAAATCAAAAAAAAAAATGCGTTTGAATTCAAATCAAGAAAGAATTGCATGCACCTTCCAGAGAGCTAGGAGTGAAACGCTACTTGGAAGACCCATAACGGAGAACGAGGTAATGGAACTAGGAGTGACTTTCCGTTGCTTTCTTTTTTTGTTGAAAGAAGGAAAAAATGATGATCCTTTTTCCGACGAAATGCTTTTCAGCATCGATGCTGACCGTTTCATTTCACCGAAGAAGAAATTTGGATATTCCAGAGAAAGTGAAGTTTAAGTTCCAAACAAACATGCTCGGCTAACATTCATGATTTTCCCTTGTTTTCTAATTTGATAAAACCAATCGATCAAATACCCTTGCAATGGTAAAAACCAAGAGCTAATCTTTTTATTTTTCATCAAAATTGTTGTACACAGGAAAAAAATCTGAATTTTCATTGTGATGTAAATATTAAAGCATGTGAAATTGTATTTCATTTCACAAGAAGCAGCCACTTGCACGAAATAGTGCTTTCAAAGACGAGCTTTTGAATACAATATTATCGACAATAATGTATAAAATGTCCTTGAACTTGACACGATTTATAATGTTAATTTGTAAGTTTTGTGACGCTCCATTTATGAACATGATATAAAACAGAAATTCACATTACTTCTTCGAACTGTGTATTTTTTTATACTGTTTCGTGAAAAAAAAAACAAATGTTCTCTGTAAGTACACAAGTGTTTCGATCGCATGTGATATTGTACACAAAACTAGCTTCATAAATGGTACAAATCAGTTACAGGAAATAACGAAAAGATTGGTCAGTCAAACGATAGGTTTCGTAGTATGAACTGAATTTTATTTGCAGTGTAGAAACTAAATGTTTTGAAAAACTACGTTCAGAAAGCGAATGTCAAGTCAAACAAATGGGTGAGGATCGGCAGAATTAAGTGCACACAGATAAAAAGAAATATTTAATTTTCTGCGTTACCTAATGAACATAAAGGGAATGCTAGATTTGGCAAAAAATAATGGGATAGTTCATCTAAATTTTAGCCAGATAACGCCTGAATCTAGCCTGTTGTATAAAAGATTGCAACCATTGTTGTATGGCGAATGAAAGATTGCAAACAATTTCATTGTTTACGCCTCCTTTGGCTTGTAATTAAACCAGGGGAAATTTTAGGCGCCTGTTAAAATTCATTATTTTTACTGTGAAGGTATATCTCGCGTACGAAAGCTGCGCCTTGACATCCTTACAAACATTATTGTTGAAGAACGATGATGAAACATCTGTAAAAAATGGCTTCAAACAAATGCCAGGCATGGAATTCTAAACACTACTTTTCAAAAGGTCCTAAGTAACAACGAGAGACACTCCCTTTTTTGGTTGCCTTTCGATAGTTACGGTGTGAAAGTTTCGAACGGATTATTTTCACATTTCGATAGAAGATTATACGTTAATTGCACAGTTTGAAAGAAACAATCAATCTTCTGCGTTATCTAATGCACATAATTGGAATGCTAACAATTTTGTTGTTTACGTTTGCTTTGCCTTGCACGAAGAGAAATTTCACAAATCGGTTAAAATTCCTAACAATAGATTTGGTCTTCACCAGCTACGATATTGTACCATTGTAAATCAAATACTATAAATTTACAATATAGCTTATTTCTCCAGCTGTAGTCAGATAATATTGATGTTGCTGGTGAATGAGATTTTTTGGAAATTGTTTTCATGTATTTCGAATAAACCTCCCGGAAACATCGGCTTGAATGCAACTATCAAGCATGACCACGATTACACCGGAGACGTTGATAAGATCGCTCTCTGTATGGAAAGGTCAGTTCTAATTGAAGAACAGAATTGTGATCTTAAAAAAAAAAGGGGGCGGAAGAAGAACAAAAGGCGGGGTTAAAGGCAGAGTTTGGTCTGGGGGGGGAGAGATGAGTTGAAACCCATCATAGCGGCGGGGCGATGGCTTGGCGGATCCACTTTGGGCGCCAACAAAAACAACCAAAATTTGTGAAAAAAAAAATACTGCTTTTTTTTTTTTTGTTGTATTTTTGTTTTGGGAGGAAAAAACAATAATTATTATTATTATTTTTTTTTTTGGGGGGGGGTGGTTGTGGTTGTTTTATTAGTATTGGGGTTGGAAAAGTGGAGTATTGTGTATATTTAATTTGTTGTTAATGCTGATTCTAAATAGTAATATCATTTTTTTGGCACTCAACTTACAGCTTGACTTCTCTGTTCCTTATAATGAATCATTTAGGGGGACTAAGATGTTGTATTTGTGATTGTTTTAATTAAAAATCGTTCCAAAGTTCATGCAGATTGCAAAAATGCATTTATCTCAATACCTTTTAAGAACCCTATATTTATTAGAAAATCTTGAATTCCTTACATACTTCATTTTTAAGTACTTATTTGAAGTCAATTCAATTCAAGATGTTCTAAGAATTTCTCTTATGCAATTCTCTCGGGAAGTTGCTGCAATCAATTGTCTGAAGTTCTTGTCATAAAATCCGCAAAATTAAAAACAATGACTTTGAAACTTTTTCAAAGCTCTCCTGATATTTTGCTCAAATAAATATTCTTCAAGATCAACGATAATTGCATCGGCTATTGCTGGATGAAAAGTTTCATCAAAATAATTCCAAAAATGAGACAGTCGTGTATCTGTCTGTGATCCTGCTTTCTCAGTTGTTAGAAATCGGTTGATCAAATTGGTACCATACTTATCAAGTTGCTGCATGCAACTTGCCACGACGGCTGTATATTGCTTGGAAATGGTTTCATCCATATCAGATTGCCATAAACTAATTCGAGAATTACTGAGCCACTCAAAAGCTTTATTCTGCCTGGCTGAATTAGTCACTGCTTCCACTTAAGTTAATAGAGATTGTGGACGTCGAACAGGGCATCCTTTTTTTTTATAAAAAGAGATAAGTCAATTTGAGCTTTGCAAAAAAAAAAAAAAAAAAATCTTGACAGTGATAACAACATGCATGAGCAGGATGTGAAATCGGTATCATGAACGACGATTATGAATACCGCTCAAGAACCCGAAAGAGTCACGGATACGGCAACAACTAGTGAACTAGATGATGAAAACCAAACAATGTTTTAACTTCTTTTCGAAGTTGAACAACAAACGATATTATAACCAAATTCGAGTATTCATTTACCAAACATCTTTATTTTGGTACAATTTAATACATTTTGTGCTCCAATTGTTAAAACCAATATAGTTTCCGATCCGTAGTCCTTTATCTTGAAACCAGACATTTGATTTTCATCAATTCAATCAACAGCTACTTATGTTTATCGTTAGGTTTCTTAGTTTTCTTTAAGGTTGCTGAAACAGCACGTTTGAGATTGTTTAACACATGCAGTATTTAGCTTGTATGACCAAATGCAGGGCTGTTTTATGTTATACTTTGTTTCCACCGAATCAAAGTTGGAAAACTTACGTTGAAGGAGCAATTGTTCTCAAAAAATTTCACAATAGATTCCAGAACTCATATGAAAATGAAAACTTTTGATTTGTGTTGAGTTAACCACCAAAATTTGTTGCAGGTTATGCATATCTTTTCAGAGGGATTAATTTTAAAATGTATGTATTGCGGCATCATTCAGGAAAACGTATTTCTTGAATATATGAAAATAACTAGTTTCACAGTTTCCATCTAAATCGTCATCTAAATATGATAACAACAAACTTTACAGTAGAATTGTCAGGATAAATAACCTTAAACTGCTGTTAATGGGCATCAGCATGATAAATATTCGTCGGATTAAAAATTACAAGAAAACAAAATAATGATATTAATGTCGTTCGATATCAAGCAGCTAACTGGAATTCTATAATACGCCAACCAGTAGTTGAGTGGCATTTGAAGCATTATACCTTTGAGTCAATGCTTTATTTTATTTTTGCAGCAAATTTGTTTGAATTTTATGCAAGTATATATTTTTATTGCAGTAATATTCAAATTGATATGCAGTTATTTTAAATCAATTAAACCAACGATTTAAAATATGAAATAATCAACGATTTCTTTAATTTGAATTGAGATAAATCAATATAAAGTTATAAATTGATAAGACATTGTCTAAAAATAATATTTAAACCTCTGATGGATTTATAGTCACTCGACATTTAAAAAATCAAGCAGATAATAAATATAAAGATGTGCTACAAATTACTAAACAAATGTAACAAATGAAAATAAAAAAGAGATGGAATTCTTTTTAACGGAGAAGAGAAAATAAAATTAAATTCAAATTGCAAAAAAAAACAAAATAAACAAGTTATTCAAAACATCCTCAGTGTTCTACTTAAACTTAAGAAAATATCCAACACTGTACTACCATACAGCAATAACTTCATTCAACAACGATCATTCAAAATAAATAATGGATCCCATAGATCAATCCTGATCAACCAATCCAATGAAAGGTCACGGAACTGCATTTCAATATCAAATCACTTTGTTCCAATCATTTGTTAAGAATTCTAGCCCTTCCACCATAACAGGTGAAATATCATACGAATCGAACTGACCATTGCCAACCAGCAAAAGCCCATCATAGTCGATTGTTCCATTCCGATAATTTATGCTAATTGAAACACAAAGCCGAATAAAAACATAACAGTTGATATGATAAAAACCTATTCATATATCCACTATTTCACCACGAGATGAAAAAAAAAAATTTACACAAACTTAAACCCATCGGCAAATATGAGACAAACAGAAAAAAAGCACACCACAAAAAATAACTAATAATGGGGACAGAGCCCACGAGGGGGCGTTCATGTAACCAGTCATTTTTCGCCTTTTCTTTTTTGCGGCTCCCGAATGTCCAAAAATATGTTTTGTGAAATTCCGTCTGTATCCAACTCACGAACAACTGCCGAATGTCCTTTGGCTGGGCAACAACTACTACTACAACAACAACAACAACCAAATGTCCCAGGTCGGTCCGAGTGGTAACCGGATCTTTCTATGTCGCACAAGGCACTATGTCGTATTCAAATCAGCTTGACTCTCTGTCACTGTGTTTTTTTTTTTTTTTTGGGGGGTATTTTTGTATGTTTTCATCTGTTTTCCAATTGGTTTATGTAAGCACTTATATTTCACAACAATATCCGAAGCACTCAAGATTTTTTTTTTAAAAACAGTCGCACAAGTGTGTAGAAACAAAATCACTTACTTTTCCAAAAATTGAAGCTCTTCTCAAAGTTTGTAGTCGAATTTTCTTCTCCTTGTTCTGAGCCAGAACAAACAAAATAAGTCACTACAATCAAAAAATCCTCCACCTAAGATGGGAATTTCACTTGCACTTCCTATCTAGAAATAGAAACACTCGTCACCCGTATGCGCGCGTTACGCAATCTTCGCAAGGACACACTCTATACACTTTATCCGCGCGATCAAAGCGCTGCCCGGAGAGAACCGCAAATAGAACACGAAAAGGAAGCGAACAATTTCGGCGAACGATCACCTAACTATGAGTGCGGGTCGCCAAGATCAACACCTTTTATAGCCGATCACGTTTTTCTCCCTTCGACTACAGAGGCAGACAGCCCGCGCCGCGTAGCGAATATCTCATCGACCGGAGACCCGAGCGACGGCAGCAGCGGCTTTCTTCCTTCGGAGCTGCGCTCTCACCCGCGGGGCATAAGAAGGTTCATCGTATGCTGCCTACCCGGCTCTAGAAGTCACCCCCGAAAATCGCGCACACGCAAACCGCTTTGGAGATGCTCCGAAGGGGGTTTCTCGCACCGCAGACGCCGCAGTCACTCACGCTCTCGTGGGAGCCACGGTGGGCTGCTGATTTCTCGCGGGCTGATTCAACCCCCTTCGAAAGGTGAGTAAATCGCGTATCTTCTGCGAGAATAGCTCTCACAGATTGGAAAACTATCTCGGAGAATCTTACTCTTAAACAGACATAGGCGAGAGTGAGAAAAGATTTTTGTTTTGATGCCATCACCCGTCTGCATCGGCGGAATCTGCTGTGACGGGCGGCATTTTCGCACAAATTGACTATCCGGTTTGACACTGGTCACGTTTTCTTCTGCGGGCTTTCAGTTAATTTTGCCGATTCAGTTCTGCTTATTGCAGTTGGTTAGTGAGATGTGTTTAAGATGTCAAAGCCTAGTTCTTCATCATAACAGCTTAAAAACGACCATTGAAAGATAGCCGTTAGCCAACAGGTGTGTTTCGAGCAACGTTGGATTATTATTTTTGGGTGTTTAAAAACGTGCATGATTTATTGCAAACATCGATCAACCGGATATTATACTGATGACATTCTTGGTTTATCGCTGCACTGTTGATCATATTCAAATCAATGCATCATGTTAACGTGTATTATGCAGATGCGTTCTACACGAAGGCATACCATCAGAACCTTCAAAAACATAATGAATCCTTCAGACATAATGGTTCGAATCAGGATTGCCCAATTTTTCTAGTTATTTAAACTTTTAAGGTAGCTTCGCCAACAGAACCGGATACCAGCGTGGTTCTCTTTAAAAAATGCATTGAGTAGTAATTTAATTGAACTGTTCAATGACCGCTCATCCTTGCCATACCTAATTGTCTGTCAATGCGCAGCTTTTTCTGGACATTCAATTGAACTTCTTGTATAAATATATTAATTTAAATCATTCGATGCGTCGATAACATTAGTTGGCAGTGTTTCACTCACTTGAGTAAATATGTTTAATTTTATAAATTCTGCCTAGTTGAATCCTAACATGGGTTCTGATTTGCTGTAAAACGTCCAGTTTTTGAGAAAAATGAAATTTAAAAACACAAAAACATGTATTTTCGTCGAAACATGATTTACCTGTCTAACAACTAAGATACTAGGTAAGTCAAAAAGTTTTGAAAGCGACATTTATGGAGCGGTAGAACAACCAAAAATTCTACGCCATTCTGATATTTCATCTTTCATAAGAACGTACTCAAAATTTCATTTCGATTCGACCGTCAGTGTGATTAAATTCTTGGAAGGTTTATCGGCTACTGATCCATGCAAAGATGGTGAAAGTATTAAAGCAGTCTTCTCCTTCATTTTCAACCGCTCACCGATGTTTTTTGGAATTTAAGCGTGGCCGTACAAGCGTTGAAGACGATCCATGCTCAGGACGTCCAAAAAGTGCATCAACCCAAGAAATCATTGCGAAAATACAAAATATGGTTTTGAAAGATCATCGCTTGACTGTGGATTTGATAGCCAAAACCATAGGCATCTCACATGAAACAACATGGCATATTTTGGCTGACGTTTTGGACTTCAAAAAACTGTGTGCACAATGGGTGCCACATTTGCTAACAATGCAACCAAAACACGTTCGAATGCGACTTTCTGAGAAACATTTGGAGCAATTTCGAAAGGATAAAAAGGATTTTCTGCGTCGATTCATCACTATGGATGAGCCTTGAGTGGTGTGAACCAGGCACTTCGGCTTCGAAGCAAGTTCGTGTCCAGAAATCAGCCAAGAAGGTGTTAGCGTCAGTTGTTTGGAATGCAAAAGGAATTTTATTGGTAGATTATCTAGAAACTGGTAAGACAATCAACTCTGATTATTATTGTGACCTTTTGGACCAGTTTGATGAAAAATTTTGTAAAAAAAGACCCAGTTTGCAGAAGAAAAAATCATTTTTCAGCAAGACAATGCACATGCTCACACAACTCAAAAAACCGTCGCGAAAATCAGTGAATTGGGGTACGAATTGATGCAGCCTCCACCCTATTCGCCAGATTTAGGTCCCTCTGACTTCTGGCTGTTCTCTCACACAGATAAAAAGAAACAATGAATTTTCTGCGTTATCTAATGCACATAAAGGGAATGCTAGATTTGGCAGAAAAAAGTGGGATATTTGATGTAAATTTAAGCCAGATAACGCCTGAATCAAGCCTGTTGTATGAAAGATTGCAAACATTGTTGTATGGCTCATCAAAGACCAAGCAGCTTCCAGGACTGGCTTTTTATTCTGCTATGGCCAGAAGTGCTATAGCTGAGCATTTCAGAACGAAGAAGGCATCGAAATTTCCCAAAAAAATACCTTCTGTGGCAAGCAATTTGCACGTGTGGCAAAAAGAGTAAATCTTTCGTCACTACAGGCACAATCAACTTTTTTTTTGATCAGAATGTGTGTCTGCAGAAGCGATTTCAACCCTTACTCAAAAAACACAATGAAAAACCTTTGTTCTGGCCCGATTTGGCATCATGCCACTATGCTAAAACTGTGATGGAGTGGTACCAAGCAAATCAAGTGAACATTGTACTAAAAACCTCAAACCCACCAAATTGCGCAGAGCTACGACCAATCGAGAGATATTGGGCTCTGATGAAACGGAAGCTTTCTGGAAAGAAGCAAGGGATCAAAGACATCAAAGACTTCCAGCAAATTTGGACAAAGACGGCTTCTAAGATTTCTGAAGAGTCTGTACAAACCCTAATGGACGGGGGAGAGCGCAAAGTTCGAAAATTTTATGCAAATACCGAATAACTATGTTTTGTCTTCACGAATTGTTAAAACACATCCCATGAATCTGAAATAACCAACTACGACGGAAATATAATACGAAATTTATGTTTTATTCATGTTTTGAAGTGTCCGGATTATTGCGGATACAGACCTTACCCCAGAGCTTAGAGGTTGGACATCGTGAGGCACTTCGTATCCTCCGTATATAGCCGATCCGGCAATTACAACATCATCTCCTTTCTGAAGAAAGGCGAGAGCGTCGAACGAAAGCCTGGCTCCTTCTCACGTCTTTGGAGGACGCTTGCTGGTGTTGGTCTCAGGGCACCTAAATTTACACGACTTTTTGGTAGTGTATGAGCAGCATGCAATCACCCAGAAGGAGCGGTAGAAGGTGCTGGTGAAAAACATCTTTCCGACGAAGCGCGACGTTGTGGTCATAATGGATGACGAGACGTGCATGACGCTGGACGGCAACGACTGGCAGGGGACCGAATATTTTACGTCCCCTACGAAAAAGGTAACCCTAAAGGGTGTCCACAGATAAATTGCATCACTTTCAATAAGCTGTAATGTTTCGCCCTTTGGGTTGATTTCAACGAAATTTTGGGTGAAATGTATTGTTTACACTGCGTGAGTTTCATTGTGAAATGTGTCGTAGTTTCAAAAATGGAGTCGAAGGAACAGCAAGTGCGCGAGAACATTTTGCACACGCACCTCGACAACCCACTTTTTTCGCACAGAGCCATCGGAAAGATGTTGAAAATTCACCAGTCTACAGTGTCTCGTGTCATAGACCGTTTCGGGGAACGTTTAACTATCGATCGGAAGTAGGTGAGTTGTAGACAAAGTGTTCCATACTGTGTGAAGGATCACAGGCGAGTGGTTGCTGCCTTTAAACGCAAACCCAACCGTTCCGTTCGGGATGTCGCGAAAAAGCTGAACTTGACCAAAAGATTCGTGCAGAAAGCCAAGAAACGAGCCGGGCTCAAGTTCAGAAAGCACTAAACCGCAATGAAAAACAGAATATGACAGCTTAAACACGTGCGCGTAAGCTGTACACACATATATTGACAAAACCACATTGCTGCATCATGGACGATGAAGCACACGCAAAAGCGGACTTTAGACAAATTCCCGGCAACCAGTATGTGACTGCGTAAGACAAGTTCGATGTTCCATAGTCTCTCAGGAAACAGCAAGTGTCAAAGTTCCCCAAAAAATTCATGATTTGGCAGTGGATTTGTTCGTGTGGTAAACGGAGCAAGCCTTTCGTGAAAACTTCAACTGTAAATGATCAAATATACATAAATGAATGCCTGAAAAAAACTACTGCTTCCGTTTCTCAAAACACACAACGTTCCTACAATTTTTTTGCCGGACCTCTTATCAATACTCCAAGGATGTTCTGGAGTGGTACAAGATGAATGGTGTCAATTTCGTGACCAAGGATCTTAATCCCCCAAACTCTTCAGAGTTGTGGCCAATTGAAAAATATTGGGCTATCATGAAGCACGAACTTCGCATGCATCCTAAAGTTGTCACTACAGAAAAGGAAATATTGAAGTCATGGTTGAAAGCGGAAAAAATGTCGGTTCAAGCGTTGTACACAATCTTATGCGTGATATTCAGAAGAAAGTTCGGGTTTTTGGATTTGGTAAAGAAATACAGTGAAATCAAAATACCTAAACCAAGATTATACATTGTAATTTATTCCCTGAATATTTCATGACAATCGGTTGAGAGTCTTTTTTTTTATTACGAGTTTAAAGTGATGCAATTTAACTGTGGACACCCTTTAGAAGCAAACATGTTGTCATTCAGTTAAGAAAACATTAATGTGACTTGTTTTAGTCACAATCAAGTTGCTGCAACTTGTTCCAACTCTGCATGATCTCGTTTTTCACCCTCTACATGATTTTTCCTCAACATGCTCTTGTTTTCTCCCCTGACAATTGGTTGAGGTTATTTCACCTGTAAAATTTCCAAAAGTAGCACTCTTTTCTGAACTATGTTGGTCGTCCTGAAAAGGACGATTTATTTGGCTTGGGTCTCCTTCGAGCTTCTCTCCTTACTGCTGCTGCTGCTCTTCCAGCTTATCTTGGGTTTTCTTCGGTGAATGTTCGGAGGGATGCCACCCTGGGAGATCAGCACACGCACTTACTGAGTTTTTCATCTTTCCAGATGGCCAATTAGCGCCAGTAGCGTGGAGTGACACGGATTCATTTGTTGTCACGGGCTGTATTACCGGTAAGGTCCAAAATTACTGCCGCCAGGTACTCCAACACGGCTGCCAGATAAACCGGTATACATAGTTGCCTTTCCGCAGAAGCTGATGCACCCGGCCACCGGGAAACACCACACCGGCACGCTGTGAGCGCGATTTGCTTTCGCCTCCAGGGCTTTTCCACCTTTTACACGGCCAGGCATTTCCAACGAAAACGACAACGACGCGTTGTTTCTTATTTACATGAGAAAATGTGCACGAGAAACCATCGCTAGTATCCCATTTGGTACGAATAAGATGCCATGAAGGTGGAGCTTTAGTTGCTAGTACAGGAAGAGGAAAACAAATTTCGGCCCGATTTTCGATTCATTCATCGTTTGGTTTTCGTGCCGTTCATTCGTAGCTTCGCAAAGATGAATAACTCCATCAGCGAGAAGGCAAGGCAAGTTCCAGCAGCGGCGAACAAGGTCGGCAAGGTTCGGAAGAAGAAAACGTACAGAAGCACATCTACCGGGTGCTGAAGCAGGTTCATCCCGATACTGGCGTTTCCTCCAAAGCAATAAGCATTATGAACAGCTTCGTCAACGACATTTTCGAGCGGATTGAAGGCGAAGCTACCCGACTAGCTTAAATCAATCGTCGGATAATCCTGACGTAGCGGGTTCAAATCGCCGTTCGAGCTAGCTAAGTAAAGCCGCTTCATGACGAAGTGAGGTGGTGGCGGTAGCAGTTCCCCTGAACCCAAAACAGCTCTTTTCAGGGCCACCAAAATAAGTGGAAAAGAGAGTTGACATGTCTTTGGCAGTGTCGGGGCTGTTGATTCGGGGTGGTTGATCGCGAAAAATATCGTTCGTATGTCGAAGCCGTAATATTTTCGACATTTGCACATTTGGCAGCGTTGTATACACATAGGCCTAGTAGAAACCATATGCAATTGATGGCCCGTCTATTTGGGGTAAAAGTATCCCAAATGACTAAGAGGTTTAGTGTATGGAAGTGCAATCCAGAATACGAAATTAACGAGCGTATCATTAGATTTTGAACGATAAGTCACGAGTTCGAATCTCACCCCCGAACAAGTTACGAAAATGCCCAAAGGCGGTGTTTGAATGACTACGACGGGAGATGAACCAGCCCGAGGCTGAAAATCTCGATAATCAAGAAACAAAAAAAAAAAGGTGATCAAAAATGGAACTACGAATAGCGTAGAGGCGGCACACCAGGATAGCAGGAAGAGTGGCTCCATCGGAACGGCAGATGAGAGAAATTCCCATGCTAAGTGAACTTAAGGATGCTATCAAATAGCTTAAGAATAACAAACCTGGAAGCTGAGAAAGATGGCCCGGATAAGATATTGACATCCCGAGCAAAGGATTATTCCAAACTGATAACAAATTTTAATATCAACTTCTCATTGTTTGATCACTGAATATGTTATCATTGAGGCTGAATAAACAGCCAAAATATTAGAATGAATAACAAAAATATATTTTCTTGAATATAATAATAATAGCAATGGATTATTCCAAATTGATAACAAATTTTAATATCAACTTCTCATTGTTTGATCACTGAATATGTTATCATTGAGGCTGAATAAACAGCCAAAATATTAGAATGAATAACAAAAAAATATTTGTTGAATATAATAATAATAGCTTGTTTTATTATTACTGCAAACATCTTAATAAAATTGTAAGCAAATTTACTGAAATAGTTTCAAATTGCGTGACCTTACCTTACCAATCATTTCCATTGTGATCGGTCCATGGCTGTTCCTCGCCAGCCTAGCTGACTGCGGAGGGTCCGCAGGTCGCCTTCTACATGATCGATCCACCTTGCTCGTTGCGCGCCTCTTCTTCTTGTACCTGTCGGTTCGTTTTCGAGAACCATTTTCACAGGGCTGTCGTCCGACATTCTTACGACATGCCCAGCCCATCGTAGTCGACCGATTTTTGCGAAGCGTACGATGGGAGGTTCTCCCAGCAACTGGTGCAATTCGTGGTTCATTCGCCTCCTCCACGTTCCGTCTTCCATCTGCACTCCACCGTAGATCGTACGCAGCGTTAAAGACGTTAACGTTAACGTTCAAAGACTCCAAGGGCGCGTTGGTCCTCCACTAGCAATGTCCATGTTTCGTGGCCGTAGAGAACTACTGGTCTAATTAATGTCTTGTAGATGGTCAACTTTGTGGTTCGGCGAACTTTGTTCGATCTTAGCGTCCTTCGGAGTCCAAAGTAGGCACGATTGCCAGCCATAATGCGCTTTTGTATTTCTCTGCTGGTGTCGTTATCGGCGGTTATCAATGAGCCCAGATACACAAATTCGTCTACTACCTCGATTTCATCACCGTCGATCTGAACTCGTGCTAGGAGGCTAACATTGTCTTCTCGTGAGCCTCTTCCCTTCATGTATTTTGTTTTTAACGCATTAAAAACAAGCCCAATCCTACCAGCTTCAACCTTATTTCTGATGTACGTTTCCGCCATCGTCTCAAAGTTACGTGCTACGATATCAACGTCGTCGGCGAAGCCAAATAGTTGGACAGACTTCCTGAAAATCGTGCCACTCGTGTCTATCCCAGCTCTTCGAATCACACCCTCCAATGCAATGTTAAACAACAAACACGACAATCCATCACCTTGCCGTAACCCTCTCCGAGATTCGAAGGGACTCGAGAGCGTCCCTGATACTCGGACGACACACATCACTCGATCCATCGTTGCTTTGATCAACCGCGTCAGTTTTTCCGGAAATTAAATTCTTACTCTAAAATCTAAAATAATTCTTTTCATAAAAAGTATAATTTCTCGATTAAATATGCTATATTTTATCAAAAATTGTATTCTGAAAATGATAACATATGATAACAAAAATAGCCAATGGTGATAACTAAATTTGTTACACAGCGGAAATCAAAACGATGTCTGGGATAGCAGAACTGGTTACTTATATGTTACCAGCTTGTTATTTTCCTTTGCTAGGGATGTCTGCATCGACTTATTGGCAGGATCTGGAATACTGAAGAGCTACCAGAGAGATGGAAAGAGGGTGTAATATCTCTACGGCACATTTGTTGCCGTTCGGTTGAGAAAACATAAATGTGACTAGTTTTAGTCATGATCTTGTTGCTGCAACTTATTATGATCGTAGTGTGCTGCTTGGGATGCTCAATAAAGTTGCAAGCTGTAATATAGGAATTACCGAGCGATCAATATTCTCAACACGGGCCTACAAAGTGCCTCCTCAGATCATCTTCCGCCGTCCATCGCCACCAACAAGGAAATTGATAGGAAGTAATTAGGCCGGCTTTTACCTGAAAAAATACCGTAACATTTATCGATTTTAAGGCCGCAGAGCATTATCTTTTATTTATGTACGAGAACGGTCTCACTGGGAAACTGAACAGAACGATCAAAGCAACGAAGGATGTTGTCCAGTGCTGAAAATATCGAGTGTATTATCAGAATCATTTGAAATACTCAAAAGACTTCGACATGGTGAAGAGGCTTCGACGAGGTCTGTCCTGCCTGACTGAATAGTACGTTTACTTTGGAGATTGAATCCGACCGTGTATCGACTCTCTGATTTCTGCAACTGAGCAGCAATGGCTTGCACTATGATGTTATTTATGATCAGGTTTGGTGGCATTAGACTTCGCAGAGAGCACTCCCAAAATGCTTCTGAGCGTAGCATTCAACAACTACTAAAATCGACATGAGCATGAAAACATTTATGTTTAGTAATTGGTCTGTATAAACAATAATGTAAATTCGTAGAGATTACTAAAGAGATCTCAAATAAAACTTGAAATGATAATGACGAATTTGAAAATAAAACTTGACTAAACAATTCTACCTCACATATCTGTTAAGCTTAAGTATAAAATTCTTGGAAAATGGCAACTAAAAAATTGCTTTTCAAAAAATAATATATCTACTTATCTTCAAAAAACCCCCTCCAGATGTGTCCTGATATATCTCGACTCCTGCTAGAAATAGATAGACAAAACGTGTCTCCTCTGAACAGTGAATTCTCTATTTGCTGCCCAGCCGGATAACCCGGACCTGCTGACCTTTTTGGCCGGCTGCCTTCAGTGACCTATTAAACATAAATAGGATTACCTTCAGCAGAAGATCCCTTCCTTCTTGGGGTTCTCTTTACGACAAATAAATACATGTGTATCAGTTTCGATCGATGATGACAAGGAACTGACGAACGAACGAACGAAAGGGTTCTTTCAACTTTCTACACTCGCTTATCGGAAGGTAAGAAATCGGGTGAAAACGAGAGTGACAAGAAATGAGATATGAATTATAAATCTCTTCTATGGCGAGAGGTCTTTGGTGAGATGGGTGGATGCACCTCGAAGGTTCGGGGATACAAGATAGATTGGTTAATACACCTGCTGGGAAGTTTTATGGGAGTTGTTAAGCTTATACTGTCCACTAGGCTTGTCCGATTTATGTTGGGTATGATTTTTATTGGTAGATCGTTAGCAATCCATCACCGATTCTTTAATTGAATCCCCACGCAATTAATCGATTACTCCCCGAATAGGTGAATAAGTAATGTGCCTCTGTCTGACGTGATGTCCCGAGGGTGGAAGTTCACCTTTGAAAGTTTGTTTGTGTACCAACCTTGGCAGTCACCGCTGTCATCATTTGGAAGGGGGAAGATACATGGATGGAAAAGCATACCTCCGGGTGCTTCGTTAAAATTTCCCAGTCTCGGTCTGTGCTATCCTTTTTGTACGGTGGTTTGATTTTTGGTGGCAATGTAAACATGAAGGTGATGAAGCGGTTGGTTGTTAGGGCGAAAATAGTCATGTTTTCATAACTTTGAAAGTTTTTTTTTTTTTCATTGTCGGATGGCCTCGAGCTGTCTGGTGATGATGTTCATGGAATATGAAACTTTGTTTAGTAGATAAACTTTTCTGAGTTGGATTCTCATACTCTAAGAGATATTGTAATTTGCAAAATTGATCATATTTGAGTGCTGTTTACAACGCAGCGAAATATTGTTTGCAATGTAGGGTCATCTTTGCAGTTTATGAAAATGGTCGTGTTGTTCATTATTTGAAAAGCCGTCGAAGGTGTGGCTTTCACTTGAAATCAGTCAATCATTTTTTTTTAATTAAATCGACGCACATTCGCCTTATAGCATCGGATGTCATCACCAATCCATCCCGATCAATATTGGTTTCTCTTTTTTCAAGGATTTTCCTTCCAATTTAAGGGGCGTTTGTTGCTGATGGCTTTTTTCCTTTTCTTCGTCTTTATTAAGGATGATATCCTGCGATATTTACATTTGTGTACACACTTGTGTGCCTACCATCGAACTCATCTTCTTTTTTTTCCTATCAAGTTCCACCCAAACATTTTCGTCATAAACGTTGCATGCTCATCTCACTGGGATAGAAAAGCAGAATAGCCCGAGCTGTTCCTCTCATCACTTTCCATCATCTTGCAAAAATCTAAACCACCGAACCACCAGGTCGGAAATGGAAACGACCTGTTTGTATTCCTTTGCAGCTTCTTCGTTTTCTATACATTTTTCATGCGCTTGTAAATAGAATGAAAAAGTCATTTAGAAACCATTTGAGTTCAAGTGCTCTTTACTTTCAACCGCCATCGTCGCTACGGTCTTCCGTTTTCCCCCTACAGCAACCCTCCGAGCTTGGCTTGGGTTGCAATCGCTTCCATCAGCCCAGATTCACAGACTAGCCAATCTTATGCTGGGCAGGATCGACGACGACATACTTGTACCTACGTGCGGCGTTCCAATTCTTTCGGCCCTAGCTCAATCTACCGAACGCATCAAAGTAGTAGTCGAAAGCAGGGAAAATCTCACAACCTGCAACTTGATACCCAACCTCATTCACTCACAATTCTTCGTGCTTGGAAAATTTAAATATTGGCTTTTAAATGATGAATTCAAGTGGATGAAGCCACTCCATGGACCTTCCTTTCCGGCCCCGAAGAATCCAACTCATTCGAAGCAGCACTGCAACGATGAAACTAAAATTACCACTGAATCCGTAAATGGGACACGTAGCACAGTCATTTCCCGGCTTGGCAGTTTTATGTGCAAAAAAGATCAGGAAGCGAATCAGGATAAAGTAAGGCTCGGGGTAAAAAAAAAAGAATCGCAAAAACAAGAGCCGACGGTGACAACTGGTAGTTGGGTGGGAAGGTTGAGGAATGGCGGAGATAGTTTTCCACCGGATGTTTTCATCGCAGAATGGAAGTTGACTGCCCAGTGCTGCTATTTGAGAAGATTGAGTGAAGCGGCAAGCGAAAACGGAAATCTACGGATGGGCCTGTGATGATCATGATGACACCTTTCGTCTTGATAATCAACAGAAGGTATATTTGTGATACTCACGACCTTATTAGTAGTGGATTAGTAGTGATAGTTCTGTTGTGTTTCTATGCCATAATTGCGTTGTGGTTAGCAGAATGCCTGTTAGGAGGAGATGCTTGTTTAACAGATTTGATTCCTCGGGATCATAGAGGGTGTCCAAAAAATTCGTTTTCCCTTTAAGATTGAATCCTGTGAAAAAGGTTTAAGAGAATGTTAATCCACTGATCAACAAAGTTGAGCATGAGCATGAGCATGAGCATGATTGACCGCCCACGGATGCAATTCCGCTATTGCCAGATCAGCTGTATTTGCACAAAGAACCAACAGATGATGTTTGGGACAAACATACATCTTCAATGTGTAAAAACTGGTGACCCATTATAAAGCAAGTAGGGTATGGTCAAGTAGGGAATAGGAAGGAACGTGTTGACGTGATACTCGCTTTGAAGGAAGCCGAGAAATCCTCTGCACTTCCACGAGAAATCACTGGGATGTTGGATAGTTTGGGAAAGGTTAGCAGCAGGGTTCGTTTTGGTTAACGATACGCTGAAAGTACATACCTACACTATCCGCCAAAAGCAATAGACCGCTCCAATGTGACTGAAAATAGACAAGCATAACGAAAAACAAAACAAAACAAAATAGACGAAATAAAACAGGATATTAGATATTGTCTTCAAAACATGGTAGAGATAAATTATTTGTTGCTTTGCAAACAAGCTCTCCTCGATGTTCTAGATGCCAAGTCCTGCTGAACCCGCAGCTGCTGCCGTTGGCACTCGTCCACATCAACTCGACCGTCGCCGATGTGTTGGAAACCTTCCGTTAGTAACATGATATCTATTTCTAATACACTCTTCTTGCACCGATTAATTTACAAACCCAGCCTGCACACCGAATCAAAATTCACTTTGGCACAGTTGTGGTATTTTCCTCTAATATCTAGTTCTAGATATTTGCACTTGGTTACGGAAACAGAATCAATAAGAAAAATAAACTCACTTATGACCTCTAACTTTACTCGGTTGCTAAACAATACACACTATCCCCACAATACCCGCGAACGAAGACACTTAGGACCTGAGCTCGCTTGAGGAAAAATCACCAACACCCAGCAGCGCAATGGATTGTATGCAGTTTTTTTGAATCCCGCGACACGCAACACTCTTCTAACTTCAGCTCACCGGAACCAATTGCACACGCACACTAGTAATCCGCGACGCAGATCAACGCGACGCGCGACGAGGTGCTACTGCCGCAGACGTCGTGCCAGATGTTACCGTTGTTGTTGTTGTTGATTGCAAACTACTGCCAACACACACAACCACGTACCTCTCTATCTTTACGTTTTGATGAATCGCATGGGGTGGGTGAATAAAAAAAAAAATCCAATCCACCAAACTCACACCAACACCACTGCGCTTCTCCCAAAAAGTGCGAACGCGAGCGACAGACAGAGAGAGAGTTCAGCGCGAGAGGGAGAGGTTGAGCGAAAAAAATTTCAGCAAGAAAACTCCTTTTCACTGCCAATGGAGGCTGAGAACCAAGCAAAAAAATATGTTTTCACCACTTTTCCAAACTTTTCACCGATGGAAAATATCACTTCCACAACGTACGCGATTTCTGCTTGCCTGGAGAACACTTTTCAGGCGCTTTCGAATGCGATTTTACCCCAAACTGAAACAAATGGTGGCCAACGCCTGAGCTTCGTGTCTTCATCCACGACCACACCTTCTCGCGGCTCCACCGTGCTCCACGTACCTTCGGGAAGATGCCCATCTTCGTCGAGAACACCCGTAGACGTAACTTTCCTTCAACCCTCCCGTGTGCTTCTGGACTCCGGTTCTGAGGTGAGCTTCGTTTCGAAGGGAATCGCAAGCCGCCTATCAGCCAAGACCTGTGCCCGCGAATAGATCGTTATTGCAGTTAAAACCAGATGTTCCGACTTCACAACGATCGTCGAATGCCTGGTGAAACCTATGGTGGCAGGAGTCATCCCAACGACCTAGCTGGACGGTCTTTGTTAAGACTACAGAATTTCATTTTCAAGTTCAGCTTTGTCCGTACAACCCCAAAAAATTTCGACACTTTTAATCTCGGTTAAACCGCAAGGAAACGGGCCAAAACCAACTAATCGTAGTCACTTATGTTATAAAAAAAAACCTTTGGAAGGTGATGAATATACAGTCAAAAATCGCTTTCAGCGATTTTTCGTCCCCGTGGCCACTCGTCAGCTGGCAGCATAAATGGAGTGGGGGAGATTTGGAACAAGTGGCAACATTCAATCATTCCAAAGGTGTCGAAGAAAATGTTGGTTTTAGGGGATGGACGATAGGTCGAGACTTCATTCGTGTGATATTTCGCCAAGTGTAACTCCTAATTATTCCTTAGACGCTCATTTGTTCCGTGGTGGGCTGAGAGACAGCAATCTCTGTGAATGTGGGCAAGGTTACCAAGACACAGATCACTTAATTTGGTCTTGTGCTGAGCATCGTGGAGTCAGATCAGAGCTTTATGCTTCCCTTCGGGGTCGAGTGTACCGATTAGAGATATTTCAAGCTCTGTGCTAGAATTCATGAAACAAATACATGTGCTTTAGACTAACATCAATCTAAGATTGAAAAGTTTGTCATCGAAAAAAATGCAACAGACAAAAATAGTCACCACCCAACAAACATCGGTGTTGAATTAGAGCATGTTCAAGCAAATTTGGAGAAGCTATTCAGCTGTTTCTTCTGGAATAGCTGAAGAGCTTCTCCAAATTTTTTTCTCTTGTTGTTGTTCCCCTTCGATATTTATTGGGCAAAATCATTTAAAGTCGGATATTTTTGTAACTCTCAGGGAATAAATAAACAATAAATAAGCTATGTTTGAATAAAATCAGTTTATTCTACCTTCTCTGCTAGACTAAAAGCCCACACATTGAATTTAACGCTACCTGTCAAATTCTGTTCAACACTAGCGCCACCTTTCTTTCAAACTTCCATCCACTCTTTCTTGAAATCCTTGTCGTTTTTGAAGTCCTTCCGTGTTTACCGGAACTTGCCCTTCATATTCAGAATTTTTTATAAAGCGAATTTCTGCGAAGTTTGGCGGATTTACCTCCTTCGGCACAAAAAACAACATCGTTGGCTTCGTGCTTCCACCATCACCTGTCTCGCGTAATGGCACGATACAGATCCGGCCAAAGAGAGTGTCACCTTCGTGGAACCGGAAAAAGAGGCAGCATGTGTTTCTGGAGGCATTATTTTTTATATATTTGGCCATTGATGGTGCCGGTCGTTGTGGCCGCGACTTGCTGAATTTTCCGCACTCACCGATTGCCTGCCACACCAGAAGTACTTCTTGGTACATTAGTCGACCATTTTCTTCCAGAACTTCTCCGGAACGATCAAGGCGGGACTTGCCGACAGAAAACTCCAGGCCAGGAATCTGGTTGGCCTCCACTTTAATGTACGTCTCGTCGTCCATTACGATACATTTCGGCTGCAACCGTGTAAGGTCGCTTCCTGAAACGGGATTACGATATTTAATCGTAGCGTATTACGATATTTAATCGGTTCGGTTAGGCGCTTTTCCAGCATTGAAGTCATGAAGTCGCTCGCTTGATTATCATTTGGACAAACCAGACGGAAGAACTGACCTTCAACAGCCCCGTCCGGCTCAAATGGTTCGGATTAAGCTTGTGGTAATCCCTCTGCCTTCCTTGCGTTCCACAGGGTCCGTTTAAATGCTGGCTTTTCCTCCAACTCTGGGTCGTCTGGTTCTCTTTGAACGATTTCCACAGCACGGGACACGGTCGAATTGTCTATTCCCAATTGTTTCCGCGATCACCTGTTGGACTGGCCTGGATTTTGACCGACCGCGCCCGTAATTTTTGTCGAACCACTTTTTGCTTGGAAGGCCATCTTGATAACCCCTTTGCCAATTCATGACGAAATTTTGCACATGTAAACATTACTCTCTCCAGCTATTTCTACCCAAAAAAAAAAACCAACATACTACCAATAAAAAGTTATGCACAGAAAAAGTGTTTCATATTTTTATTCGAGTACTCTCACTTTAGACTGATTAAATTACGGGGTAGGCCCAAATAAGGTTCGCATAAAACAATAGCTGTATCGCCCACAAGAAGACAAATAATTTTAAATGTTTCTTTATTGTCTAACTTATTATTTTATTGTTTATGTGTACATATTTACATTTCGATTCAATCGCCTTTAGCTTTAATTATTGCCCTTAGTCTCTTCGGAAGAGCACATTACAAACGGCACGCACCTGATTTTTGAGGTTTTCTCCAAAGTATGATTTTGGAAGCGTTGAACTGCCCGATTTGAAGAATCGGGATCCTGAATACTCAATACATATACCCTGCCATTTTGAGCATTGAAACTTTTTTGCAATACGATTTTCTCAATCCGAAAGCCAAAATCGTAGGAATCACCGTGCCAATGAAGTAATTCGCGACAACGAATGACTCTGTTCTTCTTGTTGGCTTCAAAAAGTACAGGAATTTTTCGCGGCTGTAGCTGACGGGCATAATCTGAATCTCCAGAACGAATACGATAGTTTTCTGGAACATCCATATCCTGACCCGTTTATACCAGAAGAACGACGGATTTCAGCGAATTCGCTCACGACCGCGCTACAAGCCGTTTCGGCCAGCCTGCGAGACGACCTGTTTTTCTTTGGATCGATGGTTCCACCAGTATCATCTTCTCAACGTTCAGTCGGTCAATAATGACATGTTCTTCGCCCGGGTCTCGGCCAAGTATCTGGTTGGACGCTTTCAGCAAATGCAACTGCAAAAGTCCTTCCGCCAATACCTGCTCCATCACCGTTGATTCCGGTTTCCGCCACGAGATGAAAACTTTTGCAGTAAAACTTTCCAAGCCAGAAAGTTTTCACAAAGATGTATCGAAAATAAGCTATCCACAAACTTTCTTTCAAATTATGTTGAAAACCGATATTTTATTCACGCAAAAAATTGATCGCCTTTATTGTTCGAGGTTAAACTTGAAAATAATGAAGACGTAAAAAAATTAATTAGTTATTCCTTCCCGAATTTTCGAACTTTTGGATCAGATGCTCTTCTATCAAGTTCCGGACAAGTGTTGCATCGCATTTTTTGGTTTTTTGTAGACTAAATTTTTTTGAACTCCTGCATGTTCCCAGCTGCCTTACCAGTCTTCTTGAAGACCCTCGCCTGCGATTGCCCAGTAACGTTCGATGGGGTCGAAGCTGCACCGGGCAATTTGGTGGATTGATATTTTTCTCAACGAAATCTATACCCTTTTCCGCAAGCCAATTGAGAGTGGTTTTGGCATAGTGAGCCGACTTTAAATCCGGCCAAAACGGTAGAGGTGTTCTAAACTCGGTATATAGAAACAACAATCTCTTCTGGAGACACTCAGATCGATAGATTTCCGCATTTATAGTTCCGGTAGTGTAAAAAATGGTTGACTTCAAACCACAGGAACATATTGCTTGCCATACCAGTACCTTTCGACCGAATTTCTCCACTTCAATCGACCTGTCCGCATCGCTCACATCCTCCCCAACGACGGCATTGGATTATTGTGGACCTGGAAGGGTTTTTGAGTCCTCCTTTACATAGGTCTCATCGTCCATCAAAACGCATGCATCCGGACGCTGCAAAAGACGCCGAATACAATTTCCGGGCCCTTGTTGCTGCTCTGCTTCTTCTGTTCTGCACTTTGTTTCGAAGTTTTCTGCTTCTTGTAGGTCTTCGGGTGGTTTCGCCTCTTGATACGCTGGATCATTCCGACACTCGTTCCTGCTTTTTTGGCCAAATCGCGTATTGACATTGATTTGTTCTTCATGATTAAGAGTATACCACTTTCTGCTCCAGTTTCGGGTTGGAAGAACCGGGTTTTCTGCTTCTGCCTGGTAGTTCATCCAAAGAATAGTGTTCCCCAAACATATTAATGATGGTTTTAACACTCTTGTGATGAATTCCAAACCGCTTCGCCAATTTTCGCATAGTTTCTTTCCCCTCACTTAGCCATGTGTCCAGAACCTTAATTTTCACTTCCTTTTCAATACGCGACATTATGAGAACGCAGAATTTGAACCGCACAAACAAGTAAACAAAAAGAAAGCTGACAGTCAAACGCACAGCATGCAGTGTTCAGAGCGCAAAAAACCATCACAAAGCCATGCGTACAACGCAAATGTATGTGGATAGCTTATATTCGAAACACTCCTTAGTTACAGGTATTCCACTAAACAGCTCACTCTCCATAATTTTTATTACCTTCTGGAACACAACCGATCACTGGAACCAGGAGACTTCAAAGAAATTGGCCAATAGCTTGACAGTTAATAACACTTTACCGAGCTTCGGTAATTCAGATCCTCATATTCCTGGTATTGAAGTTGAAGTTGGAGCCTCTGTTAACCGTTTCGGGCTGGAAAGTTTCTTGACTTCCCTAGACATAGAGTCTCATTGTCACACAAAATACAAATTCATGCATTGGTGTTGGTAAAGCCTCAATTAATTACTGTGGAAATGCTTCTCGAAAACTAAGTTTAGCGCAGGTGAAATCTCGTTGAAAAATGCGTCAAAAGCCAGTTAGAAAGAAAACACTGGCTGAAGGTCTTCTTCAAATAATGAGCACATCCGTTTCTTATAGGTGGCTTTGAAAGCCCTTGTTATGAAGTTTTAATAGCTCCTTGAAAAGTTAAATCGTTTGTTATCAAATTTCAAAGAATTGTCTTCTGATGATAGCAGTTCTGACAAGCGGTGGTAAAGATCTTTAACAATCAAAAACCCCTTGAGCAAGCTTTGAAGATGGCGCGCTATTTGCGAACAGCGTGTTCTTATTTCAAATCCTCCCCCCGTACCAAACCTAACCAGTATGTACCCCTATTTGTATGATGGCACACCGGGGAACGGCATACGAGCGAATGGTCAAGAGGTGATTTGCTGCAAAGCGTATCCGGCATCGACGTTGTTATACACTGAGAGAGCACTCTTCTATGTACCGACCAAGCAAGCGTACACTGAGGACACAAGGGAGAAAAAAACATTTCCAGCTGTAAGTATGTACGCTATGCCCGCAGCCGTTTCCACTGATTAAAAAATGTGAAAAGAAATCATAAATTGTGATTTTTTCTCTTTCTCGTTTCTCATTGCCTTCTCGCACGGCTATACTGAGCTTTGATTCGTCGACAGAATGTCAGCAATGGTGGGCGGGACGAATAATCGTTTCAGATTCCATGCAGACTTTTTCCTTGCCTTTCGCGCCCGCAGTGAGTGCAGTTGCTTCAGAAGGGAAGGGAACCAAACACATGAATTGCAGAGTAAGTGACGCGGAAAAAATGATAGGGAAATATACTCGATTCGTGAGGCGATAATAATGAAGGAAAGAGCCGTTTTTCACCCTTCGGGAATTATGAGCACTGAGCGTGGGACGGTTTCAATAGGAATAATTAAGAAACGTGCAAATCGCTTCCTAATTCATGCGCCCATACCATCAATCAGTGCCATTTTCTTTTTCTGGTAATGATTTATGCTCTGCTCCAATAAGAGAGGGGGTTCTTTTTGTTGTTGGAATAAAGAACGCGTCTGGTTACTTGGTAAAGAAGAAACAGTAGAAGTGTACACAAATTAGATATCCTCAATCGTGATTATCGAGCAAATAATGTGTCATTTTGGGTTTGGAACATGCTCATTAAAAAAATTACACTTCTATTTTATTGGGTTATCGTACATAACTTATTTGTTATAGGATAACTAATGAAATATTACTTTATTCACCATACTCACCCAAAAGCGTAGATGCTGAAAATCATCACTACTGATAATTAAGCTGTTCATTGGGATTTTCATTTATTATCGTACAGATTGGTTCGAGTCTGAGACCCGATTTTATTGAAAATTTGTGTCCACGCATAGAGTTTATGGATATATAGAACGAAACTAAAATCAGGGTTGCAATTTTTCTCAGATAATCTCAATTGAAGTTTTCAGATTTTTCCTGGACATCACTTATTGTATAAATATAAGTGATAATATAGGAACATATAATAAGTTAAATTATTACGATAGTTTTATGTTGCTTCATTTCCATACCAAACCTCAAACATTATTGTTTGCTTGAAGGTACATTCCTCAGGTAAATAATTTGATTTATAAATGTTGTCCAAATTAGGTAGACAATTGATTTAAAAGCAAAGTTAAAAATAAATTCGCATACAAAAGTGTTGGTTTGGCGATTGTGAAAAGATTTCGAGGAAGAAAAAATAATCATTGATATTAATAATTGAGATCCTGCTGAAGCCTTGGGTTGGTCGATTTAAGAACCCCCTGCTTCCCCAGTTCAGATACTGGAGTGCGCCAACTAGGCTCAGTATCGACCAATAAGGGCGAAAAAAGTTCACACCGTCAAACTCGTTTCGCGTGACCTTCTCTGGCTCAGTCCTCCCTCAATACGTCGAGTTGGGAAAACTTCGACTACTAGTGCGGTTGTTTGTACCTCGGGTCATGATCTGCCAAAAATGCAAGCAGATGAGACATACGACCTCCCATTGCGGCAATAAGGCACGCTGCTCCAACTGCGGGGAGAAACATGAGGATGGCGCCTGCGCAGACAGTACACCAAAATGCGCTTTCCGTAAAGGAACTCCTCCTCATGCTCTCTCGTCGTGCCCGGCGTACAAACAACGCGGGGAGAAATTAGAACGCTCGCTAAAACAGCGTTACAGGCAATCTTTCGCCCGCCACCCAATGCCAATACAAATCCCTTTGCTCCTCTGTCGGATGACGAGTCTGACTTTGATTTGGCTGAAGAGGGAACATCAGTCAGTTTTCCGGAAGGTGCTTCAAGGAAGCGAAGACGCGTCCGCCCACGGAAAGTTGCTGAAAAGAAGCCCGAGACCAGCTTGCCAATTTCAAAAAAAAAGGTGGAAAAAAATGAAAAAACAATTCCTCCTGGTTTCCGTAGTACTAACTACACCCAGGACTTTCCATCTCTCCCGGGGACATCCAAAACCCCTGAAGTCCCTATTTTAAGAACAGAGGCCCCCTCCTCAAGTGGGCTATTCTCATTTGATGACATTGTCGAAGGTATCTTCAAGTACTTCGAAATTTCTGACCCTCTTAAAAGCATTGTTTTGGCAATGCTTCCAACAGTGAAGACTTTTTTGAAGCAATTAACAATTAAGTGGCCCCTCCTTTGCAGCAACCATCTCATTCGATGGATAATTTTCCAAATGAGGTCGGGGTTTGATCACTGTTCTACAGTGGAATTGTCAAAGTTTGATTCCTAAATTGGAATCATTCAAATTTTTAGCTCACAATACCGGTTGTGATGCATTCGCTCTTTGTGAAACATGGCTCTCTTCCGAAATCAATCTTCCGTTTCATGATTTCAATATAATTCGTCTTGATCGTGAGGATTCACGTGGAGGAGGAGTACTTTTGGGGATCAAAAGTGCTACTCCTTCTATAGAGTGAATTTTCCTCAAACTCCAGGTATTGAAGTTGTGGCATGTCAGGCTGTTATTAAAAATAAAAGCCTTTGCATTGCTTCTGTCTATATTCCTCCTAGAGCCTCGATTAACCGAAAACAACTTCCAGATATTTGTTCGGTCCTTCCTTCTCCACGGTTGATCATGGGAGATTTTAACTCTCACGGTACAGGCACGGTACCTCTGTGACAACTTCAATATGACAGTTCTTAACAATGGTCCATCCTTAGTTGGCAGTAGATTAAACCTCACACTTTGTTCGAATACATTATCGCTGGATTGCACATGGAATGTGATTCAAGATCCCCACGGTAGTGATCACTTGCTCATACAAATTTTGATTGCCACCGGGTTCAATCCGTCGGAATCCATCAACGTCGCGTATGATCTTACCCGTTACATCGATTGAACAAAGTTCAGGACAGCAGTAGATGAAGCCGTAACGACGGTAGAAGAGCTTCCACCGCTGGAGGAATATAACTTTCTCTCCGACCTGATCTTAAACAGCGCGCTTTAAACTCAAACTCGACCAGTTCCAGGGACGTCATTTCGTAGGAAACCTCCTTCTCCATGGTGGGATCAGCAATGCACCGAGGTTTACCGTAAAAAGTCCGACGCGTTTAAAGTTTTCCGTAGACGTGGAACACCTGAGCACTTCGAAGTACACACGGCTCTTGAACGTGAACTTAAGAGCCTCATCAAGGCCTAGAAACGCGGATACTGGCGAAAATTCGTGGACGGGCTATCGCGCGAGACGTCGATGAGTACTCTTTGGAATACGGCGCGAAGATTGCGTAACTGAACTACGTAAAATGAGAGCGAGGAGTACTCGGACCAATGGATCCTCAAGTTCGCGCGAAAAGTTTGTCCAGATTCGGTGGCGGCACGGATGATTCCTCGCGAAACCGAAAATTCGATTGATGAGATCAGCAAACCCTTTTCAATGGTAGAGTTCTCTCTCGCACTCCTTTCGTGTGGCAATACGGCTCCAGGAGCTGATAGGATCAAGTTCAACTTGCTTAAGAACCTCTCAGACGTCGCTAAGAGGCGCATGTTGAACTTGTTCAATCAGTTTCTGGAACTGAACATTGTACCGGATGATTGGAGAAGGGTGAGAGTTATAGCCATTCAAAAACCTGGTAAGCCCGCGTCCGACCACAACTCCTATCGACCCATCGCGATGTTATCTTGTATTCGAAAGTTGTTGGAGAAAATGATCCTCTTCCGCCTGGACAAATTCAGATACCCAATATGGTTTCCGTAGGGGTAAGGGAACGAACGACTGTCTTGCGTTACTTTCCACAGATATTCAGCTAGCTTTTGCTAAAAAAGAGCAAATGGCTTCTGTATTCTTGGATATCAAGGGGGCTTTTGATTCAGTATCTGTTTAAATTCTTTCAGATAAACTCCACGCTTGTGGCTTTTTACCATTAATGAATAATTTTTTGTACAATTTGCTGTCAGAGAAACATATGAGCTTTTCTCATGGAACCTCTACAGCTTCCCGATTTAGCTACATGGGTCTCCCCCAGGGCTCATGTTTAAGCCCTCTTTTGTATAATGTGTATGTCAAAGACATTGACGGTTGTCTAGGTGACAACTGTACGTTGAGACAACTTGAAGATGACGGCGTAGTGTCTGTCACGGGACCCAATGGGGTTGATCTGCAAGGACCCTTACAGGATACCTTAGACAATTTGTCTACGTGGGCTCTCGAGCTAGGTATCGAATTCTCTACGGAGAAAACTGAGTTGGTAGTTTTTTCTAGGAAGCATAACCCAGCACAACCGAAGCTTGAAATTTGGGGTAAGCCGATAATTCATTCTATGTCATTTAAATATCTTGGGGTCTGGTTCGATTCAAAGTGCACCTGGAGATCCCATATTGAGTATCTGAAGCGAAAGTGCCAGCAAAGGGTCAATTTTCTCTGCACAATTACCGGGACCTGGTGGGAAGCACATCCGCAAGATCTTCTAACGTTGTATCGGACAACGATTTTGTCGGTTATAGAATACGGTAGTTTTTGTTGTCAGTCAGCGGCTCGGTCACACATCATCAAACTGGAACGTATTCAATATCGGTGTCTTCGTATCGCGTTAGGTTGCATGCACTCGACTCATACCATGAGTCTTGAAGTGCTGGCTGGCATGTTGCCACTCTCGGATCGGTTTACAGAGTTATCTCTCCGGCTCCTCACCAGGTGTGAAGTTATGAACCCCCAAGTGATCGATAATTTTGAGAAGCTCCTTGAGTTGAATCCTCAAACCCGCTTCATGGCCTTGTACCATTTGTACATAACACAGGATGTCAGCCCTTCGCCGAACATTTCCAATCGTGTTTGCATCGCTGATTTCGACAATTCGATTCATTTTGATTTATCCCGTATTCCCAGAGGATCATGGTCCTATGATTGCTCCGGTAATATTTGCTGCAAAGTTTGGCCAAGTTGATTCCACTAAATCGTTCTTCACTGACGGATCTTTGATAGAGGAGTCAGCAGGCTTTGGTATATTTAATGAAATTTATAGCGCCAATCGTAAACTTCAAGCTCCTTGTTCCGTATATGTCGCTGAACTAGCGGCAATACACTTTACGCTAGAAATTGTTACCGCATTATCACCAGATCAGTACTTCATTTTCACGGATAGTCTCAGTTCTATAGAGGCTATTCGCTCATTGAGGCCGGTAAAGCACTCCTCGTATTTTCTCATGAAAATACAGGAGCTTCTAAGTGCTTTATCTTCGCGTTATTTTATCATCACCTCTGTATGGGTCCCATCTCATTGTTCAATTCCGGGCAATGATAAAGCGGACTCGCTTGCAAAGGTGGGCGCTATGGAAGGCGATATTTGTGATCGACAAATCGCCTTCATCGAATTTTTTCCTATTTTTCGTCAACAGTCACTCGTCAGCTGGCAGCATAAATGGAGTAAAGGAGATTTGGGGCGATGGCAACATTCTATCATCCCAAAGGTGTCGAAGAAATCTTGGTTTAGGGGGATGGATGTGGGTCGAGACTTCAGTCGTGTCATGTCTCGCCTCATGTCCAATCATTATTCTTTGAACGCTCATTTATACCGGGTTGGGCTGAGCGACAGCAATCTCTGTGAGTGTGGACAGGCTATTAACCTCGAGACGGCCGCGAGTTATCGGTTTTATCCCCCTAACTTTAGTTTTAAGATAAATGATGTAAAAAAATATAAAATTTGGCTCTGTAAAGTTGATTCGATTGAGCCTGCACAAATAAATGATAAATAAAATAAGAAAATAAAAAAAAACTATATTCGTTCTAGATTGACTAAAGACAGGTTAACCTTTTTTTTTTTCAGCCGGAAAGGAATCATTAGGAAAAAATATTTTAATTTTACCCTTCAACAGCTTGCTGAGATTAGGGCTCATTAAATCTAAGTTCCAGAATAAACATAACCGATGATAGTTCATTATGTGTTTCTCCTTCTATTCTATTTTTTCATTGATGCCTTTCTTGCTAGAAAGAGGATCGCCATGTTTTGAAACTTGTATTAATTTATTATTGAATTATTTTACTTCTAGCTGAAACGGCTTTATGTATGGCTAACTATGTACGATTAGATGGTTGACATGATAGTGTTCTATTTAAGCTGGTGTTTTAGCGTGTCAATATTGGTAGCGAAAATAAAATTGTTTGTATTATAATGTAAGACGGAAGATCACTAAATATGGTTAACAGCTGCAAGAACGACGCTTGCAGTGTGAGGTGTAGGTTTACTGTCTACTAATAAACCTCAAACATTTTATTCTATTCAAAATCGTTCGATGAGCCCAAGGATAAACAAGGTTTAACATGCAATTTCAGTGTCCGCTGAATATTTTTATCAGTTTTTTACTTTCTGCACTTCTTATTTTTCCCATTGTTCTTTTATATCCTAGCATATTAAAAAAAAAACAACAATGGGGGAGGTACCTCCTTTAAGCATCTTGCTATGAGCTACCAGGTGGTTACACACCAATTTTTTTAAATTGAGTCTGTATTGAGTTATCTCAAATTATAATATGCTGCCACCTGTATCACAAAACATTGTTATTGATTGAGTGGATTGGAGATAATGAAAACATGGCTCTCAAGCCATAATATGAATTACCTTGTTTTCCTAATGAAAAACCACAATCACACTTTGTGAGTGGCCCCAATAGCATATTTACTGTTGGTTTAAATCGATCCAAATCGGCTTTTCAGCATTATTAAAAATTACCCAACGGAAAACGTGAGTAAAGTCCCGATAACATCCTTTTTGTTGGTATAGTTCGGTTCAAATCGAAGATCGGTACTAATATTTGAATATTTCACTAGACAGCTTATCGTACATCCTAGTAAATTCTCGTGGAAGTACAGATGAATCCTTGGCTTCCAATAAAGCGAGTATTATGTCAACATACTTCTACATTTTCCTTATATAACCTGCTTTCGGGCGGGGCCGGCGTCGGGCATGCCTTAGTTTGGGATCAGTTCACGTGACTAGTACTTACTAGTACTGGGCTTCGTGGTCATATGTTTAGCGGTGTCACCCGTCGTTCAGTCGATTGCCATGAAGTGAGGGTTAAATTTCCCGCTTCAGTCGGTGGAACTTTTCGCAAAAGTTAGGTGAAGAGAGGGTCTTTCACTATGACGAGCAGACTGGTTGCTCGATTATGTGCCGTAAGCAAGGCATCGTGATCTATTACCGAAACGCCACAGGAATGAATTTTGATTTCGAAGAGTACCGACTAGCTGTATCGGACCTTAGCTATGACGTTATTGTCCTGTGCAAAACGTGGCTCGATTTCCAAACGCTATCCAGCCAGGTTTTCAGTCCTGACTATGAAGTTTTTCGTTGCGATCGAAATTCCAACAACAGCCAAAAAAAAATAACTGGTGGAGGTGGTCTTGTTGCTGTCCACTGCGGATTGGAGTTGAGGGCCATCGAGAATCATGGAGCAGTGTGGAGAAGGTTTGGACAGCTATCAATCTAGGTGATCGCACACTATTTCTTTGCTCCCTGTATGTTGCGCCTGATCGAGTTCTGGATTATGATCTCATAGATACTCACCGCCAGTCTCTTTACTCAGTTATCGAGAGTGCGACTCCAGTTATTGAGATATTCGTTTTCAGCTACTTCAATTTGCCTGGCATTTCGTGGAGGCCATTCCATAGCGGATTTCTATATCCAGATCCTGACGATTCTACATTTCATGCAGGTGCTATTGCAACAACGCTTTCTCAAATCAACTTTGTAGTAAAAGAAACTTACCGCAGTTTGGACTTATGCTTTGTGAGCACTCTACACAAGGCTTCATTCATTTCCATGGCTTCTTGTCTACTAATTAAGCCAGTTTCTTGCCACCCTCCTCTGATTGTCAATGTTGAAGACCAACTCGTTCGCAATTCTGACGACTTTCCTGCTGCGGTCTCTTACGACTTCCGTAAAGCTGACCACCGTAGCATTATAAATGTGTTATCTAACATGGATTGGGAGTACATTCTTGATCCTGAATTGTTGAGGCTGCATCGTAAACTTTTTGTACATGTCTTGGTATATGTCATTGACAGACACATCCCGAAAAGAACTCATCGCAATGTTTCTCGCACTCCCTGCCAAACGAGCGAGCTACGAAGGTTGCAGTCAATCAAAAGAGCAGCTTTGAAAAGATTTACGAAGTATCACACGCTTCCTCTGAAACTTCACTAAAACTTTTAATATGTGAGGCTAAATCACATGTAACAACGAGTCAGTCATCATTGCCTTTCATATTTTCAACGACGCATTCAGCGCAAACTAAAACTGCACCCGAAGTCCTTCTGGAACTACGTTAACGAGCAACGTAGGGAGTCTGGACACCCATCGTCTATGGAATTCAATTGAGAAGTTGCTGCCACTCCTCCAGATAAATGCCGCCTGTTTTCCGACAATTTTTCTAGTGTATTCATAGATGAGCTAGTAAGTGACAACAATGTTGTTCTGGCAGCTGAAAATGTTCCTGTAATTGGTCAAACGCTCGGTGCAATTGATGTAAACGTGGAAATGATTTCTGGGCACGAATTTTTTTTTGTGTACATCATCTATTCAGTGTGTTGTTTTTCAATACTAACATTGGCTGTAATTTAGCTACTAACTTTTATGTTGCATGGTATTTCTATCTCGCTAGCTATTCATCTATTGGTTATTCCTCTTTGGATTAAATATAGTAATTTTTGGTAGAAAGACGGTGCGATTTCCGCACTACAGAGAGTGTTCAACAGAGTGGCATCTGTCTTCGATTTACATATCCCATGAGATGAGCTTCGTCAAAGGTTTTCTTCTATTTTTGTCGTCAGGAATAACGGACAATGAGATCAAGACTTGCTATTTATGTTTTAATGTTTTTATGTTATGACCATGCTGAAATTTGTAACTGTAAAATCACCCAGCCTGTTGATGAATAATAACAATAAACAATAAACAATAAACAATAAACAATAAACAATAAACAATAAATAATAAACGATAAACAATACACAATAAACAATAAACAATAAACTGGCCCACTGGGTGCTAGGTTAAGTTGCCCGTTGTAATCCGCTCTATGTTTAATTTTCAGTCTACACAACCTCGTGCTGAAGACGGTGTAAATGTTTTTTTTTTTTAATCAATAGCAAAGGATACAAAATTCAGCAGGTGAAAAAGTGAAATTAATTTGGTCAAACAACAAATCAAAAAAAAAAACATTTCGTGAGGCTTTTTACAGAGGTGACGGTACTCCAGAACATCGTCCGCATAAACTTAGTCTTTAGTCGTTTAATGAATGACTTATCCTTCAAAACAAAGTAAAAAGAATGTCGAAACAGTAACCCAATATGGTTGATTTGCCAGAATTACGATACCACCACGTGCCATCGAAGAAGCAGAGAAACCGTTGACAAAATAGGTTCCGCCGTGCAAAAGTCACGTACTCAACAGTTTAATTTCTCGTCATTATTGCCGTGTATATTCGTGATTTAATTTCTTTTCCCTTGTTTGATTGGTTTTTCGTGTGCATCTTTTCTACATTGACACAGGGATATCACAATCAGTCATGATTGTCTGCTCATTGGAGTCAGCACAAAAAATGGATCTTCCAATCTCGTACACCCACGTTTACTCTTCTGTAAAAGTGTCATCATTATTTCTTGCTATCCTACACAACTTGGTTGTCGGCTTTTAGACTAAGGGGTGAGCAATCTAACCGGCGTCTCTTTTTCAACTTTGATGGTATAATCATCGCTATTAGCATGTTCTATCAATTTACATTCATGCTTCTGGGGACATTTGGCTTGGACTTCTGGAGAAAAATGGTTTAGATTTGGTGGTGATATTTATATAACCGGTTGCCATCTAACACGAATGCTTTGGAGAACTAATGTCTATCATACAATATTAACTGATATTTGTCTCCTGTTAGATTAGATGGTAGAAAAGAGAAAAGAAGTACTAAATTGAAACTACCGGGTAAAATTTTCTATGCACAATATTTTCCAGAACTATGTGATATATGCATGAATTCGAATGTAATAAGCTGTAACACTATATGAAATCCAGCGTCAAATGAGTGCATGGTTTTTTGTAAACGGCATAGAGTCAAACCACGGATCGAACATAAAAATACGAATGCTTACCCGTGTAGTATCTGAGTTCATATTGAAAATTAAATATGATTTGTGTTGAACTCCAGTTGCTATCAGCTTTTTAATATTAAAAATAATCTTGCTATCAGAGGGAGCTTGATGTTTTGCCTAGTCAATAGAAACAAAACAATTTTCCGCGTAGAAGTACTATTGTAAGAGTATAGTTATATAAAAACTAAATTTTATTGAAATTGACAGTTGCAACGTGACATCAAATTACGTCATTAATTTGTTGTTGACATCAATATTAGTTCTCGAATTAATTGCTTTTTATATTAAACTTTACCCGAGAATTTGATTGCAAATTGGCTGTTCACTAGAACTGTTCGTGTATGGAAAAATATTTTTTAATCCTAGTTATAAATGATTCGTGTTCTTAGCTTAGTGTATATTTTGAAGTGAAGTGAAATTTTACCATCGTGAAAAAAGGAGTTCAAGTTAGAAAAAAATATTCGATTCAACTCAGACGAGATGTCAACTATTTGCTCAAATACAAGCATATGCATAAGATTGAAGCAAATTTGTTGATTTTCCCTCCCCTATGGTCCAACAATTTTAAGTTTGATCCCTGCTTTTCCTTGCCGTGTTTACCTACAGGCCTTTTTTCATAATATTGCTCCAAATTAATACATCATCTTGTTGAACGTTAAGCATGAACACTTAAACACAAGCGTTAATTGTTTCCAATTCTGAGGTCAAGGGTTCGATTGGAGCACAAACGTGTCATTACTTGCCACACACTATGCAATTGTGATAGGAAACCCTCAAGTTAGAAGTGTGAATGTTCTTCAAAAATAACAAATTTGATCGGCAAGCAAAACCTACAGAGTATTAATATACAGGTAGTTGTTATGGTAAAACATCTGAAAAATCTTGTGATTTTAATTTGAAACATTGTCTTTGTTAAACAGAAAAAATAAGATGAATTTTAATAAAGCGTAAAACTGTTCCTCTTCATTTGTAAGCCAAAGAAATCGTAAACAACGAAATCGCTTGCGGTCTATCATATAACAGACACGATTCAGGCATTATCTTGCTTAAATTTATATGAAATATCCCAAGAAGTTATACCAAATCTAGCATTCCATTTATGTGCATTAGATAACGCAAAAAATTACATGGGGATTTCTGCACACAAGCTGTGAAGAAATGTATTTATTGTGGTGAGAGTACTCACCCTTTGCATGAGTGCCCGATGCACGAAAGACAATCCGATAAAGTGCAGCGTTCGATCACATGACGCTCCAAGCTAAATGCTAAATGCAGAAATGCTAAAGTCTGCAACTGCCGCTCAAGAAGAAAACCAATTTCCGATTCTGCACCGTAAGAAAACAAATTCACCTCCAAAAGATTGCAAAATATTCAGGCTAATGAGGAAGAAATTTTAAAACCTAAGGCTCCTATTTAACCAACTCCTGGATGCAGTAAGAGCTTTTCACCATTACCAAAAAGCAATAACAATAATAAAAACGCTTCTCTTCAAATTTTCCAAAAGGAATCCAAGTACGGTCAAGGATTGATAGCTTTTTCGGACATTGTGGCATTAATGTTAAGCATGATCAATATATGTCCCCCTCCGAAGCTTAGTTTCTGCTTTGCTTTAGAATCATGCCTTAAGCAATTGACTATTTCATGGCTATTAGTAAGTGGATCTTCCGTAGTTTGATGATTATGTTATACTACCATCTATTGCAGCAAGGTAACTTTCCATAGCAGTGAAATAATCTGAAAAACGATTTGATCAGGATTTTATTATTGTTTGTGATCATCAAGCTCCTATATGAAGTACCAAAAACGTTTGGGCGGGCCCGTAAGCAGAGACACTTACTCCTTCCAAAAGCAAGTTCACACTCACAGCACTAGAATCGAGCCCTCGATTGACAGAATAAACCCAATAGATGGGGTCAAAGAGCCCGCCCTCGTTCTACGAAGTGTTAACAATAGAGGGGAGACAGTCCCATTCTCCCTATTCAAATCGTTTACCTTGGGTGCCCTGATGGTCCCTCCCTTTCCCCGTTATATGTTATTTAATATTTAATATATTTTGTACACAACAAATTAAGATATCATTATAGACAAAAATGCTAATTTATTCAAATTTCAAACTTGAATGGATTGTTACTGAAAAATAGATAAAAGTTAGATATGTATTAACATCCTACTAGTCCTGGGAAAGCTGAAAACAGAATAGATCATTCTTAATATAAAAGGTAAAATTTCAATAAAAGATATTATTTTATAAGACATTGTAATATTTGTAATATTTTTCTTTATACTGTTCTAGCAACATTTTAAAGAAAGCAATTGGAGTGAACGAAGAGTCCGGTTTGATGATTCCTGAAATTAATGGCTTATCTTACCATAATACCACAAACAAAATATTAAAATATAATCCTACATTACTTATAAGCACAGCCAGTCTTTTATGAATATAGTAGTTGAAGTTGAGAAGTGCAATTTTAAATAAATTGTTCTGCTGGAATGTTAAAAAAACAAATTGAGCCTTTGATGCCTGTCATGTTGCTCCAGCCTCTTACATGGTTTTGAAATGCAAAGATGATTCCAAAGCGTGCTGAAAATATTAATAAAATGAGAATGGAAAATATACAATATGACTTAAAGGTACAAGACCTTCAGTCGCACCCCCTCACTTCACTATTGTCAGATTGACAACATTGCCCAGGCTACGCCAACCAGCTTCTCCATGTTTCAGCTGGCAGTCTTTTGTGATCATATGACTCGTGGAGGCGTGAGGTAGGAACTTGTGAGGACGAGAGGTCGGTCGCACCCTCCTTCGAAGTTGTCAACTTACCATTTGAAGCCCAAGTGAAACTTCCGTAGTTTGGTGCCTAAGCTAGACACTTTCAAGTGTTTAGTTCACAATTTCGGTTGTGATATATTTGCATTTTGTGAAACATGGTTTTCTTCAGAAAATGAACTCAATTTCCACAATTTTAACATTATACGCATAGATTGACACGATTCTTATGGATGAGTGCTTTTAGGGATCAAAAAGTGGTACCTTTTCTACACAATTTCTCTCCCAGGCGTCAAAATCGTCACTTGTCAAGTTTACGTTGCTCCCAGAAATACCTTCAGCCGTAGTCAACTCTGGAATCTAGTTTCTATTTTACCGTCCCCAATGTTGATTCTGGGTGACATGAATTCCATGGTTCTGGGTGGGGGACCTATTCGATGACAATAGAGCGGCTATTTTTTTACGATTTATGTGACGATTTCATTTTGTCACCAGTGTTCAAGGTGAACCGACACGCATACCTAAACCTCCTGCTCAAGAAAACAGAATCAACCTATCTCTCGGTTCAAGATCGCTTTCATAGGACTGTATGAGGAAAGTCATCAATGATCCCCATGGTAGCGATCACTTACTAATCATCATTCCAATTAAGTGTGGCCCTCAACCTTCAGAACCATTTCATGTTCTATTCCAAGTTGGTAACTTACTAGGACCATCGATTGGCAAAAATATGCAACGGCGGTGGCAATCGGTACTGATTCTGTAGATACACTTCTACCGTTAGAAGAATATAGATTCCTTGCCAATCTGATCTACAAAAGCTCATTTGAATCACATAAAAGAAAATTTCCAAGTGCTCCCTTCAAAAAGTGACCAGCCAAACCTGGCTGGGACGATGAATGTACAAAATTGTATTTACAAAATTCTGACACTTTCAAAGCTTTTCGTCAACACAAGACACATACTTCGAGGAACATACAAAGCTTGAAATAAAGCGAAAAACCACTAGTCAAAGCAAAAAGAGCGATTAATGGCGAAATACTGTCGGGGGGCTCTCACGAGAAACCTCAATGACCACCTTCGCATGTAATGTAGCTCGCAACATGCGTAGCCGCTCATCTTCTAATGAGAGTAATTAATACTCCAATCGATGGATACTCGGTTTCGCGAAAAAGGCCAAACTAGATCCAGCAGAAGCGTCTCCAAAACGACGGCTCTCTGGATAGACCATTCACAATGCTAGAATTTTCTATGGGTGTTCTAAAAAATCTTTCAGCTATCGCAAAAAGACGCTTGCTGGAATTATTTAATTCCTTACTTCGAAACAACATTTTACCGTCCGAGTGGAGACTGGTCAAAGTAATAGCTATACATAAGCCTGGCAAACCAGCGTCTAATCATTATACTTACTGTCCGATTGCTATGCTTTCCTGCATTAGGAAATTGTTGGAGAAAATGGTCCTCTGGAAGCTCGATCACTGGGTCGAATAGAATTATTTGCTATCAAATACTCAGTTTGGGGTCTGCAAGAGCCCAGGAACAAACAAATGTCTAGCGCTGCTTTCCACAGATATTCCACTGGTTTTTGCACAAAAGAAGCAATAGAATTCAGTATTCCTGGACATAAGGGTGCTTTTGATTCAGTCCAAAGAAATCCTGTCGGATAATTTTCAGAAGTGTGGACTTTCCGGAATTTAAAATAATGTTTTGCTCAATTTGTTGTCAGATAAGCAAATGAACTTTTTACTCGGACAGCTGACAACATCCAGAATTAGTTACATGGTCCTACCTTAGCTCAGTCGGTAAAAGGCGCAGGTACAAGCAAAACCATGCTGGAGGTGGCTGGGTTCGATTCCCGGTCTGGTCTAGAAATTTTACGTTAAGAAAAATTTCTCGACTCCCTGGGCATCGGGTATGGTTGCACTTTCCACACAATCATACTAATGCAATAATGGTACCTGGCATCGAAAGCTCCCAATTCATAACTGTGGAAGTGCATTTAGAACACTAAGACAACTTGCTGATGACAGTGTGGTCTCCTTAAGAAGCTCACATGCCGTCAACTTGCAAAGACCATTGCAAGATAACCTACACTCAGTAACAAAAAAAAAGCCGAGCAAAATTTTGCTTCCAAAAAACGCCATGTTCAACCTTCTGTAACTTTGTCAAGTATCAATATTTTTGACTGAAAATTTGACAACATTATAACCAATGTATAGACTTATTTGACCAAAATTTCATGTTGATAGAGTTTATAAATTTGAAGTTTTCATAACACATGTGAAAAAAAACTTGTTTGGACATATCAATTTCAAAAATTCGTATTTCTGTGAAAAATTTAGGTACCATATTAAAAATGTCACCATAGCCTAAAAAAACATCGGAAAAAATGTAAACAAAATTTGAATTGTTTCCATCAAGTCCTTTGGACTACAGCTGGCGTCAAAGTTGACGCACCAACATGAGTATTTACCTTTTCCACCCGAAATTGACCATGCTGAAATATCGGTGCAAAAAAAAAAGCCGAGGTGAATTTTACTAATAATACTGTATAATACTGTATACGTAGTTTGACATATTTTTAAGTTCTCCGTGTATAACACTTGTTATTTGGGATATTTCAAGCATAACAAATCAGGTGTATTAATAAGATGAATTCACCTCGGCTTTTTTTTTGCACCGATATTTCAGCATGGTAAATATCGGGTGAAAAAGGGAAATACTCATGTTGGTGCGCCAACTTTGACGCCAGCTGTAGTCCAAATCACTTGATGAAAACAGTTCAAATTTTGTCCACATTATTTCCTATATTTGTTTAAGCTATGGTGACATTTTTAGTATGCTACCTAAATTTTTCACAGAAATACAGATTTTTGAAATTGGCATGACCAAAAACATGTGTTACGAAAACTTCAAACTTATAATTTCTATCAACATAAAATTTTGGTCAAATAAGTTCTATATATTCGTTATAATTTTGTCAAATTTTCAGCCAAAAATATTGATAATTGACAAAGTTACAGAAGATTGAATATGGCGTTTTTTGGAAGCAAAATTTTGCTCTTCGACAAATCGCCTTCAACGAATTTTTTTATATTTTTCGTCAGATATCACTCGATAGCTGGCAGTATAAATGGAGTGAAGGAGATTTGGGGCGATGGCTACATTCTATCACTCCTAAGGTGTCTAAGGAATGTTGGTTCAGGGGATTGGATGTGGGTGATGTCTCGGGGACTTCATTCGTCGTGTGATGTCTTGCCTCATGTCCAATCATTATTCTTTAAACGCTCATTTGTACCGTGTTGGGCTGGGAGACAGCAATCTCTGTGAATGCGGACAATGTTACCAGGACGCAGATCACGTTATTTGGTTTTGTGCTGAGCATCGTGGAGTCAGATCTGAGCTTCATGATTCCCTTCGGGCTCGAGGTAGACAACCCAATGTACCGATTCGAGACATTTTGGCTGCACGCGATCTGGAGTTTATGAAACTCATTTATGTGTTTTTGACTAACATCAGCCTTAGATTATAGTTTGATTAACTTACTTGTTTAGGTTAAATTTTTGAGGATTGTGTGCATCGGTGTGTGATTGTGGTTGTGTGTGTGGTGTTGTTGTGTGTGAGTGAGTGATTTTTTTTAAATTGAAAACGTTCAGTTAAAAAATTGTAATTTGAATTTCTAGATTTAAGAAAACCATTGTTCTTATGCTTTGTTTAAAATTTCCACCGCAAGTTTCCCATCCATAAAATTGTAATTCCTATTAACCTCGAGACGGCCGCGAGTAATCGGTTCCACCCCCTTAACCTTAGTTCTAAGATAACTGATGTATATAAACATGAAAACTTGGCTCTGTAAAGTTGATTCGATTGAGCCTGTACAAATAAATGAATTCATAAAAAAAATGTTTTTTGCCCGCCTTTTTTTGCTATTGAGTGTATTTTCTAGGGCTATGAATCTAGGGATCTAGGGACCGCCAAAAACGTAACTGGTAGTGTTTACTCGAAAGTGGTACCCATTCCAATAGCAACTCAATCTTTTGAGCAGAAACATGGCCCAATCGTTATCTTCCAAATAATGGGGTCTGGTTTGCTTCAAAGTGCGCTTTGAATGCGCTCATTACTTATTTGAAACAAAAATGCCATAAAAGGATCAACTGTCTACGTTCAATTTGTAGCACAAAAAAGTCACCTTGTAAAATGGGTACCTCAATTCATTATGATCTTTCAATGAAACAAGTATCTCATGCGATTCCGAAACAACTTCATTCTATTATCATTCCACGTATTTTTCCTGAAAATTACCTACACCTCTTAGCTCTTTGGATCCACTGGCTTCATTGTCTCCGATAAAAACTCTAGCGCCTTCCTTTAACTTCAGGAACCTTGTTCTGTTTATATTGCTGGATTAACAGTAGGCAACTTTGCATTGGGGATGATTTCAAACATGTCCGCAAACCATTACTTTATCTCCTCTGTTCGATTGAGGTTCTTCGATCGATGAATCCTTGTAAACACGCATCTTATTTTTTTTTCGAAAGTAAGGTAACAGATGTGTGTGCTGATCGAAAGACCATATTTGATCACCTTTGCATGAGTTCTTTCACATTGCTCAATCCCATGCAACGAGAAAGCCGGCTCGCTTACATAGGTGGGTACACAGGAAGGAGATTTGTATGAAAAACAAGTTTCACATGATGAATTTTACCATTTAGAACGTCAGAGTAACTCTCAGAAATCCAGGATGGCTGTTATATTTCATCTACGTATAGTTTAATGGAAGGCGTGGATCAAGGACCCACACGTAAGCCGTGATTTCATACGCGTGATGAGTGGGCTTATGTCCAACCACTACCAGGAAGATGCACATCTCTATCGAATTAACCTTGTGGACAGCATGATAACATGGATCACGCAGTCTGGCAAAGTAGGGATAATGACGCTGCCAGAACACGACTTTTGAATACCCTAAAGGTCAGAGGAAGGCAACTTTAGTAGTCTCATCGTCGGCAAAAGTTAATCACAACCGTCCGAACACAAAAAAGGAGCCCCGACCATATCACACAAAGTTCTAGTGTTTGGTGACAACTGTCTGATGAGACTACAGAATTCTTTTTCCTTGTTGCTTTGTCCAATCCATCCCAAAATAAAATCCCAATTTTAACCTGGGCTAATCCGCGAGTAAACGGTCCAAGCCCTACTAAATCTAGTATAATTCAAAATAACGCTGTTAAGCCTATCATACACTGAAAGTACATTTTAGTTTATATTACGAAATCGAAGGTAGAACTAACGAATCTGTTCGTTGTTTTCAGCAACGAAACTGATTTGTTCTTTTTATGAAGATACATTCGTAGATAATGCCAGAAACAACATGTGTGCATTGTACGAAAACAGTACAAAGAGCTACGAATATTTTGTTATCAATTTAAAGGGACCGTGTCTGATGGTTGCCTGAATGACTGAAAGATCTACTTTATCGACTCGAAATGTTATTGACAAAAAAGCGCAAGCACGTGTAGTTGTCCGGCGTCTTTTTTTAATGTTTCTGACATGGGATTCAATCCTGTGTTTTAGGAAAGAGTTGATACTGCATCCTCGGTTGATCTCACTATGCCATGGCGACTCATGAGGTGATAATTGAATAATAAGCATGAGGTTATAACTCTCGACAGCGCTTCAATTGATATTTTGGAGTGAATAAATTATTCCCGCCCATCCCAGCAGCAACATCAGCGAAGCAGCGTCTTCACGAAATCCATTTCGTGCATTATACAAAAAGGTGTAATGATAGCATTTCACTAGAAAAAAAAGCAATATGAATGTTTAATACAATATACGAGACATTTGTTCTATGCACAAAATCCATGATTACGAAGCTAGTGAAAGCTAATAAACGAAAATAAATTTTCAGTGTTTAAACGATCTAGATAAAAACTACAAGATAGCTTCCAAATCGGTTCAGATTTTGAGTAATTCACTAATTAAGTAACTATTCATGCCGCATGCAAACTTAAGTAATAAACACATGGTTCAACTTCGCAACTAGATTATTTACCCATCCTTAACTTATCAAATACATTCATCGGCAAAATGAAGTGCCCACCAAATTATTATTTCAACTTCTTTAAAAAACTGGATGGTTAAATAAATAAAAACATCGAAATATTGTCAGGAGTTTTATTTATTATGTTCACTTTATGTTTCATTCATAAAATACTGAGAAAAAAGAAAAAGAAATTACTTATCGTAAAATTCTGTAAAAAATAAGCATTGACAAAGAAGTACCCACTTCTTTAACTTTCCTATCGAAGATCAATACAGTGCGTTATCAAGGCGTTCAGTAATTTATGTGTCATTCTTTCGCCTTAAGTATCATTTGCAGATGTTCCGCAGGTGCTGTGGATCAAGGGTCTTCCCAGGTTCTCTCAAGGGCTTCGAAATAGTTTGTTTTGTTTGTAACTCCGGTTTTATCAACGCGGGCATCGAAAATGGCCCACAAATTCTCGATGGGGTTCCAGTCTTTGTGGAGGCCATCCCATGGGCTTGGTTCGGCATGAACGAAAGAAAGACTTAGTTTTCATTGCTGTATGCTTCAGGTCGTTGTCTTGCAAGAACACGAACTGATTTTTCAGCTCTGTTTTAATCAACGATACTTCGAGATTTTCTCGCAGAATGTTGATGTAGGAGTCTACAGTTATAGTCCCATCGATTTTCACAAGAACCTCCCCTCCAGCGAAAACACCCTCAAACCATAACGTTACCTCACTCATGCTTCACCGTGCCTTGAATATGTCGTTCCTGAAGCTCCTCTCCTGGCCTGCGCCATACACGGTCACGCTTTTTCTTATTGAAGAGTTCAAACTTGGACTCACAAGACCAGACTCATCTTCTTCCAGTACTCTATGGGCTTATCTGCATGCTCCCGAGCAAACTTTAGCGTTTTGGCTTTATTAGCTTTGCTAATAATCCTTGCATGCTTGTTTTTCAAACCATGCTCTGCGATTCCCCGGCGGATTGTTCGATCGGTTATTGGTGGCTGGAGGGTTTCCTGTATCTCCTTAACAGTAATTTTTGGGTTTTTCTTAACTTCCCAGGCAATCTTGGTGTCCATTCCTGTATCTGTTTAGCGTTTCCTGCCGATCCGCCACTGATCCAAACGTTCTGTACTTCAACCATTTTTTTCCAACAGCTGCTTTGCTGATACTGTACTTTCCTGCGATAACTCGCTGCGATTCTCCATTTTCCACATTTCAAACCACCAGCTTCAGATGTTTAAGGGAATTGATTTGGACGCAGTGCTTTCCATGATTTCAACAAAAATTATATCAAAACAACGTGAACGTATTACAAAAGCACAACACATAAAATATTTTAAATCCAAATGTCAAAACTCTACAAAACGTGGGGTCTCCTGATGAGCATGCGAAAGATTTACAAGATTTTCTTAAATGGGTACTTTCTTATGTCACACCCAATTATTCTTACCTCAACAAGTATTTTTGTAAGATCGATTGTTATAAATTGCGAGTAAATGTTTTCAATAAAGTATGATTAAAACAGCATGTTTAAAATATATCACGTGTTTCATTTGAGAAATAGAAGATTTTAGGAAGTATTGAAGATTTACAAATCTGTATGAATGTCATTAGTTTGACTTATGATAAATAATGGTACTAAAAATATGAAATAGTGTGGCATCCCGACAAGGTTAAAGATACGTGTCTTGATCACTCGTCCATCAACGCTTGATAACATGATAAGGTGTACAAGAACAACCTAGTGTAAGAGAAAAAGAATTATGAAATTTTACAAGTATAGTTCATAAGTTGTTTCTTACGAAACTCTTATGTTTTTTCGCCTGAGTGTACACAAAAATACTTCGGACTTGTTATTCTCCAGATATAAATATTTGTGAAATAAATAATAAGAAAAATAAGTCATTGTCTTGAAAAACAACGGATTACATTGTGGTACGTGAATTATAGGCAAACTAAGCAGGGTCCACCCTTTTATGAGTATTTCCTCATCGTCGTGCACACATCTGATGTATTTGACTGTTTTAATTTAATATTATAATTATAATAATTTAATATCTCTTATGGTAAATTCCTTCTTCTTTCAATAATAAGCTGCTCATTCTTATTTCAAATCGATTCTGCTGAAATTCAACGTACATACTTTTCTTTTTCTTTATCATAAGCAAGTCTTAATTTTAGAGCTGAGAACATTACTTGATATGTTTGGATAATGAAACCAACCAACTTCCATGGAAGATTTTTCATTCAAGCATGATCATATCTTTCTAATTTCAAACTTATCAATCTGCTGATATCTTGCTCCCGATCGGACGATGCATGTTTGAAATTATAACGAGATGAAATCAATGATCTTTCATGTGGGATTCAACCTTCCTTTAATCATGAGTATATTAAAAATAAAATCTGCCAGCAACCATGTTTTGTTGAACTTTTTAGTTGCATTTTTTTTCTTATTTTGAAACATGAGCAAAAGACGAGGCTAAACAAAAAGAAGAAAATAAATGAATTACTGTACACTCAGTCAGCATGTTACCAATTCGGCTCAATGACTCATTCGGGTTAATGCCAATCGACCCAATGGTGTTTGGTCTAATGCCATTTGGCCTGGTGTCATTCGGCCTAATGACCACTAACAGGTGAAGCGCTTGTTCTGCAGTGGACCATTTTCCGTCATTCATCACTATTACTTAGCCATATTCAAACGGCTTGATTTTTCGTACATGATTTGTATATGATATAAACTGTAGGATTATTAATGTATCGGTTGTATGAATAATAAAACAATATAATACCAAACAAAAAATTCACAAAGTTGGAGCAGCTTCAAATAAATAAAATTCTAATGAAAAACTTTTCATGGGCTTTCAAAACTTAGTGTTAACGAATCAAAAGGTGCATTTCAGTAATAGAGTAGAATTTTTTAAGTTTTTTTGATGTATGATGTATGATATGTACTACCATCCATTGTAGCACGGAGACTAAGTCCGACAGCAATGGGCTCTCCTCTCTGTTAGACTTGATCAAGCTTTAATAACTACTGATTATTCTAATCATGCCGTTGTATGAAGGGCCATAAAGGGGTTGGGTGGATCGATATGCAACATCACTTATTCGTATCCACAGGGATATAAACAATTGGTCAAAAGAGCAAGCTATCTAACATGAGGATGCCCCAATGGGCGGGGAGAAGAGCCCGCCCTCTATTCACAAACTGTTAGCAATGGGGAGTTGGCATTCCCTCTCTCCCCATCCAGAGTGCCTCAATGGTCCCTCTCATTCCCATGAAATATTTATATAATGGTGTATATATTTATGTAAATGAAAAATACTACAAACATTCGTATCTATAATATATATTCTTCATTCGGTTGATCCTGAAATGCAAGAAATGTTGTAAAATGTTAAAGTGTAGAGTTCTGTGGTTCGCGCTTAAGCACGTTTTCGTTCGTTTTCAGCGAGAGCAGCATTTCACTAAAATCTTGATTTGAGGTATCCTGAAAAAGTTTATTAAATCTATTGAAATTTTACAAAACTAACATTTATACATTTTAATTTACTGTTGCCATGGTCACTATTTGCTACTTGATGCTGATTTTATAATAGCAATCCGCTTTTATTTTTGCTGACCTAATAGTTATTGCTACCGAGTAAGGAATGGGACGATTTAAGTGGAAGGGAGTTAAAGATAAATGGGCAAAAAACAATAAGTAATGTTTTAATCATCTTTGAAGTAAAATCAATAAAACAATATTACCAAATATAATGATATTGTGAGTTATGATCAAGTATTGACAAAGGTTGAAGTATAAAATCAAACACTAGCCAACTGGCACACAGCGCTGCATGAATCAGATCAGCTCAGAATTGGTAAAAAGTCCATTTGCAAACCGGAAATGAAAAATACATTCAGCAATGAGTGCAAAAGCCTACCACAGATTCCGTAATTTTCAAAAGTCTACCACAGCTGTAAATTTCTGCGGTTATACTGGACATATAAGGAATGCTAGATATCATATATTGAAGGTATGTTTCGTGATTAAGCCAGATACCGCCTGAATCAGGTTTGTTGTATGAAAATGTGAAGGTCATGATATGATGGAAATAATACGATGTTGTAAAGAAATATTACATAATGTACATATAATAATTAAATGCCGCTATTTGCCTCTTCCGCTGCCATGTTACATGATTGAAACTCTAAAATAGCGAAAATTCCAACGTGATATAATGAAATAAAGTTGATCACCTGGCATCCTAGCAAAATAGCAAAGAAAATTAAGGCAAATAAATTTCATATGAGTATGATTACTGCCCAAAAACGGAAACTCAATAAATCCAAAACAAAAAAAATTAAAAAAATGAATGACAGGAAATTCCTTGAAAACTCTTTTTTCCTACTGGGCCCATAAATGATTCATTATGTCTGTAAAATAGAAAATGTAGGATCATAAACAATGTAAGTTTTTAAATTAACTATTTTGGACGAAGATTTTTTTTTGTAGAACTTGTCGTATATAATTCTCTCTCTAAAAAAAATGTAAAAACCATCCCATCTTTTCAAATATATAACGTGAGTTAGGTGAGCCAAAACTTACAACGATGCAAATGCGAAGCTGAAAATAGCATAAAAAATATTGTGAAGGGATATTATAATATAAAATGATAATAACAATTATATTTGTAATGTCTGCATGTCTGCTGATCCTGCTGCAACTGTAGAAGGATTTGCGTTATCATAACCACGGGGGAAGAAAACAATTCAAAATTATTACACAATACTTGAGAATTCCATGGATGATCTGAAATACCGTATAAAGAATACTTCCATTTTTCGTGGTAGGGTAAGATTTCAGCATGCTACTTTACCGGGGTCACGCTGCCTACATCGCCTTGGTGCGGCTGCCTGCCACCTAATGTTTAGTTGACGCGTTTCTTACTCAACCACTGGATGCCAGGACAGACGCTGTTTGAGCCGCACCTCCTCAATCTAGCTGAAGTCAGAAGGACAACAGTGCCCAGGCTGCACTACCGGCTAAATACGCAACCCTTAGCTGGCGGTCTTTGTCATCTCTTGACCCGTGAAAGCATGAGGTAGGAACTTGTGAGGACCATAGCTATGTGGCGGGGACGCACGCTCCATCCCAGGTGTCTACTCACCATTTTGTAGCCCAGTAGGATTTTTAAAATTGTTTTCAATAAAAATGATAATTAACAGCAACTTGTCATTTGCAAGCGATTTGAGTATATAATTTCTTCAATGCCTTGTTATTCGCTCCTGAAAAAAAAACTCATATTATATATAAGACTTCATTAATGAATAAAGTTCTTCTGCCATTTTTATAATATGATCTTGCAAACTTGCTTTCGCTGCGTTTTACTTCAGCTCTTTACTTAAGGCATCTTAAGAACTGTGCCGTGGCAAGTGGTAGAAAAATAACACTCTTCATTGAGACCAAGATCTTTTTCCTTGTGATATAAATTAATGGTAATTTTATTTTTCGGCTGTCCCTGATCATTCTGAAAATTTTGACTAAGATTAAGCGCCTTTTCTTGAGGAACTGTACGCAATTTATGAGGAACAATCGTCCTACGACGAGATTGGCTTTGGTGGACACGGTAATTGCTATAAAACTGGTAAATTTCAAATCCAGCGTTTTCCCTTATAATATGTTGCAAAGGGATGAACTGTGCATTGCGTATTTGTCCAATGAAATCCTTGGGAGGCGACCTGTAAAACAAAGAAATATTTAATTCTTCTAACAGAGTTTTGTTCAGTTTATAATTATATAATTATGTTTATAATTTTACAGAAATGTAATGTAGGTATATATGTTTTTTTTTGTTTCTTGACTTTTTAAGTGAAAGAGAATAAGATTTAGTAAAACTTTGGATTGCTAGTACCATACTTTAAGGACTGCACTGGCAGGAGTGTCAAGTGTGCGCATTAAAAAAATGTTTCTCATTCCAGATTATTGCTGCAAGAAACCCTAGAAACCATTGAAAAATGCGAGGAAAAGAGATTATTTCTCTGCATAATTGACATGACAATTTTCATACCTGCAAGTAGATTCAAAATCTCCGCAAACATCACTTAGCTTTGCGAATCTTAAACCCAAGCTTAAAATCTTGAATATTTGCAACGCTTTCTGCAAAAGATTGAGGAATTGCCTTGTTAGTTGTATCCAGGATCTGTTATGAGTATAACAGATTCGACATACTAACAGCTATTTTATTTCTTGATGAGTAAATGCCAGTTTTTCATTTTAATTGACATTCAAGCAATTCTTATCAAATTCTCATCCACCCTGAACACGTTTCATTCACGTAAATTTCATATTAGCATGTCAGCAAATTAATGAATATCAATTAATTTTAATAACCAATGCATGCAGCAAACCATGACATCGTCCCCTACTGGGCGTTATATTGTGATTCCAATAAAGCATTTTTACCCTCCTATCCAACACGTGTCTTTATTTAACTTTGGTATGGAGGCACTTTGCTGTAGCTGCAATTTAGTACAGCTCGCGGCATTTTGTTGCCTCTATCCTGCTTTTAATGTGAAAACTTGACAACCGTTCTACTGGTTACAAAAACTGAGGATGTTCATTGTTCCTTTCATTTCATTGAAACTTTACTATTCGTGAGATGCATTGAACGAAAACTGTCGTAGTGTTTACAAATATTTTGACATTTTTCTTACACCTCCATCAATCCGAAATCATGAATGAAATGGAAAGCTCTCAGAAACTTCTCCAGTTTCCAATTGTGTGAGATTAATGCAATGTGGAACATTTCTCGCCATTGCTTGAAATTGCAAACCATCCTTTACCAATTTACCCATAAAACAATTGTTGTATTTACGACGCGAGAGATGTTGTTTATGAAGCCATTCACCATATCAGAAAGAGAAAACATGCAGAAGTTCCGGATAGCAAACGCGTCAACAAAACGATGTGTGATGTACCTATCATATGGAGCATTGTTTTAGCAGTTGCTGTGCTGATGATCACCATTTTTCGCAATATAGGACGTGCCAAAACCGAAACTAAACTAGTAATGGAAGAATCGATAGGCTGTCGTCCAATAGCAGTAGAATTGATGCTTGCGAGCTCGAAATATGTTTATGGTTTACCTAATTGTATTTGCCTGAAAACACAGCTGTTATAGTGTACAAGAATGGCAGTATGAATGAGCCAGATGCTCTGTTACTTATTTTCCGGTGTTGAATTGACATTGATCTTTTTAAGGCTACTAAGCGCAAACAAACTAAAATCAAAAAGCTGTATTAGAAGGTATTATAATAAAAATAGATGTGAATAAAAAAACACAATTTAATGAATTAAGGTGTATTTCAAATTCGGTTATAGGGTAACGGGATGTAACGTAAGCCTAGCTCCTCCATTCGCCCTAAGTATCAAATATGTCATTAATTCAGCAATAATCGGCAAAATTGTGTAGCTATCAAGATGACCGATTTAAGCAATTCAGACATTATTAATATATTTACAGTTGTTCACTTCCACGTAATTTTCAATTTTCTTTACTTTTTGGACATCAGGATTTCACTGGTTATCTCCAAATTCTTATCTCTTGAACGTCTATGAAGGTTGTTTGGGTTCCCAGCAATAGATGTCATGACAAATATCAATTTTTCAAACAGTTGTACGTGCACGTGGCCAGATGTACAGAGAGATGCGAGTCTACGACACTTTACATTTTTGGCGAAATGTTGAGTGAAAGTGGATAGGCTTATCTCGTTGACTCCCCCCACGCTTTGTGCAAATGATCTTTGCTATGTTATCATGATTTCACTGGTAATCTCCTTGATCTTCGAATTATTAACAGATAACAGATTATCTTAATTTGCCTAAATTGAACCGATAAACCGAATAATGCAGATAGATGAAACAAAAATAAAATAAATAAATAAAATAGATGTACAGAAAATAGTCACACGATATAGAGTAACTGTTCAAATTGATAAAATAACAATTATTTAACAAGAAAACCGTGAACCCAATGTTAAGGGCATATTTTTTTCTCTTTCTTCTCAACTATGGCCCGTTATATGGATAACTTAGTGAACATGTTGTTATTGGTAAAATTTTGAGTGGAAATGTATAAGTTTCGGTTATACATTTTTCAAATGGCTCATCTAAACACAAATCAAAGGAACAAAACCTGTGAAGAATGAATGAATGTTTTCATTATCGAACGGCCGATAAACCATATATGAAGAGATTCTTAAGTGTTTCAAAGCAGTTTTTGTTTAGTTTGTTTGTGAAATTTTATGTTGAGTAAAGCGAATACAGCAATGCCTTAAATCATAAAATCATTTTAAAAAAAACATACGAAGACTACACTTAATAATAGATCTATCGAATTGGACGAAGTTGCATCAATGAATAGACTCAATTTGGTGCTTACCCGGATAAAAATAACCATACAAAGAAAATACAATAAGATAAAATAACATTAAAATATAATGCTGAACATAGTTCTTATTGTTCACCTATTGGATAAACGATATATGCATATTGTCATTACAATAGATCTACTATTCATCCTACATGCTAGAATTTTCAACAATTGTGAAACAATACAATCAATAGTAATCGACTCAGATTTGTTCGGGAAAAATGATTTTGTTTTCTTCTGTAGTTAAGATACATAATAACCCCTTTATTCTATTGTCGATGTCTCAATAAACATTAAATTCTATTGTGGAAACGAAAATGTCCTATTGTCATCTTATTGTCATGAACAATAATATTAGTTGTACACACCATTGATTCTATTGTATGGTTACAATACATTTAATTGTAAATCTATGAGATTTTTTTTTCGGGTATAGACCGACATTACATCTATATCCCTCGAAAGATTTTGACTTTTTAAAATGAGTTTTAAAGGCTGACTGAAAGGAAATTGTTAGGCCAGTCGCGCGATGCAAGCACGCCTCTGGTGTTGGGAATCGGAAATCTTTGACAGTGTTTTGTTTACACTTCTGAAGAGAACAACTGGTGCAAGTTTGATCAAAGTAGTCGATCGCGTTCAGAAACAACGTCAAATGGAACTCGAAAGAAGAAAAAATATTTTGCACAAACACCTGGAAAATCTGAATTTGTCCGGTTCAAAGCTGGCAAAAGTGAACAAACATTGTCGAGTGCTCAAAACCTACAAGGAAACTCTGAGTGTGGAAAGAAAACAGTGGACCTACGAAAAAACGGGAACCGGGGATCGTCAGCTGCGCAGCAAGGTGTTGAGGCGCCTTAAACCCAACCCCGGTGTTTCAATTCGAAATCTGGCCAGAAGGTACAACGCCAACTTTCAAACTGTGCGGAACATCCTTGCTTCGAAGAGAAGGATACAAGTCGTACAAATCCAGTAAACATCCGATTACATGAAACAGAATTCCGTGGCCAAAAAGCGTGCAAGGCTCTTGCACGAACGTGTTTTGAAGACACAAGGGCTACACATTGATCGATGACGAAACATAATCGATTTTAAGCAGCTTCCCGGTCAAAAGTTTAACATCGGGACTGGACGTGGGGATGTGCCGAGAAGATTCATGTTCGTGTTTGCAGACAAGTTTGCAAAAAAGACCATGATTTGGCAAGCGATTTTCAGTTGTGGCCTGAAAACGGAACCATTCGTCACATCCTCGACGATGACATCCCATGTTTACATCGAAAAATGCTTGAAAAAGCGTATTGCTGTTCATCCGCAAGCATAGGGGCAAAGTCATGAGTGGTATGCTGCCAACAAGATCGATTTTGTCCCCAAGCTAATGAATCCTCCGAATTGCCCGGAATTTAGAGCAATCGTAAAATACTGGGGAATTTCAAAGCAGCGACTTCGACGAAGCGGCGGGGCTGTCAAGTACATCCAGAAAATGCGAACAAAATGGAATTGATCGTTGCATATTAGGCTGAGTCAAAGCGACACATAGCCTTCATTTTCATTATGCCGAAAACATAAGTGGTATAAGAAATCAAATTGCATCACAAGAAAATGTTCGGTAAACCTCACCCATTAATCCGATCGTATTCAGACACAACATATTATAGCATATATAACATATTATTTAACTTTCCCCATGTTCGCTATATGAAATTTCATTACTATATCCAAATTCACGAACCTTCCTTTTAACACTACTCATAAGATCTTGCACAATGTTTGGACCAATTGTTTTTTTTTTTTGTGTGTGTCAAAATCAATTTCTGCTTCATGATGGCCCAGTACATCTCAATTGGCCGCAGTTCCGGTGCCTTCGGAGGATTGAGATACTTCGGCACGAAATTGACATCCTGAGCCTTGTACCACTTCAGAACATCTTTGAAGTAATGACATGAGGCTTGAAGGGTGTCCCACTTCAAATTGCATCACGGAAAAAACGCTGTAGAAAATTACCTAGTTGACCGATCCCTTTCAAACTTTCAGACAATAAAATTTAACCCATTAGTAAGCTCTGACACATTTATTTCATTCAATTTATATATCATTACCGTAACCATAACGCTCGCACCTTACGCTTAACTCCACTCATTAGGTTCTGTACAACATCTGGCTGCAGCTTCTTCTGCACGGAAACGCACTTTTTCTTCATGTCACTCCAGGACAACATTTGAATTGTGGCACGAAGCTAGATCCAGCAAGAAGATCGTAGGGCCCTCATGTTACTTCAACAGAGGAAGCAGACGCTGCTGTGGACACTTCTTGAGGTAGATCTCCCCGTTTACAGTCCCGGTAGTTACGAACGGTGCATTCCGTTTGCCACATGAGCAGATCGCTTGCCAAATCATGTATTTCTTGGCAAACTTTGAAAGTTTCTGCTTCCTAACATCCTCCGGAACATCAAACTTGTGCTGGGCAGTGAAGAACAGTAGCGCCGGAAGACAATGAGGTTTCGTCAGCATCTGGGTGTACAGTTTCCGGGCCCGTGACTTTCCGACCGGATCTTGGCGTTCGTCGCGATTTGGAGCCTTCTGCACTTTGTACGTATGCAGTCTCTCCCGATTCTTGGCTCTCTGAACGAAAGACTTGGACAGATTCAGCTTTTTGGCCACATCCCTGTTCGAAGCATTGGGATTCCGCTTAAACGCATTCTTACACGCTTGTGATCCTGCTCAATAATAGAACATCCATTCCGACGGCATTTCTCCTTCCGTTCGATGCGCAGAGTTTCGTAGTAACGTTTATCACACGACTCACCGTTGACTGCACGATTCAATGTTGTTTTCCGATGTCCCAATGAGAGAGCTGAGGATTTTCCAGGTGCTTGCGCAAAATCAATTCGCGACGTTGCTTTTCGGGTGACGCAATTTTTTACAATTTTCGAAGAACTGACTGCGATAAAAATATAACAACAAAAACAATTTGATGTGAGACATCCTTTAATATGGCCGGAAAAGCGTAGGACCATCGTGTGACGTCAGACGTGGAACTATACGATTTTGGAGGCATTCCTTTAGCTATACCTGCCCTTTGACCGTCCCGGTTGTCACGAATGGGGTGCATCGCTTTCCACACGAGTAAATCGATTGCCAATTCATGTATTCTTTGGCAAGCTTTGACATCTTCTGCTTCCTAACATCCACAAGAACATCATACTTATCATGAGCATTAAGGTACAGCAGCCAAAGATGTTGCCGGAAGTCTGCTGACTTTTTACACAATGGGTAAAAAGTTACGTCATTTTAAAATGATACAATTTGATTCCAAACACCCTTGATATTAACGTAACTTTATTTCGTAACTATACATTTTTTTAATTTTCCTTTGCTCAGATGATTACTAATCGCACAAGCTTTTTTTTTTCAAGGATATTTCTGAAATTTTCTGAAATTTTCTGAAATTCTGGTCACTGTATTCTAATATATTCAAAGCGTCAGAGCACGGCTAGATTTAACCGTATTATTTTTTTCGGAAATGATTCTTTTTAGTATAGGGTTTCTGGCCAGGTTCATCTTTTGCACTGAACTGGCCGGCTTGACGTGCCGCAAGGGCTCATTATGGATTCTTTGTCATGTTCAGAACTAAGAGTCAGCTCCATTGTGATAATATCACAGCAATCAGTTTTTTCATTGGATTTATATAGTGCTCTAGTGATGGGGACAGGGTTCTCCAAGCTGCCATCTATGGCAAATATGCTTCATCTAATGACGTTGCTCGGGCTGATTCTCTTTCTTTGCATTGGATCGTGTCACAAATGGGACCCAGCGACAACATCGTCATCGTGGGAGATTTTAACCTTAGCACGCTTTCATGGTATATCGAAACTAACGGCTTCCGATATCCACTATCTTTACAAAATTGTCGCTCCTTGTGGTTTTGTTTACGTTCCACACGCTCACACATACAGCTGCAGCTTAGAAGAATGACAGTTCACTACTGTTTGTGTAAATCGAGCACGATAGGTGTAGCATTGTCACACTGCGCATAGAGGTATTTCCTGTTATAATTATTATAATCTATCACAGAAAAATTGTGACTCAACCTCAGTTTATTTAATTACTTAATTTTGTGTGGTCATAGCGCAAGTAACGTTCAAATAATAAAACAAAAATCCTTGCATTATGTAGTAGGTTCAGAATAAAAAAAATGGGGGTGCGCTTAAAGCAATTTCGGCCACTGTAGATTAATAACTATATTCGCCTCATCGCCAATATTTGGCCCATTGTACCAAAACAGCTAAATTTATCTGTGATCTCAAGGTTGTCAACTGCACAAACCATTACGATACTTCTGTTCAAGAGCTGAAATAAGGAGTCCTAAAGTGTGAAATTTATGAATGTGTCTCCTCAGTTTAGAAAAATAAAAAAATACATCCGCCGAATCTAGTTTTTTTTAATAGTGAATGGTTAATTTCAATGCATTTTGGGACAGATGAATCAATCGGCTTAGTTTGCAAATAATATAGATGGATATTGAACTTTAAGCATGATCAAAATAATTAGTTCCTTTCTTAATAAATTTAATATACGAGTAAAGATTTGATTAAATTTGAAATCCATCTGTAACAGAAAAATTTCATTTTTTGTTTTCGAGATCCACTTTACAAAATAAACAAAGCGCTAATTGTGCTTAATAAGGACTGTCCATTAAAGAAAGTGGACACCTTTTTATCAATGGTTTAGGGTTAAAACTTAACGAAAAATTGTGAATTTTCGCTCAGTGTGTAAAAACATTGTTTACTTTGCAGCACCACTGAACTATCTAAAAAATAAGAGGGAGAAATTTCGAACTATGGGTCGGATCAGCTTTTCAGTTGAAATTAATTGGCAATTCAAGCAAAAAAAAATCTGCAGTGTTAGCGATTGTTGAGAAGTTTGGAGAAACGTGTTCTCCAGTACACTTCCGGGCCGCAATTTTTCAACGCTGAGCAGAGAACAGATGTGCCTGATGATGTGCGATACATCTGAACCGAACAATTTGGGAACGAGGTTTTGGTTTGGCAAGCCATTTGCTCCTGTGGCTTGACGAGTTCATATTTCACAACGGGCACAATCAACGGTGAAAATTACAGAAAAAAATGCATGAAGTAGTACGGCTTCTAACCATTTACCGAAAGCATACGGATCCTCCATTGTTTTGGCCAGATCTGGCATCTGCTCACTACGCATTTCCTACATTGGAGATGCTCAAGAAGGAAAATTTCGATTTTGTTAAAAAATGTCAGAATCCCCCAAATTGCCCTGAACTGCGTCCTATCGAATGATACAGGGCAATAATTGAGCGGAATCTAAAGAAAGATGGAAGATAAGGAAGTTTTGTTGACTGCTTCAAGAAAATTTGGTCTGCAGCACTACGAAAAGAAGAACAGGCTAGAACCCCATATGTGTTTTAAATGTTGTTCGAATTGTTGTATCGTTACCCACTGAGTTGGAACAATGCCCACCTAGAGGCATGGTGTAGTAATTTGGGAGTGACTGCATTTATAAACAAACACTTCAATTTCTCGGAAATGAATGTTGAATATGACAAGAAAAATAAACCAAATAAATGAAGAAGAAATTCTCCACATGATTGTAAAATAAATCTTTTGATTATGTTTTCATTTGCTAGGAATCAGTGGTTTAAGTATAAGTTCATAACAGCAGTCAAAACACGAAGCACTACGGAAGTATCACCTAGAAGTAAAAACAAAACTAGCGCATGCAAAATGAAACACTTAATAAAAATGTAAAAAAACAATGCCTCGTTTCATTAAATAAGTTTATAAAACGCTTTATATATGAGGTGAGATGAAACTCGATGAGTTGAACTGAGTTAATTACTTACTGGGTTACTCTTGAAATAATTAAAAAAAATCTGATTTCTTTCCACTTTTAGAATTGTATTGCAAAAAATAGATCTCACGGTGATCCCTAGCCTCTTGTCCAGTAGCTCCTATCCCTACCATGCCTTTGGTGCCGACCATGGTATGAGTAACCAACCCCGGTGGGACCTTGATAGTATGCTGACAGGGAAGGGGAGCTGCTCTTTTAGAAAGGCTCAGCCTATCTGAGCGTCTGTTCTCCATATGAGGGCCGGGTCAATAGAGCAACGGTTCTCCATGTTAAGAGCAGCTGATCATCTTCCTCGTGCCAGCTTGGGACTCAGTGCTGTGTATGATAGTCCTTTGGCGAGACAGGATTTTGGGGAAAATTAAATGTTCCAAATAATACAGAAGTAAATACGGACTGGATAATTGGCGAAGACCATGGCGACGAAATAAGAACTACTAACAGAAAGTCGGAACATGAAACTGCAAGTCGCTCTGTTTCCTGGGATGCAATAGAATAATCTACGGCAAGTTTCAACCATGTGACTTCGAAATCGTGGCATTGCAGAAACTTTGCTGGACAGGACAGAAAATATGAAAAAGCGGGAATCGAGCAGCTACTTTTAACCAGAGCTATGGCATCACCAACGAGCTGGGTACTGATTTTGTAGTGCTGAGCAACATGCGTCAACACGTGATTGGATGATCTCCGATCAATGAGAGAATGTGCATGCTGCTGATCAATGTCCGTTTCTTCAACAACAGCATTATCAACGTACACTGCCAGCACAAAGGGAGACCCGATGCAGCTAGAGTGGCATTGGCGACATGAACGCTCAAGAAGGACGGGAGACAATGTACAGACCGGTAAATGGACCTAACACGATGCGTGAACTTTGCGTATTCCCGTGGTTGGGTAGTCCGAAGTACCTTCTTTCCCTGCAAAGACATCCACAAAGCCACTTGGACCAAAGACATCCACAAAGCCACCTGACCAGCGAACAGATCATCAAATCGACCATGTTCTGATCGACGGTAAATTTTTTTTTCGATATCATCAACGTTTGCACTTACCAAAATGCGAATATAGACTCGGATCACTACCTAGTAGCAGTAAGTATGCGCTCAAAACGTTCAACGGTGTATAAACAGCATCCTTCGAATTCGGACGCCACGACCTAGCATTGAGCTACTACTCGGAATATGTGCAACAGCTGGAACAGAAGAGTCAACAGAAGAATACATTGAGGGAGCAGATGGCTGCAGATATTTAAACCGCTATTGCTCGCACAGCAATATGGGCACTAAGTATCTCTGCACCGAACTGAAAAAATGAATGCGGTGAAGATGATTGAAAGCAGTTAATAGAGGAGAAGAATGTAACACGGGCGTGAAAGTTGTAACATCGTACAAGAGTGAATTTGGAACAGTACAGATAGGCCCGGAACATGCAAAATACTTTTAATTCGAACGGTAATAAATCTAGGAACACGCGCAGAAGATTACAGTATTTTGACCCTGACAATCTGGGGGGGGGGAAAAAAAAAAAAGGGGGGGGGGTAAACACCCCCAAGTGTTTTTTAAGGTGGGGGGTGTTTTTGGTGGGGGGGGAAAAGGGGGGGTGGGGGGGTGTTTGTTTTTTTTAGGGGAGGTGGTGTGTTATGTTTTTGTGTAATAATTTTTTTCTACACACTACCAAAATGTCATGTAAATTTCTGTCCCCTGAGACCGACACATGCAAGCGTCCTTTAGCACATAAGAATGAGCTGAAAGAGATGAGAAAATAAATTCAATCAATTACATCTTTTGTCGAATTGCGTATTTGTCAGTTTCAGGAGACATACTTTTACAAGAAATCTTTGTTTACGTTCCCCGACTTTTTACAAGCAGGAATTACGTCTCGTGTAAAATTCATAATTTTTAAGTGTGTACATATAATGTTTTAATCAATTCCACATCAGCTATCGACACAATCGAGACCAGAAGAATTGCTTTTGTTGGTGGGTTGTTGCGTGGTTTTAAAAAAGGGGGGGGGGCAGGAGGGGGGGGGTGTTTGGGGGGGGGGGGGGGGGGGGGGGTGTGGTGTGTTGTTTTTTTTTTTTTGGGGGGGGGGGGTGGGATTTTTTTTTTTTTTTTTATTTTTTTATAAATTTTTATTTTTTTTTTTTTTTTTGTTTTTATGTTGTTTTTTTTTTTTTTTTTTTATGTTGTTTGTAAAATTTTAAATGTGTTTTCTATTATTGCCTGTGATTTAAATGTTAATAAATAAACGGAGATGGGTTAATATAAAAATATAAACATTTTCATAAAAAATCTCGCGTTGTTACGCTCTTTGATGATAATTGTTGATGCTGCTGATCGAAAATGATGCAGAAAAAATGCAAAAGTGCCAATTTTAAAACGAGTTTTTCTCCTAAAGGAACAAAAGGGGACAAACGATTTTGCATAGATCTTGTAGATAGAAGTTTGTACTTTCAGTTCACGTACTCTGTGTTTGCAAATATTTGCAAATAAAGGAGTAAGATAACTTGCAAAACCGTATTTTTTACACTTCAACAACTACAACTTTTTTTTCTATAATAACTAGCAACTATCTTGTATCTTCAAAATATGCGTCATTTTATACTCTAAAAGTCATTGCTGCAAAGTTTTCAAATTCAAATTGAAATAAAAAAGTTACAGCAAAAAAACTGTTTTTTTTAGTCTCACCCTAAGGAAAGTTAGTAAAACTGTTATAAAACGATACGTAGATGAGATAGAAGATAAATTACTTCAGCAAAGTTTCACTAAATTAATAAATTTTACAATTATTGTAGAAGCAAAAAATCCTCTAAAACATAAGAATAAAAAGTTGAAATTTTTGTTATGAACATAAAAGGACCACCACCATAGTCACCATCTAAACTAACAGATAGATCTTATTTTTTAAATTAAATCTTTCGAAGACATCATCTGTCTAAAGTTAATGGTTTTCGAGTTATCGATTTTTGTCACCAAATTTGTCCATTCGTACCGAAGTGGGTCGTCCGGATTGTCCCAGAATGGCCAATATGGTCATTCTTTCATTTAATGACAAGAAGTAGATTGTTTACGGAAAATAATGAAGTTTGTGTCGTAAAATGGCATGCTTCGGCGAAAATTCGTATTTGTCCTCTCCTAAAGGGAAACAGGGCAGTACTCACCACATACTGAAAATTGGGACTCCAACAAGCAACAAGTATACATACTATATATATGTTGTTTACTGACCGGTGATTCGCCCACCAGGTGGCAGAGTAATGCCATGAAAAATCGGATCATTTATTCGCTTTTTTTATACACGCATTACGTCCAAAATATGACGATCAAATCGAAAAACTGATAAAATACAATCTATGACAATACAACACCATTAATTTGATTGTTGTTTCGTTGAAATTGGTTCAGTTTAATGATGATTTTTGCGCACTTTTCGGTCTAACTTGGAATCATTGTTGTTGAGAATTTGATTAAATAATGATTTTATTATTATTTGAAACATCTGCTCTACTATCACTTAGTACCATACTGTTGTTCTCATTTGCGAGGAAATGTTTCATCAGTTAATTGAAAAACTTTTTTGTTTGTTTCTTTATTATTGAGTTTTTCAAATACCTCTATTAAGTACTTTCCACTATGCCACTATGTTAACCACTATTGCGGAGTCGCCCTCATATAAAACATTATGTTGATAGTCGTCATTAAGTTTACTGTGATAAGCAATGAGCTTGACACGCCAATAAAGATAAAAAGAAAATGCATCTTGCAATCCATGATGTAAGAGATATTAATAGCATTTGTATAATGGCGCGGCTGGGTTGCTCAGTGGCTACTAAGCAGAAAGTCGGGAGTTCATTCCCAGGCCCTTCCTGTTCTTTGTCATTGGTCACTTTGCCTGTTTTTATCCCCACTAGATTCTAAATACCAAGTAGTTAACTGCACTTTCATTGATCGCATCACTTACCACAGTGAATTCATGATCTGAAAATAACCCTATAACTCACTACCCCAACTTTCCTTCCCATGAGAGTTGTGGAGACGCAGAGGTAAACACGGTCTCTCTAACAACGTTTGTCAAACTTATCATCCTTTCCCCTCTCGAAGACCGTGAGGACGTGGCCGTTGCCGGTCTGATCTAAAAGTACATGAATTAGTGAACTTGTACTAGATAAGTGGGAAACTTCTCCATTTATGTAGTCTCTGTGGAACTTATACAAGTTCTGATCAGTTACGGTGAAGTCGTACAGGTTTTTAAAAACAAATAGAATAAAAATAAAAATTTAATAACTCCTGGTGGAACCTGCATGACGTGCTTGATTTAATATTCAGTACACTGAAAACAGCCACAGTCAACCTATAAAACAGTCGTCACTATTTTATAGGTTTAAAATAAAAACCAAACAACACTAAATTTCGGTAGAACGAATAATGCTTTTGAAATTACTACTATGGTTGTTATTTTTACCATGCACCGGCAAATCTTTGAAATGGTACGGTTAACCATTTTGTCGGGTTTAAACGAAACCAACACTAATTAAAATAACGACGTTGCCAAATGTTGTCGATACAAATGAAATTGCAGTGAATTATACTATAATACCGTGCGTGGTATTGTTAACAATATTCATTTAGTGACCAGAATAAATCTGAAATAGAGAAAATTTTATAATATTGGTTTGATTTATTTGACACAATTGACTTATTTCTTTATAATGCTTGTTATGATTCTAGTCACACAAGAAACTACTTCAATCTTAAATAATGATTGTTCCCTAATTAATAAAGATGAACAGATGGTCTGTCAAACTGATTTCAATTCATTATGAAGAATTTAGATTGCGGAGATAACACTTGAAATGATGCAGAATGGTTAACATATCCTTTCACATCCCATTTCTCGCATGCAAACAATAAAAATGGTTGAGAACTCGACAAAAATAACTCGTTCCGCTGATTGCTGGAAGATGTTTTCATCGGCTCAAATAAAACGTTCTTTCCCAATTTTCCAGCTTAGAACGTAATGAATGTTTTTGTCCAGTCCATTTTATTGCCAAAAACACATCATTCAATGTTTTCTCTTCAACGGCTTTCAAATATGACAAGGTTATTATGTGGTGTGAAATTATGCGTATTACAAACTGTCAGTCCAATAATTGTTTTTTTTTTTAACTTTCTAATCAGGATGGCATAAACACTCGGATGAGCTCCACATCGGCACGAATGTCGTGAACAACAACCTCCACTTTTTTGTCTGCCAATATCTTTAACATAAAAAAACATCAGTTTCCGTTGATGCGCTCTCGTCAACTGTTTATTATTATTAATGCGAACAGTATTTCTGTTGATATTACCATGAACAGGTGGAAATATTGTAAATTTGAAGTTATTGATACAACGATGAATGTTTTTAATGATATAATGCTCAATTTCAAGGGGCACATGGTAATTTTGTTGAAATCATAGTCGTTATGAAACATATGTTGGAAGATTCTACTATGAACCGCCATAGTAACATCAAACACATTTGCAGTACTACAATATTTTTATCACTATAGTGATGAATGTTGCGTATCGCTTAAAAGCTGCTGCCTAAGACACAACATTTTACTTGTTGCGCGACATACAGCAAGTATATATGGAAGTCTTGCTATTCGCCACTAGAGGCGCACCTATTCGGTATAGGCGAAAGCTTTACTCCGAAGCAAAGCCTGTTGCTCAATTCACGCTGTAAGTTCATGTACCTACCTAACCTGATTTTGTTATTGTATAGCATAAGTTATTAAGTTGATTTGGTAATATGATTACAATTATATCTTGTCAAGCCATTCGATTTCTGTTGCCTGAGGGTTTCTAAAAGTTCACGAAATAGGCTCTAAGCATCCGTTGAAGGTGCTTAGTCACTTCATTGTTTAGAGCCTGCAATTACCATGACACTAACAATATTTCGAATATTTTTTTCATGCCATTTCGGTAGTTCTAGATTGCAGTATTATGACAATGATCCATCACAAATACGGCTCGAATGAAAACAGGAATATAGTTCATAAAAAAATTATGTTTACTGAATTAATTAACTGTCAAAACTGATTAGACTACCTCTTAACTGTCATAATATTTAGCTCTCACCTTTTCAAAAATACTTTGATTTACAATGCTTAACGAAATAATGTAAACATTTTTCGGATATTATTTTCCGCCAGATTCACAATCATAGAATCTTCAAATAAATTATAATGGAGGTATTAATGTAGCGCATAGTAAACATATCAGGATCCATTTAGGTGCAATGGAAATTTACGCATTTGAAAGGATCAACACGATTATGGTGTGATACGTGAATATCCCAAATATATGTTCATAGTACATATACTAACTATTTAACAGCATCACAGAATATAGCACACAGTTTACATTACTGCTCTTCGTATACACCAAACGAATTTCGTGAAGACCAGCGAACTGCTGTTCTTCTTGGCCTCTTATGCTACATTTTTCTTGTTGCTAATGGTCGTAATATGCAATGAAATTCTCGCTGATTGATGGTTTTTATGGGGTTGTAGGCGTCAAAGTTGACGCACCAACATGATTATTTCCATTTTTCACCCGATATTGACCATGCTGAACTATCGGTGCAAAAAAAAAAGCCGAGGCGAATTTATTTTATTAATACAAATGATTTGTTACGCGTGAAATGTCCCAAATAACTAGTGTAACCTACGAAGAATTTTAAGATATGGCATACAGTATGAATTGGTTTGTGAAAACTACGTATACAGTATTATACAGTTTTATTAGTAGAATTCGCCTCGGCTTTTTTTTGCACCGATATTTCAGCATGGTCAATATCGGGTGAAAAATGGAAATACTCATGTTGGTGCGTCAACTTTGACGGCAGCTGTAGTCCAAACGACTTTATGGAAACAATTCAAACTTTGTCCACATTATTCTCTATATTTTTTTAGGCTATGGAGAAACTTTTAATATGCTACCTAAATTTTTCACATAAATACGGTGTTCAATACTAAATTAGGTTTAAATTAAATTCAATCTCGCATCAATTTTCTGTAATACCAAAATCCTACTCTAAATAACTGTGGCAACCACCCTACTATCTACTACTCTGTTCTGATTAGTAATAAAGCATCATATATACTTTGAGCCAGACATCGGACAATAGACCGTTGTTTTCACCATCAACGCCGGCCTCACCGGCGGTCTAGACAGCAGGAACAATAGATAGCTAGCTAGCAGATCGATAGGCAGCAAGTGAGCTCAATAGTGAGATCGTAGTCAGTTGTTTACCACCCGTTCACCGATCTGTATGTACCATACATCGCTATCGGTTTAATAAATTGTGTCGTTCGATATTGTTCTCGTACCAAATTAGTTCTTTTGGAAAGCGTTGCCCCTCCGACTTCTCTCGTTGCCTGCAATATTGTCGTGTCGGCGGAATCGTGACTATCCGCGAGTGTCCGCGTCGTATTCAAGTGTCGTCTCGAACATGGTCCTTCGAACCGGATCCGCTGGACAAAAGTGCTAGTGCCGAAGTGATGCCAAGCCGGAACCATTTTGCGGCTGGCCAATGACCTAACCAGTGATACGTACAATAGACGGTTGACAATAGTAGGCAAAAAGAGAAGCCAATCGGCTTACTGCCGAAATATTTACCGGGCAACGGTTGCGAAAAGTTGACCGCGTGGACGGTTGTAAAGTGATTGAACAAATCTCGAATTTAACGAATCGTGAACAAGCTCCGAACCTGGTGAAAAAGTGTCAATTATTGCTACGTTTCATTTGAACATCGTTTGCTATCAACACGTGACTACCAACGGTTTACACCTGGTGATTGATTTGATTACGTGGCCGGAGTATAGTGCAGAGGGCTAAATTGCCGAAGAATTCAACAGGAAAAGTGAACCATAGCCAGTAAAAGCAGAATTATCAGCTATTGGAAACTGGCGACTTTCGGATATCGTTTGGCTGATTTCTGGATCCTTGTTCCTGTTTCTTCGAAAGGGAAGCTTCGAATAGCCGTCGACATTTTGTAAAATCATCGCTCTCAAATACCAGGTGGGTTCGTTCTTTTTTGATTGTATTTTGTTCGTCGATTTGTTGGCTTTGGGGTGTTGGCTTGTGGAACCATGACCAAACCGAAGGAAACCAAGGTAAAACGGTGTGCGCTAGAGATTCGGGCCAATTATCTCATATCATCGGTGGCTGCGTTAGAAACTTTTCTGGAAACATACGATGCCGATGAACAGGCGGATCAGGTGCCGGTCAGATTGGAAAAATTAGAGAGCTTTTATAACCAATACATCGATGTGATCATCCAGCTGCAATTAGCACCGTCTTCTATTCCCGAAGTCGAATATGAGACCCAGCTTTTTCGCTTCGAGTCCAAGTATTACGAGGTAAGGGCGAAATTGTCCAGTTTGGTGGAGAAAAAACCGATTGCGATAGCATCTTCCCCCGGGTCAACGCTCCTACTTCCAAGAACATCAAGTATCCCGAGCTGAAACTACCAGAATTTTCCGGTAATCCTCTCGAATGTCGTTCATTTCATGATCTCTACAACGCCGCTGTTCACTCGTCGACAGAATTTAGTGCTTCAGAAAAATTTCAATATCTGAAGAGTTTGCTGCGAGGCGAGGCGGCAGGGCTGATTTCTGAAATTCCCATCAGTGACGTCAATTACGCAGAAGCATGGCAGCGTCTGGTGAATCGTTTCGACAAAAAGGTATCCTCGTGAAGTGTCATCTCGCGGAGCTGTTTGAAACACCATCGATGAAGCAAGAATCGGCGGAGGGACTCCTGAACCTTGTCGATCGGTTCGATCGGAATATCTCTATTCTTAAAAAGCTTGGGGAGCCTACGGACAGCTGGAGCACCATCCTGGTCTATCAGCTCAGCCTTCGTTTGGACCAAAACACACTCCGTGAATGGGAAAACCACATCCGGCTGCGTCCGGTCCCTCAAGCTCAACGTTCGTATCTACCCACCAGTCCGCCCTAGTACCAGTCACACCCCATCCAACTTCGTCTCAACCACAATCGAACCAACCTGCGGCGCTAGTGGCACACTCGGCGAAGCTTCCTAACGAAACAGTTCTTCTTTGTACGGCGCTGGTCTATTTCGAAGATTTCGACGGAGCTCAGGTCGTTGCTAGGGTTCTACTAGATAGCTGTTCACAGTTCAACCTCATGACGGAATCCTTTTACCAACGTCTTCAGTTACCTGCGTCATCGGAGCGCACTAATCTCGGTGGTGTAGGGCAGATCATGACAACGGTTACAAGATCGGTAGTAACTACAATCTCGTCAAGAATTTCGGCATTCGGAAAGAAGCTCAAGTTCCATGTGTTGAAGACAATCTCATGCGACCAACCAGCGCAATCAATCTTGACGGTAGACTGGGAAATCCCCAGCTGGATAACATTAGCTGACCCAATGTTTAGTACCCCAGGGCCGGTAGATGCGCTCCTTGGCGCAGAAACCTTTTTCGAGCTTTTGCGCTATGGTAGAATCTCTCTCGGCGAACGTTTGCCGCTACTCCAAAGCACCGTTCTTGGCTGAATTGTCTCTGGTGAGTGTTCCAATCGACTCACCTCACCACAAACTAGTTTGCTCACTCATAACCAAAAACTAGAACAGTTGGTGGCGCGATTCTGGGACTTGGAACAGTGTTCATCATCGTCGTCTTGGTCTCCAGCTGAGAAGGAGTGCGAGCGCCATTTTCTTGCCACTGTATCTCGCAACGAAGATGGCCGATATCAAGTACGTCTCCCAGTGAAACAAGAGCTCCTTCCTCGCCTCGGTGACAACAAACACAATGCACGGCGTCGTTTCCTCGCAATGGAGCGAAAACTAGATGCAAATCCACCATTACGAGCTCAATACGAAGAATTCATCGAGGAGTACCAGCGTTTGGGGCACATGCGCGAAGTAACGGCTGAAGAATTAGCCTCAGAAGGCGATGATATTCAACAGTATTTTCTTCCGCATCAGGCCATTCTACGACCTGATAGCACGACCACGAAGCTCCGCATTGTCTTCGATGCATCTTGCAAGAGTGGTACTGGCCTATCGTTGAACGACATCCTCGTGACCGGTCCGACTATCCAGGACTTTCTCAACGATATCGTGCTTCGCTTTTGGATGCCAGCTTTTGTCCTCATGGGCGATCTTTGCAAAATGTATCGGCAGATTCTCCATCACCCTCTCGATCAGCGTTTACTACGGATCTACTGGCGGCAGACAAGTTCAGCGCCATTGAAGGTGTTCCAGCTTCTTACAGTGACTTACGGTACTAGTTCTGCTCCATTCCTCGCTACACGAGTTCTGCAGCAGCTCGCGGAGGATGAACGAGATCGATTCCCATTAGCAGCGGCGGTAATTCGGAAAGATATGTACATGGATGATCTGATCACTGGATGCAATGATATAGAGAAGCTCAAACAACTCTGCGGCCAAATCTCCAAATGGCGCCGGGGTGTGGGTACACCACCGTTCCTGAGAACCGACTTCACCTCTGGGAACGAGTACAACGTCACATCCAGCACTTCTGGAAGAGATGGCACCAGGAGTACCTTACCACCCTTCAGCAACGATATAAATGGTCGACTGTTACCCGCAATCTGATTTTCGGGTCGATGGTCATGATCCAGGAAGAGTCCCTCTCAGTTCAGAAATGGTCTCTGGGGCGAGTGGTAAATATTCATCCGGGCACCGATGGACTAGTGCGTGTAGCCTTGGTGAAGTTGCCATCTGGAACTGTCACAAAGCGCACCATTTCCAGACCCTGTGTTCTGCCTATCGAGGTCCTGATCCAGATGCTGGTCCCTCGGTGGAACATACAATCTCAACAGGGTCATATGGCGATCCTGGTCACCTCAGTGCTTCGAGCAGGCACCACCCACGACGCAGTCTCAAGTGAAGACGAAGATTAAATCTTGAAATGTAATTTAAGGTGGCCGGTGTGTTCAATACTAAATTAGGTTTAAATTAAATTCAATCTCGCATCAATTTTCTGTAATACCAAAATCCTACTCTAAATATCTGTGGCAACCACCCTACTATCTACTACTCTGTTCTGATTAGTAATAAAGCCTCATATATACTTTGAGCCAGATTTCGGACAATAGACCGTTGTTTTCACCATCAACGCCGGCCTCACCGGCGGTCTTTGTTTTTTTTTTTTTTTTTTTAGACGGGATGGAAAATCTGCAACCAGACACCTGAAGAACTCAGGGTGTGGGGATGAGGGTGCCAACTCCTCGACCCACTAAAAACCCACCCGTGCCTTTAGCCCTGGTCCCTCCCCGGAACCACCTTTCGGTATTACTTCAGGGAGGGGGCTATTGTGCTTGTTAAGCACCCACTATGTCTAACTACTTAGGGCTTTAGTAGTTAGGTGGTCCCTGCGACCTGCCTTTGGTCGTTTCGCCATTTTTGTTGGAGATCAAGGACGATCTGGGAGGCTGCTACGCATACCGCGTCCCAGACGTCCCGGTCTTGACACATCCTCTGTACCAAGTTATCCGGAGTCGTGTCGCGACCGCATACGGCCATCATGCCGGATCTCGCGCCGTCGAAGCGAGGACATGCGAAAAACACATGTTCTGCAGTTTCTTCGACTCCCGCGCACTCACTGCATGCGGAGGACTGTGCATGCCCATATTTGTGCAGGTATTGTCTAAAACAGCCGTGGCCAGACAATATCTGCGTTAAGTGGAAGTTCACTTCACCGTGTCGCCTACCGACCCACCCGGTTAATTCCGGGATTAGTCGGTGGGTCCAACGACCTTTGGTGGAGTTGTTCCATTCCCTCTGCCACTTAACCATGGATGCGACTCTAGTGGTCTTTCGGATACCTCTTGTTCCACGTTGCTCGAAGCACTCTACGTCCTCTTTTATGACGATGCCTATTGGCATCATCCCCGCTAGGACGCAGACCGCGTCGCGTGATACCGTTCGGTATGCACTCACCACTCTTAGGCACATAAGCCTGTGTGTACTCTCGAGCTTATTTGCGTAGCTCTTGGTACTCAAGGCGGTGATCCATGCCGGCCCGCCGTACCTATGTATGGACAGGGCGACACTGGCCAGGAGTTTACGCTTACTCCCTCGCACCGCCGAGCTATTCGACATCATGCGGGATAATGCCGATATAGCCATAGAGGCTTTCTTACAAGCGTAATCGACGTGACTGACAAAGGACAGCTTGTCGTCGATCATAACCCCAAGATACCTCAAGAACCTCTTCGATTCTACTGTGCAGTTACCTGCACTAATCGTCGCATGTTGCTCCGATTTCCGATTGTTCACCACCGTGACCTCGGTCTTATGGTGGGCTAGCTCCAATTGCCTGGAGCTCATCCATCTCTCCACAATGCCAATGGAGTGTGAGGCCGTTAACTCGACCTCCTCGATGGATTCACCACATATCTCCAGGGTGATATCGTCTGCGAACCCGACGATCTTTACCCCGCTCGGGAACTCAAGCCGCAGTACCTCGTCGTACATCGTGCTCCATAACACCGGACCCAGGATCGAACCTTGCGGGACTCCTGCGGTGATCTGCACACGTTTCTGGCCTGCCTCTGTATTATATACCAGTACGCGATTCTGGAAGTAGCTTCCGAGAATCTTGTACAGGTACCCAGGAACCTGAAGGCGTTGGAGCGAGTCGGCGATAGCCGCCCAACTGGCGCTATTGAACGCATTCCTCACGTCAAGGGTGACCACCGCACAGTATCGTACTCCTCGCCTCTTTCGCTGGATTGCCACCTCGGCCGTCTTGGTGACGGACAGGATGGCATCCACCGTCGACTTCCCTTTACGGAAGCCAAACTGATTACTTGACAGACCGCGTATACCCTCCGTGTATGTTGTCAGTCTGTTGAGGATTACCCTCTCGAGCACCTTACCCGATGTATCCAACAGACATATTGGTCTATATGCCGATGGATCTCCTGGTGGCTTCCCTGTCTTTGGTAGCAACACAAGGGTCTGAATTTTCCAGGCGTCTGGGAAGACGCCCTCGTCCAGACACTTTTGCATCACCACCCTGAACATTCCGGGATCCAGCAAGATAGCCGTCTTGATGGCCAGGTTCGGAATACCATCCGGTCCCGGCGCTTTGTTCACCTTTAGCGACTTTGCTATCGCAATGAGTTCATCATTCGTCACCGTCGCCTCGTTACCGACCCCCGTTGTGCCGTTGTCGGTGCCCACGTGGTCACGGGTGTTCGGCTGAGCCGTCCACCCTTCCGTCGCTATGACAGCGTTAAGGTCTGGGATACTGGAACGCTGGTCATGGGACACGTCTACGGCGGCGGGGGGCCATGGACTTGGGTCGTGGCTCGGAAAGAGTCCCCCAACGATCACCTGCAGCAGCTCTGGTGAACGCTCGGTTGGAGCCGCCGATCCTCTGGTTTTGGCCATTACAACCCGGTAGGCGTCACCCCACGGATTCGTATTGGCCTTCTGACACAGACCCTCGAAGCAGGCTCGCTTGCTGGCCTTTATCTCCCTCTTTAGTGCGGCCTTCGCGGCGACTAGCGCCCCTCTACGCTCGATTCTATCAGCGTCTGACCGCGCTCTTTGCACCCTCCGTCTTGCGTGGAGGCATGTTCTTCGGAGGTCGGCGATCGACTCCGTCCACCAATACACCGGCGATCTTCCATTCCTCGGTTTGACTTCCCTCGGCATGGTCGCATCGCACGCTCGTGTAAGTGTCATAACGAGTCTTTCTCCGCAAGGTTCCTGGGTTTCGCGTAAGTTTCGTTCCCTCTCAAGCGCCTCTTTAAAAACCTCTACATCAAAGTAGGACGTCCTCCATCTGCGGGCGAATGGAGTGGATGCTCCTCCTTCCGCACGCTGCCTTGTATTGTGGACGATACAATAACGTACCGCCAAGTGGTCGCTATGGGTGTAGCCATCATCCACCCTCCAATTGCTAATTAGCCCAGGACTGCTAAATGTTATATCGATAATCGATTCCGCTCCATTTCTATGGTAGGTACTCGTGGTACCCACGTTGGCTAGGTCTACATTGAGCCTAGCCAAGGCCTCCAGAAGAATCTGGCCCCTAGGGTTGGTAAGACGGCTCCCCCACTCGAGCGCCCAAGCGTTGAAGTCCCCCGCTATTACCAACGGGTTCAGGCCAGTTAGCTCCGTTGTCATCCGATCAAGCATATTGGAAAACTGTTCGATCGACCACCTTGGCGGTGCGTAGCAGCTGCAGAAGAACACTCCATTCACTTTTACAACCACGAAGCCTTCGTTTGTGTTGGACACAACCTCCTGAACCGGGTACTTACCCGTCGTCCATAATGCCGCCATATTAGCCCTATCCGCAAACCAGTTCCCGTTGCCGGATGGGATGCGGTATGGGTCGGAAATTATGGCGATATCCGATGCCGACTCGCTAACTGTCTGACACAGCAGTTGCTGGGCTGCCTCACAATGGTTCAGGTTTAGTTGGGTTACCTGCATTACGGTTGGCTCGTTGGTATACCCTTAGCGGCCGGGCACTTGCCCCCCCCCCCCCCATGACGTGCTTATCGTCCGGTTTCCCGGCGCAAATCAAGCATTTGGGGGGACCTTTGCAATCCCGCGCCTTGTGGCTAGTGCTGCCACACCTTCTGCAAATGTTGCTCCTATCTGGGCCTTTGCATTCCCAGGACATGTGCCCGCTCTCTAGGCATCTGAAACATGCCTTCGGCGGCTGGTGGAGGCTTAGTGGGCATATTGACCATCCCACCTTCACCTTCGCCACTTTCAACGCCGCGTCTGCGTCGACTGCCGCTACCCTCAGGGTTGCCACCTGGGTCCCAAGTGGACCCTTCCTCAGACGTATGTCTGCGGCGGCAACCTCGACCTTGCACTGTTCCTTCAGTGCAGTGGAGATCTCGTCTGCCTCGGTGATCTCATCCAGGTTTTTACACTGGATCGTCACCTGCGAGACGAGGGCGCGCACCTCCACACCCTCACCTAAGGCCTGTTTTGTCAGGTCTCTATACGCCGGGCCCTTAAGCGTTGTCGCTTTTTTAAGCTCCAGGAGCATTTCGCCGGTGCGGGTACGGCGTATACTCCGCACGTCGGCGCCTAGGCCTGCCAGTTTAGCGTCCCCGCGCATCGCTTTCAAGACCTCGGAGTACTTTGACGCCTCGGTCTTAACGATGAGGGCCTCTCCGCGGTTACGCTTGCGGGCCACCTGTCGCTTATCTTTTTCTTTTTTAGTTTTATTTCTCTTTTTCCTCACTTTATTCCATGGGGCTTCCCTGCCCCGCCTGGGGTCATCGCTTGTCCCCCTCCTAGCACTGGCATCTGCCTCCGTGCTGGTTATGGCTGTTGTTGTCGTTGGAGCCCTGCCACTCGGGCCCCCATCGGCGCTTGAGACAACACGCGAGCTGGTCGACGCGCCTTTCGCGCTGGGCTTAGCGCCGGGGCCTCTCTCTTTGCGAGAAGCCGAAGCTGGTCGCGAGGATGGACCCTCTGACCCCGCCGCCACGTTCGCATAGGTTCGTTTCCCCTTTAGGGCTTCCGACACGATGCGCTTCTTAGAAGCGCCGGGTGCCGTCTCACCCGGAGACTGCCTAGCCCGCTTGGAGGTCCCCGCCCCCATGGATAGGGTGGACTCTCCGACGGAGACGAATGATTCCGTCTGCGTCTGCTTCGAGGCAATGTCCCTCGCCCTTTCGGTGGCCGCTAGCCGTGCCAACTCTTTGGCACTTTGCTCGGCTAGCAGTTTGGCCTCCAGCTCCTCCCTCTCCTTGCATGCAGCCTGCACTGTCATGCGTAGCCTAAGAAGGCTCAACTTAAGGTCTTTCGCAATGCTGTTGCGCGACGACGTACATCGATGATCGCATCCAACTGCTCCGAGACCTCCATCACCTTAGGAAGGGTTTCCCGCATCCTATCCATGGCCCGGATGAGTCCTGGCCCATCCATGGCCACGCCTAGCTTGGTGCTACCTGCCTCCGATGCCGTAGCACTACCGCAGGTGTCGCTCACGCCCGATCTCACCGTTTTACGCGGTGGGGACCTCACTAGGCCGCCTTTAGCGAACGGATTCGCTCTCTCTTGGGTCTTTTTTGTTTCCTCCATGTTGTTAGTCACCGGCGGTCTAGACAGCAGGAACAATAGATAGCTAGCTAGTAGATCGATAGGCAGCAAGTGAGCTCAATAGTGAGATCGTAGTCAGTTGTTTACCACCCGGTCACCGATCTGTATGTACCATACATCGCTATCGGTTTAATAAATTGTGTCGTTCGATATTGTTCTCGTACCAAATTAGTTCTTTTGGAAAGCGTTGCTCCTCCAACTTCTCTCGTTGCCTGCAATATTGTCGTGTCGGCGGAATCGTGACTATCCGCGAGTGTCCGCGTCGTATTCAAGTGTCGTCTCGAACATACGGATTTTTGAAATTGGTATGACCAAAAACGACTTTTTTCACATATGTTATGAAAACTTCAAATTTATAAATCTACGCAACATGAAACTTTGATCACATAAAATTTATACATCGCTTAAAGTGTTGTCAAAATTTCAACCAAAAATATTGATAATTGACAAAGTAACAGAAGGTTGAACAAGGCGTTTTTTGGAAGCAAAATTTTGCTCGGCTTTTTTTTTGCTACTGAGTGTATTTGAATCGTCTTAAAATGGATATGTATCAAGTCTTATCAAATTAGAAAATTCTAATTAGATAAGAATGGATGCATATCCGTTTAAAGACGATTCAAATATGAAGTTATATGAATTTTCGGAATAGTGTTTATATCAATTAAAACTCATAGGTTATTGCTTGTTAAGGTTTTTATTTTATTTATTTCATTTTTTTATTTCCTTTGAATCAGAATACCTTTTAGCTAAAATTTTATTTTCTGTAATAGGTACAAAGCAATGAACCTGTGTACCATGTATTGTCTTAACCTCTTGCCGTGCGCTCAAAATTCAAATCTCGACTTCTGAAGCCTACAGAGGACTCAACGGTTGAACATCTCTGGGTGGCGATATCCACTAAAACCGGGACACTGTTTATCTGTGTGGTCCCCCCGATCGTGTTATGGACAGCAGCCTTATCGAAAAGCACGCTCTTTCTTTGGATTGGATCGTGTCACAAATGGGACCCAGCGACAACACCATTATCGTGGGAGATTTTAACCTCAGCACGATTTCATGGCATATCGATACTAATGGCTTCCGCTATCCAGACAATTCAAGTTCGTCATTCAGACCGGCTTCGCTCTCCTTGCTTGATGCTTATTCTACCGCCAGACTTCGGCAAGTTAATGGCATTCCGAACGCGAATAACTGTTTGCTGGATCTATGTTTCATTAGCGAAGAATTGGGTCAAAGATGTTCCGTTCTTCTAGCTCCGACACCGCTTGTCAAAAGCTGCAGAAATCATTCCCCTCTGCTACTGACACTGGAGTTTAATCCTAAATACAGCTTCCATGACAACATCGAAAACGTTTATTATGACTTCACCCATGCTGATTTCGTGGAAATGAATAACTTTCTCTCCGGCGTGAATTGGAACACGACCCTTGTAAACGGGGATGCGAATTCTACTGCCTCGACTTTGTGTAACATTTTGCTGTACGCCGTTGATCAATTCGTGCCTAAGAAACTCAACCTTAAGCCTCCCAAACCTGCTTGGTCTAATTCCGACCTCAAACATTTAACATTCCGACCTCAAACGAGTTAAAAGGGCTGCTCTTAGGAAACAGCAAATATCGCACCGATTCTACGAGGACAATTTACGCACACCCCAACGACGACTACAAACACCTCAATAACAGCTTATACAACTCTCATCAGTCTCAATTGCAGAGCCGTCTCAAAACGAAACCGAAAAGCTTTTGGCGGTTCGTGAATGATCAACGGAAGGAAACCGGCTTACCCTCCAGCATGACTGACGGCACTCACGAAGCTGACTTTGTCGCGGATATCGCCAACTTGTTCCGTACGCAGTTCAGCAGTGTCTTCTGCGACGAAATGCTGGATGCCGAGGGCCTCGAAGCGGCTACTAGCAATATTCCCCGTTTGTCTGTATTTGGATCTGCACTCACTATCCATAGTGATATGGTGATTTTAGCAGGGAAGCAGATGAAAAGCTCAACTTGATGCGGTCCTGATGGTATTCCTTCAATTGTCCTGAAGCGTTGCCTTAACACACTGGCTGTGCACCTGGCTATGGTCTTCAATTTGTCATTAACTTCCGGTGTGTTTCCTGTATGCTGGAAAGAGTCGTTTGTTTTCCCAATACACAAAAAATGATGCAAACGATTCGTCACCAACTATCGTGGGATTGCTGCACTAAGTGCTGTATCCAAGCTATTCGAACTAATTGTTCTTCAAAGGCTGGTCCATGACTATTCACATACTATTTCTCCTGAACAACACGGTTTTATGACCAAGCGCTCGACGGCGACCAACCTCACCGTATTTACATCGTTCGTCATCCGTGAAATGGAACGCGGTCATCAAGTAGATGCCATATACACAGATCTCTCTGCGGCCTTCGATAAAATGAACCATCAGATTGCAATTTCCAAATACGACAACATGGGGGTTCACGATCAATTGATGAACTGGCTCCACTCATACCTGACTGGTAGAACTATGTCTGTGAAGATCTCAGATTATGCCTCGTCCAGCTTCTCAGTAACATCCGGCGTTCCGCAAGGCAGCCACCTTGGTCCATTTCTTTTCCTGTTATGTATGAACGACGTGAACTTGGTCCTCAGATGCCTGAAATTATCCTACGCGGACGACCTAAAGCTGTACTACGTCATAAAATGTCCAGAAGACGCCGATTTTCTTCAGCAGGAACTACAAGTGTTCGACGACTGGTGCCGGATCAACAGAATGTCCTTAAATGTATCCAAATGCTTGACTATCTCCTTTGGCCGAAAACGTGCGATGTATCTCCACGAGTACATCCTTCGAGGAACACGCTTGAAACGTGAAACAACAGTCAAGGATCTGGGAGTAATGCTCGACTCCAAACTTTCATTCGAGAATCACATTGCCTATATTGTTTCTAAAGCCTCATCGCAGTTAGGATTCATCTTCCGCTTCGCAAAAAACTTCAAAGACGTTTATTGTCTGAAGGCACTATACTGCTCTTTGGTTCGTCCTTTTTTGGAGTACTGTACTGTCGTTTGGTCCCCTTTCTACCAAAAAGCAGTCCAGAGGATCGAAGCCGTTCGGCGAAAGTTTATACGCTTTGCTTTGCGACATCTTCGTTGAAAGTCGGTGTAAGCTCATCAGCCTGGAATTATTGGAAGGGAGGCGTATGGTGGCCAAAGCGTGTTTCGTTGGTGACCTCCTTCAGGGAAACATCGACTGTTCCACTTTACTTGGTCTCTTAAACATCAACATTCGACGACGAAACCTACGTTTACACTCTTTCTTTATAAACCGGCACTCAAGGACCAACTACGGAAAACACGAACCTGTGCTAAGCATGTGTCGCGTTTTCAACAGCTGTTATAACGTGTTTAATTTTAATGTATCCCGTGATGTTAATAAGCGTTGTTTCCGAAGATGTATGTGTTAGTTATTGTATGTAATTAAGTGTCATTGGGATAAACATTTTTATCTGTTGACGAATAAATAAAATAAAATAAAATAAACGTGGCTAAATAACTCCTCAAGTTCTTCTGACTTTTTGCATACTATTCAGCTGATATGAAGCAGAAATTCAGTTTTAAAATACTTTTATTTGACTGTTCAACCGCCCAGTCATATAGTTCCCGAGGGGTTTTGATTGTGTTTCCATAATCTTGAGCAAGGCTTTCTCTCTTTGCCATTAGCTTGAGAGTACCAGCAATAGCTTCAAATAGACCCATGAGACGTTGCAACGAAGTGCCATTCTGCTTCCAATCCATACTTGCACTTGAAATTGCACAAGCTGGTAAAGTTTTTTTTTGTTTTTATAATGGGCCGCTGCTCCATCTGACATGAAAATAATTTTTGAGCAATATATTGAATTTTGTTTAATGAAATCTAGCAATTTTGATATAAACAACTGAACTGCTATTGGGTCATGGGCCAATACTTCAGATATTATGATAAAGCTTTTGTATTCCAATTTACTGTCCTGCTTGTAATATACTTCAAAGTTTTGGTAATAAACAGGATCAACCACCTGATTCAATTGTATTATCAATATAGTTAAAAAAAAATTATAATTAAAAATAAGCCCTTTCCAAATGGTAACCTTGATTTTCCAAACATTCAAAGACCCTTAAAAAAATCCAAATTGTCATTATAATTAAACTTAATTGGCTTCTGTGAGGTTTTAGGACCAAATTTTAAAACGAGTTGGCGCGATACACGGTAAAAATAGAACATGAAAAAAATTTTATTAGAAAAACTTTTTCTTGTTAGAAAGACATAGTCTACACACCCACAAAGTTTCATTGGATTCTGAGAGGGTGCTGCCAAACACTGGATGAGTTGGCGTGAAATTCGTCCTTTGTGAACTAAAATATATACATATGATCCATAAATTATTGAAAATATTCCATAAATAAATTGCCAATGATCCAGAATACTTTTATTTGACCTTCCTGTCCAACTCGCTATCGCTCGTCGAACCTAACTAGAAAAAAAAACATCCTCTATTTGCAGTATACCGGGCAAATGCTTGAGTCAGTTGTTTGCTTGGAGACGCTGTGCTAGCACATCGAAAACATCGGCCGCTTTCTGCCGCCTTAGTTGTTCAATCCTCAAAACGGCTCCGCAAAACCTTTTTATCGCAACGTGATCCATCTTTGGCAGCAAATTTTTAACCGGAAACCTCAAGAAACGGGCAATTTTTACTTCCCTATGCTCCAATGATTTCAAATATGGTCCTTACAAACCTTTCAAAATTTGAACTCATTTAGTTTAACCGTTGTGTGTCCAACAAAAAAAAAACACCTTTAGGAGGCCGACAGGGAACGTTTTTACCCACGGAACTAAAATGACCATAACTATGGAAATATCCAACCGATTTGGAATACGTTTACAGTTTTGGATTCAGAAACTCAACTACTTTCTTATATGATCAATGGATTTCATGTCTCTAAAAAAAACGGATATCCGGAAAATGGGATACTTTTAAAAGATTACAATAGAAAATCAGCAGTAATGACACTAAAAGTCATTCAAAGAATACACAGGAATGTGTGTGATTGCTAAAAGGCAATCCGGTGACTTGATCCTGGAACAGTCACCCCGGAGCAGGTTCCATGGGGTCACGGATGGTCAGAAAATTATTTGAATTGAACCCTAAAAATATGGGTGTCAAAATACTTGAAATCGTCCCAGAAGAACGTTTGCCATAGTTATTGGACCATCCGCTAACTTGGCTTCGGATTGGCCAGTTCAGAGAAGATTTCCATGAGGCCACGGATGGCCAGAAAATTATTTGAATTTTACCCTAACAATATGGGTGTCAAAATTCTTGGAATTGTTCCAGAAGAACGTTTGCCATAGTTATTCAACCATCCGGTCTCTTGGTTTTGAAGTGGCCAGTTCAGAGTAGGTTCCGATCAATCAATCTGCGTTCAAAGTATTCAGCTAGATAGATCATTTCTTAGCAAAAGCTTTCCAGAACATCACTTTTCCAAGAAATGTAAGGCATAAAAGTTGTAAGTCATTCAAGCCGCTAGTGTTTTATGCCTAAGTTCAATCAACTGGTCAGCAGGCAACATTGGTATTTCTAGCACTTGAAGTAGAGCACAACAAATCGTGGCTTCTATATCCCATTGCACCATACAGTGTTTCTTGCTGAGCAGCTGTTTGATCATGCCAAAAGTTTATCAATCTCTTATGAATTGATTAAGCACATTCTTACAGGACGTTAGTCTAAAAAATAGTGTTTAGCAAAATTGTAGCTGAGAATTTTTTTTTTATAAAAATAACTAATGAATTTGTTGTCAGAGGAATTGAGGAAAAGGCTAATAGACAGTGAACGGAAAGTTTCCTTTCTCCATAGTACTCGTAATTTCGTAATAAAAATTTCTAATAGCATGTGCCGTTTTAGTTTCTTATCAAATGTGCTCAAATTTCAAGATGTTGTTCAGGACATGATTCGAAATCGTTTAGGCATAGGAATGCGAACATTTTAAAATTGGCATCATCTTCACGGGATGTTACTAAATTTGGATAGTAACGCAGTTAGGGTTGAATCTCCCAATCTTTATGAACCGAAAATATTTTAAAAAAATTGTCCAAAACTCAAACTTTTAGTTTATTATTAATCGTTTAATGGATCATTGACAATTTACTTATGGAACATTTTCAATAATGTATGCATGTGCAGATATTTCGTTGCACAAAGGTTACATTCTGTAGATCAATTTTGCAAGTTTAAGGAACGGCATTGAACCACTTTTGGGACATTTGTAACATGTTTAGGGGTAATCCGTACAATTTTATTGATCATTTGATCATTGATCATAAATAAACTAATGATTAACCGTCAACTCAATATGCGTGCAGTATTTAAGCAACTTTTGGCTGCATCCTGTTGTTTATATCCAAATCAAACTGATGTTGTTATTTTCAGCAATTTTTCGCACGGAAGTCTGAAAATGCGCGGTGTTTCTCCCAAGCAAAGAAAACGGATTGTGCACAAACGGTGCACCGTCAATGGTCTTTAGATCAGAAAACTGGCTAAGGAAGAAGGTGTGAGCGTCGGAACAGTTCAAACCACCTTTCGGAAGTATCGTAGATTCCCCGAGTTGGGGTAGAAAACCCGGTCCCGCTGACCCTACAATCGACAGAAAGGTAAGGGACTATTTCAAGCGTCATCCTTCTGCATCAGTCCGAGATGAGGCCAAAAAGCTAACTACTTCGGCGACTAATGTTATGCGTGCCAAGGAGAGAATGGGCCTGCAGACTCGTCGGAAGCAGAAGCAGCAAAAACAAAGCATCAAACAGGCTTAATCTGTGAAACCGAGGGCTCGAAAGTTGTACGACAAACTGCTGATCAAAAAATCGGGCTGTGTTATCATGGACGATGAAACCTACATAAAACTCGATTATAAAACTCTGCCGGGACCACAGTTTTATACCTCGCCGAAGGGAAAGGATGTTCATGGATCAGTGAAAGCCATTAACACCGAAAAAATCGGCAAGAAGGTACTGACAGCCACAATGAATGGTCAAATCTACGTGAAGGAGTGTCTGCAAAAAAGGTTGCTACCCTTGATCAAACAGCAAACAAGCCTACAATCTTTTGGCCTGATCTTTCTTCCTGCCACTACTCTAAATATGCACTATACGGAACAATGTCGTATTTGTACCAAAGGAGATAAATCCACCAAACTGCCCAGAGATTCGCTCTATCGAAACTTTCTGGGATTTGACGAAGGCGAAGCAGAGAAAACACATGAAACCAGCGGATAGTGTTGAAAAATTTAAAAAAGATTGGCCAAAGGTGGTGAAATTGGTAGGAGAAAGCACTGTGCAGAAGCTTATGCGTAGTGTTAAGTGTTAAAAAAAATCAAGCAAATTGAAATGAAGATGGAAAGAAAACATTGTTATCTACTATGTTTGAGAATAAAATAATCATAAATCACAATATGGTTTTTTTTTATTTGAGAAGGAAAGTGTATTTATATTTTTCGGAACAGTCGATATATAAAGGTACATTTTTTACATTTTATTGCTAAATTGTTTAAATATAATGGATCACATTGATAAATTTTATTGATTATTTATTATTATTATGGTCATACAGGCGTTTTTTTTTTGTTTGGGACGATTTTAATTTTTTGTGGATCTTGCATTAGTTTTTATGTGCAAAAGTATGTTTACCAAAAAATATTCACTGGGCTCAAAGAACTATTTAACTATACCTAGCTGGCAGCGTCTATAATATCGATAATTCGATAGAATACAGGAGTCCGTTTGTCTTCTGCTATGATGTGACTATTTGGGTCAAAATTGATGTTTACTTGTGATGGTGATTTATAATGTACAACGTTATGATAAAGCTTTGGGTTATGCAACGGGCTTCCGAGGCAACCGAACGCTCACCATAACACTGCGTTTTATTGATCGATATAAAAAAACGACGTGGGGACAAAATCACTTGTAAACGAGAAATGACTGGAGTCTATATTGTATGGAATTTTTCATCCACCTTATTTGCCGTAGGTCACAAATCTTCATTTACCTTAAAAACTTGAATCCCCGCTAATGGAAACAGCCAAACTAGAAGATTTTTCTTGACGCTTCCAAAATTCAACTCATAAAAATCTCACACTACTCACCTACGATGTGTAAAATATTTGTAATGAGAAAAAGCTGGTGGGGTTGTGTACTAGACACGACTGCGTGATTGACGAAGACTACGTTAAACCGTTTGTTGTAATCTAGAGCCATGTGCACTTTCTTTGCTAAAAAAGCAAGCTAGCTACTTGAATTTGTATACAGCTTTTTGGCACACAGATAATTTCCCACTCTCGACTAAATTCCTCAAATAATCCAGAATTTAATTTTTTTTCGATCATGAACATTTCAGATAAACATAATTCTTTGTTAAGATATTAACTTGATTGGCCTAAAAAAGACAGTATGGTATGGTGTGGTCCGCGACAGAAATTCAAATTCCTTCCCGGTTTTCTTTGATGATGAGGGTTACTTTTGTAGCTTGTGGATCTCTGCAATTAAAGGCAAGTCCGGTCAAAATTACAATATTACAACTAGCCTTTGTTGACCGCTACTATTTGCTATTACATTAATGGATCCATATTAGTACTATACACCCAAAATACACCCAAAATAAAAAATCAAGATTGTAATGCAATTACGCATTACAATTTCATTTTTCGTAATGGATCGCAACTTGGAGAAAAAATGCAACATTGGTCATGGGCAAAAAAGCAACACATCAATTCGCTTTGATTCAATCTGTGCGTGAGATTGTGCAGTGTATTAGTAGTTGAGTATGAGATAGGAGTCCGGAAGTTCAATGGCTCACAAAAAAAAGCGATCTCGATTCGAACAGTGGCCGCCAGCGTCACGGCTCTAAATAGCAACCATTCAGCCACTTTGACATGTTGACATGAACGGAATTAAAGCCCTACATTTGCTTCGATTGTCAGGGCCTCAGTGGTACAGCAATGAATCAAATGTTGCACACACTTGCATGGCTTCGTTTATTTCATAAAATGCGTGGTGGTCAAGAAGGGCAAACTTGATGAGAGGGAAATGGGAGTGCGATCACAAGTGAAAATAAAAATAGAACACTAAGTCTTGACAGCAGATTTCCAACAGTGGCCAATAGCGTTTCGGCATTCTGTGGTATTGTCTCACCCATAATGAAAAGTTGTTGACGGTTGAATAAAGACCTACCGGTTGCTTCGACTATCGAGGCACTAAGCGCACAGCGATAAATTTGTTACGAGGAATCTGTGTGCTGCCGACAGCTTGCATACACTTGCATGGCTTCGATTGTGACATAAAACGCTTTGTGGATCATGATGGGCAAAAGTGCCTTTTCTGAACCATGCGGATTTCTCAAGATGTGATTGCAAAAACTGCAATTGCCGTTTATGCCACCTTTTCAACTTTTAGGTGTACCAATATCATTGATCATTACTAAATATTCAGGACCCTCAAAATTTTCCCAGTATCATCTCAATAATATTAATCAACAATATATAGTGATGGTGGACTGTCTCATCTGTCCCATAGTATTGCTACTATGAACGATGGACCTCTGAGTTCATAAATTGAATAGTCATTTTCGTGAAATAGGTGGGAAAAAATAATATAAGCATATACAGTATCTAAATAGGTAAGTACACTAAGGTCTTTTTTTACACGGTTTGTTTTCAGCGATAACTCCAGAACGGAACAGCTTATCGACTTTATTCGAATCACATCTTACGGTTTGGGCAAAAAGTTATCATATGGCTGTTTTTCAAAAAATTCAAAATTTTTGGTGCAAATACTGAATATTTCTAAAACTGTATATGTACCATTGCATCGAAAGGTAACACATGCAAACAAAATCGAAGCAATTTAAAATGTTTATGCATGTGAGTTTATCAACTCCATTTAGTCTTTTTTTACGGTTTCATAGTATACCCCGTGTAAAAAAAAAAAAAAAATTAATTGGTAGAAAAAATTGGGCGGGGCTAAGCCTACCTTTCTATTGATCCAAAATACTGAACTATTATTTCATTACATATAGTTTGAAATAAAATGATATCAAACATATCATAAACCAATATACAGCTGTCTGACTTTGCGCAATATTACGGGTACTGGATCCAAAACCTAGCTACTGATTTGGATCCTACCGAGTTAATGCATTAAAAATAATATAGAAAAAAAAATCAACTAACTACACCCATCTACGGTTCGTTCATACTCCTCATTAGTCTACAATGAGTCCAGACCAATTGAATGAAATCTCTGCAAGCAAATCTTTTACAATCTGCAGCCGTTCAGTCTGACGGTATCCGCCTCCCGTTTCGCGGTTGAATTTCAACTAAAATTGCCATGGCAGGTCTCATATATATATTAGGAATCTAGGCGCAGAAATCAAGAGGCAGTAGAAAGCTTCACTTCAATTAAAAAATTTTCTTGTTAATTATATCATAATTTTCCACGTTGAATTATTTAATGACTGCTTGATGACTGAGGGCAAAGTCTACACCTCTTTTCGCCACTGCCGCATCCATCGTAAACAAATCGTAGGACTATGCTGGTTGGATAGCCCATGCTGCTATGGCGGTAGGCCGAACATTCTGTAATGCGAAAGGCGGTTACCCGTATGTGTGGAAGCTTTGAAGAAATGTGCACACAACGGCACACCGATTTTCTCCTTTTTTTTTTTCAATACTTAACCACTTCATTGCAGGCGCTACTTTGCACGTGGTAACACCTTCGCGAGAACATCTGATGCACTTTGACTTCGAAAGGGGTGTTCATATTGATACGGTTAATATACAGACTAAAAGTTCAACTTTGTTACGTTACTTACCAGCTTTAATTAGGTTATGTTCATAAAAACCAATATATTTTCGTTCTTACAGATATGAGTTAAAATTTTAAGAATAAATTTTACTACGTTTAGTCTCTGTAAATTGACTAAACTCACGAGCAAAATAAGTTACATTACAGTGTGACACATTGGCATTTACTTAGAATTCTTCTCCATTTTAGTTCATGTTTTTTATAAATCATTATTTGAGCTACAATATAACCAGCAATATGCGTTCCTATTGCCTGATTTTGACATTTTTTGTAAAGCTTAATTATATTTTTTAACCATGCCTTGCCTTAGTTTTAGAAATGAATAGTAATTTCCCACTTGTAATATCCCGCATGCAGTGCCAAACATCCATTTTTGGAATGCGTATATCGAATCATTTATTATCATTTCTATTATTTAAAGTATTCATCTGGAATTGTCTACATGAATAAATGAATAGTATATAACAACATCTCAGATTTGGAGAACAATTAAGCAAATGCTCATGACAATGAGGGACCAATATTGCCATTCAGAAGTTTGAAGTCAAAGATTGCTAGTTGAATCCTCTGACAACGTTGCAAGAAATCATAATCGTGAGCTTGTTTCTACTGCACAAGACAACAAAAAGTCCAATAGTGCAGTAAGAGTTCGCAACCAATTGTGCTTAAACTTTAAACGTGATTTAAAACCAATTGTGTGGGGAGTTTGGAGCTGAATCAATATTTTCGCATTCAATATTCACGCATCTTTCCACCTCAGAGAGATTAAAAAAATCATCATTCTTAGAATACATTTTTTTAAACTCGAATCTTTTACAAAATTATCTCTGCAAAATTATGCCCTACTGTTTTGATGTTGGTGTTATGTCTCAAATTTGTTGCAAACATCAGTATAGATAAGAAAAATGAATAGGCGTCATTAAACCTTATCATTTTCCAACATGCTTTCTCGTACTGGCTGGGTTGATGTTCGTTTAGATTGGATTAGATTAGACAAACAGATGTAATACATTAAACATTCCGCAAAATAAAACATCGTTGCGAATTGTCTGCCACTTATTATTTATAAATTTGGTTTTCATCTATGTAGATAACATCGAATCAACAATTTCACGCCACAACACTCGATTCGCGGCTGCATATCTGAATCCTCGGCTGCGCCCCACACTCGCCAAATCGTTGAGTACCTGTTCTACCCATCAAGCCCGCTGCGCTCCACGCCTTCTTGTACCAGCCGGATTTGAAGCGAACACCATCTTTGCTGGGTTGTTATCCGGCATTCTCGCAACATGCCCAGCCCTGCCACCTTCAGAATATTTGGTTTGCCATAAAGTTGAGCAAGCTCCTGATTCGTTCTTCGTCGCCACACACCGGTCTCTTGCGCACCACCAAAGATGGTCTTAAGCACGTGTCGCTCGAATACACCGAGTGCTCATGTCCGTAGAGAACCACCGGTCTTATAAGTGTGCCTTCGTATTTCACAAATAAACATTGTTGTCTGCCGTTAGCAAGGATCAAAGATAGACGGATTCATCCACCACCTCGATAGTATCCCAGTGTATCTTAAGGGGTTATATACCGTTTTTGTCGAAAAAAATAGGATAGTTTGGATTTTTTTTAGGTATGTAGCAATCTTTTTATTACATGTACGATTTTATTTTCTGACCGTTGACAATGTTTATGCAAAAAAAAATTTTTAAATAGTTTTTAAGGGGTGGCTGTTTCCCTTAAACGCCTTTTTTTGGAAGAGCCTTCCGGTGATAACTCCCCAGGTCGAACAGGTCAACTGAAACCATAAAAATAAAAAAAATTCATTAGTTTAGAGTAATTCCATGTATTTGAACGATCGTTTTTATAATTTTTTTTGTGCATACGGGAACGTTTTATGCACAAATTAAATTTTTCGGTCGCTAGAGGTTTTACTAAAAAATTCATTTCGGCGAAATAAAAATTTGTGCATGAAAAATGGATCGTTCAAGCGCACACAAAACGTATTACAAACATTTAAAAAAAAAATCGTCTCTTGCATGGCCTTTTGCGACCAGATGGATCATTTGAGGTGCACGAGAATAAAGCTGAACAATGCCTTTGTGAACGTTATCCACTCATGTCCGAACTTGTGCAGGAAATTGCGAGATGCAGGAAATCGCGAATGCTGAAATCAGGAATGAAATGGCCAATCAAAGAGAGAAAATTGACCAATTAGAAAAAAGATCGCGCCATCAACTACGACAATTCTGAATCCTGGATATCTCTCTCGTCAGCCACCATTGAAACGGCGACGTGAAGACGCCCGGTCAATCAGCCAACCTCTTGTTGGTAGTATTAAAACAGTTACTGATTCCACTATACTTACCGTTCTCGAGCCTGCTGAGATGTTCTGGCTGTACCTTTCTCACTTCCACCCTAGTGTGAAACCGGATGTAATTGAGAAACTCATCTAAACAAGCGAAGATTCGTTCCGCTTGTGAAGGTTGTTCCGCTAGTGAAGAAAGGTTGTTTCAGTTGTGAAGAAAAAATCCGACACGAGCTCATGAGCTTCATATCGTTCAAAGTCGGAATGGCTCCAAAACTACGTGAAGTTGCTCTGAATTACATGGCGGATACATGGCCAAAAGAATTTTGTTTCGTGAATTTGAAGATAATTCCAGCCTGCTGATTCCAAATCTGATGCCGAGTTGTTGCTTGGATCATGCGTGTCACATTATGGAAGACCCTAAGCCAGCCAATCCAGTCACGCTTGGTGTTTCTTATATTCAAAATGCCGTTGTTTCCTGCCTTCAGAGTTCTGGCCCTGCGGTCGGGATTGGTAGTGGGGTTTCCCAACCTCATTCCAACCACATTCAGAGGCAAGTATGCTTACTTCTGTTAGTAACAATTCATTGCCTGATCAGCTTCCGTGTTCCAGCGCTGCATTTGACTGTATCAAGCTCTTCTGCATTACACATTGATTGTTGTTTTTTTGTATTCTCCCAATGCGCGAGTAACGATCTGTGATGAAATTTGTCAGAAGCATATAATTTCTCATCAACATTAAAGGCTCTAGGAGTGGACAGTAATTTATTGCTAGAACGAAGAGAAATGAGGAGAAAGGTATTGATAGTTCCGTTTAGTGTAACTGCAGGCTATGAAATTGAATGTTACAAGTTGAAAACGAGCGGAGGGCATTTGAACGGTAGTATGCGATCGAACACATATTTTTTTACCAAGCTACTCCAGATGCAGGGTGACTGGTAAAAGAATATGCGACCGATCGTGCTGTTATACTACATATTGCTTTGATCTGGTTCTAACAATTTGTTTGTTTCCCTCTTCCAATGCCTTACATGGGTGAGAGGTTATCTCCTACTGTGGGGTTTATTTTTTGCATGCACCGACTCTTTCACACATAACATTCCTCTCGTCATACTATTACTTATAGATCTCGGAGAGGAACGACGGTGAGTGGTGTAAATACTGGTCCCTCCCAATCTAAAATTCTCAGTGCTACAACCCTTCAACTGCGGAATTCGGACATTGCCATCTACTACCAGAATGTTGGTGGAATGAACGACCTCATGGATGATTATCTGTGTTTGCGGCCATGGATCATTGCTATGACATTATCTTGACCGAGACATGGTTGGATTTTCAGACTGATTCAATTTATGTTTTTGGAGATGGTTGCAAAGTATGCCGCTTTGATCGAAACACAAACAATAGCAGGAAATCGACCAGCGGTGGAGCTCTAGTTGCAGTTAGTTCCAGGCTAAAAGCAAGTGCCGTTGAAGACAATTCTAGGATCACCGTGGAACAAGTTTGGGTAGCAATTCAGCTTGGAGGCCATCAACTGTTTTGCTGTGCAGTGTTGGTTCGTCCAGATCGAACTCGTGACATGGAATTAATTGATGCACATTGCCCCACCTTTCGGCTGGGATAGGGCTACCCTCAATGATGAAGTGATTGTTTTGCGAGACTTGAACCTAGCGGACATTGCATGGACTCCAACTCACAGCGGCTTCCTCCGTCCCGATCATGAGCGTTTTTTTTTTTCTCACGCAGGGGCAATTCAGCTTCTGGACAGTTTCAGCACCACAAATCTATCCCAAGTTAATGTATGAAAACAATCGTTCTCTAGTTCTCTGCTTTGTGAATGGCTGAGAAACCGCTCCTGTTATCTCTACGGCACCCGGATATTTTTCACCATCCTTCTCTAATAGTTACCATCGAGGACTTTGTTGCTCGAGACTTCGTTGACACTCCTGTTACTGTGTCATATGACTTACGTAGGGCTAACTATTGCAATATTGGTGAAGTACTGTCTAATTTGGATTGGCAAAGCATTCTTGATCCAACCGACGTTAATACGTTAACTGCTCAACCCTATTCGCACGACTTGGCTTATGTCATTAACAGGTATGGCACAAAATGGATCGATCAGACCGAATCTCGAGTCCCTGGATGAGAAACAGTCTTCGTGCGCTAAGACGGACCAAAAGAGCGGAAATATCGCATATTGTTGATTAAACGCTATTACAGCAGGCTCAACTACGAATACGAACGACTAAGTCGTTTGCGTTTTCAACGCGCGTTTTCAACGGCGACTCAAAGCACATCCGAAATCCATTTGGAGCTATGTTAACCAACAACGCAAGGAAGTAGGCTTACCATCATCCATGGTCTTTAATAGCGAAACCGCTGGCGCTCAACAGGGAATTTGCGATCTGTTCTCGATAAAATTTACTAGTGTATTTGACCTGGATTCTAAACTGACGTATTCGCAACATATTTCATACGTTGTTGTTAAAGCTTCAAGAACTCTTGGTTTTGTTTTTCAAGATGGCGAAAAATTTCAGCGACATCCACTGCCTAAAATCGCTCTATTGTTCACTCATGCAACCTTCACTGGCGTACTATTCAATGCCGTTTTCTTCGGTTCGCGCTTTGTAGTTTACCTTGGATAGACCGATTTCGTCTTCTTAGCTACGAAAGTCACTGACAATTAGCCAACATGGAGCCTCTGCGAGGCCGTCGAGATGTTTGTAAAGCCTTAACAGCTCATATACTCTACAAGGAATAATCGACTGCGAAACAATCTTGCAGCAAATCAACATCAATGTCCAACCAAGGCCAATGCCCGACAATTTAATGTTGAGGCTTCCTTTTTGCCGCACCTACTAAAAGTTGAGTAGCGCAATCTACGGATTCTAGCGAATCTTGAATAGAGTGGTGCTAGTTTTTGACTTCCACCTGACGCGGAATGTACTTCATCGGAGATTTTCTACCGTTTTTGCAGCAATTGACGCACGTAGTTAAGATAAGTGTATAGTTTTCTTTTTTTTTCTCATGACTTGATTAAGATATTTTCGGTTTGTCACTGGAACTTTTTTTACTGTTCTTTGAACCGACATCATTAGAACCTGAACTTGTTGATGCCTAACTTCAAATAAACAAATAAACCTTTCCTCAACAACAATTCTGCAGACATTAAATGTTTTCATGATATATTTGAGGAAGTTCATTAGAACACTCAATTCTTATAATCACAAAGCAACTTTCTGGTGGTCATCAAAATGATGGTGGCTATCAGAACAGATAAACTAGAAACAAAACATCATAAATATGGATAACTATGCCAGAATATCCATCTCCTTTACGATTATATCTTCGATTTGCGTACGCGACCCAGCACTTTGCGTTTAAAGAGCTTTCAACGCTCTGTCTACAAATGCTGTCAGGCCCAATTCTATTGGTGCTCAAGAATTACAAATACACATATAAGAAATGCTGGCACATGTTGATCATTCTCGGCAAACAATTTTAAATTCTATAACTCCATATATTCTTCTACCAAAATACTTTGCTGAATATATTCGTATGATAACTTGGTTATAAAGCTTTAATTTGATGTCCCTTCAAATATTGAGCCGATCCGTTAAACTGTGTTTTCTTCAGAGACAAAGAAACCATTGATAACAATAGTTACACTCATTTGAGAAGTTTGGCGTTTCATAAAAAACTTTCTCAATCATTTATAGACCGTCCCAGAAAGAAAGGGCACAGCTTCAGTTCGTTAAAAAGCATGTGTATTATTATTTATGTCACCTTTTTTCTACATATGGTTTCTCAACATTGTTTATCATCAGATCATGAACAATTTCTGATGACTTTCCATGTAAAATCAAGTTCTCGAACTTTTCCTCTAACGTTCTTCATAACCCAACAAACCGCTTGTTGAAACATATTTGGAGAAGTTATTCAGCTTTCTAGAAGAAAAAGCTGAACAACTTCTTCAAATTTGTTCGAACAAACAGTTATTCAGCACTGCTGTTTGTTGGGAAGGTTCTGCACATATTGATTAGCAACGATTTTAGACGCTCTTGCGCAACCTCTTTTAAACGTTTACACTGTATCAGCTGGCTGGACATTTTTACGAAGATACCTCTTAACCAGACCAAAAAATCGTTCGATGAGACGAATTTCAGGGTAATTTAGGGGATGCTCGTGCTTACGTACAATTATCACGTTTTCCTATTTGTACCAGTTCATGTTCAACTTAGCGTAATGACACGAAGCAAGGTCGGGCCAGAATATTATAGGATTGTCATGTTGACGAATCAGCGGCAACAGGTTTTTTTTTTAAGCATTGATTGGCGTAAATATCTGCATTCACTGCTCCATTTACGATGTACAGCGTCGTCAATTTGCCGCAAGACCAAATTGCCTGCTAGACTGAGGTTTCCACCTTGTCAACATCATCATCTTCACGAATCGTGTGATATTACGATCCCATCACTGCTTTATAGTCCAACTTTGAAAATGTTTTTTCATTCATCATGATGCAGTACTTATTCTGTATTATGTCATACAGTTTCCGCGCCCGTGGTTTCACGCTGGCTGCTTTTGTAGGACTTTTTTAGCTGCTTCTGCTTCTTGAACGTCTTGGCTCGTTGAACGTTGGACTTTGAGGTGTTCAGCTTTTTGGCCAAATCGCGAACTGAGGCTCCTTTTGCCTTAGAAAAATCTTGTCCTATTTTGTTGTTCAATTTGGGGTTCGACGCTCCTTTTTCTCGTCCACTTTCACACCAACGTTTTCTAGTTTCGCCAACTTTCTTAATGATAATCCTGGAAAAGTGCTTCACTTGTGCACGATGTCACGGTGTTTTTCAACGGAAATCTTTCCAATCTATCGAAATGCGCGTGAAACTTTGCTGCAAGTTGTGTTTGGTTTGACGTTTGCTTGTAAACAATGAGATGCAGCAGACAGACTACCCGAATAAAAATGTATGTTCAAATGGAAGCGTTAGAAAAGTGTGTCATCATTTTCTGGGACAGTCTATAGTCGATGGTTATAGATAGGAGAGCAGGGAGCAAATAAATGTAAACATGCAAAAACCGCAGATGAGTACAAAACGCTGAGAAAATACTCATAGAAGGATTGACTCTGCTTAGCTTGTCGAGTTTTTCGAGGTTGAAACCATCACTAAAACACATTTTGAGCTTTAACCTTCATGCAGCAGTAACACGATATCTGAGAGAGTTGCCAGTGTTCTTTATATGGGGTTTTTGCTTAAATTAGTCAAAGTTTAACTACAGAATAATAGCTGTGCACATCAAATTTAAATGATAACTTGTTAGAAACTGAACAAGCTGGTTTTCGTATTTCAAAAGAAACAAAATGCGGTTCTTCCATATCCAACTTCTGAAGCATCCCTTCTCGAACCCTTCGCTCAACTATCCAGCTTCTAGTGGTACGCGATCCGTTCTACAAAAGAAATTAAAAATTTGCATTTATTTTACTCGTCAGCATTCATCATTAAGTATTTAAATTTCCCTTTTGTATCACACGTCGATTCCCATCCTTTAATTGCACTTTCCATGGTTCCCCGTCTCTATCTTTCATCACAGTGCGCATATTGCACCCGTTCTGCTTTCTCGTTGTTCGTGCATGAGTGAACAGGCCACATAAGAAAAAGCGATTTTTTCATCAGCTCTACCATTTCTGGCCGAACTCATCATGGCTCATAATGCTTGACGGCACTCATAATTCACCAAAACACATACCCACATACACAAATATCCATGCCCGCGATATGGGTTTTTCTTTATTGCAACCCATCCACACTCCACAGTAATAATCATCATCCGTCATCGTCGTCATTGCTGAAGCCTATGAGAGGGCTGATGTATGACGGCCCTTATCACAAGCCAGGCGTGTACAAAGACAAAACCGCACATCCAACAAATTCGCGAAAATCGTTCGCCAGAAAGAGAAAAGAGGCCTGTAGAATAGGAAGAGACACTCAAACTCGCATTTAATATTAAATGGTAAGCCATTTCAAGATTCATTTTGTGATTTTCGCAATTAAACGAAAATATGCTTTCCGATTGTTCTCCAACACGTTAAAAAGATAATTTTCAGTTTTAGATTTACTGCAAAAAACACCAATTTTATTTTAAGTTCAAGCTTATCAAAGCCCAATAATAAATGCTCGGTAAAAATGCACACAGAAGACACACGGTATCGTCTAATTTAGAATAGTAGTTTATGCAACAGGCTGCAAAGAGAATTTGCAAAGAAAGTGCAAAGAGAAGAATCATCGCTCCTCATCCAACGAGGCTTGAATTTTGCATACATTACCAGTCTTTAGAAATATTCTGGTTGCGCCATTTCTGCTTCCTCGATAGACTCAAGTATTGATTGCATATTTGTATATCTTGATTCGTATGAACAAATTAGATAAATTTCCATTATCTTGATACTGCAAGTATCATTGCAACAGTCGAAGCTATATGTTCAATTATCAAAGGGTTGCATAATGTTGTACTTTTCACAGTTCCAAAGTGTTTCATAAAGTTGCACATTACGCAACTGATTTTGTGGTGAGCCAAGTAGGCCATTACTATGTGATTCGCAATTGCAAAAACATCATATTTCAAAGCGATAAAAGATTGCTCTTCTTACCATATCCTCTGCAATTAGATATTTGCGCATGCCAAGAAAGATGCAGATTAGGAAGCTAAGCTTTATGTATCGTTCAAACGACATTACATATCAATAAAGGTTAACTCGTTTTAATTGTGCAAAGCTTGGTTGCTAAGTTGGTTGGAACGTTCTGTGTATACAATCATAGACACGTTTAAAGTTCCTTTCAGAAAGATGAAATCATAAATATAATATAGAATTAGCTTTTCAATGCAACAACCCTAACTAGCCCTTTCCATGTAATCCCCAAGAATTTTGATAAATCAAGAAAGGAGCATTATGTATCTGGGTGCAAATATAAACTTCCAATAAAAGGTTTTTATTTAAAAAAAAAACCTGATTTGTTAGATGTTCCAAATATGGCAGGTGAAAAATAGTCGTACCGTTAGTGCGCCATATTTTGCGCATTTAAGAAATTATAAGTTTGAAATCATTTTTGAAAAGGCCTTAAAAGAGTTACACAATTCATGCCTTGCTCATATTAGTTGACTCAAGCCTAGTAAAAAAGCGCTTTGAATTACAGTTCGTAACTGATCAGAATTTTATTTCAAAATAATAATTCTGGACTGATGTATGTGTTATTAATTATACGCACTAAAACTAAAGATATTCTAAATTTTGCGCACTTGTGTTCCTAATGTTGCGCACCATAATAAACTAATAGATACTTATGCAGGCATTGAAACAATTTGAGCAGTATATTTTAAGTAATGCAAATTTGATTGAATAACAATTTCGATTGCAAAGTAGGGTCTACGCTAGTCTACTAATTTTCGACCTAGTTATAAATTGATTTATGTTTAAAAAGCTATAGTTACTAATATTTTATTTCTCTGGAAAGGTCGAACATTAGTATCCTTAACTTAATTCAAAACTCAACGTTTTGTTTTTGGTTGATTTTGCTTCTTCAGCTACAGCTTTCTCTTTAGCAATTCTTGCCACTTTTCGAAGCAACCGCAAGTTGACGAGATTTCGGCCTCCGATTTATCATTGCTTTATAAGGTTGAACATCGGATAAACGGAACGCTTTTTTTAAAAAAAAAAAAACCCTGTTCTGTTCTGCGGTATCCTGTGAATACCTAGTAGTGACGTCTCTGATAGCAATAGCTGTTTCTGTCACAATTGGCAAATTTCGAGTGGAGTCAGTCGTGTACTCAGTTTGTTGAAGTAATTGACTGCACGTTGACCATCTGTAACAAACGAAAAATCTTTTTAGTATCATGCAATGTACATAAATTTCTGATTCACCAAATCCAGAAAATTTATCTTCGACGAAATGGCAGCCTGTTGACCATTTGCTAGACTTTGGCTAAATTGTCAGAAGACTACCGCATATACTTTCTCTCGGAAGCTGACATGATGCCATTTTTGCCATATTTTGCGCATCAAATTATGCTGATTTTCCAATAAAGTGTTACACAAAAAGCTGAAATGTTATGTGATGAGTGTAGTACATACCTGTTTTCCTCATTTGGCAGTGATTTCAGCTTTTAAAACTGACTGGGAAACTAGGAGAATTTAAAAATTAGCACTTCATATGATCACTTTAACAAAATAAAAATAAAATATTGAAGCACTTTTTCAATTATCACTAGTAAACGCGAGCGAATTCCTTTAAATTCCACTAGAGGAAGCTTCTCTTTTGACAGATAGGCCTATTTCGTCTGCGACTTACAGACTTCTTCAGTGTCGAGCGCTCGACTTCAAGTCAAAGGAATTTGCTCGCGTTTACTAGTGATAATTTTGAAAAAGTGCTTCAATATTTTATTTTTATTTTGTTAAAGTGATCATATGAAGTGTTAATTTTAAATTCTCCTAGTTTCCCAATCACAATCGTTCTACTAATACGCCCAAAAAGTTTTTTAAATAGTGTTTTAAAAAAGTGAAAGTTTTAAAACTGTTTATTTCTTAATAAAATCTCTTTTGATAATTGACACTTGTCTTAGCACACACGCTAACAGAATTTGACGATTTAGTGCGCTTAACTGTTTACGAACCGCGGTTTTAGGTATGAGCACTTTTTTCGAAAGTCCAGCAATTGACAAGGTCGAAAGTCAACACAATTGACAAGGTGTTCGTGTCGAAAGTCCATCTCAAACATGCAGTAAATCATAGTTATAGATCGAAATATACAAAACTGCGCAAAATTAGGCAATGCGCAAAATATAGCGGACTTACCATACCTTTTAATTTGTCAGTTCACCTACAGATGCTATTTTCAATACAAATGTTTTTTTTTTTTTTTGCTGCAATGCGATGCTAGTTCCATACATAGTGTCTATGAAAGAGTTATAGATTTATTTGATCTCAGATGTGTTGATGTGTTTTAAGTATGTTCACACAAGTTGAAGGGATTCACCCCTCAGTTGGTAAAGTTCATTATCTGGCTAGTGTAAATATGATGCCAGTCGAAAGTTCTCAATTAATAACTGTGAAAGTGAATTAAGAACACTCAGTTGATAGGCAGCAATAAGCTTGAAATGTTAAGTATACAGAAGTTGCAACATATAGAAGATGATAGATGATGAATAAATGAACGAAACAATCACTGTGTACTACTAATCAACGGATTGGTTTATGTAAAATGCTCTTGAAATGCTTATCTCGTTTCTTTTATGATCACTTTGATTTTCTTTTTCAAATATAACTGTTCATTTCTTTTCAGAATAAATATTTAATTAGGAATATATCAAGCAGCACAATTAATCTTTTTGGATCCATTTAATGAAAGCCATGCTATTAAATTTCATTCTTTGTTCGCGCAAACTAATTTCTTCAATGTGAAATGCGATACCTTTCTTTTGAAATACGTCCACAAATTCTGTTTAAACACGTTGTTCTATTAAATCACATTTCTAAGAATGCATCGGGCTAAATTATGTTCCTTGAACTATTCAGACACCAACATACTTGGTCAAAGAAAGTTGTTCTCACCGTGCGTTTTTCCTGCATTCCACATTGTTAAAAGAAAATCAAATTCACTATCCTCTTGAAACCTGGTTTCCGGTGGGTTCACATACATTTGACATTCTAGGTTGGCATTATCCTCCACTGAAATAATTCGATAATGACCAATGGAATCCGTTCCTTTCTAAATTGAAGCTGCTTTTGTTCGAACACTTAGGGATAAAATGTTAGCACTTTTGGACGTCTTTTCAACGCATGTCAAATCCATACCGCCTGTACACAGAATCACAACAGCCGCTGTCTACTTCCTATTTCATGTGCTGTGAATGTTAAAGAAAGGAGTGCAAAAGATATGTTTTCAAATATTTTGACGCTGATACTAGGGCATGTGGACAGGACGTGCAGGATGAATGTGTAAATAAACGTAAACATGTCTAAATAAGCATTGTAGATGGACGAAAAAATTACTTTTGTTCAGTGTGATCCGTTCACACGTTTTTTGTGCCTAGCTGAGGTATGTTTTTTTTTGTCTAGATTTCGAGCGATACAAGTTTTGCATTTTTGGTGACACACATTTTCATTTAGACATAAATTCATGTTCCCGGAAAGAAGTTGAAACGGGGGAATCAACTAAAACAAAACAATTGGAAGAGTAAGTATTTTTTCATTTAGCTCTCTTTGCTTCCCTTTTGAATTTAAATTTAGATTTTAGAATATTAACCTTATTAGAAAGATAGTATTGATATATACCAAGTTTAATCAAAATCCGCTTGATATATTTGTATAGATTTTAGTATTAGATTCAAATAAAGATTCGTAGGATATGCTGTTTAAATCTGTTTACTTGGTGATGCTAGACAACCAATCGAAAACAAAGTTACGTTCGATGAGGTTAATTTTATTTGAGAGGCTTTCAGCCTGTAATAAATGTTTTTTAGTAGTCAGTTGGTTACTGCCAATTTGTTGCTTCGTTCGTAAATAGTAAAGAAAATGCACCTTAAAACACATCAAAAGACCTTTTTCAGTTATTTTACCATTCTCCAAAATCGAACAGAAAGATATAGTGGCTTGCGTGAATTAGGAGTTTCCTGGGCGGAAAATAATATGCTATACATAATAGGTGTCACAATAATGATTGTTAGTTATGGCATTACACTGCTCAATAATTTTTAACACGTGGTCTGTTCTCTGAGAAAAAACCACGTTCTGCGATAAAATTTACGCAATAATTTGCTCGTAAATCTTCTTTATTTTTCAAATTTATATGAGTATGTATAGGCACAAAACTTTCTTTTCGGCTTTGCTCTTATGGGTCTTCTATAATAGATACCTTGCAGCTGCATTTGACATTTTTTTGCATGTTTTCTGTCAAATTAACTTACATGGGACGCAAACATTTTCATTGAAAGCAAGCCCCTTATTCCTAGACCTAATCGCTTAGAAATTACGAAATTAACACGTGGTGGAAAGATTGACAGGATTGAAGGAAATGATAGCTGCAAGGAGAGGCCACTTTAATGTTAATTTTTTCAAAAAAATGTTCACAGTGGGAAGCATTGCCATAACAATGCTTTAAAGATGGTCAGAAATTTCGAAGTACTTGAAAATACCTTCAACAATATCATCGAATGAGAACAGCCCAGATGAAGAAGGGGCTTCTGTTCTTAAAATCGTGGCATCAGGGGTTTTGAATGTCCCCGGGAGAGATGGGAAATCCTGTGTGTAGTTGGCACTTCGAAAACCAGGAGGATTTGGATTATCCTTATTTCCACTGCTCTTTGAATTGGGCATGTTGATTTGGGGCTTCTGTTCAGCTGCTTTCCCTGCTCAGATGCGTCTTCGCTTCCGTAAAGCATCTTCCGGAAAACTGAAAGATGTCCTCTCCTCAACCAAGTCCGAATCAGACTCGTCATCTGACAGAGGAGCAAAAGTATTTGTATTGATATCGGGTGGCGAGGCTTTCTTAAGCATTTCTGCAAAAGATTGCCTTGAACGTTGTTTCAGAGAACGTTCCAATTTTTCCCCGCGTTGTTAGTACGCCGGGCATGACGAGAGAGCATGGGGAGGAGTTCCCTTGCAGAAAACGCATTTTAGTGTGTTATCTGCACAGGGACCAGCCTCATGTTTCTCCCCGCAAGTTGAGCCGCGTGCCTTATTGCAGCAATGGGAGGCTGTATGTCCCATCTGCTGGCATTTTTGGCAGATCATTATCCGGGGTACAAACAACGGCACAGATAGCCGAAGTTTTCCCAGCTCTATGAAGTGAGGAAGGGCAGAGCCAGAAAAGGTCACTCCAAACGAGTTTGTGGGGTAACTTTTTTTTTACCCTCACTGTGCGATACTTTATCCAACTTTTGCACTTCCAGTATCTGAACTGGGGGAAGCAGAGGGTTGTTGAATCGGCCAATCGCCTGCCTCGCCTCTGTGACCACTCCTACAATCTCCAAATGGCGAGCTGGAATATAAACTCGATATTCGAGTGTAAAATGCTGGGAAGCAGCAATCTCATTAGTCTGCCTCAGGTTAGAGACGACAACACGGAGTTTATTAAATTTTACTTTCGTGATCTCTGTCACGGCTGAGTCAGATCACTAGTAATTTGATATACATTCAAAGGTTTCTTTTTGGGCTGAAAGTAGACAACCTATGGACCGACCGACTCAATTGGATACGATCGCCTTCAAAATTTTGTTTGTACCTCCCCATCATCAGGTGGCAAAGGTACTTTTTCAGCCAAAGCGTCCATGTCGAAGAAACCTCTTCAACATGCACGATTTGCCCTACTCGTGGGGGCGTTGAACGCCCCCAACAATTTAAATCACACACAGACACAAAATACGAACACATAAATTAAAGCTAAACTCTATTGGGATGAGAGACAGAGAAAAAAAAACTTAACTAATATTACTGATCTGTTGCTGCTGCTGCTGACGCACCGTATGCGTGAACGTCGCACTTCTATGCGGGCAGCGGGGAGCGGTGCGCTCCGTGGGTGGACGGGTGAATCCGATCGCCTTCGGGTGCACTCGCTCAACGGTGTCGGATGACCGTTGGCGATGTAGTACTGTACCGCTGGTTAGCGTGACCACGCGGAGATGCAGCGAAAATTGGGTTGATAATGTGCCAGTAAGAACTGCTTGATTTTCTGCAAACCACACTGCCTTCTTTAAAAAAAAAAAAAATCCACTCTATTCGCTGGCGTGAATAGATTTTGAGAAAAAACTAATAATTTCGAAGGATCGCACTCGAATAAATCTTTCAAAATAACGGAGCGCTGAACAAAGTGGAATGATTTCCCAATTTTAAACGCTTAGAAATTAAAAATTTACAAGTGGTGGAATTTAGCTACGATTTAAAGGAAACATACGTCCATTGTCCAGTGCACAAGCAAACGGAAAGAATGAAAGGTTCAGTTTTAGCAGCGTCATAACGATATGTTATTAATTGCAGTTGGCAATCGACATGCCATTTTGCACAGCTTGTCTGGGTGGTCACTTACATTAACAGTCCATCAAGTGATAGAGTTCATCCGTGCCCGGGGGTTTTTAATTTGGGGGGGGGTGTTCAAGGGGGGGTTGCCCCCGGGGTTCCGGGGGAGCAGGGGGGGGGATTAAAGAAGCAGCATAATTAATCATCAATTAAAAGAAAGATTTGAGCAATAAAAAATAAAAAAAGTGCTACTAAATAATTATGGCCTGTGCCAACAAATAATGTGTGATCAGCATTAAACATTTAGAAATGAGCAATAATAGATGAGAAATGATCTTTGGATAATCTAATTGTGACCGGTAAATCTGTCAAATAAAGCAACAGCTATTAGTATATGTGCAAATAAATATGGCTTTATTTCCGCCAAATGATATAATTTGAGCACTAAACTACTCGCATGTGTCTTGGAATTTTTATTTGATTTTCCCATAAAAATAGTAAAATGAGCAATAAATAACTGAATAACCACAATAAAAAAAAACTCAAATGTCCTAGGTAGTAGATACAGTTACCCATCTTTAAATTCAAAAATAATTTGATATCGTGAAAACTTTCCCATGAAATATTCAACAACACCATTTGAAAACTAAATGGGTTCCAGAGAGCAGAAAATAAATCCAGGCAAAAAATTGGGAATGAGCCATAAAAAGTTGTGATGTGTTTTAGGACAAATAAAAAAAATCATATGGAAGAGGTAAAATGAGCAATGAATATTCAATAATGCGCAAAAGACAATGATATTTTTGCAAATGGACTTATGAACGTACACATTCCAAATAAGAGTTGTTGAGCTTCTACAATTGATATTTTTATCAAATGATATGTTGAGTTTACCAATAACCATAAGACTGTCACTTGAATGGAAAAAATATTGATACTTATAAATACGGTTGATAAATGTATCCATGCCAAGGAAAAGTACAACAATCAACCTGTGATAATTTTGAAATAGTCATCAAACCATTATCAATGTTCAGGCGCACAAATCAAAACAGCAATCGGAAATAAAAAATATGAGCAATTTTATAATATAAAGCAGCTCTTAGAAAAAGACTACTCATTTGAATGGCTTACATTTTTCAAAGCAGATTGGTAACAACGCCAGTAAATTCTCACCAAATTCGCGATGAAACATCAAGCAATTTTCTAACCAATCAAAGCAAAGGAGCATTTCTAAATTCAAAATTTGCAATGAACTTTTGCAAAAATAACAAATAACTGGCAAATGATTAGATCAAATCGTCCAGATAAAAATAAAAATAGAATTGAAAAAATCAAACTAATTGTATATCGTAGTGTATGACAAGTCGGACAGTCTGTAAATGAGGACATATCAATTTTAATTAGTTTGTAGGTTATTTTTCCAACATTTAACGATTTCACAGTTGCGGTGCATTACAAACGTTGTAAGGAGTCTCTATGAACTTAAAAAAGTTATCATAACTGGCGTTCTGTTAAGGTGAAGGAACATAAATGTTAGGAAGATAAAGCCGCTCCAACGAAAAACGTAATCTTTGCGTCAACTTGATCCGGGGTATACAGGGTCATTAGAATAAGATTCAATGCTGATTCTTGGAAATTGGATGATAAATTGGAATAAGATGTTTTTCGAATACTCTTAAATGTGTGATAAACTGAAGCTATCTGACTTTGAAAAAGCAAACAATCTTGTTATTTTGGTTGAACCTCTTAACGGAATCCCCTACACTCTTTTTGGTAGCCATTGGTAATCCCTTGAACTGTGTGGAATCGCGGTGTGGTGGATGAGTAGATCAATTACAAGGACGTTTGAATGACGAATTATGTTCGTCAACAATAAGAATTTACTGGCGTTGTTACCAATCTGCTTTGACAAATTTAAGCCATTTAAATGAGTAGTCTTTTTCTAAGTGCTGCTTTATATTATAAAATTGATCATATTTTTTATTTCCGATTGCTGTTTTGATTTGTGCGCCTGAACATTGATAATGGTTTGATGACTATTTCAAAATTATCACAGGTTGATTGTTGTACTTTTCCTTGGCATGGATACATTTATCAACCGTATTTATAAGTATCAATATTTTTTCCATTCAAGTGACAGTCTTATGGTTATTGGTAAACTCAACATATCATTTGATAAAAATATCAATTGTAGAAGCTCAACAACTCTTATTTGGAATGTGTACGTTCATAAGTCCATTTGCAAAAATATCATTGTCTTTTGCGCATTATTGAATATTCATTGCTCATTTTACCTCTTCCATATGATTTTTTTTATTTGTCCTAAAACACATCACAACTTTTTATGGCTCATTCCCAATTTTTTGCCTGGATTTATTTTCTGCTCTCTGGAACCCATTTAGTTTTCAAATGGTGTTGTTGAATATTTCATGGGAAAGTTTTCACGATATCAAATTATTTTTGAATTTAAAGATGGGTAACTGTATCTACTACCTAGGACATTTGAGTTTTTTTTATTGTGGTTATTCAGTTATTTATTGCTCATTTTACTATTTTTATGGGAAAATCAAATAAAAATTCCAAGACACATGCGAGTAGTTTAGTGCTCAAATTATATCATTTGGCGGAAATAAAGCCATATTTATTTGCACATATACTAATAGCTGTTGCTTTATTTGACAGATTTACCGGTCACAATTAGATTATCCAAAGATCATTTCTCATCTATTATTGCTCATTTCTAAATTTTTAATGCTGATCACACATTATTTGTTGGCACAGGCCTTAATAATTTAGTGGCACTTCTATCCTTTTTTGGTGCTTTTTCTGAATTACTAAGTGCAGGTAAATATTTTAGTCTACACGATTTATAATTTAAATGTGTGTGTTTTGTGACGCTCCATTTTTGAGCATGATATTGAACAGAAATTCATACTAATTGTTCGATCTGTGGGGACTTGAAACGAGCTTCCGGTTGTTTTAAGAAATCTAAAACTAGTAACTATACTGGATGTAAATCAACTAAGTACATTCAACATCGCTGCAAGATGAAAAAAAGGTTTATCAACTTTCTGATCCGTTTCGGGTGAAATTTTCGGGCTCTTTTCTTGCAACTTCGTTTAATTAGATAGAGTTTTTGTTTCGATGTGCTTTTATAGACCTAGAGTTTATAATTGTACAAATTGCAAAAGGCTGGGACACTCGGCCAATCATTGTGAGAACAAATTCCGTGGCAAGTGTGGTGAAAACCATACGGAGGGTTGCGCAGAATTGTGCAGAAATGCATCTATTGTGGTGAGAATCCTCACTCTTTGCAGGACTGCCCAAGGTACAAAAGACAATCCGATAAAGTGCAGCGTTCCATCACTGGACGCTCCATACAGGTTTATGCAGAAATGCTTATGTCTGCACCGTCCGTTGAAGATGAAAATCAATTTTCAATTGGTTCTTCTCGAAAAGATAACAAAAGTCACCTCCAAAAGAATGCAAAAATTCAGACAAATGAGAATGAAACCGTAAAACCGAAAGCTCTTAATACACTAACTCCTTGCTGCAGCAAAAAATTTCCACCTGTTCGGTGGTAGTAGTGAAAATGTCCTTAATTTGTGAATAATCCGTTCCGAATGGCTTTGTACGTTTATTCGAAGGTATATTACAAAATTCCTGAAAATTTTTAGACACATTAGCTTTAGGAATAGGTATCGATAGGTATAAGGTCTGTTCACTGCTACTCAATTCTTATTGTAGGTAATGTCCGTTGAGCCGTACTGTGTAGTAATATTTGTCTAATTATGAGTTTAGATAAGTTAATTCATAATTCATAATAATTTAGTTATTTCTCACCTCCAGTTGAGCCTCTTCTGTTACTACACATAGGGTTTGACTGTCTTTAACGATTGGGTTTCAGCTGTAATCTGTTTGCTAGGTTTAAGATTTACTTATTAGCTTTACACTTATTTTATTATATATTCTTTATACCTTTCAATAGGACAACTAGTCTTAAGTTCAAACAGCATATACAGCGTAAATAATTTCAAATCGTTTAGCTGTAATCGTAGTTTAAGAATAAGAATTCATTAAGTAGATATACGGTTAAGTTTTATGCCCACAACTATCTGAATAAGCTAACTATAGGCTAATTGCTTCTTAATAAGTTATAAGGCACTAATTTCTCAGAAAAAAAAAACTTTTAAGGTAACTTTAAATAACAAATTGACTTTTTTCCATTGATTGCTGCTAAGTACTTCAATACACTGGTCAACTGTTTTTTCTATTGTCGTTATCTCCAGGCATAGAAAGGCAACAAGTCCCTTCAAACAATAAGTGTTGTTGTTTATCAATCCACCTTTCTCGTCGTCCCGTATCAGAACAGTCCTCTGCGATGGGTGTGGATAGCTCCGACCATCCATGTCAAACTTGTGGGGCGTGTGGGGCTTGTTGGGTTCATTATAGTAGCGCAATTAACACCACCGTTACCAAAAAAGAATAATAATAATAAAAACGCTACTCCTCCGATTTTCCAAGAAGAATTTAAGTTCGTTCGAAATCGTCGCTTGTCAAGTAACTGGAAAGAATTAAGATCTGTGTCTAGCTTCAGGTTACGTCCCTTCCTGAACTTCCATTAGCCGTAGTCAAATCTGGAATTTAGTTTATATGTTACCGTCCCCAGTATTGATTCTGGGTGACATGAATTACCGTGGTACTGGATGGGGAGGCCTATACGATGACAATAGGGTGGCTATTTTTTTACGATTTATGTGATGATTTTAATTTATCAATTTTGAACACTGGTGAGGCGAAACGCATACCTAAACTTCCTGTTTAAGAAAGCACATTCGACCTACCTTTCTGTTCAAGATCGCTTTCGTTGGTCTGTCTATGGAAAGTCATCAATGATCCCCATGGTAGCGATCACAATCATTATTCTAATTAAGTGTGGCCCACTACCTTCAGAACTATCTCAAGTTCCATTCGAACTTACTAGGACCATCGGTTTGCAAAAATGTGCAACGGCAGTGACAATCGGTACCGAATCCATAGATACACTTTCACCGGTAGAAGAATAGCGATTCCTTGCTAAACTGAGCTACAAAAGCTCATTTGAAGCACGAAAAAGATAAGTTCCAAGAACACCCTTCAAAAGGAGGAACGCCACACCTGGTTGGGACAGAAATCTGATGCTCAAATCTTTTCGTTGTCACATTGCTTCCGCATAATTTGAGGAATCTTCAAAGCTTTTGACAAAGCTAAAACAACAAGTCAAGTAAAAAAACGCGGTTATTTTGTTGAAAGACTCTCACGAGAAACCTCAATGACCACCTTGTGTAGGGTGGCTCGCAACATGCGTAACCGCTCATCTTCTCATGAGAGTGATGAATACTCTAACGATAGGTATTGGACTTCGCGAAAAAGGTCTGTCTGGATTCTGTTCAAGCAAAACATATTTTTCGAGAAACGTTTCCAAACGGCGGCTCTCTGGACAGACTATTTACAATGCTGGAATTCTCTCTTCGGCAAAAGCTCCTAGATATCGCAAAACGATGCTTGCTGGACTTATTTAATTCCCAACATTGAGTGGCGACAGGTAAATTCAAATTTATTCAAAAGCCTGGTAAGCCAGCGTTTGATCATAACTCATACCATCCGATTGCTATGCTTTCGTCACTAGGAAATTATTGGAGAAAATGATCTTTCGAAAGCTCGACCACTGGGTTTAATCGAATCCCTTGCTATCAAATACACAATTTGGGTTCCGTAAGTACAAAGGAGCAAATGATTATCGCGTGACGAGCAACTGCCTGCAGTATTCCTGGACATTAAGGGTTTACGCTGAAGCATTCTCGACGGCAGCCATTACCTCAAAATTTAGAATTGATATAACTCAGAATCTGTACTAGATATTGAATATTTCATCACATCAGTTTGTATGCTTACTTCCTGTGAGCAATCTGATGGAGTTCGATGCAATGCCGATGATGATCGATTCGATGATCGAGATTTATCAATTTGAAATAGCGAGGTAAGTTTGCGAAAGAGAGATAGAGAGAGAGAGAGAGAGAGAGAGAGAGAGAGAGAGAAGATAGGAAAAAATACATGGAGCAGCAATTCACCTTAAGGGGGCCTTTGATTCCATTGAAATTCTGTCACATAATCTACAGAGATGTGGACATCCCGCAATTTCAAATATTTGTTTTTACAATTTGTTGCCAGAATAACCTTTTCACTTGGGCAACTGACAACTTCCAGAATTAGTTACATGGGTCTTTCCAAAGGCTATACTTTTTTGTATAAAAACCTATTTTGGAAAATGTGGAATTCAAATGGTTCATTGCATTAATTAGAATCACTGTAGTACCTATAAGATTCACTACAAATGATTATTGTGATGCAAGGAAGCGAATCAGCACATCGAAATTTTAGATATACTGTTCTTTATACGATATTCAAATCATCCATGGAATTCCCAAGTATTGCAAGGTCGTGGCTGTGATACATTGTCTAAACTTTCAGGATATTATATATTTTATATATATTTTTTCACAAATAGAATTGTTATTATCATTTAATATTTGAGCACTTCACTATATTTTATCTGGATGAAACAATTGTATATTATGCCAAGCGGTGATAAGGCATGATAGAAATATACCTAGAAAAAACGAAAGGGTGAGTTATGTCAGTGACATAACTGCAAAGTTGACGTAGGACTGCTTGTTGATGTTGAATTAATAAATTTCTACTATATTTTATTCAGTCTAAAGAACCATGAAATCCTATGTGTGAGGCTTTACTTTTGATTCTCCACGAAAATTTATAAAAAACGCAGTTCAGCTCGAAGTAACTGTCAATAATCGAAGTTTGTTTGTTAAATGTCCATCGTGCCTGTAAATGTTAAATGGATCCTGTATTTACTGAGCGAACATGGTTTGCGTTAAAATTTCCTTCGCCTTCTTTTTGGGCTGCAGGACGGCCTGGTTGTTTGGCAGCACGGAATACTACGATAAAAATAGACATTTACACCGTCTTCAACTCGATGTTGTACAGACTGAACATTGAACATAGAGCGAATTACAACGAACAACTTAACCTAACACCCAGTGGACCAGTATGGACATTTTCGTTTTGCGAAAAGTTCCACAGGCTGGAGCATGAATCGAACCCTCACTTCATGACAATCGCTTGAACGACGAGTGACACCGTTAACCACTTGACCACGAAGATTACGTGAGGGATTGATTTGGCCATTTTTTCGGGACACGGCTTTTTAAGCAACGCCATGTTCAGCCGGTGCGTAGTAATGAAAATTTCGATATGCTCAAGAGAAATTTCAATCAAACATACTCTTTAGTTGGAGGAATTGTTTTGGTCGTCCTGAAAAGGATGGATTTTAGTTTTTTATGGAGGTAACACGGTTCACGATTGAAATTTTCTTCTCAGTCTTCTTGAACTGCTAGACGGCCTTGGTGTTTAGCAGCACACCACCTTGTGATATGGTCAAACCGGAGAAGTTTATTCAGCTTCTCGTCGTTGCGGTCCGGCCAGCTGCAGGTGATTTGGGATGATTCTAGTCTTCTTATTATCACAGGCCCTTCTATAGTCAGATATTCCATCACCGCAGCGAGGTAGACGGGGGAACCGGCAACAACGCGCTCGGCGTAGTTGCCCTTCGAGAACTGATGGTTGGTCGGACGTCACCACATGTTTTGTTATCACTGGCACGGTAACTGTGGCAGTATTAACCAATCAGAACGTGGCGCGAATATGATGTCATTTTCGGCCAATAGCTTTGTGCGTTTAGACATTTTTCTTTAAAGAACTTTTTAATTAGTTTAAACAAATGTAATGAATTAAGTTAGCAACAGGGATCCAGCATTGATGTTCTACCTTTCGAATAAAATACTTACCGTGAAATTTCTGTTGGCCAGAGAGTAGCTATAATCGTTCAAAATCTCCAAACCTGCGTAACGCAGTCGATTTCAAAAAATTTATAACGGTGCCCCTATACAGGAATAGGAAACAGAGACGTAAGTCCTACGTCAAAACGACAATCAAATGGAAAAGAGCCAAACCAAGCTCTTGGTGCTACCCGAACATCGACAACAAATCGATGATATTCTAGGTAAGAATATTTAAACAAAATATATTTCAATAACAGTAACTGGCTTCAGCCAATGATGCTTTTTTTATTTGATTTTTTTTTAATTTCAGAAAAAGTTCTGTCGTTACAATCAATCGCATAAGCGTATTAAGTATGAGGCCAATATAATGTGGTAACTTACATCAGTATAGTCCAAACTTTAAACGTATCACCCATTTGCTCTAGATATTTGAGAAGTATGGAATATCGTGTACAAAAATCACTTGAGATCACTCAAGTAGGGCGGCAAAATTAAAAAAAAAAACGACATGATCATATCGTTGAAAGAAAAGTTCAATTAAGCTGCAACATACAGCAATAACCAACTGAGTATTTTATCGGTTCTTCCTAAAGTTTGGGCGGCGAGTACAATAAAAAAAAGAATTCAACGCACCATTGTGTATCACAAAACAAATGATAAACCTTGTAAGCGAACAAGGCATTATTTGCACTGCCAAATACTCAGTGGGCATGGAATGAGTGATAATGATAAAGAAACGGTTGAATGAATTTTGATATTGATGATAATAGTAAACCTACGTCAGGAACTATCGATTATGTTTCTGAGCTACGAAATAGGCACAAGGAACACATTCAGAAGCGGCTTTTAGTGATGGAGGAAGCATACACAATTTTTAAAGGAACACACCGAGATGTAAAAATAGACTTGACTTTGTTTAACCTGTTGAGAAATGTAACATTTCATACTAGTTGGTAGTAAACGAGCTGATGATGCATGTTTATGCACACTACCCGAAAATTGACGAATAACAGTCTAGGAACTGTTTCACAAATAGACAAATAGACAAATGTATTTCTATAGATATAGTATTAAAGAAGATCTATTAACATTCTTACAAGAAAAAAGGGAAGAAGATATCGTTTTTCAACAGTGACTGACCACTGGAGGATGTAATTTAGAAACCAATATAGGTCCGTAGACTAGTTTGTCTTTTTTTTTAGTAAAAAGGAAAATTTATCGCCCATGCAAAGAACAATTTTTCTTACTAATATATTAGAAAGACTTGGGATTCTTTAAATCATGTTGAAATACTTGTATTTTGTGATTTCTCGGAAAATCATTGAAAAAACTCTCAAGCAACTATACATTCATTCGGAATGTGACAACAAAAAAGAATGGCAGGTTATAAAATATATGTTTTATAGTTATATCAAAAGTTTTAAACCATAAAACTTGAGGCAATTCATGAAAATCTCAAAAAAAAAAATTATTCATTTCAGATATAGCAGCAGCACATAAAAAATAAAAATAAATTATCCAGTCTCTGTATTAAGATTCTATTCACTGCATTGATTAAAAGCGGAATGGCCTCTGTTCGCTAAATCTAACGAAAAAGGTCTTTGTTACGTCAATAATGACACTCTTAAACAAATGGCAAAGAGCGCAAGTCCTGCTCAAGAGTATGGAAATACTATTAAAACTCCATGAGAGCTATGACTAAGTAATAGAATAAACGGATACAAGTCAGAAGAACTTGAGAAGTTATTTATTGTAGTAAAAACAATATGTGGTACTAAAATTTTTAATTCTTTTATACCTATTACTCATTGCCAAATTGCAGCTAAAAAATATTCTAGTACAGAGGATGAGCCAAACATATTTACATTACGTTGGGAGGGTTGGCATGTTTGAGCACCACCGGAATGATCCGGCCAAAACACCACGTCGTCATCCTTGTAGCATTTTTTAATGAAAACGGTAACTTCTGGGAGGCACTTCGTACTGTAGATCTCGCCGTTCACTGCCAGCCCAGAAAAAAAATGTGAGCCACAGCAACATCTTCTTCGTGTGCACTATGTACGTCACAGCGCTGCTAATTTCTTTTGTCGGGGAGGTGAAGTAGCCTTTGCCTTGCCAGTCGTTGCCGTTCAACGTGAGGTACATCTCGTCATCTAAAACGACCACCACGTTCCGTTAGGAAGGTTTCTTTGACCAGAATCTTCAGCCTTTGTTTTTGGGTTTCCGCTTGGTTCTCCGACACGGTTGGCTTGGGCTGACGCTTCCACATGTTGATATCCATTTTGGCCAAATGGCCTTCTTGACCGTTTGGCCGGTCACACCGACCTTCCGAACCAACGTACTGAACGAAGTGTCCACCTTGCCTTCCGTTTTCCATTTTAGCTTCTGTTGAATCTTCCGGTCGGACGGCTTGAACCAGGCTTCCGCTCGATAGACTCACCCTTCTATAGAAGTGCCAGAATCATGTAGATGTTTCCGCGACCGTATCCAGCCGGCACGAAGTGGGCCATGATGGCCGACATTTTTTGGCCCGGATGGAGCAGGCGGTACGAACAAACCATAGATCGAAATTATTTCCCTGTTCTTGCCATAGCTGCCGCAAATAAACTGATAGAGCTGTCAAATTTTCACAGTATATAGGCAACTAGTATATATTGACTACTTATCAGTGGACCGGCCACCAGATGACAGGGTAATCGCATAAAAAAATCGGAACATTTTGTCGCTTTTTTTAATGCACGCTTTATGCACGATAGCGACCATTCTTTTTAAGACCTTGTCTTGTATGCAGCTCCACTTAATAGCAAGATCGATTTGAGTTACCGGTCTGAATTCACAGTAACGTTGTGTGAAGGGCCAAAACGGTGGAGCGGACCCGTAAGCAGAGCCACTAACACGAAACCCGCGGAAACATAAGACACAAAGTATGGACGTACCCAGTTTTTAGTAAAAATTACTACACAAGTGTTGGAAATTCAATTTTTATTAGATATACCATTAACATTAGTGTAGCACATAAAGTTACCCAAGTAACAAATTCGATTTTAAGGTACACTTGAAGAAGTTCTCAAGACTCATTTGATAAAACCACGCATAAAACTATATATTCTATATAACATCTATAAAACAGCCATAAAACCCTCATAAGTTCAAAAAGGCCCACACTACAGGAGGATCTCAAGACTATATCCCAAGGTTCTCATAAAACTAGATAGTTTTATCAGCAGATACTTGTAATGACATGCAGGACATGCTTTAAACTATGATAAAACTCCCACAAGTTTTGATAGTTTTATGATTTTCCTCTTTAAGAACACTTCCAGTCCGTCACAAATATGTTTCGAAGATTTTATTTTTGGATTCGTTCTGCTGAATGGGGACTTTTTTAAGAGAAAAAAAAAACATCGATATACATATGATGTTTCTTTTCCAAAGTGGATATGTATGTACATTAATTGTAAAATTGACCATAAATGCATGAGTTTTTTGCCTGCAATTGATAAATTTTTCATGCGACGTTCAGTTTATTGGTGTTTTATAACATAAAAGTTCGAAAATTTTAATGCGCCACGGAATCATTGCTAGAACATTGATTTATTTGAAAAATAAAAAATACTTGAAATTCAACAATTTGGTGACAAGGCTGATAAATTGTTATATCTTGAATAAATGATGTCTACAATCCATTTTAAGTTTCAAAATGTATTTTAAACAGCAGACATTGTTCGTAGCATTGGAAAAACGAGAGTTTTGTTGCATACATATGTAAATGGATACCATTCCGAGGGAATCCAGAAAAGCCACGCTCGCCATTTTTTCAATGGTTTTATCTAAAGCTACCATAAAACGCATATAAAACTAATTTCTTGTACAAGACTAATACGATTTTTTGAGGAGCGCAATAAGTTCATCTTTATTTGTTCTATTCTTGAAAAAGATGAGTTACGCTTGAATAAAACTTGTTTGCATTGTACAAGTCTTTCGTAAGATAGCCATAAAATCAGTGTCGAGAAGGCACATAATAAACAAAGAAAATGTAAACGTTCAAATCAAAAGTGCCTATGCATAATTGTTGTTCATAATTACAGCTTATAATTTATTGTTTTTAATCACCAGCGTAAGTCGATTAAAACATAAAAAAAACTCTAACTTGAATATGCTAACAATGGATTTGGGAAGAAGAACAGATAATAATATTGCGTCGATAGCTGAAACATCAGTTTAGCGAAAGATGATTTTTCTCTTGATCTGTACGCTGAACCTAGCGTTGGAAGAAGTGCACTGTGTAGTGGATCACTGAGTATTCCAGCGATTCCAGCGCACTACTTCCGACTTTGGATTTAACGTGCGGATCATGGGAAAATCGATTTTCGCTCAGATGATACACCAATTTTTACTTGCAACGAGTATAAATATTGGGAACTGAAATGCACGACTCGGGAGAATTCAACATTAACATAACATTTTACAATCGTAGTGCACATTAAACCTTACGTCAACAGTACTGCGCTGTATTGCCATAGTGGTGGGCCATATAACGCACTACCTGAGACGTTAGGTTTAACTTGCACAACTGGCATAAAATCAAATATCATGAGTTATGCATTTCGGTTTTCAACTGGCGACACATTGCACCATTTAATTTTATTCGTTACAAAAAATAGGACGCACAACGCATAGACCCTTTTGATAAGTTAGTCTCAGTAGGCTGCGTATCCAATGGAATGGTCAAAAAAAATTTGTCGTTGGTGGCTGAGAGAAAGGAGTGTTCAATATATTGGATAGGTTTTTCTTGAATTTCCGCTTGAACGATCCACTAGTTTTTAATTTCTTCCACCCTTGGGCGTCCATTGTGACAGTTTGTTTATTTTTCACATAATGTTCTTTCTCAAGAATATGTGCTCTTATTTAAAATGAAATGGTTCTAAGAGAGTTTTATGGCAGCCTTTCCAAGATACATTCATCTTAAAGAAGAATGTCATAAAACTTTTAGAAAACTTTTATCAGGTTTTAGGCAAGTTGTGAAACGATGCTTTGAAAGGGGGATCAAGTATCTTATAAAATTACTTACAAGGTGAATTACACTAATAAATGATGCAGTTTTATGGAGGTTTCTTCAAGTGTTCTTTAATCACTCTTAAGAACTGTTAATGAATTAAAACCACCTTAATTTGGAAAATGCCCTGATAAAACCGGATGAACTCCATAATGCTTTGATAAAACTATTATAAAACATGAATAAAACCAATTTGCATTTGAATTGCTACTTGGGTAGTGTTCTCAATATTTGCAATCTAGCGATTTTATGCTAGCTAGCGCACCTTCTTGCGAACGTTCTTCATGTATAAGATTCATCACAGACTTCTTAGCGACAAGTTTTGAGACTTTCTTCCAATCTTTTTACACTGTTGAATAGTATCTGCTGACAAGACATGTTTCCTAAGATGTGCCTTCGTCAATATTCAAAGTTCTTCAATTGGTCAAATTTTCGGGCAATTAGGAGGGTGTATGTCCTTTGGAACGATTGAAACAATCTTGGTATACCATTCTACCGCTGATTTCGCGTGATGGCAAGACACAAGATCTGGTCAAAAGACAACAGGATCCTTGTTGCTTCAAATCATGAGTTTAAGTCGTTTTTGTTAACACTCTTTGATGTATACCTATTTCACTGTTCATCGTAGCAGTTGTAATGTAGGGTTGCGAAATCTTACCACAGCCAAATATAGCTTGCCAGACCATAGCTTTCTTACCAAACAATTCGACTTGAATGGATGTTCAAGACTGGTTCAATACTTTCCCTTCACGCACCGTAAAATATTGTGGCCCGACAAGGATTTGTAGTCGAATTTTACGTATCCATTATCCATGATTAGAAGCTAGAACTGTAACATAGACTATTGCGCATTTTTCGGATATACGTTAACAAAATAGTATCCTGTTTTAACAAAAATGTTTGACTTTATGTGAACTTTAGAGTGAAAATACAAAAAAAAATTAATCATCTCGATTTCGAAGAAATTTGCGAACTTTTCCTGGAACACGTTTCATCAACCGGCGCACATTATTCTCATCCATCATTTTGGCAATCTTATTCCACTTGGTTCTCAATTCATTGATGCTTTTGACGAGACTGCTATTCACCTTCAGCTTCCTCTTCATAATAACCCAAAATCTCTCTATCGGTCTGAGCTGGAGACAGTTTGGTGGGTTGAGTTCATTCGGTATAAACTGAATCCTATTGGTCTCATACCACTGTAGCACTGTTTTACTGTAATGACAGCTTGCAAGATCTAGCCCAAACATGACAGGTTCATTGTGGGATCTGATAAATGGCAATATTTGCTTTTGGAGACATTCCGTTCTGTACAGCTCTGAATTAAATGTCTTATCAGTGATGAAAACCTTGGTCATCCTAGCACTGCTGCAGATGCCTTGCCAAATCATGTATTTACGTTCAAAATTATCTGCAAACGCAAACTTGAATTTGGCAGTAACATCTCCCCGAGCCACAGCCAAGTAAATTTTTTGTCCCGGTAGCTGTTTGAAATCGGCCTTTACATAGGTTTCATCATCCACGAGGAGACAGCCATTGAATTTTGCCAACCCCTGATCATACAGTTTTCTGGCACGGATTCTGGCCACATTGTTCTGCTTTTGATCCCTATTTGGTTGTCTACAGGCACGGAATGACTTGAAGCATTCCCGGAGACGAATCCGTTGCACGGCACTGCGTGCGGCGCGGAACCTTTTGGCCAAATCGTGGTCTGATATGTTGGGGTTTGTCTTAATGTTCTTGATGACTTTGTTCCGCCGTTAACGGTTGACAGTACCCACCCGACGCTTGCTTTGAGGCTTACGATCCGTCGATAAAGTTTCTCTGTACTTTTTCAAAACACGGTATTTCGGGGGGAAACCCAACACTTTAGCAAGTTTTGGCCCATACCACGAAGTTTTTCCAAATGATTGCGCACAATTCTTTTTCTTCTTTCTTCTTTCATTTTGTAGTTCTCTGAAACACGTTCAAGCTGCACCGCAAAAAAAAACTGCTGATGCTGTTATTGTTATAGGGAACACATAAGATGTCATGGTTTACAAAATCCGACCACTAGGGTCGCTGTAAAAATCAAAAATGTTTGTTCCAATACTAAATGGGCCACACTTTACAGTTCGAATTCCCAGCAAGCATCGTATCGTATAACTTCTGAATTCTGGATTTTATCGATGTTTCTTCTTTCGGACTCTGTTTTGGCTGCTTCTGATTCTTATAGGTTCGAAAATTCAAACGTTCTTTGGCACGATGAACATTGAACTTTGAAGTGCCGCTCTGAAACCTCCTTCTTGTGCTCGAATGACTTCATTATACGATTATTCAAACGATTTATTCTCACTGAACTTCCTGATCGCTGTCCGCAGCTTTCTCACTTACTCCTTCCATTTTTGCCAACTTCCTCAGTGACATTCCGGGATCTGTACACCATTTGTGCACAATATTTTGAAGCAGTTCCGCTGCATTTTGAAACAAATAGTTAGAAACAATTAAACCTAGCAACACAAGGGCTTAGAGATATAAATAAACAACAAGATGCAGTCATAAAAAGAACTAGTTATCAATTATTGCAAAATGGCAACTGTTTCTGACTGCCTCCATACTCTTATTCAGATTTACTCAAAATTGAGTAATTTTTACCTATTTTCATAAAACAGGCTGAAACTTCAAACCATGGGTAAGGCGAGTTATGTAAATGGGTAAATCTAAATCAGTTCTTCATAAATCTGATGTTATCCTTAAGCTGATAGTCTACTGTTTGTACAATCGATTAATATTTGTACTAGACTTGTTTATAAACTATAGTCTGTTGCACTTTGCCAAATCTTTGTCCATTGTAAAAACAGTGTACTAACAGGGACGTGTTTTTTATGCAGTGATTTCCAGTTTAAAAAAAAACTTAAGTTTTACAGGGAAAAACAGTGATTAATCCAATCTTTTTGAACGAGAAGCCGAACAGTACAACGAAGTTGGAAAAATTACGCTTTCTTCTAAAAGGGTACATTGATCCGCAGCATGCCGCAAAGGCATAGGAATGCATCCTGACTATCTCTCGCACTAAATGGTCAAATTTCTGACGAATCAGAATACTATCTGGATACTCAAAAACTTATGAGGAGATTTCCGATTTGTTCCGAAAGCTTATACAGAAGCTCAAGTCAACTCGTTCGAAAGCACGTCGAAAAGATCATTCGTGAGTGCATCCATTATGTGCAGTCGTCGTCGTTAAGTACCTGGAAACGCGTACTCGCCACTGCCGTCATCCAGGATCTATTGGTTTACAAGTGCCTTGATGAAAATTTCGACATGTCGCAGCTGTTGGGCGACATTGTGAGCGTGTTCGATCAGCGAAAGCTATCCAACCGCTTCCAGCAGAGACTGTTCGAGCTGATCGGACTGACTGCCAGGGAATTTCCGGAATGCGTGAGCGATGCGCACCAGAACCAGGTTCTGGACACTGTGATGAGTGTTGCTGAGGATCAACTGCTGGAGTAGAGCTATCCTTCGTTGATCTTGCTGGCGGGTGCCGTACAGTGACTGAGCTACTATCTGGTCAACTCGCTCGCTGTATGTATATATGTATGTGTGCATGTGTGTATATATGAAAGAATTTATGAATGAATGAGAGGTTGAACGTGATTTTCCAACTCCGGCCCAATATTGGTAAGTAATACTTCCAGTAATTCAATTTTAATCAATTTTAGTCAAAGGTGAACTAAATTGAGCATATATCACCATTATACAAATAAAATATTGAAACTACCAAGTTGAGAAACTACTTAGTCATGAATGAAAACTTGAATTCACGGGAGTAGTCCATTTTTTTCAAAAAGCATAAAAAAGAAAAGTTAAACTATAGCAGTCTATGGTATTTTTTAATTTCTATATTTGACCTAATTTGCATAAAAACCTCATTTTTTGATAATGAGTACCCAAAATTGGGTTTGGACCCGGTTACCCGATTTTGAGTAGTTTGGGTGTTTTTGGGTCAATTTTATTCAAAATTGGGTAAATCCGGATGAGCGTGCATACTTTATAGGGTAGTCTTTACTAAAATGGTTTCTTAATAAGAGCGCGTCAATCTTATTGACACTGTTCGATCCTTAACATGTTTGAGTAGGTAATGCTTTAAATATCAAAACATAAAGCTATTCACAAGCTGGAAAAATCATTGGTTCCGTGATAATGATAAACGGAAGCCAAATTAACGTTTCTCATCAATTAAGTTGTGACAACGCCAATGGAACCGCATGGTAGTTGGAAAGCAGAACCGTAAAACATTATGTAAAAATTTTTGTTGGAATTTTTTTTTAGCGATATGACTTCGAACTAATAAAAAAAAATATACCATTTGCTCATGACTCAAAATGCATTCCGCATTCCTTATGTGGCAAACTAGAAGCATAGTTAGGAGAGTTCAGTTGCTATAATGTCACAATAATTTCATAAAAACTTATCAAGTCGAATTAAAGTTAAAATATCCTACTATGGCTACATAAGTTTGGCTAAAATTTATTTTCTTTTTAATTTATAAACTAAAGTTGTTGCCTTAAAAGCCTTGATATAACTTCAATATTTCAAGGATCAAAATAACATGACTTTTATGCAAAATTTCACGCATCAAAAATACTAGCATTTCCTAATAAGGAGTTGCTTGAGTTGAACCAAAAAACGTTTGCAAATTCAATGAACTCTTGTCGTTACATTCATTTGAAAAACTATCTTCAGCAAACTTGTAGTTTAGAAAATTATGTTTATGTTCTGTAAAAAATGTAACAGATTCATGTGAACTATGAAAGATCGAACGATCATGAAATTTGATTTTCCAATAGTAATTAATATACGGAACAATAGGTTTTCTGCCCGAGGTAGACATTTTAGCGAAAAATTGTCTTGAACAAAGCTGTTGCTAATGGCGAAGTTCTCCTTTTGATATTTATGAAAAATTGAATCAGAAATCCGACTACTCATAAAATTTTACAGTATTTGGTAATTTTTGACCGAACTTTCAACAGCTGAACGTTCGGTAATCCGATTTAACGGATTTCGGTAAAGTTCCGGTAATTTTTTTACCAGAATACTGTAAAATTTCACCAAAATCCGGTAAATCGGATTACTGAACGTTCAGCTGTTGAAAGTTCGGTAAAAAATTACCGAATACTGTAAAATTTTCAAAGTGTGTAAATTTTTGATCTGCAAGCATGGATTTACAAACAAGTATCAGAGAGCTGGGTTACTATTAACATGGTACATTTATGTTAATTCAAATCTAAAGGGTGTTTCGATCAAAGAATGGTCGACTTAAACTTGACGCATTTCCTTTCATCGAGCATTAAAAAATTTTGCACACCTCTCATTTTGAAGATGTGTGCGTGTAGCATCATGCCTCTGTTTTGATTTTGATTTTTAGATTAGCACTTCAGTTATCAAAATATCGTCGAAGGAAGAGAAGCAACGCATCAAAATTTTGCACGAGCATGGCGAAAATCCAAACCACTCTCACGCCGAGTTGGCGAAATTGTTGAATGTGCCTAAATCAACTGTAACCAACATATTAAAGGTGTTTGGTGAACGTTTGTCGACAGCCAGGAAAGCTGGATCGGGGGGAAATCGAAAGCCGGAGGCCACAGCAACGACAAAAAGAGTTGCCCGCTGTTTCGAGCGGAACCCCAACCTCTCCGCCCGAGATGTCGCAAAGAAGCTGGGAGTGGCGCCTTCAACCGTGGATAGAGCTAAGAAACGAGCTGTACTGTCGACTTAAAAGAAAGTGGTGACTCCAAATCGCGACGATAAACAAAACACGTCGGCCAAAGCACGATCGCGAAAGTTGTACACGACGATGCTGACGAAGTTTGATTGCGTGGTACAGGACGATGAAACTTACGTCAAGGCAGACTTTAAACAGCTTCCTGAACGGGGAAAGGTGGCAGATATTTTCAAGCACATTAAACTGTCAAAGTTTGCGAAGAAATATCAGGTGTGGCAGACCATCTGTACCTGTGGCTTGAAGAGCAACGTTTACATTGCGACCGGAACCGTCAACCAGGAAATTTATCTGAGCGAGTGCCTACAAAAACGTCTACTGCCTTTCCTGAAGCGACACAATTGTTCCGTTCTATTTTGGCCGGATTTGGCATCTTGCCATTACGGAAAAAAGGCCATGGAGTGGTATGCTGCCAACAACGTTCAAGTGGTGCCCAAGGACAAGAAACCTCCCAACACGCCAGAGCTCCGCCCAATCGAACAATATTGGGCCATCGTCAAGCGGAACCTTAAGAAGACTCAAAAAGCTGTTGTGAGCGAGACACAGTTCAAGGCAAACTGGCGTTCTGCGGCGAATAAAGTGGACAAGGAGACTGTACAAAATCTTATGGCAGGTGCTAAACGAAAGACCCGGCAATTCGCCATTCGGTAAAAAGGAAGCTTAGCTGAATATTTCTCCTGTATTCTGTATTAACTGAACTTCAAAAAGAAAAATAATTTGATTTATTAATAAAAACTTTGATTGACTCACACACATAACTGTTTCACCAAATTTTGATCGGAACACCCTTTATTTACACTGAGTTTGTTTGTTAGTTTTTTTTTTTTTTTTTTTTTTTCGAAAACATGTTCAAATTGTGCCAGAAGAAAGATTAATATTTATTATATGCAAAACTAATCTAAACATATAAAAATATCTAGCCCTAACCTTACCTAGTCCCTTGGACACTCTGCACTGTGTCAAACTATTGTTCTCATTCGTTGGTAACAAAATAAAATAATTGTGAATGTATTGGGCAATCTCACCGTATTTACATCGTTCATCATGCGCGAAATGGAACGCAGTCATCAAGTAGACGCCCTTTGCACAGATCTCTCTGCGGCCTTCGATAAAATGAACCATCAGATTGCCATTTCTAAATACGGCAATATGGGGTTTCGCGATCAATTGTTGAACTGGCTCCGTTCATACCTGACTGGTAGAACTATGTCCGTGAAGATTGCCGATTACGCTTCATCTAGCTTTCCGGTAACATCCGGCGTTCCTCAAGGTAGCCACCTTGGCCCATTCCTTTTCCTGCTATATATGAACGACGTGAACTTGGTCCTCAAATGCTTGAAATTATCCTACGCGGATGACCTGAAGCTGTACTACGTTATAAAATGTCCGGAAGACGCCCACTTTCTTCAGCAGGAACTGCAAGTGTTCGATAACTGGTGCCGAATCAACAGAATGTCCTTAAATGTATCCAAATGCTCAACTATCTCCTTCGGCCGAAAACGTGCGATGTATCTCCACGACTACATCCTTCGAGGTACGCGCTTGAAACGAGAAATAACGGTCAAGGATCTGGGAGTAATGCTCGACTCCAAACTGTCGTTCAAGGTTCACATTTCGTATATTGTTTCCAAGGCCTCTTCGCAGCTAGGATTAATGAAGGCATTATACTGTTCTTTGCTTCGCCCTTTCTTGGAATACTGTGCCATCGTTTGGTCCCCTTTCTACCAAAACGCAGTCCAGAGGATCGAAGCCGTTCAGCGAAGGTTTATACGCTTTGCTTTGCGACATCTTTGCTGGCAAGACCCTCGCAGATTGCCAAGTTATGAAAGTCGGTGTAAGCTCATCAACTTGGAACTGTTGGAAGGTAGGCGTATGGTAGCCAAAGCATGTTTCATTGGTGATCTGCTTCAAGGAAATGTTGATTGTTCCGCTCTACTGGATCACTTGACCATCAACACTCGACGACGAAATCTCCGTTTACAACAGTTCTTCGTGTTTCGGCACTCAAGGACCAACTACGGCAAACACGAACCTGTGCAAAGCATGTGCCGCATTTTCAACAGCTGCTATAATGTGTTTGATTTTAATGTATCCCGTGAGGTTAATAAGCGTTGTTTCCGTCTATGGCTTTGTTATTCAGTTTTGTTAATTTTCGTATGTAATTGAATTTTTTAAAGGGACATTGCAATGAACATTTTTATCTGTTGACGAAAATAAAATAATAATAATAATAATAAAATTGGCAAATTCACCTTATCTTCCTTTACTGCGATGCAGCGTCGTAAAAGTATCTTTTATTTTATCAAATTTAGATTTACTTTCTCAGCAACTATTTCATTGATTCAGTATTTAACTTATCGCCATTTCATATACAAACGCATATTCAAAAGGATACATTTCCGTCTTATTATTTTTCTTAATTTATGTGGCTAATAGCCTTAGCCTGACTCGCCACCGAAGAAATGCACCTCCACTCTATATGACGCACTCAACGCAAAAAAATACCACCGACCCCGGCTGAGATTGAACCCAGACCAACAAGGGTGACAAGTAGTGACAAGAGTGACATTTTGAATATCAAGGTACTAGAACAGCACAATACAATCATTCAGCATTTTCAGAAAATTATTGTTACAGAATATTAAAACATGTTACAGAATACTAAAAATTGCAACACTTTCTTTTGTGTATCACTTTTAATTGCATGGGTAAAAATTTATGAAAGTAAAGAAGAACAGCGAAGACAATCGACCCCGTGAACGCAAGGAAGGTGAGGGATTACTTCAAGCGCAATCTAAACCACTATATTTGGAACGTAGCAAAGAAGGTCAACTCTTCCGTCTTAGTCGTCTAGCAGATAATGAAGCGGGCTGGACTTTATGCCTTCAAGGTAAGGAAGGCGCCTAACCGAACCGATAAACAGAATACGATGGCGAAATCCCGTGCCAAAGAAGCTGTACCGCGAGTGGTTGGTGCAACCGAAATGTATCGTAATGGACGACGAGACTTACATTAAAGCGGACGCCAATCAGATCCCCGGCCTGGAGTTTTTCGTCTGCAAGTCCTGCCTGGATGTTCCGGAGAAGCTCCGGATGAAGAAGATCGACAAATTTACCTAGAAGTATTTGGTGTGGCAGGTGATCTCTGGGTGCGGCAAATTCGGCAAGCCGTACATAACGGCCGGAACCATCAACGGCCAAATATATAAAGAAGAATGTCTCCAGAAGCGCCTCCGGTCCCACTCTGTTTTGGCCAGATCATCGTATCATTATGCGAAACCGGTTATGGAGGTGGTACGATGCTAACGGTGTTGTTTTAGCTCCGGAAAACAGGGAAGGTCTTCAAAACGACATGGATTTGAAGAAAAAAATGGATGAAAGTATGTAACAAAGATGGCGCAAGGGTGTTGCACAGGATTTGATGGGTAGCATTAAGTCCAAGGTACGGGCATTTAGCTTAAAAGAGGAGGTTGAAAACCCAACTTTGCCTAAGCATTGCTAATATGTGTTTATTTATTCCCTGAAAGTTTCAAAAATATTCGACTTAAAATGTATTTTTGGTGAACATTTTTTGTCTGCTACATTTTTTTTTTCGAGTACAATCTACAGTATTTAGTGTAGCATCCCTTTGCTTTGATAACTGCTTGCAAGTGCTGCGGCATACTATCCACGGAGGTGTTGGAGATAAATTGTGTTCCACGCTTTTTCAAGAGCTGAGAACAACTTGATTTTATTTGTGACGTCTCCCTTGTCAACTTTTTGAAGCAAAATTAACCCAAATTTTCAATAGAATTAAGGTCTGGGCTCTGGTGTGCCCATTCAAGCAACTTATTTTTGTTAGCACGGAAAAAAGCAGTAGTATTTCTAGCGGTATGTAATCCTGTTGAAAGAGAAATTTGTTCTCAAGTCCGGTTTATAGCAAATTTTCCGCCAAATTTTAGCTAAAATGGTAATGTGGTGGAGCCTGCTGTCACAAAACTACCGATCTTGACCAAATTATCATCTGACCTCGTAAAACGCTCCCACACCATAATACTGCCTCCACGACTTTATCGGTTTTCGAACATTTTTCTCCAGAAGTTTTTCCCCAGTATTCGTCCATACCCTACGGCGTTGTCCACTGTATGTCCCCCTTCTCGCAGTTATTGGCATACCTTCTTTGAACTGACGTTTATGTTTACATATTTGCGAATAATATGACTGGTTACATTCGGATTTTTCTTCACTTCACGAACTATTCGACGATCTTCAAGATTGGTCGTTTTTCTCTCTTCTTTTGCCTCGACCGGATCTGTCAGCAACTGTTCTGAGCTCTTCCGACTTTCGCAAAATCTTACGTTCAGCTCCTTCACTTACTTCGCATTTTCGAGCGACAAGTCTGTTGGATAAACTTTATGATCTTTCACAATGAAATTTCGGACTTGGATGTTTGGAAGCCATAATTAAAGCGTTTAAATGGAATCCAGCACTATGCATGATGATAACAGGCCTGGTTTTCGTGTTTAGGAACGATCACTTCAACTGTCTGTGTGTTAAGAGAAGCTTGGTGAAGGAATGCCAGGAGTTGTAACTTGGTGCGTACTTTTTTATCCACGGTAAATTCTGCTTATTTTTAACTAATGCAAAAGTTTCAAATTTCCAATAACTTTTGTTAAACCTTGTTTTGTCACGTTAAGGTGTAGTATTGTTCTGCAAATGACTCTAATATAAGGTGCAGTAACTTAAAGACTGGACTCGGAAAAAATGAGCAACACAAAAATGATCACCAAAAAATTCAATTCAAATTGGATACTTCTCAAATTTTCAGGGATTGAATAACTATATATTAGCTATGTTTTGGCATAATTTACTTATTGAACTTCCTCCACCAAGCTGAATGCTCGTACATTCCTCTTAGCACTGCTCATGAGATCATGGGCGAAGCTTTGTCCATCTTCCTTACACAATTTCTCCCAGTTTTTCTTCAAAGCTTCATCGGTTTTGAATGTTTTCTGCTTTTCTTCAACTTCTTCTTCATTATCGCCCAAAACTTTTCGATCTGACGAAGTTCTGGTGTATTTGGCGGGTTCGCCTCCTTCGAGACCACATTAACGCCCTTCGCTTCGTACCAATCCATTACATGCTTGGCGTAATGGCACGAAGCGAGATCCGGCCAGAATAGCGTGGGACCACGGTGAGAGCGGAGGAAGGGCAGCCGTCGCTTTTGCGAGCATTCCCTCTCGATAAATCTGCCCGTTTATGGTGCCGGTTGTAACGAACGGCTTGCTGTACCGTCCGCACTCGCAAATCGCCTGCCACAACAGGTATTTCTTCGCGAATTTGTCCATATTTCTCTTCCGGAACTTTTCCGGAACCTCCATGCGGGGCCGTACCGACAAAAAACTCAAAGCGGGTGATTTATTTCGTGTCCACCTGGCTTGACCATGCCACTCACGGTACAGCTTCCCGCACGCAATTTGGCCACCATGTTTTGCTTGTCAGTCCGGTTTGGCGCCTTCCTGACCTTAAAAAGACGTAGCCCAGCCCCGCTTTATGGTCTACTGGACGAACCACTTCGTTGAATTGACCTTTTTGGCCATGGACTCTTTTTGGCCATCTCAGGAAAGGTTTGGGTTATTCTTAAAGTACTGCCTTATCTTCCGCGCCTTCTCTGGGGTATTCCGTTTTCGGGTTTCGGCCGCTTCCAGCGCGCCGCTCGATGGTCTACGTCTCCTGGAACATCTTCACAACGCGGGACATGGTGAAATGGTGGATTGCAAAGCTTCTCCTTTTTTGCCGATCCATCACCGCGCCCAAGATTTGCTGGCGTAGCTCTTCTTGTTTCGAATGCATCGCGAAAACTACTTGACAGCGATAAAATGTTGCACACATAAACGTAACACTCTAAACTAGTGTTAACCAAAATTTCAGTAATTTTTACCCACGCGATAAAAAGTTACACCCAAAACAAAGTGTCGCATTTTTTTCCGAGTCCAATCTTTAAAATCAGCACTACATTTACCCATTTTGTTTTTACCACATAATGTACTTTTTTTGTCTTGTTCTGTCGTACACGGTGAAGGTTACCAAACCTCAGGGCAAGCACGACTTCCGGCAATTATTTGTCTACGATTTTTTGTGCTGGAGTTGTTATCTGAAGTCACCAATGAACTTAGGTACATACATAAATCCACCACCTGGAGTCTATCTCCGTCGGTGAGAACAGTTTGGCATATTTATGCACCATAACGCTCGGTTCCTCCTACCAGACAGATACTTCTTCGACATATTCATCTCCAATGTTCGATTTCGGCATCACGTTACAGCTTGGTTCACTAATCAGCAACTGTCTGGAGCGTTCTTCCAACGATATCCACGTCGTCAGCTGAACAGATGAACTGGCTGAATTTATTGAAAATCGTACCCCTATGTTGAACTCCAAACATTACATGACACCTTCTAGCGCTACATTTAACATAAATTAAAGGTATATTAAACCAGGAAAACTGCGCTAAAAACATTTAGTTTGGCAAGCTGTCAGTACCTGTAAAGTGAGGCGATATTGTAACTGGGCCCACCAATCAAGAAGTTTACGTGAACGAATATCTGAAAAAGAAACAACATTTGCTGCCTTTTCCCTGGAGTAACACAACTATTCCTTGCTGTTTTGGCCGGATTCAGACATCCTACAATTGCGCAAAGAAGGCCATAGAAGGCCAACACACCAAAGCTTTGCCATAGTCAAGTGGAACTTGTAGTAAACTCCAAACAACTGTTGGAATCGAGAAGCAGTTGAAGTTAAACTAGCAAACGTTCTTCGACTAATAAAGTGGACGAGGTTGCTGTATACAATCTGATAGCTGGTGTTAAATAAAAAGCATGGCAATTCGAAGTTTGTCAACTGAAAGTATAGCTGATTTTTTTTTTCATTTTTCATTCTAATTGAACTTGTATTCTTGTTTGACCTAATTTTAACACATAATTTCCTGTAGTTGCTAACATTAGTTTTCTTAATAGAGTTATCAGATGACGTCTGTGTACACAGTAGAAGGCAGTCGGAGAAGATTATTCCACGGGATGTTCCGTACAGCAAATGTTACGAAACAAGGTAGAACTCTTTCAAATCGATCGAAGTACTGTATGATATGGGTACCCATAATCGAACTCCACATTCAAGCATCTAACACTCGAAATTTCATAGAATCAAAAGGTATTGTATAGAGCTGACGTTGTAATTTATGACAATTTACTGAATACTGGAACGATACTATCGAACGACTTCTATTGAAACGTATCACTATACATTTTTAAATCATTAATTTTTATTGGTTTTTGGAGTCAGATTAGAGCTTCATAATTCCTATCGGGCTCGAGGTAGTACCCCACCGATTCAAGACATTTTGGCTGAATGCGACACGGGGATGTTTTTTACTCTATTGAAGGATATTACGATCATTTGAAAATCCAATTCTTGCTTAGCCCGCAGGGTTAAGTGTTTTATACCATTCGACCCTGCTCGACAAACAATGTTGCATGAACTGAATTATGGGCAGTAAAAAACCACGTGCTCCGGTGTTTGGCTGTGAAGAGACGATCCAACGACAGGCTGAAAATTTCTCTAATAAAGAAACCGAACCAAGGAGGATTGGAATTAAAGAATAATGTGGTAACCTCGACGGCTGGCTCAACCGGTCGGCAATCAAAACTCCCAGGTATTTTAACACGCGATTTGAGACTATGGCATTAAGTCCTCCAACAGTGATTTCAGCCCACTGTACAACTCTACAGTAGCTGACGAATAGCTGTTCCGTTTTGTGGTCGGCTATCTGCAATTTTTGATCCATGCATCCAATCTTCAATCGTGTCGATCACTTCGGTCTACAACATTTCTACTTCCTACAGCATCTCACCTGAAATTGTCAGGAAGACGTCATCCGCAGAGCCAACGGTCTCCAATCGGCAGTTTTAGCTTCAACACGCCGTTGTATATCACGTTTCAACACATTGGGCCAAGGCTGGAACCATGTGGTACTCTCGCCGTGATTCTAATTGACGTATACCCTATTTCTGTATCGTACAATAGTACCTGGTTGTGAAAGTAGGTTCTCAGAATCCTGCATTTTTTGCAACGCTTCGGCGATGGCTTCCCTGCTAGCACTATTGAAGGTATTCTTGAATTTCTTAGTTAACACCGCGCAGTAATTATTCCTTCTCCGCACGCAGTAGTTCTACGCCCCAACAAAATAAATCGCGATCCCATGGCTACCTTTGCAAGCAGGGAGGCTACACACTACCAAAATGTCATGTAAATTTCTGTCTTCTGAGACAGACACATGCAAGCGTCCTTTAGCACATAAGAATGAGTTGAAAGAGATGAGAAAATAAATTCAATCAAACACATCTTTCGTCGAATTGAGTATGTGTCTGTTTCAGGAGACATAATTTTACACGAATTCTTTGTTTACGTTCTTCGACTTTTTACAAACGTGAATTACGTCTCGTGTAAAATTCATAATTTCTAAGTGTGTATGTTAGGGTTAATACGATCCTCCATGGGAACCGTGTACAGAGCTAAATCAGGGTAAAGAATATTACCGAATCAAGGCTAGGAATATTACATCTACGCATATTACCCACCAAATTTGGAGGCCGGTTCAAAGCGTACCCGGAGGCCATTTACAGCACCAGCCGTTAGCCCACACCATCTGCCTGCTTTTCATTACTGGAAGGTGTCACCCTTCCACAGTGAAGAAGCAGAATAGCCCAACTACCATCACTAGCGTCAATCCTCATGTTCTGGTTAACACTCGTGCAGTATGGGCTGAAGTGGTTCAAGCGGTACATTCTCGCTTGTCAGCGGTACATTCTGCTTTCGGATATTGTGGTATTTAAATGAAATCCAACAGAGTCCACCATCCAATCCCGCCATATTCTAGGCAACCACCCGTGGTTGTCCAGTGTTGCTTATTGATTATTCGCAACTAACCCTTGAAGGCCGTTCCACTATCCAACCGGTTGACTCATCCGAAGGCAAGCAGCTAAGTCCCAACAAGTAAGGTGTGTCAAATTAAAGTTTCAGATGTAAGAAAACAATTGTTCACAAATACTCGACCCCAATCATCCTATCCATAAAATTATAATTCCCACTAACCTCGAGACGTCCGCGAGTAATTTGTTCTACTCTCCCTTTAACTAACTTTTAATTTTTTTATGCTTATATTCAGTTATACATTTACGTTACATTTTACATGTTATGTATAAAATGGGCACTTGGCTCTGTAATGTTCATTCAATTAAGCCTGTAAAAATAAATAAACTTAATAATAATTTAAAAAAAGACACCATTTCAATGCAGCTCCTAGGACTTGTTGAAGTGCAGAGCAATCAGCCATAGTCTTGATAGTTCGGAACACTCTTAAGCTCGTTAGCGTACAAAAGACGGTATGTAATTGTAACCGGTGGCATTAATTGTTAACGAAAATAATAAAAATCTTAACAGGCCAAGATGGCTTTCTTGTGGTACAACAAATTTTAACACACGGATCCGAGGCAGATTCAGGCAGATCGGCCGGAAAGCAAGGAAGTTTGGATTGAACACGGCTGAAAAATAATGAAAGATTCACGGAACTTGTTCCACTACCGAACTAGTTCTACACCCTATCGTTTGAACATTGACACATCGTTTGATTAAAACAGGAGAAAACTTTGTGGTCCAAGCCCCGAGGTCCAAGCCCCGAGAGCCTTTTTAACATCAGAAACTGAAAATGTAGACCTGGTTAAGCTAATTGAGTATGACGGTATGCTTTCAACCTGATCAGGGGAAACATCCGAAGAATAAATTCGACATGGAGTTATCATAAGGGCCAATGTCGCAAACGTAAACAATGGCTTCTTCCGTAAATTTCTCGAGAATGCTAAATTAATCATAGTGAATTACCACGATGATTGTACAGAAGGGGAGTTCCCCTTTACAATAGAAGTGGTTGTTTACCTGAGCGAGTTTGCATTTTCAAGAAATTTGCGGAAGAAGCCATTGTTTACGTTTGCGACATTGGCCCTTATGAAAACTTCATGTCGAAATCTAATTTGCGCTCATACGTAGCTCGAGTAGAGTGTGAGATCATATTAAAAATCTAATATTAAAAATTAGAGGAGGGTTATACCAGGTACACGTAGGTTTGCGTTGGAGTTTGGAAATAACGGTATTATCCAATTTATATATATCATAACACATACGGTTGGTTAATATTGATATGTTTTTGTTTGGCCCGTCCCTTCTTATGAATTTTGCTTCCTACTGCACTTTAGTGACCCTTTTTTTCTAAGCTATGCTATTCAACGCTAGTATATAGCACGCGAGACGGGCCAAAATGATATCAGTCTTCACACGGGATTTTGACGATAAATGAGGTTGACATTAATTAAATCAACATGAAAACATGGGCCGAATTTACAGTTGTGGGGGCCCGGGAGCCACTGACTAGTAGGTTTAAGTTTGGTCCTAAGTACAACTATGTCCATGTGGGCTTCAAATGGTGAGTTGACAACTTCGAAGGAGGGTGCGACCGACCTCTAGTTCTCACAAGTTCCTACCTCACGCCTCCACGAGTCATATGATCACAAAAAACTGCTAGCTGAAACATGGAGACGCTGGTTGGCGTAGCCAGGGCAATGTTGTCATTTTGACAATAGCGAAGTGAGGGGGTGCGACTAAAGATCGTGTACCTGTAAATCATTTTGTTTACTCATATCTGTAAATAATATCATATAATTTTCCATTCTCATTTAATTCAAAGGCTCAATTTGCTTTCCAGCATTTCATCATTTTACTTCAGCACATTTACTTTAAAATTGCACTTTTGAACGTCAGCTATTATATTCATAAAAGACTGGCGTGCGCTATAAGCAGTGTAGGATTATATATAAATATTTTGTTCAGTAGTATTATGATAAGATAAGTTATTTATTTCAGAAATCATCATACCGTGCGGTCTTTGAAATGTAACAAGAACAGTATAAAGAAAATTTAATCTGATACAATAATATCTTTTTTTGAAATTTTTATTTTTATTTGTTTCAGTAGAAATCCAGTGGATGTCAGATATATTTTGACCAAACGCATATTATGTTCTCCAATTGAATAACTGTAGCCGCTTTTTACATGGTCAAGTAATTTAAATTGTGTCTTAGAATTCCATGTACATCATTCAAGTTTGAAATTTGTATTAATAGTATCTTTGTTTTTTTTTAATGATACATTAATGTTTTGTGTAAGACAAGTAAGACCTTGTAAAGAACGATTACAGTATATGTATTTATGTTTTCATTTCATATTTGATCAGCTTATAAAAGCATATGAGTCCTGCACGAATAACAAGCAGTGAAAGATGAGTTTGAAAGTTTTATTCTTTGAATATTTGATACAACATAGAGACTGGTATGCTTTTATGGTAAGTTATTTAAAGTTTAAACAACTTTTTTTATTAGGAACAGTAGAAATTTAAAAATTTCACTGTTCCTATAATAACAATATAACTGGGATTGGGGGGGGGGGGGGGTGAGGACGTAGCCTAAGGCAGTCGAAGGATTTGTTGACTGGACAAGGGTGGAGTCGCCAGCCCTTTTGTCATAAAAAGACACGCGGTTCTGGCCGTAGTCTTCCGAAGGTCCTCATTGAGATCGACTGGCCCTGCTACAACAAGCCATCACGTAGGCTATTTTCTCGGGGCAACCGGCTGAAGATAGTCCTGCAGACATAGGTAATCCTTGCACTGATGGTGGGTTCTTATCACATTATCATCATCAAGTACAACTATGTCCATGTCGTACGAAAGAATAAGTGAAACTCATTTTATTTCAGCCCCTAAAAAAATTTAGGGAATCAAACTCTTTTATAGTTAAATTTTATAGTTAAAAGACGGTGGTCATGATACGCGTTAGGAATAAATTTATATTTCCGGTTTATATGGGCGGCATGACATCATCATGTGCTATGTTCACTCCGGATAGTATAATCAACTCCTCGTCGCTACGAATGGCCGATGTCAAGATACTTAGGATGATACTGGTGATCTAGTTGTCACAAGCATCGTTTCCAACCCTTTTTTCAGTGGCCCGAAATTGCATCAGTGCAGTGGGTAGACAGGGCCACCCGCACTTACCCCATAAGCCGATCTTGCTTTGTCTTCCATACTACAACTGCGTGGACTGTGGCGGGTTCGCAAAGCCCTATCCGAACCACCAGCTGAACAGCTAGTGTCGAACACTGAATTCATTTCGGTTCTTCACGCGTGCTATTTACTAGCATTGATAGCCCAGCCCAGAAAGAAGAGTGGCACGAAAATGCAGAACGAAGCAAAATGTATAAGAGGGGACGGGCTTCAGTTATAAAATCAGACACTGGCAACAAAGCAAAATAATTTTGCAACTGAGGGGTGTGGCTATTGCTGCAATAAACATGGAGTGAAACTTAATAAAATATAAAGAAGAAAGCCGTTTGAACCATGTGTTACACGGAAAACCATATTTTCATCCTGTTCATATGCAGATTTGTATATGAGTAAAAGGAGTCATTTGTAAGTAAAAACTTGAACTATTTATACTAATAGCACTAAATTGAAGTTTCGGATTTCGGACAGTTTTCGGATCAAATGGTCTATGAATGAAATCATTTTGTTCAGTCGAACGAGAGTTATTAGCTTTCAAAAACCTTTCACTTTAGCGTAACGCTCTCATTTTTCAAAATTATGTAATGACATTCGGTATATACAAGAGAAACGTAAACCTGCGTTACAAATGAAAATGATTGCATACAATGATTACTCAGATCGATGTAGTTTTTGTTGTTTAAACGGTTGAAAAATCAAAATAGGGGGAGGTAGGTCATCGACTCTTCCGGTCCGCCGTCGATCTTCCAAATATGGAAGACGTCTGTATTAAATTATCTCATATTAAAATATTCCGCCCACTGTATCATAAAAAATTGCAATTGGTTGAGCGGATTTGAGATAATCAAATCATTGGGTGTAAGACCAAGTCTCCCCCGGTTAGTACTAAACAGATAGGCTTGGAAATCAATAGAAGCATAAAGCTGACAGAAGGCATCTAGGGACGCTGATTTCATCAATTTCTTCAATCGTTATTTAAGGTGTGAATTTCTCTTTAGGACGTTCAACTTGCTTGTTGCAGATATCAGTTCCAGTTGTAAAATGGTTTGTAGAATGAAGTTGTACAAATTGAAAGTTTACGAAAAACAAAGTGGCTGCATCGGGCATCAGCTGTGAACGGTTGTTTTTTTTTTAATAATCATTTATTTGTACAGGCTCAATCGAATCAACTTTACAGAGTCAAATTTTCATATTTTTATGCATCATTTATAATAAAACTAAAGTTAAGAGGATAGAGCCGATTACTCGCGGCCGTCTCGAGGTTAATAGGAATTACAAATTACGGATTGGAAAGATGGTGGGAATTTAAAGTATGGTTTACATAACACATTAAATTTAAATTCTAAATTATCTAAACACTTATAACTATACAATGTATGGTTTTCTTTTAACTTGGACATTTTTTGAAAAAGAAAAAAAAAACACACACATATACACAGATAAAAAAAAACGTATAGTAAACATACAGGTTAAACTAACTATAATCTAAGGCTAATATTAGTCAAAAACACATAAATGAGTTTCATAAACTCCAAATCACGTACAGCCAAAATATCTCGAATTGGCATATTGGGTTATCTACCTCGAGCCCGAACGGAATCATAAAGCTCCTATCTGACTCCACAATGCTCAGCACAAGACCAAACAACGTGATCTGCGTCCTGATAGCCTTGTCCACACTCGCAGAGATTGCTGTCGCTCAGCCCAACCCGGTATAAATGAGCGTTCAAAGAATAATGATTGGACATGAGGCGAGACATGACACGAATGAAGTCTCGACCCACATCCATCCCCCTAAACCAAGATTTCTTCGACACCTTTGGGATGATAGAATGTTGCCATCGCCCCAAATCTCCTTTACTCCATTTATACTGCCAGCTGACGAGTGACTGTTGACGAAAAATAGTAAAAAATTCATTGAATGCGATTTGTCGATCATAAATATCGCCTTCTATAGCGCCCACCTTTGCAAGCGAGTCCGCTTTCTCATTGCCTGGAATTGAACAATGAGATGGGACCCATATAAAGTTGATGATAAAATAACGCGAAGATAAAGCACTTAGAAGCTCCTGTATTTTCATGAGAAAATACGAGGAGTGCTTTACCGGCCTCAATGAGCGAATAGCCTCTATAGAACAGAGATTATCCGTAAAAATTAAATACTGATCCGGCGTTAGGGAGGTAATAATTTCTAGCGTAAAGTGTATTGCTGCCAATTCAGCGACATACACGGAAGGAGCTTGAAGTTTACGATTGGCGCTATAAATTTCATTAAATATATCAAAGCCTGCTGACTCCTCTATCAATGATCCATCAGTGAAGAACGATTTAGTGGAAACAACTTGGCCAAACTTTGCAGCAAATATCACCGGAGCAATCATAGGACGATGATGCTCTGGGATTTTATAGAAGCTCCTGCTTCATGGATAAATCAAAATGAACCGAATTGTCGAGATCGGAGAAGCAAACACGATTGGAAATGTTCAGCAAAGGGCTGACATCCTGTGTTATGTACAAATGGTACAAGGTCATGAAGCGGGTTTGAGTATTCAACTCAAGGAGCTTCTCAAAATTATCGATCACCTGGGGGTTCATAACTTCACACCTGGTGAGTAGCCGGAGAGTTAAGTGAACGGTTGTGTCGATGCTTTTTTTGGGCAACATTGTGTTCTCGGTATATCGCGTTTTCTATTGTTTCGGTTACCTATTGTTCAATGGCACGAATTATCGAGTGAGCACAGAAAAAAAAATAAAGCTGCTTCCCGGTGACATGTGGTGGCTCGGTTAGATCCTAATTAATTGTGATCCATATTGCTAGTTCGCCATACTTGCAAAAGCCCATTTACTGTGCATGGTGTCCTGTTGATAGCAAAATGAGAATTCAACTTGTTGTACTGTCAAGACAAGGAAAACAAAACCACTTTTCTCTAAGAAAAATTAACGCGAGACTATAGCAAAGTGAAAACTGAAGTTGATATCAACTTTGACAATTGCTTTGAATTTGATGTTGATTTCAAAACTAGTTTTTAAGTTGCTATCTTTATAATGTAAGACTTTATTCATGGGTCACGTCAATTGTCAATCGACAACAAAATATGTTATATTTTCCATAAAATTCTTTGAAACCGTGATCTTTGTTTTGCAAGATGCTCAAGATACTTTTCATTGATAGTACGACCAATTCTAAAACTGATGTCCAGGAATAATCTTCTGCTAACAGTTTTGATCTTTGGGCAATTCAAACGACCAACACAACTGCAGCCTGAGTAATCATTATCAACAACATCATGATATCTTATTTAGTTTTCTATTTGATCTCAGTCTCTACTCGGGCAGAGCAAGCAGCTGTAAAATGAAGTCAACGTGTCTTAAACGTTTCTACTCGGGCAGAGCAAGGAGCTGTAAAATAAGATCAACATTATTTTTCTATGCCCCGATAAATGGTACCGATCATCAAACTATATTTTGCTGATAAGTCACGATAGCCTGATGTTAAAATTGTTATTCCTAATCGCAAAAAAAAATTGTAGTTATACCAATCAAAATAGGAATTAATTCAAATATTGATTAGAATATGGACCAGTAAAAGTGATATTCTAATTCAACAAAACGCCTGAGTTAAAAAACAATTTAATGCCGTATAGAATTGAACATCGTGTTTAATTGTTCAAAACAAACATGTTTTCTTTAACCAACAAAACGCATTTGTCGAAATAATAAACAATGATTAACTAATGCAACAAAACCCATTCAATTGAAATAAAACCACATGCTTAATAGAACTAAAGGCGTGTTTTATAGTTCAAAAAAAATTGTTTAACCAACTATTCAATTCCAATGCTCTACTTCCGACATTTGGTATAACGTCTTTTTCTTCAGCATTTCAAGCTTATTGCTTTCACAATTTGCTTATTACTTGCTCTCAACTTAGAGTTCGAATGCACTTCCACAGTTGAGAAATTTCACGCTAACTCGTCTTCGTGATTGGCAGCACCCTCTCAGAATCAAATGAAACTTTGTGGGTGTGTAGACTATGTCTTTTCAAGCAACTTAGCATACTTTGTTTTATATTAAATTATCTAGACTGCCACATGAAAAGGGCTTAAGTTTTTTATATCGATTTTTTTTAAATCAACATAAATCAAAAAGGAAAAGGCTTACAAAAAAGCGATGCATGAGTGACTTCTAGAAAACCATTTTAACTTTTATGAAAAATATTGTAAAAATTGAAAAATCGATTCTTACATGCTAAAAAATCTTTTAATATTTAAAGTAAATTTGCAAAAAATAGCTATCTTAGAATTGGACATTTTTTTTCTAAATAAAGGCAATATTATTGTCTAAAAGTTTGCATTGCAAGATGGGCAATTTTAAGGAAAAAAAGTTTTTCTAACAACAAGTTTTTCATGTCCTATTTTTACCGTGCATCGCGCCAACTCGTCTAGTTATGGTCTTCAACACCCCTGTAGAATCCAATAAAATTTAACAGTCATAAAGAATTGAATGTATTGAACATCTTTGCAAAAAACAGTAATCATCTAGACTAACATTTGAAAAGGGTCAAAAACATTATATTTCCCTTTACATCAGTAAAACAGAACCAAACATGTACGTTTAAGTAAAAGTCATTCATCTGCTTGTTCGGCTATTCCTATTTTTAGGGGCGATTCAAATATGGCTTCGTATATCTGGGAGGGGGGAATAAGGGGGAGCAAGGAAGGTCAAGATTTGTTACAGTACGTGTAAAAGGTATGGGAAAAATTATGATAGAGGGGGCTGATCAATCTAAAGAAATAGCGGACGTCAATCGTCTTTCAATTGATTTTCATCAAGTCTTATCAATGCATATCCATTTAAATGACGATGCATATCCATTTAAAGACGATTCAAATATGACGTTATATGAATTATAGAAAATACTGTTTATGACAATGAAAACTTATAGGTTTTTAATTGATAAGGGTTTTATTTTATTTATTTTTTATATGCACATTTTCACATATTAGTAATTAACATAGCTTCATATGTTTAATTTATAAATCTTTCACAAAGTAAAGCAAGGTAAATTTCTTTGGACTATTCTTTGAATCAGAACACCTTTTAGCTGAAATAGGTACAAGCAATGAACCTGTGTACTAGGTATTGTCTTTACGTGGCTATATAACTCCTCAAGTTCTTCTGACATTTTTGCATACTGTTTAGCTGATATGAAGCAAAAATTCAGTTTTATTTGTCTGTTCAACTGCCCAGTCATATAATTCCCGAGGAGTTTTGATTGTGTTTCCATAATCTTCAGCAAGGCTTTCTCTCTTTGCCATTCGCTTTAGAGTACCATCAATAGCATCACATGAGACAGGGGACAAAGTTCTTTTTGTTCTTGTAATGGGCCGCTGCTCCATCTTACATGAAAATAATTTTTGAGAAACATATTGAATTTTGTTTAATGAAATCTAGCAATTTTGATACAAAAAACTGAACTGCTATTGAGTTATGGGTCAATACTTCAGATATCATGATAAAGCTTTTGTTTTTCTTTTCCAATTTATCATCCTTCTTGCAATACACTTCAAAGTTTTGTTAATAAACAGGATAAACCACCTGATTTAATTGTATTATCACTAAAGTTTAAAACAATTAATAATTTTAAAATAGGCCCTTTCCAAATGGTAGCCCTTGTTTATCAAACATTCAAAGACCCTTAAAAAATCCAAATTGTCATTATAATTAAATTTAATTGGCTTCTGTGAAGTTTTAGGACCAAATTATAAGACGAGTACGCGCTATACATGGTAAAAATAGGACATGAACAATTTGTTGTTAGAAAAACTTTTTTTCCTTAAAAGTGCCCATCTCGCAATGTATAGCGAACTTTTAGACAATTATATTGCCTTTATAAAGAAAAATTCGTCTAATTCTAATACAGCTATTTTTTGCAAATTGACTTTAAATTTTAAAATACTTTTTTTAGCGTGTAAGAATCGATTTTACATTTTTTACAATTTGGTTCATAAAAGTGAGGACAATTTTCCAAAAGTTACTCATACATCACTTTTTTGTAAGTTTTGTCCTTTTTGAGTTATGTTGATATTAAAAAAAACCTATCAAAAAACTTAAGCTCTTTTCAAATGGCAGTCTAGATAAATTTTTAACAAACAAAGTATGCAAAGACGATTGAAAAGACATAGTCTACACACCCACAAAGTTTCAATGGATTCTGAGAGGGTGCTGCCAAACACTGGATGAGTTGGCGTGAAATTCGTCAGTTATTAATTGAGAGCTTTCGATGCCAAGTACCTTTTTTGCATTAGTATGATTGTGTGGCAAGTACAATCATACCATATGCCCAGGGAGTCGAGAAATTTTCCTTTACGAAAAATTACTAAACCTAGAATCGAACCCAGCCACCTCCAGCATGGTGTTGCTTTGTAGCTGCGCCTTTACCGACTGAGCTAAGGGTGGACCCGTATAACGTATATGTAACAATAAAAATCCGTTTTCGGTCAACTGATTTTCATGCTATCTGCAACAAGAATAACTCGTTGAGAATCTATTCTACAAAAAATAAATGACTATGTATAAACTTACATCAGAAAAATTATCGGAGGCAGAGGCACCAACTTGCCATGTCGTCAGCACTGAGAAACTTTTGTACAATAACAATATGGCTACTCGGCAGGCTGATAGTATGAAATGTGCACTCGAAAAATATTATGTTAAAACAATAAATCAACCATTTAAATTTAAAAATTAATGTGATTGTAATAAATCAAATATGATTTAGACTAATATAATACAGCAATGATTACTTTATATGAATTTATTGGTTTGATTTGAATGAAATTTTGAATTGATTCGAAACTTTTTTATGAAATGAAACAAATAGAAATCTTGTATTGAATAGCAACAAAATATTTTGTTAATTCAAAACAGACTTATGGTTTTGCGAGTAACAGACGATGATATCCACGGTATCTTGAAAATATACCGTAACTTTCTAAATCAAGTTTGATTGAGTCCTTTATTGTAATGATCACCTGATTTTTGTTTTGTATTTTGGTATAAATATATAGAGCTGCACATTTAAACCCAGTATATTTTCACACCACAATTTCAAATTCTATGAGCGGCTGTAGAATTTAGTAAGCTTTTATAGTCCTTCACTATAATATAATCGAGATCTACACCGTGTCCAATATATTCTCATACACTTTTTCCTTGCATTGGTGGTAACGTGACACCTGTTCGTTAGATGACCGGAAGAGATCCGGTCGTACTCGTACGGTGCGGACTGCACGAGTTGTTAAAGTGGTCAGGTAACGGATTAGACGAAAGTCACAGCGATCTGTACGTAAAATGGCCGCAGATCTGAATGTTTCGAGATCGTCAATGCACAATATACTGCAAAATGACCTCGGATTCCAAGCTTTCAAGAAACGTAAGGTTCACGGAGTTTCGGAACCTTCCAAGCAGAAACGACTCGAAAGAGCAAGTCTGCTTTTGTCGCGGCACGGTGGGGAAGAATTTATCTTTTCCGACGAAAAGTTATTCGTCTTGCATCCCACTATGTCCAGAAATGCAAATCTCGTTCAGGGCTGGTGCCGAACAAAATTGACTGACTTTTTGGACAAGAATGAATGGAGTGAACCTGAATTACTCTTCGAGTTGTCTTCTAACTTAAATGATCGAGAATAAGGAGTTGTATTCTATTTAACATGATTTTTAATTTGTACCATTTTCAAGGTACGAAGATGAATATGAGGGAAAAACATGTTACTTGTTTCTACCACTCCTTCCAGTGGATCAAAACTTTATTATTTCAGTTAAAAACTTGATTTGACTCTGATTGGCAATCGCAAGTTTCATATAACACGGGTATTTTATTTAACACCCTAAACAAATTTGGAAAAAGCTGCCATATCTCAACAATAAAAATCATATTTTTTATGAAACTTGTTTGAAACTTCTGAACTGCACGAGGCACAAGAACTACAAAATTTCTGCTAACACTGAGAACAAAACTAAGTTCAAACTTTTGGTTGACTACAAGAAGGCAGTTCTGATTATCAGCTCCACAACTTGAATACCAACGTAGCATACATTTGAACAGGAGAAAAGTAAATAGCAAAACTTCGACCGCGTATCAACACAGCCAATCGATAACGAACTAATTACTCTTTTAATTAACATGTTCTCATTGTTAAATCCGTAATAAAATTACAGATTTTACGAGAGATGCCGGATACCATCGAGATCGTTTGGAACATACGCGTAACGACGCATACCAGCAAATCACCCAAACCATCCACTATTCCTCCATTGTATGCGTTTTACTCAAAGAATGGTTGATGGTATCTGCAGGCCATGTTCTTTTTCCCCAGTGTAACTCTCCTCCTCCGTTATATACATTATTGGTTTTCATTCATTCTTTTGGTTTGCCGAAGCGTATCGGTAGTTGTATTTCAAATACGATACCATTGCATATCCCCACTCCGAAACACGTTAGCACGTGTTAGTGGCAGTTTACCGTTGACAACGCCCCCTGAAACGGCAACACCCATTTTTTCTTGCAGTTGGAGGGATGATTTCTTGTAGTAGGACTTTTCATTTATGCTCGGAAACCACATGATTATAGAAGACACAGCGAGACTCAATCGGTGTGTAATGCTTTAGGATGAATGGGATAGAACGCTTAGTTCTATCCTACTCATATTTGATTTGGCGGGTTTACCTCTGTTTTCCATTCCTCTCTTGAATGGATACGAAAATGAGTAGCCAATTTATGCTATCGGGCTGCTACCGTGAGCTAAAGCCGGCTCTCGTCTTTTTCATTTGTGTGCGTGAGAGGTGGTTGTTTTTATTTGCGTACGCTTTCTTCCTTCTTTTATTCGTGTATCGTGTGGATGGATGTATATTTTTCATATTTTGCATCAAACATAGCTCACTCGCGAGCGTGGTCTTTCGGTAGAAAAAACTCAGAGCCACATAGAATTTCGAACTCGTCGCGTGTGATGCATCTCGCAGTAGCCCGGGTGTTGTATGAACACGAGATTCCCGCCGCCAACGCCAGCTGTGATCGTATATCAGTCCATTTCTGTGTATGCTTTTGTTTATCATCGCATTCGCCTCGTGTGTACGGTGATGAATTATTTTATATACATGCGGTCATGAACATGATTGTGATGACATTTAAATTTTAGTTTTACCGTGATATCACAACCGTTCGGATGCTTTCTGCATTTTTCTCCGCGCGATACTTGTTGATATTAAGAGAAAAAAGAGTGAGTTCATGTTCCAATAAGATTTTTCGAAACCTAATCGCCGGTGATTGTAACGAATTTTTGTGCATTTGCCAGTGTGCAAAAGTAGTAATCATAACAACGAAAAATTATCGGAAAAATAAATTAAAAGTGATATAAAGAAGAGTGAATAGTATTTTGTGTATTGTGCCGTCGGTTATTTTAGTCTAGCATGTAAAAATACTTTGAACTGTGAATTGTGTTTTGTATTTGGATTTATTCTATCTCGAAGAAATCGTAGTTTATCAGAGTACTTCAGATCATCAAATTATGCTCTAAAAGTGTTCAAGAAGAGGAGCCTTCTATAGCTTCGTTAGTGAATTGAAGCAAAGTAAACAATGAATTTGGACTCGATACCTCGGCCCGAGACAATTCACGTTACAGCTCCAGGAGCCACCACACGCCCTCCACAAACCATGCCGCAGCGTTCACCGTTTGCTATTCAGGAACTGCTCGGATTGAGCGACAGTTCCAGACCGAGTGGCGTGGTATCAGCTGTTACTCCGTCTCTCTATCCCAACGTTGGACAAACAACGTTTTCGGCGGATCAGCATCAGATGCAGATGGCTGCCTCACGAATGGCTTACTTTAATGCTCATGCGGCTGTCGCGGCCGCTTTTCTGCCACATAATATGGCAGCAAGTGGAGGTCCGCTGCAGTTACATCCTCAGTCAACAGCTGGTAAGTTAGAATTCATATAGGTTATTCACTGGTTTCTATTTTTAGCATTTTTTTTGGTAGAGTCTAAAAACCGGCAACGTATTAAAGTAAATGAAAAAGGCAATAAGCCTTAGGAATTTTGTATAAAAAACGCAGCAATCAACCAAAGAGAACGAAATAGAAGAAACTATCTCATTATTTCTTTGGCTGTTCATCTAATGATTGTGAGAGATTTGTCCATCTCAATATATTTAGTGTTTAAATCCAAAAACCATACACGGTAAAATTTAAAAAAAAAAATTAAATTATGATTATTTTCATCCTACTCACAGCTTCCGTGAAGCCATCCAAAATTAAGTTAAAAGAGAATTGCTAAATTTTCAACAATTTCAGTCACAAATGAATAAGGTACGAACTACTGAACAAATAGTTTTGAGGGGGGGGGGGGGGGGGGTTAATGAGACGAAAAACGGAAATTTTCAAACCAATGACGTTGCAATTATCAGTTCTTCGTCTTTTCCATCGCCCATTACGATGATATGGATAATTAATAATTAAGCACAACGGCTGATCCGAAGGATGTCATAATTGTCAAAACATGTTTGATCGAAATTAAAGTATAAGGTACCCAACTATTCATTAGCCGATGTAAACATGACAGTTGCGTATTTTAAACTAACATCAGAGCTCTTCTTCACTTTGCCTCGCATTGATTGAATAGTATTGAAGAAATATAAGACTAAAGATATAAGTTATAAGATAATATACAATATCAAACTAACCTTAATTTGAGTCCGCCGTTATTACCAGCTTATTGAGTGTATCAAACCCAACAGCTATTTTTAATTTACTCAATGGATGAACTCAAGTCCTCCCTTAGCTCAGTCAGTAAAGACGCAGCTACAAAGCAACACCATGCTGGAGGTGGTTGGGTTCGATTCCCGGTCTGGTCTAGACATTTTCGTTAAGGAACTGGGCATAGGGTATGATTGTACTTGCCACACAATCATACTAATGCAAAAATGGTACTTGGCATCGACAGCTCTTAATGCATAACGATGGAAGTGCATTTAGAACACTAAGTTGTGAGAAAGCAATAAGCTAATTGTGAAAGCAATAAGCTTGAAATGCTAAAGAATAAGGATGACCTCTACTAAGTGAACCCAACATTGAGTACTTTCAAACTCAATTTGAAACAATTTTATTCTTTGTTCACAGGGCAGTCTTCTGGGTTCGAAGGATTAAAGGTGTATTATATGATTTATATTCATTTGGTTTTATTAATTCTATACGGCGTAGATACAAGAATAAAAAAAAAACAGCTATTAGTTTACTTGAATATATTGGATTCAATTCAAGCGATGAGGTTGAACAAGGTTTTTATGGTCAGATTTATATTTTTCCCAATTATACGCAACGTTATTGGCCCGCAAAATGGTGGTTCAATGCTTATTTTTTATGTCAAGCTTTAATTGTCCTTATTCAACTCTACTTAAAAAACGGATGGTTAAATCATTTGTTATTGTTTATTTCTTGTTCTCGTTTGATTATTTTATTATTACATAAAACATATCTCCACCATGTTTTACAGTTTGAACACTAGAAAAAATCATACTTTTTCAAATTGCGTGGAAAATCTGATTAATTGTATGTCACAAACAATTTATTTTAGAAGAAAATCTAGTAAAATCATGTATGATTTTGTTCTAAGCTGTGCTAAGAATATAAGAGTTGGGATAAATTTGGTATCATAATGAATAACGTTACTTCCGAGACTTCATCCAAAATATTATACATTACTCCGAATCTAACTTTTAACTACCAAACTGATGAGATTTCAAAAGCAAAACTTCTGATCCAAGAACAGAAAAATAGCCTTCAGAATCATAAGGGCATATTTGCAATTATCGATTCTGTTAATCGATTTTTTCTTCTTAAAATATCTTGGGTGGATAACATTTTTCTGGTTGCTTGGCATTGATTTTGCTAGCTTATGCCCCATTTTCGCGTACAGTTATGGAGAAGTTTTACAACATATTATCAAACAACTAATAAAAAGAGAAAATCGATAAAGAGAATCGACAATTGTAGAGACTAAATGAACAACTCTTCTACAAGGGCGTCCGCAACATGAAACTTTCACAAAGCAACAATAATTAAAGCAAATAAGTTTTTAAATATTTAATCAATAACCAATACAACGCTCATTGATAAGAATGATGTTTCATGATGGGTATTTACGATAATGTGCAAATACTACTAGTGAGTCAAACACCAAGAGTATCAGGGTTAAAATTTAGGCGGTCAAATGTAACTTTTGAAACAAAACATGTTTGATTTCAAAAATGGGCTTTGGCTCAAATTCACAAATTTGTTTTTGAAATTGGATCATCCTTAACCGAACACATGAATTTGGAACATTGTAGAAGGACTAAAATACAGATAAAATTATTAGTTTTTTGTTCATTAGCTCAAAAATGATATATTTCAATTTTTCGTTGGTCTTCAAACTATAGTACAAACTATTTTTTTGTATTATTTTGAGCTTTCCGCATGAAACTTCGTCATGATAGAAATTCGATCCACATATCACTTTATTTTTATTAAAATGATGTAATTTTTTGTTTTATAACTTTAATAATATTTTTATGTTTAACTTCATACAAGCATTTTTCAATTGATTCATTTTTGTAAACGATAAATTTATTGACATATTTTTGTAAACGATAAATAGATTGTAAATACGTTGAATCATATTAACAGCAAAATGTATTTTTTCTTTGTAAAAGTATAGTAGAGCTGTTGACCGTCAACATATGTCATCGTTAATGTATACAATGTATATTTGCTTTCTAAACAATAACAAAACAGACCTCAAAGTATACGAATCACTACCCTGACTTTAAACTACTATTAACTTACACTAGAAATTGTTTTATTTGGCCTGAAAAAAAAACTAATTTTTTAAAGAGCCAAACAATATTTTCAACTAAGGATCACTAAGAATCGTTAAGTAGAATGTTTTGATGTTTTTGGAAATATTCAGAGTGTAGAACTTATTTGGTCTATTTGTCTTAAAAAGAACAATAACTGTACATATAATTTTTTTTTGACTTTATACAGATTTTTCAAGGTTTACCAGGTTTCGAGATTTAATAAATTTGCATAATTTTTTGACTGAAACGTTCTACGGAGCCTCAGATGACCTAGTCAATGAATGCGTGCCGTTACCAATCAGGAGACAGGTGGCACCATTAAGTTTAATTGTTTTCAAATTAGGTTCACATCTTGCTTCGAAATTCTGAACACGCATCACATGAGCACATGTGTATACAACTACACTGATAGGCAAAACAAAGTGCCCACCTCATCGTTTTTTTTCAATTTCTCTCATTTACTTGGTTCAAATTAAAGTAAACACACTGTATTTTTTTTATTATCTTATTTTTTATATTCTTTTTAAGTTTCATTTATGGAATACTGAAAAAAAAGGAGTTTTACTTAAAGAAAAAAAAATCAATTTGTGTTGAAAAAAAAACAGTGACAAAATAAAGTGCCCACTTCATTTAGGCTACAGAAAACATAAATTAAAGTAAAATAAAAGCATTTCAAAAATTGATGTGTCCTCCTTTGGCCTTCAGGACCTCCTGCAGGCGCTTCGACATGCACTCGACCAGGTTCTTTAGGTGCTGTGGATCTAGCTCTTCCCAGGCGCGCTCCAGGGCTTCAAAATAGTTATTTTTATTGGTAACACCAGTTTTGTCAACCCTGGCATCGAGAATCGCCCACAAATTCTCGATGGGATTGACGTCCGGGCTTTGTGGAGGCCATTCCTGCGGTTTTATCCGACAATACCGGAAGAAAGACTTGGTCTTCTTGGCAGTATGCTTCGGGTCGTTGTCCTGCTGGAATACGAACTTCTCTTCAAGGCCCGTCTGGATCAGCGAAACCTCCAGATTTTCTCGCAGGATGTTGATGTAAGAATCTGCCGTCATTATCCCGTCGATTTTCACAATGCTTCCCACTCCACCCCACGAAAAACACCCCCAGACCATCACATTTCCTCCTCCATGCTGCATCGTGCCTTGGATGTGGCGCTCCTGAAGCTCCTCTCCCGATCTGCACAAAACACGAACCCGCCGCTTTCGGTTAAACAGCTTGAATTTTGATTCGTCCGTCCAGAGAACCGTTTTCCAGAACTCTAGGGGCTTATTAGCATGCTCCTTAGCAAACTTAAGCCGTTTTTCTTTGTTTGCCTTGCTGATAAATGGGCGCTTCCGGGCAAGTTTGCTATTCAACCCCTGTGCTACGAGACGGCGACGAACAGTTCGACCGGAAACTGATAACTGAAGGGTTTCCTGGATCTCGCGGACAGTTACCTTTGGGTTCTTCTTGACTTCGAGCATGATCTTGGTGTCCGTTCTCGCATCCGTGTTCCGCTTCCTGCCTCTGCCAGGGTGATCCACCACTGATCCAAACGTTTTAAGCTTCAGAAGAATTTTGCCAACCGCTGCCTTACTGATACTGTACTTCTTAGCGACAGCCCGGTGCGATTCACCGTTTTGCACATCACGAACGAGCAATTTTCGGATACACAAGGGAATTGCTTTCGAAAGCACTGCGTTCTCCATTTTTTTCAATTGAATCAAATGCGATCACGTATACAAATGCACTAGGTTGAGCCGTTTGCTTCAAAACATGTCAAAATATCAAAACATAAACAATCGAGGGGTCTTCCAATGGAAACTTATCGAAAACATATCGATTTTTGAAATGGGCACTTTATTTTGTCACTGTTTTTTTTTTCAACACAAATTGATTTTTTTTTCTTTAAGTAAAACTCCTTTTTTTCAGTATTCCGTAAGTGAAACTTAAAAAGAATATAAAAAATAAGATAATAAGATTGAACCAAGTAAATGAGAGAAATGGAAAAAACGATGAGGTGGGCACTTTATTTTGCCTATCAGTGTATGGGAAAAGCTAAATTTTCGTTCACATTCTCTTAACTTATTGTCAAAATCACTTTAGGAAGTATTGTTATGCAAGAAACTTTTCTAGTCACAGACTTTGATTTTTAATATTTTTTTAAACGATTTTCTTAAGCCGCTTCATTAACAGCTCTGGTACGACATAGAGTTCTGAAATTGTAGGCTAATCATACTTGAAGAAATAGGGTAAATTTAGGGAAGATAAGTATCATTCACATTAGAAAGTAAATGGCATAAAAATCAATTAATAATTTGTAAAGTTGAGGTAATCGAAAACTGGTAATCAAAGAAGCTGTTCTGTTACAATTTTCCCAATGTATGTAATGTATGTGGAAGACGGGCGGATGACAACAAAAAGCTTTCTGTTCCTATATTAATCCCCATATCAACATCAAAAACCAGTACAAGTCCACCAACAAAATAGCTCAAATGTTGATTAAAAAAGTTCATTTATTTGTACAGGCTCAATCGAATCAACTTTACAGAGCCAAGTTTAAATTTTTAATATATTTAAATATATCAGTTTGCCTCAAACTAAGGTTAGAGAGTTAGTTACTGAAAGTTCAAGAATCTTTACCTGTTTTAAATTGTAATGAGGCTGTTCATCCTATTGTTTCGTAATTAATCCTGCCACTGAGTGAGGGATATGTTGTCTCTTAGCTAAGTCGGTAAATACGCAACTACGAAGCAAGATCATACTTGAGGTGACTGTGCTCAATTCCCATTCTGGTCTAATAGTTGTCAGTGCAGCAAAATTTGAACTCCCTAAGCATATAGTATGGCTGTACATGGCACATAATTATACTAATGCGAAGATAGTATTGGCGCTGAAAGTGCATAAGTAATAATTGTGAATGTGCATTTATATCACTGGATTGAGTGCAGGCAATAAACTAATTGTGATAACCGATAAGCTTGAAATGCCAAGTTAGATATAAGAAGAAGGAAAAGTATTTTGGTTCATTATTTTGATGACAACTCCTCTGGCACTTGTCCCAACCATAGGCTCCTGTACAATATGCACATACACTTTTGCTACGAATAACAACTGGGAAACAGCTGTCCACGTTTAAGTATAACCCGTACGCAAAATCCGGGCATACTTTTCAAATCGATATAAATACAAACAAAATTCCTCAGCTTTTGTTCTGCATAAGTTACTCTCGCAGCACGGTTAATACACAAAGGAAGCTGAACGAGCACTGAAATTTAATACTTTTCAAAAGATCCTTTGTGCGAGAATTTTTTGTGGCATTTTTCGCATTCACAGTCATATTGAATGCATTAATTAACTTTACCATTGCTTATTAATTCATTAACGGAGATAGAATTTCTGAACTGGGATTTGATGACCGCAAAAAAGTCTCTTGTGCAACTCATAATTAATTACCCTGATCATCTTTTTCAGTAATCATCATAGGACAATTTTGCGGTTAAGGATAGGCTGAGATTGAGTACCATGACTCTTAAACCGCCTGCAGTTACCGATCCTACTGAGATGCAAGAGGCAATAAAACATCTGAGATTAACCCACTTTTTCATCTCTGGAATTATGCTAATATGTTCGCACCAAGTGAATTTCTAGCGCTTCTCCATCTGAATCGGCATTAACAGCAGCAGCATACGTGGAGGCTGTGAGTGTCCAGGGCTAGATTTAGGCAATCATGCCAGGGAAGGTGGCTATTGATTCAAGTGCCTCTCTGTAGCCGTCTCTGGAAATGAAGGGCATATGAAAACGGATGGAGAGGAGACGCAAAGAATAACTCACAATTCTGTATTAACATAATTGAAAACAAAAACTTCGTACCTACCTTGGCGTGGAGGATAATGAGAAACAGAAGTGTCGCGTAAATTTGCATCCAACACACGCAGACAGCAAAGAATGACCGTGGGGTTTTCTGGTGGTGAAAAACAGTACACACAACGGGTAATTATAACGAGTGATAAAGTTGACATAAGTTATATGGGATATTTTACTTTCGTGTTAATTTGGAATACATTTCAATTCATGGAAAATCAATATTATTTGTTTTATTATCGGTCCACATCAAATTTAAGTAATAACTTTTCAATTTCTTAGCCGTCATTACGTCGTAAAATTCGAAAGCATTTTGTTCGTTCAAAGATAAAATACTAATAATCAAAATGTGTTCACTGTTCGCTACACATCGACCAGAACGTAGTGAACACATTTCAAATTACAGTAATTCGATTTTTCATCGCAAAAACTGCTTTGAATTCTTATGATGATGACGACACTTCCTTAAAAAATAATGAAATACAAATACAAATATTTTCATCTAAATATCTTGAGAGAAAACATCACAAATATTTCGGTTGCTTTATCCAAAGCTACCCTTTCCTACGATAGTCTCTAAATTAACGCCACTCATTCCTACATTTGCATGAGGAAATATGCCCTCACGGTTAGTTGGCTCTGCGGTGCACAATTATTCCTATCTGTATGAGTGTGCATTCGAGACAAATGTGCACTTTGCAGTGCACCAACACAAATTTATAGGCTCAGCAACAGCATTCATTCATCAGCTTGTGAACCACTAGTATTCGCATGAGGAGCAATGAATGCTAGCGATGCTTCAAAATTCGCGAGGCACAATCACAACGGGGTGATGGAAATTGAAGTTTCACATACGTAAAGCCAGCTCTTCTACAGTACGTCCCTACAATGTTGCATGTCGTTAAACCAATCTTTGGATCATAGACAGCACATGAAGAAATCACGGCACGGTTCACAGCAGTCGGATAGCACTGTGGCAATTATCCAGAGGTATCAGAGCATAAATCATCGTGACAAGTACAGGTATGTTCCGGTTTTATCAAGTCTTCCTTTGTTTTTTCATTTCCCACCCCCATAGCTTGCTTACTATGCGTCTCTATAACGGTTCTTGCACCCGGGACAAAGCCGCTGTGCTCTTGTCTGCTGAATGCTAGGAAAATATTATTAGTGCAAATTTTGCCAGCAAAAATGTGTTCTTTAGTTGGAGTACAAGTAGCTAGTAAACGTTGTAAAAGAAGAAGGACTATTCGAAGCTTATCCAACTGTATTTTTTATTTTTTGGATGCTTTTCCAACACACACCGCTATTGTATTATTTTATTGTTTAGTATGACCACAATGCATTTTGCAGTTATAACAAACATTCAATTTCGATTAAAATCAATGATGCAGAAGCATACGCTAGCCAATCGCTTTGCTATAAGAAGTGATTGAATATTTTGAATGATGTGCAGAAGTATAAACTCACTTGATTTTAAAGGGACGAATTTTGTGAATTTTTGAGAAATATTTACGGTAACTGGTGGGAGGGGTGTACACTGATATAAAGTTAGGATACCCATTATTGTCACAAATCGCAAGGAAAAAAACGTAGGTGGTTTACCTACACCACCACGGGAGATTCCATCAACCATCTGTTTTCTCCTATTGAGCTGATTCCACGTCATATGATCAACGAGTTATCCAGGGTTCTGACAAATGACTATTTCTTTAAATTTACCAGAATCTAAAAAAACAGCCATTGAATCACTAATACAAATGATTACCAGCAATAAACATGTACATAATTATTCAAGAATTTTTTTCATAATCTACGAAATAATGATTATGAATATGAAATGTGTATTTGCATCATCCTAATTGATTTCACATTGTTTTGAACATTTTGAGATCTACCGGTAGACTTAACGAAAGCTCCAAACGCTAATGAAAAAGCTGTAAGAGCAATGATACAGATGGATTTCAATTTATGAAAGTCTGTATTCTATTAATATAGCATTCATTCGAAGAAATACAAAACGGTAATCTTCTGAAAATGATAATACGTTGTTTATTTTTAAACACTCGAGTTTTCGACAAGCAAACACGCGTTCTACGTCCTAAGATTATAAATGGCATGTGCATACTGGGCCACCCTATTACTTATTGACTTATTTCGTCAACCAAGGTAGACTTTTAAACACTTTGCAGATACATATGTATACATTCTTCGGTGATAATGAAGTTTGGTGATATAAAGTTCAAGTAAAAACTATATGGTTCAGGTGGAACCAAGGATGATCATTTCGCTCTCTATGACCCTAATACTCTTAATCGAACTTTTTTTCATAAACAAACAATATCTGACAAGGGATACAACCATCTTTGACTATTTAATGACAACAACAACCTTCAATAATCACTTATGTAAACTACTTGATAATTTTTTTGTCTTCACATAACAGCAACGACAGCCAAAGCGTACGCACAAGAAAACGCATCATTTTCAAGGCATTTAATCCCCTTCTTATTCTTATTCAGCATTTCAAGCTTATTGTTTTCACAAGTTGCTTATTGTTTTTCTAATTTGGTTGTAGCCTTGCTCTTAACTTAGTGTTCTAAATGCACTTCCACAGTTTTTAATTGAGAGCTTTCGATGCCAGGTCGCATTTTTGCATTAGTATGATTGTGTGGCAAGTACAATCATACCTTATGTCCAGGGAGTCGAGAAGTTTTCCTGTACCGAAAAATTCCTAGACCAGACCGGGAATCAAACCCAGCCACCTCCAGCAAAGAGGCTGAGCTAAGGTTTAATACCCCATCCATACTAAATTAAATGTTATGTGATATAGAGTATCTTTATATCATATGTCATACATATTATTTCCATTGTAAACTAAAAGTATGAATGTGGATATCTAGACAGGATATATCAAGTATTATAGGATATACCGTAAACTGGCTGTAATGCTCGAAGATACGCTTCGCACAGTTTCACGACGTTAATTAAATGTGCTTTGCTTATATGGATTGCTTTAGCACACTTTGTCCAATGACTTTTTTGATTGAAAGAGTTTTGGTTGAGTGACACATATCGTCGAAAACTAAATATTTTAACTGAAAGTTCGTTTAAAAACTGATTTTGTTGTGTTTTAGTTCTCATGTGATTAACTTTTTCAATTTCTAATCAAATTTACAGATTATAATATGCAGATGCAAGATAAAAATAGTAATCCATTATTCGGCTAAACGTTCAATTAGATTTCAATGAATCTGTAAACGATATATTACTGGCAGTAGCTATTTCATTACTGTATGTCAAATGGGAGATTAGATTTGCACTCTCGCTGTTTACTTATGGGCTAACTTGTATTTTGCCCTAATCACAACTAGCATATTACCCTCGTTTTTAAGCAATTTTCAACAAAATATGTTTTTTTTGCTTCAGATGGATTCTGAATTTGTTCACCTTACTAGTTATACGTACATTTAGATTAATTGTTGAATAATATGATTAACGTTTGTGAAATGTTCAACGCCCCTTGATATTTTCAAACGTATCCTTCTGATTCACTTTGGCCAAGTGCGAATTGAAACGCCTGGTCGATACATTTTGGCATATCAATGTAATGACAATTTTTAAAGGGTTTCAGATGGTGAAATGATATCCTGATAGGAGGATGTCCTCATAAGTTCCTATCTTACGCCTCCCCGAGCCAAATGATCTCAAAAGACTGATAGATGAAGTATGTTGACGCTGGTTGGCTTAGTCACGATAATGTTATCAATTTGACAATGAGATAGTGACGGGGTGCGACCGTATACTATTGTGATTCTTGCATTCTCGTTTTATTGATAATTTTTGAAATGTAACTAGAACGAGATGAAGAATTCTGTTTGAAAATATTTCGTATAGAATAATGTGTAGTTTTTCAAAAGAAAAATCATTTATTGCTTTATTGCTTAATGTTGTTATTGAGAATTGGAATGATGTTATCTGTTTTTCAGCTTTTCCTGGACTATAACGATATTCATAAATACATAATTTTTCTTATCTTTTGATATATTTTATACATTCATATATGTTATTCCCTTAAGTATAAATCCGATTTAAGTGAATTGGATGGGGAGAGTGAGAATACCAACTTCTCGTTGTTAACAGTTTGTGGGTAAAGGGCTCTTTTACCTACTCATTTGGGCATCCTCTTGTTGGATATCCCGCATTTTTGACCAATTGTTCAATCTTGTTGTTTTAAGGAGACTATAATCCCGTGTGTACGTAAAGGTGATGTTGCGTATCGATTCATCCAACCCGTTTTTGGCCCTCATAAAATGACATGATGAGGACAATCATTGATTATTAAAGCTTGATCATGTCAAACAGAGAAGAGAATCTGTTGCTGTTAGACTTAGTTTTCGTGCTACAATGAGTGGTAGTATATATTATATCATATCGTCAAAGTAATGATTTTTTTAACTATTCTTTGTCGGATACGTGTTACCTCGGGAGAACCCTCATTTTCATAGTAAAATTGACCAAATTCAAACTGTCCAGCGCCACTTCATCCGATATTCACTTTGATGACAAAAAAAAATCTTAGAAACAAGGACCGCAATATCTAAGAGTGCCTAAAATACTAACAAACGGAAATCATAGAAACATGATCGGTAATGTAACAACGATATACTATAAAAAATATTCAGTCTATTTTGTGTACACACTGATCACACAGCATCAGCGAATTAAAACAACATCGTAAGTCACACCTTATTTTCTACATGGTTGATGTGCGTCTGCTTTGATGGATACTCATTTTTATTTTTTGCTGTGTACTACTTCCAACCAACAAAAACCAGTGTGAGCTATTTCGTATCAAGACTCTTACAGCCCGTCGAGATGCAGTAAGCGCTTTTGTAGTAACTGATCTGTTCACAGCCGCTCTACTTATCTCATAATTGAGTCGCTTTTGAATCAATTTCGTGGTATGTGTAGTTCTTCGCAAAAACCTTATTGAGAAAGCCAAATCGACAATTCAGGATCATCCATCATCGTAATTCAAGTCAATGTTGTTGATTTGTCAACTAGTCAATCCTAACATGATTTACTTAAATTTACGTCTAGTTAAGCAGCCGTGTAGATGAACTGCCCTTAATTTTTCGCCAAAATCAGGATTCGGGCTCGCTACCAAGTGCTCAGAAATAGTTCACTAACTATAAAGGTGGTTCAAACTGTCGATTTAGCTCCATCGCACTCAATCGATTCCAAACCAGGTCCCGATTTTCGGGCCACAAACTTTCTTTCAAGGTTGCGAGCTCAGACTACACTGGCCCTTCGAAGTTTTTATGGGAGTTACTATGAGAAATCTAAATTTCAAAGCTCTTCGACCTAATGGCATAAATAAATATCTCGATAGATAAGAGGTAAATAACCAAAACGTTATGCCGAAAATTTGTTCCAAAATATCCCACCAAGATCAAAATTGAGTTAATACGATAACAAAGTAATAACTCTCAGGTATTATTTGGCGGAACACCAATCAATACAAACTTCAGCTATCAGGGTCAAAATTAGGTATTCAAAAGTAATTTTCTCCTGCTCAGCTGCCGAATAGATCTGTGCGCCGATCTATTTTGAAGCGGCGGTGGCGGCGCAGCTGGCGCCACGCCGTGGTCGTCCATGGCGGCGGCGGCGGCGTGGATCGGCGTGGGCATAAATTATCTCCTCAACATTTCCTTATGCTTATCCCTTTTAACTGTTTGTTTTTCTCTTGCACTGCAAAGACTATAGGATCACTTCAAGTCTTATATTTTGATAGAAGGCCCGGATATCTATATGGGTTACATGACTCAGTTCGATTAATTGACGTGTGTATGTGTGTGTGTACAAATCCGCCAAAGCCGCATTTCCTCTATCTTAAAATCTGAAAAAAAAACAAATATCTAAGATTTTTGAGATTGAAAAATTATAGAATCCTAAAGTATCAAAACCTAAAAAAAAGATATTAAAAAAAAAACAAATTGCTTTAAAATTCATATGTTTAGGAGCTTAGAGATCAAAAATTAAATAAATTATAAAAAAGTTCAAAATAGACCAAACCATCAATATTTTTACAACATTACTACAATCACGTATAAAAAAGAATCCACTGTGCCCTGATGTACCGGTTAATTCAGTGATTAGCCAAGTTATTTGATTCGAGACGTTTATCACGTTCAAATAAAAACAGTGTTTTCCCAACGATGGTTTTATTCCGCAAATGTTTTGCCAATAAGGTGATTTCAGTGATATTAGTGTCGATATATATTAAATTTAATAAACACCCCTTATTTGTACAGTCTTGACTATTCAATGCAAAAATCTGGTATGTCCAATCACTGTTAATTTAAACTGACCGTTATAGATGGTTTTTGAACTTTCTCACGCCTGACAAAATGCTATCAAGTTGTGGAAATAAAATCTATTTCTTTTAGAAGCCGTTCAGACTACGAGCTATATTACTTGATATAACGAATCTTGATATGAGACGTCAGATACATTATTTCCAGTGAAAACTAGTTGTACGAACATTGATATCAAGCTACTCTTTATCAAGTGATATAGCTCGTACTCCTGGACGGCACCTTACATTTCCTATTATTTTTGACAAAATTATGAAATACCATTCAAAGTAAATTTGCCGATTCGTTAAACATAAAGAAAATATGAAAGTTTGAAGGTAACCATTGCCCTACCATATTTAATACATTACTTAAGCATAGTTAGATAATTTTGTTTTTGTATTCGCTACAATTTAAGTTTATTTGGTGAGCAATGGTAGTCTCATATCTCGGAATATTTTTTCGCTGGATTTTAATCCTAGTGTTAGCTTAAATGAGGCCGGATTTTTTAATTTCCGTATCTAAATTCCGTCAAGCTCACCCCTTTAAAATTACATGAGGAACAAAATATTTGGACAAGATTCCCGAAAGGGTAGACTACCTTAACCATTTTTAATCTCAGGACAATCGGTGTTTTGAATAAGAAAAATGTAGTAGTAACCTGACGTTACCTTGTTTACTCCAAGAAATTCTAAGAAAAAGTCATCAATTTCATAACTAATCTCACTTCCTTGCCGAATGTTAACGACCTATCGATTGCAGGATCGTTCTCATAATATCTCAAAATCTTCCTGCTAAATTAAACCAGCCTTTTTTTTTGTTTAAGCCGATTAACTAGACATGCATTGCAACATCATGTCAGGAGGCAGATGATGAGTAAAAGCATTTTTAACATATTTTAGTGCACCAAATTGTTTTCACACATCGCTGGTTCGATTATCATTATTTGGGGTATCAATATGTACACTCGCACAATTTTTTCGAAATTAAATTTCGGCGGACATTTTATTATTTTTAAATTCAAACTCACTCGCGAAAATTACCGAGAGTCGAAACACGAAAATGTACACTGCAGTTGCTAGAACGAAACGATAAAGCTGATCACTGTCTCATACGCCTCCTTCTCGATAGCACATCGCATCGAGATGTCATCATTTGTAATAAAAGCAGATTTCTAAAGGGCTAATGAACATAACTGAAGGGATGCTACGCATTGAAAAATTTAATCGGCGCGCCTCAAATTGCCCGGCGGCGCGGGCAAAAAAATGCAGCGGCGCGCTGGTCGAAAATAGTGGCGGTGGCGGCGCCATAAAATCGTCAGCGGCGGTGGCGTGGCGCGGCGGCGTACAGATCTTGTGCCGAAGACTACTTTTCGATAACGATGCTGCAACATCTAGATTCATTGTATTGCAACATGCTTTTAGCAGTGTTTGGTCCGTGTTTGAGTATAATAAGGAGTATATCGAAAATAAGCTATCCACAAACTTTACTTCAAATTTTTTTGAAAACAAAAAATTGATCCTTTATTGTACGAGGTTAAACTTGAACATAATGAAGACCGGATGAAATTTAAGTTATTCCTTCCACGAATTTTCGAACTTTGGATCGAATGCTCTTCATCAAGTTCCCGGACAAGTGTTGCATCGCATTTTTTTGGACGCTTGAGCCCAAATTTTTTTGAACTCCCTGCATGTTCCCAGTTGCCTTACCAGTCTTCTTGAAGACCCTCTTCATGATTGCCCAGTAACGTTCGATGGGGTCGAAGCTGAGGGCAATTTGGTGGATTGATATTTTTTCTCAACGAAATCTATACCCTTTTCTGCAAGCCAATTGAGAGTGGTTTTGGCATAAGTGAGCCGACGCTAAATCCGGCCAAAACAGTGGAGGTGTACTATGGTTCTTATATTAAGGCAACAATCTCTTCTGGAGACACTCAGATCGATAGACTTCCGCATTTTTACAGTTCCGGTAGTGTAAAAAATGGTTGACTTCAAACCACAGGAACATATTGCTTACCATACCAGTACCTTTCGACCGAATTTCTCCAATTGAATCGACCTGTCCGCATCGCTCACATCCTCCCCAACGACGGCAGTAAAGTATTGTGGACCTGGAAGGGTTTTTGAGTCCTCCTTTACATAGGTGTCATCGTCCATCAAAACGCATGCATCCGGACGCTGCAAAAGACGCGAATACAATTTCCGGGCCCTTGTTGCTGCTCGCTTCTTCTGTTCTGCACTTTGTTTCGAGATTTTCTGCTTCTTGTAGGTCTTCAGGTGGTTTCGCCTCTTGATACGCTGGATCATTCCGACACTCGTTCCTGCTTTTTTCGCCAAATCACGTATTGACATTGATTTGTTCTTCATGATTAGAGATACCACTTTCTGCTCCAGTTTCAGGTTGGAAGAACCGGTTTTTCTGCCTCTTCCTGGTGGCTCATCCAAAGAATAGTGTTCCCCAAACTTATTAATGATGGTTTTAACACTCGCATGATGAATTCCAAACCGCTTCGCCAATTTTCGCATATAATACCCTTCTCACTTAGCCATGTGTCCAGAACCTTAATTTTCACTTCCTTTTCAATACGCGACATTTTGAAAACGCAGAATTTGAACCGCACAAACAAGTAAACAAAAGAAAGCTGACAGTCAAACGCACAGCATGCAGTGTTCAGAGCATAAAAAACCATCACAAATACATGCAAACAACGCAAATGTATGTGGATAGCTTACATTCGATACACTCCTTATGTCTCGTAATTCTATGCGAAGACAGTTTCTGTTAGATTTCAGATAACAATGTCGTCATTTGGATACTAGGCTTTATTATTTTTTTACAAATGCATTTATTTGTTACAGGATCAAACTTGAAAAAACGAATTTCAATATACATGATCATGATCTTCAATATAAAGCTAAAAATTTTTGAACCGATTTCTAGCAGTCGTTTTGAGGTACTGAATTGTCTCTCGATTCACAAATTAGAGTTTTAATGTATTCTCCGAAGCAATGATAAAAGCACGTCGACGAATACAAATAGTTGTATTCAACGCTCTAAATCTAGCAAATACTAAAAAAATATGTCAGGAACAAGAAAAACTCAATCTTGACAACGTTAAAAATGCAACCGTATTATCAAAATATAATTCAACGTGAATTATTCAAAAAATAGCTAAAACGGCATCAGTATGCAAAACCAAATTAAATCATGGCGATTAAACAAAAAATGGCAATACATTCTTAAAAATGTGCATAGTTTTCTCATGCTCACTCCCTACAACCAAACCAGCAACCAATTTCCAAAACAATGCGCAGTGACCAAGATTTCTTTGCACAATACATTGGATTCTCACTGAGAAAAACGAAGCATAATTTGTCAGTCAGCAGATTGAACGTGTGAATAGCCGTTTTCAGCCAGCTTAAGTGGTAGCTAAATTTGTTTCAAAGAACTACAATCCTAATCCCATTCGAAAACAATGTGATATTTTGAGAGCCAGCTTTGCCAATATCACAGCAGATTATCCACTCAATCATGATGGAACCGATGTTCACTTTGACATCCCGTATCAACAGAAATTTCACCCAGGAAGAGAAAACGACAGGAAAAGAAAAAAAAATGATTTCATCACAAAATCTCGGTCGGTTTAAACCAATTTTCAGAAAACAAAACGCCTACAGATGTTTTGTGGTACGGGCTTTTCACACTTATGTCTCATTTTTCAGTAGTTTTTATTTTCAAGCATGCTTGAACAGAAGCAAGACAGATGAAAAAATTGTAATAAATACTTACAAGCGATTTTTTCTTCTTTTTTGTTGGTTGTGAGAGAATGAAAAGTAAATTTAATCCAGTACAATTCTGAAACAGAACAATCATTTCATTCTGGAAAAGTATGAAAAACCTTCACTAATCATTGACATCCTATTAACTGCATCACATGTCATTAGGTGGTTTGGAAGTGGATGATGACATGTTCGATATACGTAGGCGAGCTTGACGGCTAAATTTATTTTTTTTGCGTCTCGTGTGAATGAATTTAAAACGACGGTGAGCATTTTTTGTTCCTACGGTAGGAGTTCATCGACGTTTCGTTATACGATACTTTTTTTTTGGCAAGGAAACTCTGGAACGCGACCGCGATTTCCTCCATTCTGCTTAGCTGTGTTCCATGAATGATGTTTTCAGTTTTCTTTGAATGAATATTGTTTTAAATTCGGTGGTGTTTCAGACAGGAAATGATTTTGCTCGGAACCCTTTTAACTGAATGAGAAAATGATGGAAACGAGAAAGTACTTGAATTGCATGCAACTTTAGCCAAAGTTGATCGAGAAAGGGCGTGTATTTTATGACGCCTAGACTACTTCGTGCAATCAGAAACGAGGGGTCGAATTAGAGCTTTATGAAAAAGACTATTCCAGTTGGTATAATGCAAACATGTATTTAACGCGTGACACCATTTAGTACAGTGCTATTCTCATTTCTTCTACTCTACTTTGCAATAAAATTTTAACTCTCTCAGACTTAAAACGTATTGAGATAGAAATATTGTATAATCTTTGTTATATTGTTTTTGTTGAGCTTAACATAATCACGAAAAAGGGATTTGAAGAAGACGTAAATATATTGATGAACAGACGTTAAATTCCCAAAAAATATGGGTATTCAATTACAACCAATCAAGCACAAGTTGCCCATTGCTCACAAAAAAATATCGATCAAGATTTATTTTTGTGAACTATTTGTCAAAATCGGCAGTCACCTTCTTGGAAATTCATCCATCCAAGCAAGCATTTCCTTACCGTTTCCGTATTTGAAAGATCCCCTCTCATGCACAGCCACCTTCTTTATTCATGCGAGATAGCATAAGGGCAGCAAAATTGACATTCGAAACCACGCAAACAATAATATCCTTGCTCACAGCATGAGGAGGAGTGAGACCAAGAAGAGAAATGTAATTATATCACCTCCGCTTTCTTATTATTCAATTATATGGGCAATAAAACCAAATCGTATCAACCTAAAAGGTCCGAATCGTATAAGTTTCTCAGCCAGCAAGTCGTGTTCTTTCCTTCCTTGCACGGATCGGGAAAGCATACTTGACAAACACTGAAGAAGAAAGTTAACGGAAAAGCGGCTATCGGATTGATTGGATTGTTTGGCATTCAACGATAAAGTGGAATTTGTCCTATCAAAAGGCTTCATGTGTTTTTGCTCTTCTTCTGCATGAGTTTTTATTTGTCATGCTTGTTTGTTAAGATCCATGTTGTGTTATTTGCATATTTAAACATGCATGGCAACCAATCCCTGGCAGGTTATACCTGTATTTACATGTTACATGCCACTGGTTTTCCTAGTTGATATGATCAGCTTTTCCGCTGCTGTTGACGGAAATAAAGTTCAAGGTGTGTCGTTGCAATAAAAGGCACCAAAAATGTTTTTTTTAAATTCCGTTATTTTTCCTTACCGAAAACTGACCCTTCGTTAGTGGTTCATTTTGTTATTTGTCATATATTTTTATACATGTACAGACAGAAATAGACAATACAAGTCTGTGCTTTTAAGAGACGCCGTTCAACTTGTGCGACCTGTTTCAGATCAGTCGCTAATGACGCAGTGCATAACACTTGAATTTCGTATGTTTTTCTAAATTAAAATGACTTAAAATAAGTTTAACCTGAGTTCAGCATAGCAAACGGAGGGGAACCAAGCAAAGCAGAACAGACCCCGGTGAAGTGGTTAACATCCATACCATTCACGCAAAAGTCAAGAGTTCGAATCTCACCCCCAGAAAAGTTACGAAAATACTTTAAAAGGTGTTTGAGTTACTTCGACACAAGGAAATCTCGATAATCAAGGAATAAAATTTAATAGTTGGTCCCCCGGTTACTGATCAAAACTAGTTTGCACACAAAATATGGTTACTCGATTAGTTTACTGAATAGAAGGTCGAGATCTCATTCCCAGCCCCGTCATCCCACTTGCCTTTTTGTCCCGTCCTCATTTGTCCCTTCGCCTCTTCGTCTCCCCAATAGTTTCAAATAAAAATGCAGTCTACTGTTTTTTCATTGATCGCATCAAATACCACAGTAAATCCCTGATTTTAAAACCTACCACACTATCACAACTATCCTTCCCGGTAATTGTAAAAAAATACAATAATTTTGGATATACAACGGGGAATGAAATATCCTTACATTGTTGTTACAAGTTGTCTAAAATGTAATATTATATACAGAAGCCCGTACATGCTATCAATATTTTGGATAACATACTATTTACATTCGTTAATATCACAATGGAATTAAAGTATTATGATCAGTGTATGTTCCCATATCATTTACTAAGAAAAGAAAAACCAATCAAGGATACATCTTTAAATAGACGAAACGTTCCTCAAGATCTTTAAAATACACTTTGATCAATAAATTCGGATACACTTTTTCATGAGCGTGTAAAAGACATGCTAAGCGTATATTTTGTATATGTGTTCGTGGTAATTGTACTTCCATATATATATATATATATATCCAAAATATATATATATATATATATATATATATATATATATATATATATATACTGACACAAACGCGTGATATTCATTTTCGATCAGTTGTTTGTTTGTTACGTGCGATGAAATAATTTAGGGAAACCGAGGGAAACGATTTTTAAATGGCGACCGCCCTGGCATTATTTTCAAAAGCCTGAAATCTTTTAGTGTTAAGCGTAACTTTACATACAAGACCATCAAAAGGTATCAGAATAGTACTGGTCGTCCATGTTCGGTACCTTCACATTTCCTACGGATCGGCTCACTATATCGTAAGACGTAATCTTGGATTCAAGGCTTTTAAAAAACGCAAGGTTCATGGCGATTCCGAACAATCCAAGCAGAAGAGGTTGGCTAGAGCATAGGTGATACTATCGCGGCCCGCTGGGCATGAGTTCTTTTTTCTGATGAGAAACTGTTTGTCTTGGAGCAGCCTCACAACGCACAAAATGAACGGGCCTGGGCAATAGCTAAGGAAAATATACCTGCGCCTCAGATAAACCTACCTCGATTTCAAAGTGCAGCTTCAGTGATGGTGCATTATTAAACGGAAGAAAATTGTTGCTCCCAGCCAACGACAGCTCTATGGAGAAGATCATTATGTAGCCGGCGCCGGTGGTGTAGTGGTAAGCGTGACTGCAATTTGACACCCCAGTGAGTCTGGGTTCAATATCAGTCGAGGTCGATGTTTTTTCTGAGGCGAAAAAATCTGGTCACGTCTTCCTTCGGAAGGGAAATAAAGCCGTTGGTCCCAGCTCATGTGTTGATTAGTACGATATATAGGGTCCAGGAGTCGTCTTCCTGGCGTCGGTGGTTGTCACCACGTTGTGAGGAACTAGGCCGACGGAAAATAAACGAATAATAAAAAAAAGATCATTATGTATTTCAGCAAGATGGCGCGCCAGCTCACACGGTGAATATTGTTCAGGCCTGGTGTAAGGATAATTTGACGGATTTCCTGACCTCGCAGCTCTCCGGATCTGAATCCATTGGATTTTTTTGTTTGGTCCTTCATGTTATCCAAACTGAACGACTACAAAATCTTGAATTTGGACCAGTTCAAGGTAGTTATCCAGAAAATTTGGGAAGATATTCCCATGGAATTTGTACGTGCCACCTGTGACAGTTTCGAAAAACGTTTGAGATTGGTAAAGATAGTTAAAGGAGTCATTCCGAAACATTGGCTGTAGTTAATCTACATAAAGAGTACTTTAGTATAAAATATATCAAGAAACTCAAAATATAGCGGCTGCGTTATTTCAATGCATTTTTAAAGTGTATTCGAATTTATTGATCACGGTTTATGTTTTTGCCCAGATAAAAAATAAACAAGCTTACTGCATACAATCATATAACATTAATACAAAATCTATTGAAGACCGAATCTTATTGTTCTTGTATCGGATAAGTGAAAAAAGCATACCGTAAATATTATTTACCCACTATTTTAACCATTAGATAAGAATTTTCAACAATTGGAAAACGGGTAACATATGTATGCATATATAAACTGATAAACGATCCGTAAAAAAAATTAAAATTGTTTCATAAAAAATGCATTCAAATCAATATCCATGAAAAAAATCGAAATGATTTATAAAATTTCACAATTTGATCCATAATTTACATAAAATTTAGCAATAAATTGTCAAAAATGTCCTAAATAACGGTAACAAAATGATCAATAAAATTGTACGAATTACCCATTAACACGTAACAAATGATCCATAAATGGTTCAATGGCGTTCCTAAAACTTGCAATATTGATCCACAGAATGCAACCTGTGTGTAATGAAATATATGTATATGATCCATAAATAATTGAAAATGTTCGTTAAATAAATTGTCAATGATCCATAAAATGATGAATAATCAACTCTAAACTTATAAATATGATCCATAGCATATCAACTTTGTGCACTTAAACATATAGGTATTATCCATTAATTATACCTGCATTTTGAGTTTTGGACACTATTTTTCTAATTTTTGGTTCATAAAGATTGAGAAATTGATCCCTAACTGCTTTACTATTCAGATTTTGTGACATGCCACTGAAGCAAATTTTGAAATGTTCGCTGCCCTATGGTTAAACAAATTCAAATCGTGTCCTGAACAACATCTTGAAACTAACACTGCATTTGAAGTTTACATTACGAAATTACGAGTACTATGGAGAAAACAAACTTTTCATTCACTGTCTACTTGCCTTTTCCTTAATCCCTCTGACAAAAGTTTCAAAAGTTATTCTTATAGAAAATTTTCTCAGCTTCAATTTTGCCAAGATTTTGTTGTGCTCTGAATGCTAGAGATACCAATGTTGCGTTCTGAGCAGTTGATTGAGCTTAGGTTTAAGACACTAGCGACTTGTATGATAACTTGTATGTACTACTTGTATGTCTTACATTTATTCGAAAAGTGATGTTCTGCAATGTTTTTGCTAAGAAATGATGTATTTGTAAAGCTGAATTTTTAAAGCGATGCAAACACAAATATGATGGTCACCATACTAATTTCTTTACAATTTTTAAATTGGTTGTGCACAGTCAGTTTCAAATTAATAGAGTTCAAATTTTGAAACGCTCATAAGGACCTTCGTTTAAGCGTAGGGAAGCAAAAAATTCCAAATTTACTTAAAGTCTGAGGCCCGTTCCTTTAGGTATCTAGGTAAAGGTTTGTATCTAGGTTAAGGTCAATTTTAAGTGGATAAAGCTGGTTTGCTATGGAGCATTTTAAGAAGTTTGTGGTTTATTATTCAAATATATTATGGATCATTGGTTATTTATTTATGGAACAATTTCAATACTTTATGTATCATATGCATATATTTTAGTTCACATAGGTTACATTCTGTGGATCAATTGTACAAGTTTAGGGAATGTTATTGAATCTTTTCTGGACTATTCGCAATAAGCTTACGGGTAATCCGTAAAAAAATTCCGATCATTACCCAGATATATAATGTTAAATTTTTGTAATTATATATCTAATTATGGTATTGCATAATGTGATATTAAGTATGAATCATATTGACGTATTTTATGGATAATTTTTTTGTATTTATAATTTTTAATCAGAGCTTTATGGGTTGTACACACATTCGTGTTTTTATGGAACGACTTTCCATTTTTCTATGAATCATTTCTTCAATTTTAAACAAGTAAACTTAAGGCTGCCTCGGCAAAAAATACTATCAATTGTAAATGGCTCAAATTTGTTTGAAAGTGATGTTTTATATGTTAGGAAACTCATTAACCATTGAACTATAGCCTTCGCTTACCATAGAATTTGTTGTCGAAACTGTAATTTCTATTGTAATATTGTCGCTATGGACAATATGATTCATTTTATATACAATAAGTTCTATTGTGTGGTTAAAATACAATTTATTGTATATCTTTGATTTTTATTTTAGCTGGTGATTATCAAGATATGCCTCCCATGGATTTGTTTTGTATACCGAAATCAGTAATTTCCAGACAAAGTCGGCATCTACAAAACATTTTATCAAATTCACTTTTGTTTACATTCGTTAGGTTGGCCGTATGAAACATATTATTAATCTCATTCATTTCCTAATCTGACAACAAGAACTCTCAGCTATGCAAATTTCTAACAAAATATTAATTTAAAAGTTTTATTTTAAATTTTCTGTACACCAGCCCACTCTGTCTTGAAAGACGGGATTTCCTTGTACCTTCCATTGCTACTCATAGGAAAGGGCCAAAAGCGCAAGAGACAACTCATCGCGAGCACAACTACCGAAGAACGGTTTCCATTTTCCTCTGGAAGCACTTTTCAGATTGTAGGTTACATGCGTATCAGAAACGATTGAGTAACATACATCTTTACATGTTCAGTTTGCTGTCATCGCTTTCTTGCGTTTCGAGAGGGGTTTAAGGATTCAAATCAATACAATAATGGAGCTTACCTTCAATCAACTCGTTAGACCCGGTGCTAGAAAATGTTCGTTTATTCAATGATTCGAACATTTTATATCATTGCAAAAACAGGTATGGCATTTTTACGCTGTGTTTATGTTTGTATACGTGACCAACGCACTCAAGGATTGATAGAATGACCAATAACTATAGTATCGATGCGTAACATCGGCTTTTCTACAAGGGGCTGTAAAACATATCCGTTGACTTCCTTCACGTTTCGAGGAACATTTTTAGAATGATGTACTTCATAGAAATTCTCGTCATCTAATTGCTAATCTTTCTTTAAATGAAGCCGGTTTTCAGTTCTTGGCATTGTGCTGTGCGTCACTAATGGTTCTAAATGAGATAAAGTTTGGTGCATCAAGGCAAACTGACATGACATAACTTTACTAATACTGATATAATTTTTTATTAATAATTTAATGATTTGGTTTTTGCTTAGCGGTTTCTGCATTATCCAGCCTACAGAAAGTGACATTGAAAAAGTTCGGTTACTCATACACAGTATATTACTCAAGGAATTCGGAGGTCTGCAGCCATCATTGTATCTATCGCGACTAAATCGTGTAATAATAACCCGCCACCGTCCTGTAATTGGTAGCCAAGTTAACCGCCACAAATATCCAATCCAAACCGTAGATGTTTCGAAGTCATGTTTCAGAAACGTTTTTCATCTCGTTTATTACTTTCAAACGCAGTAATGATCATGTCCAACCGATGTTCAAAATAAATACCGTCATGTTCGGTACTAGTTGGCTACTGCCGACTAACCGGTCGTTCTATTTAGTTTCTCAATCATACCTCTCATCATGCAGACTGGTTTATCCACATGGAACGTTGGATTGTTGTGTTATGTTTCGATCTAATACTTGGGCAGAAAGAGATAGCAAAAGAAGCATTCGATGGAGAAATAATGAATCAAGAGGTTAAAAATGCGGAATGTAGGCGTATTTTCCATCGAAAATTATGACCGCTAAAGCAGGCAACACCAAAGTTGCTTCCAGTCATGAACTACCCATCAAAGACCCTCGCCGTATACAGCAACGGCGGCGGTGTGGTGGTAGCATTAGCATATAATTAATCAATTATTCTATCAATATCGCTTTAAAATGATTACTTATACTCTCCTTTTCCTTGCCTTCCTCATGTTGCTTACAAGTTTCATGAAGTATTCATAGAGCATCAAAAACGTCATGGACGTGTTTCATTTGGCTAGTCTTACAAGGTACCATTGTGAAACGGTGTGGGTTTTACCTTAGGAATATGAAATCGAGATTGAGTGTCAGTCATAAATCATATCTATCATTACGGTGCGGTGTATAATTTCAAGTAAGCTTGTTATGTGCAAAGACACACTTACTGGCAACTTTTTGTTCGATAAATGGATCCCAAGGTAGTAATGGCAGTTGCTTGGTGTGATTTCACTCATACCTGACGACGTACAAACAAAGAGCAAGTTTTAGGCCGGCTAGAACTTGTGATGATTAGGCCGCTTTGTTGAGTAATTCCATGCTTCTTTCAAGCGCTTCAAGCATAATGTTATCCAAAAGATCTAGGGATAATTATTTCAAGAGGGCATTTTCTTTCAGACGGTTACTCAAATGTTTATTTAATAAGCCAACTTTGTGGTATGTATACGAAAAAGGAAAAAAAAGTCATGTAGAAACTTTCAGTTAACCCATAGCTAAAATTGTGGTTGCATAGATTTTGAAATGCAAAAATGTGATTATTTACTATTATTTATTTATTTATTTATTTATTTGAAGTTTGGCATCAACACATCAAGTTCAGGACCACCCCCTAGTTTCAACAGAGGCGTATCCCATTGTAATCTAAATTTTATAGTTATCTTTATAGTGGTTTAAATTAAAGCTGAATTAATGATAAATTTTAATTGTGTTGATAGATTCGAATGAAAAATAATGAAACTGTAAAACAAATCATATCTTTTGAAATCTGATCTGATCTGTTTTTTTCTCTTTACAGGTTTTCCACATCTCAAGTCTACATTTAGTTCAGGTGGGAGCTCTTGTTTACCTGGTAAGTTTGTTGTAGTATGGGAACGTCAATTAATTTACTTCGCACAAAATATGAAAGGTTGAATATTATTCGACTCTCATCTATGTTTTCTGCTTGTAGCCTTGTGCATAATTCTTAGTCTTGGTCGTCTATCGTATATCAAAGTAATTATACATATTTACTTACTTATACTGGTCAACGTCCTATTTGGACCACAACTGCGAAACAGTGTTTCGACACGAAACTCGGTTGTATTTAGACTGCTTATTTATCTCCAGTTGCTCCAGTGTCAATATCTTTCCAAGATCATGCTCCAGTTGGTCTAACCATCTAGCTTGCTGCTCGCCTCTGCGTTTTGATCCAACTGAATTCGAGGCGAAATCAGTTTTGCGGGATTGCTGTTCGGCATTCTTACAACATGTCCCACCCATTGTACCCGTCCTACTTCAACGATTTTCAGGATACTTTGTTCACCATAGCGCTTCGCTAATGTCAAGAATACAGATTTTCGAATGAAATCAATTAAGCACCAAAGTTTTATGACAAAATTTAAGTATGTATTAGGGAAATGTTAAGCAAATAAGTCTCGAAGTAACTTTTCATAGAAAAGCTGTAATCGTTATCACTGAACTTTTTAGACCAAAAAGTTAATGACATCACTCAAAATACATTGTAAGCCAGGTCATACACCGGCGCCGGTACCCGAGCAGAACACAAAAGCATATGAATACCTAATTTTGATCTTGATAACTGGCCTTGGTATTAAAGAGCTCAGATTAAGAGGTAAAATACCTAAGTATTGCAAGCAAAATGTCTCTAGAATAACTAAACTTGATATTCCGGATACCTGGGTAAGTATCTGGTCACCTGAGAGGTATTATTTTGGTATTGTCTTACCTCAATTCGGTATTCGCATGACATTGTGGGAACAATTTGATGGTATTATCCTCAGGTATTTTACCTCTTAGTCTGAGCTCATAAATACCAAGGCCAGTTATCAAGTTATTCGCTTCTGCTCGGGTAACTTTGTAGTAGACATTTTTCACATAAAAAAAAAAAGTATTATTTTGACAACGTATTGTGCCGTTAAAAAATGAAACATTGTAATTCTGACATTTCACTCACTTTAGTATTTAAAAATAAATGGTGAAATCATGAGCGTCCCTGCTATCATCTAATTTAATCTAATCTCGCACTAACGCAGCCAATCCTGGAAAATGACTTCTTGAATGCATAATTTTTCTTGTCACCGTCCTGGCCAACTGCGTAGCATGTGCCGCAAAGAGGACTCCAAGGAATATAGCTGTTCCTGAAAAAGTGTCTGAAATCGCTCCACTACTTCAAATCAAGGAAAGGAAGAAAGCGTGGACCTCCCGTACCAAACGCTTCCATATGGAGTTAAATAATGTGCTAATTTGTATTTTATCGTTGGTTGCATAAATGCTAGAAAGAATAGTTTATGCTCCTTTTATCTGAGGGTGGACTTTTTGCATTTGAACCAAAAGTCTGGCAATAATTTTCCAAAGTTATGGCACCTTATCTCGCTCACTGAAATTGAAATTGAAACTTAAAATTTACAAAATAATACATTTAGTTGCATGTTATATTTTAGTCTAATAATACAATATTAAGAACAATCCACGCTAATCCATCCAAAACTACGATTGAGGGACCATAATTAAGAGTCCATAGATGCATTTCCTGCCTTCTGGTAACTTTGCTTCTATTGATGCTCAATGATTTAGCTCCACCCGGGGGAGTCTTGGTCCTATACCCAATGATTTCATTATCTCCAATCCGCTCAAACAATCGCAATGTTATGTGATATAGTGGACGGATTATTATAATTTGAGATAACTCAATGCAGACGTCTTCCGAATTTGGCAGATCGACAGGTTATCAGTGGAGACCCACCTGATACCTCATTGCAAGATGCTTAGAGGTGGACCGGAAGATTTGATGAGCTACCTCTCCCAATCATCATTAAACGAAACAAAACAATTATTTTTGGAAAAGTTTCTTGAAACTAGGCTACGGAAAAAGTGAAAACAATGCTACTTTCACAAAAACGTTAGCAATAGATTATAAAAAAATGACTAAAAATTATGTTTAAAGGTTTATTTGTAAAAATTGCCGATTAAGTCTTCTGATTGTCATATCTTATACCCTATTTCATGTGTTGATGAGTTCCGTGTGTAGAGTCCAGGCGTTCGTCTGGCGTGACGAACCAGCCTCAGCCTCAGTAATAATTTCAGATACTAACGGCCTTTAATGAAAACTGTCTTCGTTATTTTGTTTAACATTGTATACCGCAAAATAAAAAAAAAATTAAAATTTATGTAAAAAAACATAAAAGAAATTAAAAAATGTTTATAAGACATTAAATGTGTAAAATTTCCGTACTCAAGTAGGCACAATAGGCTCCATAGCTAAGTTTTCGAGAGAGTTGATTCTTTATTCCTTTTGCCAAATTTTTCTGGAGTAGAAGTAGAACATAACATTATTCTTGCAGCACACTTGTTGCAAATTAGTAATGTTAACTTTATCGTGAGCCAAATAAGTCACAATCGAGTAACTGCAATCAATAATGACAGTTTTGTGTTGCTTGGATAGCTGCTTATCAACTTACCAATGAGTAATCCTATGGTCGTGTGTGTTTGGGTGCTATGGTTATTGTTTATAGCATTGCTTGAAAACTTAAACACATAGTAATTAAGTATGAAAAACTTTTTGTATGGAGATGCAATAAAAAACGTTCCAAAACTTTTGGACATTAATTTGTAGGATATACAGATAGTTTGATTTCCACAACTTTTTAGAAAATGTACAAAAAAAAAACTTTTCTCATGAAAACAAGTTTCTATGTCAAGAAATTTTGGAGCGTTCTTCATGGTATCTCCCTATAACAAGTTTTTTAAACTTTTTTTTATGTTTTCAAGAGAAATAGATTCTTTATATTATAATAATAAACTATGACGAAATTTTGATACTTTCACATGAGTACAGCCATTCAAACAATTTATCTGAAGGGGGCGACCTCGGCGTAGTCGTTAACATCCAAAACCTCTCACGCCAAAGTCACGAGTTTCAATCTCACCCCACACATGTTACGAAAATACCCAAAAAGGTATTTGTGTAACTACGACAGGAGATGAACCAGCCCAGAGCTGAAAATCTCGATAATCAAGGAATTAAATAAAAATATATCTGACACTATAGGGCTACTAAAATGATAAGGAACATGATCAACTTTCTTTCATTTCGGACCATAGTGCTATGCTACCTGTTGAGCAGTTGCCGGATTATTGCACACACACAGTAAAATAATCTTTCGGCACAAAAAATCAAAATAAATTCCATTGATTTCGTTGCCTCATGCAATACAATGCTACAAAAAAAAAGTGAAACAACCTGGAATCGAACTTCAATCGCTGTGATTACAGGACCACTCGTCATAAAGCTTAGCATCAGGAAAAAACGTACAACAACAACCTCGTGTTAGACAAAAATTATGCCGAACATTCTGGATTGCCAGTTGAGGTAACTACATCTGAAACAATTGCAAAAAATCACGATATGGTGTTGGATGATCGGAGATAGAAAATGAGCGATATTGTGAAAGCCATAGGCATATCTCATGGCTCAGTGCTTTCAATTTCGAATGATCACTTGGATGTGAGAAATCTTTCCGCAAGATGGGTGCCAAATTTGCTCTCAATCGACCACAAGCTCAACCGGGGACAACTTCGCAGGAGTGTTTGGCGTTGTTCAACCGCAATATGGTCGATTTTATTGCGCCGTGTTGTAACCAGCACAACAAAAGGCCAAACAGAAACCAAAACAGTGTGTTTTTCGGGGTGAATCGGTTCCAAATGAGGCTGAGGTGGGTTTTTCAGCCAATAATGTCATGATAGCCATTTTTTGTAATACACGTTGTATAATCCACATTAACGGCCTTCAAAAGGGAAAAATGGCGAATATTATGCCAACTATTTGTCAGGACTTAGTTTGAAGTCGATAGAGTGGGGATGCAGCGGGGTTGATTGTGCACAATGTATAGTTGAAATATATTTTTTTTTTTTTTTTCAATTTGGCTTTTGTAGCTACGGAAACCCAAGAAATTTCTGGATGTGTAGAAAAATATATTATTCAAAAATAAAAAAACATTGATAATCGTGAAGAAAATTGAGAAAATCCAGGGAAGTCCAGGGAAGTCGAGGAAATTTTCATCCTTAAAAATCTCCACGACCGGATCAGGTATCGAACCCGCCGCCACCGACTTTGTAAACCGTTCTACTACCGATGGAGCTATCGGAGGCACGTACATTATTTAAATCATTGGAACTCACAAAGTCTCAGAATTTTGCCATTGAAACATTTCCTCACCGACGGTAATAATGTGAAAAACGTAGAAAGCAAATCCTACGTGAATCCTACGTATACCCGAGCAAAGTATTATACCAAATTGATAACAAATTCTAATACCAGGTTATCATTGTTTTATTACTAAACATGTACTAAAAGCTTATTTTATTATCACTGCGATCATCTTGATAACAAATTCTGTGATGTAAGCAAATTTATTGATATAATTTCAAATTATGTTATCAATTTGAAACCAAATCTCATGCTAATATCTGAAATAATTCTTTTGATGAAAAGCTCAATTTTTTGTTCAAATATGCTGGTAATATTCATAGCTTTGCATTCATCTAGTCGTTCGTCAAAAATTATGTGTTGTTATTGATAACAAAATTAGCCAATTCTGATTACAAAATATGTTATGCGATAACAGCAGAAATCAAAATGATATCTGGTATAACAAAATTTGTTAGTTATATGATACTAGCTTGTTATTTTCCTTTGCTAGGGTAGTAAGTATTACATCCTAGTATCGCACCTAATTATTAAGTATCCCATGTTATAGTAACTGGCTATCGGAAATTCAGTGAATAATAGTAGAATTCCAATGCAATTCCATATTGGAAGTGCCCAGATTTGATTCCAGACTTGGTCTAGTTATTTGTTCGGGTGGAAATTTTCTGGTCGTATGGTATCGTTATCTTATAAAATGGAATATGAATTGAATTCGATTGCCCTGACATAATATTTCTGGAAATGTATAGGTATATGTATAGAAGAATATAGGTTACTCTATAGATATTTATTTTTTTCTGTGCGAACAGCATGCTTTATTAGTTTTGTTTCAAATGCTTATTTGAGTTTGAAGTAGGTCGTTTTATTGTCATCTTTATTGTTTTATGAGCTTTAGATACTTAGCCGAAGCCCACATCCAAACTGAACTAGAAAAAATAGACACAGATTTATATTCAAAATTCACTAGTTAAGATTGTTGAAGGCACCGTAAAATATATAATATTCTGAAGGTTTTGCTATACACGCTACCTCTTGTCAGGTAGTTAAACTAGTTCTCCAATTAATTATATTGTTTTCAAATCTTATGCTTTTTGTAACGTATTGTATATACATATCGAACTATTTTAGATAGAGGAAGATGTATATATATATATATATATATATATATATATATATATATATATATATATATATATATATATATATATATATATATATATATATATATATATATATATATATATATATATATATATATATATATATATATATATATATATATATATATATATATATATATATATATATATATATATATATATATATATATATATATATTATATATATATATATATATATATATATATATATATATATATATATATATATATATATATATATATATATATAAATTCAAACGAGTTTTAAAGCAACGGACCTGACTTTGGACAAGAGGTATGTTTATTTGGTCGCGTTTCTTTTGGTCGGCGTGATTTTCCCATACGATTTTGACAGATTATTATTATTTATTGTTATTCATCCACGTGCAACGTCGCGTTTATCTTATGCACCTCTGCAGTATCTGTCACACACTCAGAAAAACCTACTTTTCACGTGGCTAACTCTATGTTTGTTATAGAGGAAAATACGCAAACAAACAGCCCAACAGAAACTGAGGGTACTCGCCACACAATAATCCAATTCATGCATTGGTGTTGGCATTGAAAGCACTCAATCAATTACTGTGCCAGAACCACTAAGAACCGGCAAAACGTTCACTACAGAAGTGTAAAAATTTAAGAGATGAAGAAGATAATGAGCTATGCATTTGCGGCCTCATTAGATGCAGACTACTAATTGACTAACAAAACTAATTGATTGACATTCATCATATTTCCTAGAGTTACACACTGTTTCATAGTTTCACTGAAATACAGGTTATTGTTCTCGAAAGACTTATTCATTGTATTTTACTTTAGGTAAAAACATTATTTTTAGTAAATCCGAGATCAGTAATTAAAACTTCACATTTTCCAGAAGCTCACATGCCGTCGGCTCAGTCACACAATTTGTCAGAGGTTGAAATTAATCTTAATGTTAAACATTTCGTATTGGTCTTAGACATTCTCAGCTACCCACACTCACAGCACAATTCATAAAATTTGTAAAAGAATGCTTCGGAGGTCGGAAGAGATGCTTCAGCCATATTCCATTTACGACACCAAAATGTATCTATGTTTACTAAATATTCGGGTGTATGTGTATCGGAATACAGATTACTCATCATTATCAAATTACCTCGAGTGCCTTCTATTAGGTAGCAATTTCCAGCTCAGTTAGACACAAATTAGATTCAGTGCGGCAACGACGTCTGAATCTACTTTTCCTGTCCTGTTTGTAACAACCCCTTCTGAAACAGTTCACCAACGACGTTCAATTGCTTCTGTATGTAACCTACCAACACATCGACCAAAGATTCCCCTCAAAAGTTGAATCATGCGCAAAATCATCATTTGTATACCTACCCTAGCTTCACGACGTTGCATTGATTGGAGGGGTTGCGCTTATATACTAATACGTCGGTACAGATCTTATATACATCGAATACAAGTTCAAATTGCTCAACAGTGCCACTGCCAAGCACCGAACTCTCGAGTAGGTATAATGAGATTGTACAAATTGAGTTTTGCTCTCTTTATTACGACCGCCGAGCTAGTTGAATAATTTCCAGACATGGAGTCGACTGACTGTGAGGCGCTACAATGGCAGGTTTCTTGCGTGATTTTTACTCCCCTTGCTTTGTTATGTAGGAAAGAAGTGCTCAGTGTTTTATTTTTGCCATTCAAAAAATTGCCAATCAAAAAAATATGGCTGATTATTATTGCGGCATTGCACGCTGATGACTGTTTCCGTTTTAGACAGCATTGCAAAGTACATAATAATAATCATATTGCAGGTATTTAGTACAAAATGGCAAATTGTTCGAATTATCTTAAAAGATTTATTTCTAGCAGCGTGCTGGTTGTTGGTTATTTGAATTGTTAGCGTAACAAGTGATCATTGCAATGTAAGGAATAAAAATATATGAAACGTTCGAATTGTATTGGGGTTTTGTGAGAAACCCAATGAAGTAAGCAATATAGTGTTGCATTTTGACCATTAGATCCTTGCTTATTATGAGCTGATTAATGATTAGGTGAAAAGTAATGGTAAACATTTACACGTTTTTCTTATGTTTTTCAAAACGGGTTAGATTTCAAACATGAGATAGTAGGTGGGCATAAAGAACAAACGAACGAACTGTATGGTATAAGTTGAGTGCCGGGTAGAATAAATACAGAGCAAGAACTACCGTTTACGGTTTACCGATTCATGTTGTCTTTTGACCATTTTTGTACCTGTGGGCCATATTGCTAACACCGGCATTCAGCACCAATAAAAAACTGCAAAGTTCTCGAGATTTACATTTTGTTCTGTTGATTCGACCATTCCACCGGTTGCTTATTTGCAATCATTCTAATATAGGGTATGTGTCCCTAGACTCAGCATATTATGCAACGATCGTTTACATTTTTTTAATATAACTCATAAAGTTTTGAAGCTGTAAGCGAGATTCAACTAGTAATACACTTCCTAAGATAAATTTGAGAAGACATTTGGCAGTATGTATCACGAAAAGTTACACAATCCTTTTTTGAAGTCAGAAACATTCGAGGGATATGGATTCAATGTCGGTCTATAAGCACCAAATTGGGTCTATTCATGGATGAAACTTAGTCCCATTCGATGGATTTGTTACTAAATGCAGATTACCATTGCCTGCTGTATTTGCGTTACTTAACACAAAAGTTCACAAAACAATCTAAAATAAAACCTCTTTGAAACACTTAAGTGATGTTCATATATGATTTATCAGCCATTCAATAATGAAAACATTATAATTCACTATATAATAATTTTGTTCCTTGGGTTTGCGTTTAGATAAGCCACTTGAATGTAAACAACTGCAAACTCATGCATGTCCACTTCAAATTTTACCAATAGCAACCTTTTTACGACGTTATTGATACAGCAGGCCATAGTTGAGAACATACAGAAAAATATGTCCCCAACATTGGGTCTACCATTTTCTTGTAAAGTCATTGTTATTTTAGCTATGTTCAGACTGCATTACTCGCTTTATCGATTCAAACAAGCCAAATTTAGATCACTTGAAGATCGTGTAGATCATCTGTTAAGCTTATCCAGTGAAATCATAATGCCCCAAAAGTTCAAGAAATCGAAAATTACGCGGAAGTGAACAACTGTAAGTTGATTAATATTGTCTCAATTGCTTCAGATTACATCGGTCATCCTAATAGCAACATGATTTTATTGATTATCGCTAAATTAATGGCATGTTTGGAACATAGGCCGAATGAAGGTGATAGGCTAATATTACGTCCCGTTACCCTATGTACACTTATAAATTGGCGTTTTGTTGTTCACATTCCTGAGCTAGGCAAATTCCCAGTACGTAATATAATGATTTCGCAAAACATTATTAGGAACTACTTGTTTTTTTATAGTGCAGAGTTGAATATGCTCACGACAACTTTTTTGTTGTAATGCATTTTCTATGAAATATGAATTAACAAATTATTATTTCCATGATGATAAAGAATGTACCGTTAAAATCCGCACACATAAAATTCATTCTGAAATTCGAGTTTTTATTCGTTTATCACCACATTTTCAGGGAGTAAAAAGATACAATTAAAGTTAGTTTGGCATAATTCATTTAATTTATTTCCCCTTCATATCCGAATGCGTGAACCTTGACCTTAACCCCAACCATTAGGTTCTGTACGGCCTCAGATTCTACGGTTTTTTGCATACTAACCTATGCTTTCTTCATTTCTTCTACATTCTTCACCACTTTAGGTCGTTCAATAAGGTGCTCCTTCTTCTTTCGGCACGAAATCGGCATCATTATACCACTCTAGCACGACTTTCATGTAGTGGCATGATGTCAAATCCGGCCAGAAGATCGTCGGACCGTCGTGAGCCTTTAGGAGAAGGAGAAGCCGCTTTTGGAGACACTCTCCCAAATACAACTGTCCATTCATGTTGCTTGTAACGGAAGATTTACTCCGCTTTCCGCAAGTACAAATCGCTTACCAAATTAAAAACTTCTTAGCGAACTTCGACATCTTCTATGTCTGGAGATTCTCGGGAATATAACACTTATCCTTGGCACTCACATACAGGTTCCCTGGAATCTGGCTGAAGTCCGCCTTCATATATGTCTTGTCATCCAATACGCAGCAGTAACGACTTCTGAACCTTAAACCTACGTAGTCCAGCTCGAGTTCTGGTATTCTGCACGAAAGTCTTGCTCACATGCAACTTTTTGGCCAAGTCTCGAACTGAGGCGTTCGGTTTCCATTTGAAGACCCCAACCACGCGTTTGTGATCGTTCTCGTTGACCTGACGGCTTTTTTTTCGGTTTTTTGCTTCTGATCAACAGACAGACGTTCGTCGAACCGTTTTATGTTACCAGAAACCGTGGAATTCTCGATTCCCAACTTTTTTCCGATGGCACGATGCGACAGATCCTTATTCTCAAAGTACTTGTGCAAAACTTTTTCGCGCACGCACTGTTATTTCGTCACCATTTTTAAACGATACACCCTTTATTGAAGTCAAACAGACTTTTTTTTCAGAATAATTTTACATTCATATGTCACACACCGATTTCACACCGCCATCCTCTATTTACACATAGATTGACAAGTTTGAATTATTTTATTGACATTAAAACATTAATCGCACGGACTAAACCGAGTCATTCAAGCTATGGTAAATTTTGCTAATGTTCAAAGCATATAGGGGAGGGTTCCTTGACTCCTTGACCTTGGCTTATTTATTTTTATTGTTTCTTTGGGCACTCCATTTTGAGCTATATTCGCCTTGGTCAACACATAATTACACAAGACAATTTTTTCTTTATAAAAAAAACATTCCCCATGAAAAATACTATCGCAAATAAAAACCGCGGGCGCAACAATATAGTTTCATTAACCAATCTGAAATTTTGCACAGCTATTATAGGACTCAAAAGGCTCCTAAAACCATGCTGGAATTGGTATTTAAATGTTGTACCAGGCTACTAGGCATATCGAGTCATGGTAGCCAAATTAAGGTCATTTGAGGACAGGGAAGAATGACACGAAGGGTTAAAGTCCCTCTCAAAAACAAAAGAAGAAGAAGGTCATTTGAAGATCGTAAAAGCAATCTGTCAGCTTAACCAGTGAAATCATGATAGCTAAAAAATATGGGAAAACGAAAACCTCGCACAAGTGTGTATCTACAAATTGATGAATAACTTCTTTAATAGTTTATAACAAATCGATCACCATGATGTCAACATGATTTTGTCGAATGTGACTGATTTTATGACATATTTGTTATATAGGCCGAATGAAGAACCCCTGGCTGACATTACATCCCGTTATCCTATCTATACAGCTCCGATAATGTATTGTAAGCAAGTACCAATGTGAAATTTTTTATTACTATCCGGCATTCAAAAGTTTTTTTTACTAGTTCATTCACTTGGAAGGCTCAATTGCGTAAGCTTTACGAAGCCAATAGTTCATTTTTTATATGTAATGACTTAATACTAGAATGGGTTGTTTACTCGCGGTCTACCAGAGGTTAAAATAGGTGACATTTTTTGGAGATGGGTTGGACAGAGGGACATGGAAATAGGATTCTGTAGTCTCATCAGATAGTTGTCGCCAGCCTGAAACTGACACATACGCAATTCGACAAAAGATGTGTTTGATTGAATTTATTTCCTTATCTCTTTCTACTCATTCTTATGTGCTAAAGGACGCTTGCATGTGTCGGTCTCAGGGGACAGAAATTTACATGACATTTTGGTAGTGTGTACCCAAGCAACTAAGCTTGTTGCTCATTTATACCGGGTTGGGCTGGAGCTGACAGCAATCTCTGTGAGTGTGGACAAGGCTATCAGGACGCAGATCACGTTGTTTTTGGTCTTGTGCTGGAGCATCGTGGAGACAGATTTGAGCTTTTTGATTCCCTTCGGGCTCGAGGTAGACAACCCAATTTGCCAATTCGAGATATTTTGGCTGTACGTGATTCGGAGTACATGAAACTCATATATGTGTTTTTGACTAACATTAGCCTAAGATTGTAGTTAGTTTAACCTGTATGTTTACTTTAAGTTTTTTTTTATCTGTGTATGTGTGTGTGTGTTTTTTTTTTCGTTTTCAAAAAAATGTTCACTTCAAAAGAAAAACCATAAAAAAATTATCCTCTTCATAAAAATATGACATCATGAAGCATGGGATTCAAACACTAGTCCATGGCCTAATAGGTTTGTAGCTTCTTTGCTACGCCAACTCCGATTGTAAAAAGTCTCTTTTCTTAGTATCCATATTGGTTCCTGTTGCCAGCAAAATCCCAACATAGTACAACAAATCCCCCCGTTTTTACACGTTTTGCTTAACGTGGTTGGTGTACCTAATGTGATTTCAACAGTATTTTTAATTATCTATAAAATCTTCTCCCGTTTATGTTTTATAAATGTATGTAAGAATGTTTATATGTATGGAACAATGTTTTCATAAAGAATAAATCACTTGCAGCAGTGAAAACGTATTTATAGCTCAATCGTTAGACTGAGTGAACAAATTTGGCCCATCAGTTAAATAAAAAATACGTTCCGAACGTGACAGTGTTTCGCAAAACTTTGAGGGGGGTGAGATTCGAACTCGTGACTTTGGCGTAAGAGGTATGGATGCTAACCACTACGCCAGGGTCGCCACCTGTGTGTTACTTGAGTTCTGATCACACGGATGAAATCACGGCTTAGGTGCAGATAATTAAGTCACGCCCCTGGCGAAATAACTGGAATCATGGAATGTGACAGCTGTTCTAGATTTGCGGTGTCCCAATGGATTTGCAAGTCGAAAGGGTACTCTGACGTACTAAATGGTAAAATTCATCGAGTGAAATTTGTCTTTCATACAAACCGCCTCCCATCTTTGCGAGCGAGTCCACTTTCTCTTTGCCTGGAACTGAGCAATGTGAAGGGACCCATACCAAGGTGATCAAATATGATCTTTCGACGAGCACACTCCATCTGTTCCCTTAGGTTTGAAAGGAAATAAGATGAGTGTCTACTAGATTTCATCGACCAAAGAGCCTTAAAGCTGTCCGAGAAGATGAAGTAATGGTCTGCGGGCATGTTGAAAATCATCCTAAATGCGAAGTTGATTGCTGCCAGTTCAGCAACATAAACAGAACAAGGTTCCTGAAGTTTGAGGAAGTCGTTAGTGCTTTCATTGAATACATCGAAGCCAGTGGATCCATTGAGGCGGGACCCATCAGTAAAAAGCGTTTTTTTCGGAATTGACGTGTTGGTAATTTTCAGTAAAAATTCGTGGAATTATTATAGAACGAAGTTGTTCCGGAATTGTTTCCGGATGCTTGTTTCATGGAAAGATCATAATGAATTATAGGTGAAGTACGCGCACGTTCTGGAGTATAGCACTGAAGACCTATATCCGACAATGTGTATTGGTAGTAAATTCTCATGAATCGAGATTGTGTGTTCAGCCCTAATATTTCTTGAAAATTTTCAATAACAGGATGCGTTTTTTAATCCACATTTGATTAATATTCTAGGCGAGAGCTCCTAGAACCAATTTGTAGAAGAGTTTTTACTCCTGAGTAGAACATCAAGACTCATGTTATACGTTGACTGCATGCAGCCATGAGCAATTTGCTTACAACGATTTTGAATTCGTTCCAATATTATGAGGTGATTTTTTCTTGCTGAGAGAAAGTAAAAAGACTCTAAAACAAAAAGAATATTTGTTTTATAAAAAGTTATGACGTCTTTTAGATGAGCGCTCCCCCATATACCATAAACTGAACGAAGAAAGTTGATCCTTTTATGGCATTTTTGCTTCAAATACCTCCAAGGTATTTGGTCAATGATAACGATTGGATATAGAGCATTAATTGGGCAGGATACCGTTTTCGAGTCAACACAACCAGTTCAGTTGTCTGTGTGAAAATTCGATCCCTAGATTCGTAGCTTAAGAAAATAGATTATCTAGGGAATTTTGCAATGGTCTTTACAAGTTGATAGCATGTGAGCCTCTTAATGAAACAACACTGTCGTCAGAAAGTTGTCTTAGCGTGCATTGTCCTGCCAAACAAAGTTATAACCCCCTCTGTATGTCCAGGAATACTGAAGCCAGTTTCTATCTGCCAGTTGTATATCTGTGGAAACCAGCATTAGACAATCGTTTGTTCCTGTGGTCTTGCGGAACCCAAACTGTGTATTTTATATCAAGTTATTTGATTCGACCTAGTGATCCAGCTTCCGAAGGATCATTTTTCTCCATCAATTTTCAAATGCACGAAAGCATGGCAACCGGACTGTATTAGTTATAATCAGACGCTGGTTTACCAGGCTTTTGAACAGCTATTACTTTGACCTGTCTCCATTCACTGAGATATCTGGAAGATTTTATCAAAAGATCCAATTACCCATCATACCGGATCTGGGTGAGGAGTTGTTTGATGAAAGAAGAGACATAGAGAATTCAAGCATAGTGCATGTTCAGAGAGCCACCGTCTGGAGACGTTTCTCGAAAAATACACGTTTTCCTGGAACAGAATCCGAACAGACTCATTTTGCGAAATAGAATATCCATCGGTTGGAATATTCATCACTCTCATTAGAAAATGAGCGGTTACGCATGTTGCGAACCACCCTCCACAAGGTGGTCATTAAGGTACCTCGTGAGAAATCCCTCGACAAAATTTCACCAATAATCGCGTTTTTTACTTGACGAGTTGTTTAAGCTTTGACTCAAGGTTTGAATATTTCTCGAAGCATGTGGAAGTCATGTGTCTACGAAAAGTTTTGATAGTATAAGAGTTCTGGAAATATAATTTTGTGCATTCATCGTCCCAGCCAGGAGTAGCAGGTCCCCTTTTGAAGGGTGCAGTTGGAAATTTTCTTTCCGGCTCTGGATGATGAAGGCCGCCACTGAATTAAAATGAGTATTGGTAAGTGATCGCTACCATGGGGATAATTGATGGCTGTGCAGAAAGCGATCTTGAGCAGAAAGATCTGCTTTCTTGAGCAGGAGGCTTAGGTATGCGTGTCACTTCACCTTGAATACTGGTGACAAACTGCAATCCTCACACAAATCGTAAAAATTGCCGCCCTATTGGTATTGTATACGTACACTTTACCCACTACCATGGGAATACATGTCACGTAGAATAAATACTGGGGACGACCAAAATAGAAACTAAATTCCAGACCTGACTACGGATAATTGAAGTTCTGGGAGGAACGTAAACTGTTCCTATGCAACGGTCTTTTATTCTTTGTAGTTACTTGACAAGCGACGATTTCGACGCCTGAAAGAGCTGGTCGAGAAATTTTGTTCGAAGGGTAGCACATTTCGATCTCTAAACACTCCTCCACATAAAAATCGTCTCTATCCAGGATTATACGCCTAAATTCGTGGAAGTTGAGTTCATTTTTCCGAAAAAGCCATGTTTCACAAAGAGCAAATATATTACTATCGGAATTGTGAATTAAAAATTTGAACGAGTCTAGTTTAGGCACCAGACTGCACAGACAACGAGAAACATTTTAGTTCTTTCTGCGTTATCTAGTACACATAAAGGGAATGCTAGATTTGGTAGAAAATAATGGGATATTTCATGTAAATTTTAGCCAGATATCGTCTGAATCTAGCCTGTTGTATGCTTGTTTGCAAAGCATTGTTGTATGGCAAAAGAAGAATTGCAAACAATTTCGTTGTTTACGCCTCCTTCGGCTTGAAATTAAACGAGGGTAAATTTTACACGTTTTTTTATTATTATTTATTATTTATTTCAAGCCAAAGCAAGCGTAAACAACGTTAATGTTTGCAATCTTTTATACAGCATTTAAACATTATTTTCATTCTTCCATACAATAGACCTGATTCCAGCGATATCTGGGTTAAAATTACATGAAAGATCCCATTATTTTATGTACCCAATCATGACGCATTTCCTTCCTGTGAAAAACATAACTCAGAAGATAAAAATGTGCCTTTTCAACTTTATTACGATGCTGGAAACCGCCAAGAAACAGTCAATTACTCACGGTGCGATTCCATTTTCCGGAGGCAAGGCAGAAACGAAGTTTCTGAGAGAGTCTTGTATATTGAACGTGTCTAAAATGCCCCAATGTCCGAAAACGCTATCGATGCTCGATGAGACTTAAGCCTGGACATTTTCGCCTCTTTTGGAGGTGACTTTTGTTATTTTACGGTAAACTTTTTGGACAAGAACGTTTCCTTTTTGGGAAACCGGGTGCGTGTGTGCTCACCGTAGAATCCTTTATCAGATGAGTCAAGGTCCGATTCTTCAGCTGACAAATTTGAAGATTGGTTTTAATCTTCAGCGGCTGTTGCAGACCTAAAGCGTTTCTGCATAAGTCTGCCTAGATTGTCTAGTGATGGAACGCTGTACTTTATCGGATTGCCTTACTTGTACCTCGAGCACTTCTGCAAAGAGTGAGGATTCTCACCACAATAGATGCATTTCTGCACAACTTGTGTGCAAGAATCCTCTGTGTAGTTTTCACCACACTTGCCGCAACGGAATTTGTGCCGCAATGACTGGCCTTTTGCACTTGGTATAGTTATCTATATATCCTCGGTCTATACAGGCGCACCAGGAAAAAAGCTCAATCTAATTTAACGAAGTTTGGGAGAACAGAGCCGGCGAACGTCACCGAAACGAGTCTGAAAGTTGATAAAGGTTTTTTTCGTCTTACAACAATGCTGAACGTAGTTGATGTACATCCAGTAAAGTTACTAGCTTTAGAGTTCTTAAAAGAACTAAAAGCTTGTTCTAAGTCCTCGAAAGTTGGACTCGTATTAGAGACAACGCCATCGATCTCCACATCTTGGTGTCTTGGTCTCGCCGAGAGGGGGATAGGGCTAATGCTTTGCGGATAGGCGTAGGTGTCGTGCAGAGCAGTTCAGCTAGGCCGATTCGTATTCGGTGTGGGTTGCCGGTATTTAAGCCAAATTTGAATGTTTTCAAAAAAAATTACAGTATAAATAAAAAGTGCAATAGTACCAGAAACAAAAGAATCCTCCATTTAATTTGGTTTGGAGTAAACTCTACTCTTATCACTCACTCTCTGTACAGCACTCTATCTACGGCAGCAAACAGCATATCATATTATTATAAAAACTTGTTCAGTGATGACGGTTAAGACATTTTTGTGATTATGCGAATTTCATGTCTGCTGGTCACATAATCTCGAATAACTTTTGTTTTTTCGAATACCAATGTGTTAAAATGTCATAATCATCCTTCAGAAGGGACGTGAAACCGTTGGTCGTTGGTGAACCAACCTAAGGCTGAAAGCATCCTGGAAAAGGTAGAGGAAGATAAATCCAGGCATTCACTTCACTGTTAATTTGACTAGAAAACATTGCCCAGACAGATGAAAATACAAAATTTAGAGATTTTGCTACAAAAACGATATAAACAATAAACAAGAGTTGAAAAGACAAATATGGCTGCAAAATACTAAAAAGAAACTCAAAATCTTATGCGTTCAGCAGGTTCCCGAAATGTACAGAGCGTTGCTAGTCTATCTTTGATCAATATTATGTAATATGTTGTTTTTAAAGCCATCGAAGGCTGCTCTTCTACGAGCTTAGTAATGTCTTGTGTTAGTATAGAACTACTGGTAGAATTTGTCTTTTGTTCACAGCTTCGATGTGTGGTGAATATTATTATTATTATTCGTTTATCGGTTTATTTATTCATTTATGTATTTATTTATGTATATTTTAAACCGAATAGGTGTATTTTTTTTGTAAAATACACATATATTTTTGAAAGATGTATTTTAGAAACATTCCTAATCATGAAAACCATATATAAACTACAATACTATGTTTGGGCTTTTTATTTGTAGACCTAGCTTAAAAATTAACTCCTAAACTAAATTCGATTTTGACGTTTGCGATCGAACATCGGGCTGAATCGAACAACAAATCACGAGAAAACTAAACTACTAATTATATCTAATACATTTTACCCGGTCTATTTACAAACAGTCATACTAACGTGGAAATGGAACTGACTTCGAAAACATTCCATTGATAACTGTAACTATGAAAGATTAACCAAACCCAAACCATAATGGAAATTATTAATATTAAAACACTAAGGTCTTTTTGTACACGGGGGATACGTTCCACTTTTACTATGAAACCGCGTAAAAAAAGACTAAATAGAGTAGATAAAAACCCATGCTTAAATATTTCAAACTGCCATCGATTTTGTTTGCATGTGTTACCTTCTCGTGCAATGGTCAATATACAATTGATAAAATTTTGAGTATTTACACCAAAAATTGTGAATTTTTGCCATATGCCATATGATTACTTTTTGCCCAAAAAAAAAAATGTGATTGGAATTAGGTCGATAAGTTGACCCGTTCTGGAGTTATCGCCGAAAACAAACCGCGTAAAAATAAACGTGTAAAAAAGACCTTAGTGTATTTGCTGAGTACTTTGCATAACCACGCATATCTATAAATACAAACAATGTCTTATTAGTGTGTGAAACTTTGTTTTGTCAGTTGCCATTTTTTTCAAGCATTAGTTGTTTTAAGTGTTGTACAGTAGGACCCCGGCGTAGTTGTTACCACCCATAACTCTCACGCCAAAGTCACGAGTTCAAATCTCACCCCGATCAAGGTACGAAAATACCCAAAAGTTATTTGTGTGACGACGACGGGCGGTGAATCAGCCCAGGGCTGGAAATCTCGATAATCAAGGAACTAAACAAAAAAAAAATACCATGAAAACTAAAAAAAGTAACGAAATAAGAAGTATCAGAATTGTAACATTATAATAAAAGCACCCAAGTAACATTGCCAAAACCATCCAGCTTTATTAATCTTATTATGATCAGTTGAAAAAGCATTTTAAAACCATTTTGCTTCCAGTAATACATTAAATGGCAAATTGGTTTTATAGTTGTCATTACGAAGATAAATTGGTTTTTTGGTAAAACTGTGATTTTTCCCCAATCACCATATTGAAATAAAAGAAATAATTGAAATGGGGAAAAATAAATGCGCAAAATTTAAAATTTAATGCAAATTTACTGTAGATCGGAGACCAATTTCGGCATTGTCTTAGATAACCTTATTGAATTCCATATATTTTTAGGAAATTAATGATTAAATTATCGAATATATTTGTTTTAATTTTGTTTTTGTTGTTGGTAACTCGCATAATTCCGGAGGCGCATTAATTTTCAGCTGTTATCGTGCAAATATCCACCAAAAAATTAAATGCGCATATGATTTGGAGCATGATACGCTGTAAGAAAAAAAATTGTTATGGCTATTTTGCTTTCAAAGAAAAATTTCCTGCCACACTAGTACTTTTTTCTTCGATATTATTTACTGCTAAATGAATCAGAAGAGCAGAATATCGAACAAATCAGAACCACAAAAACCAACCACGATATCACAGTGAATTTTGGCAGCTGTGATCATTTGGCCTTATGCTGGTTTTCATGGCAGCCAATAGGGTTTGTGAAGATTCTCAAGTGGTCATAACATCTTTGACTAGAACGTTTTGAAAATTTGCATGGTCTCATAAAGGTTTTATTAATTTGTTTTCACAGCCGTCTATAGAGTGGGCCACTTTGTACAAATCTCGGCTTTAAACAAGCACAGAGGAGGTGTTGGTAGACAGAAAAGTTTTGAATGTAGTTTTATCAACAAAGCTGGAAGGAGTGCTATACGGCTAGAATAAAACTAAAATTGTTATTTGGGCATTGATTTACCATTGTAGGCTACAAACGAGAAATATTCAACAAGTTGCATCTTCTTCATGTGATAGTTGTGTGTCCAACTATGAAACCTGGTAAGATTTAATATGTATGAAAACTTTATTCGAAAAAAAAGTTTGTAACTTTTAAGCGCCTCAATAAAAAAAAATGCTGGAAGTATGCCTCATACTAGCTTACTAGCTAAACATAGTGTGCATCAGCAGAGTTTCGTCACAATTGAGATCGGTACAAGAACACATGTGAAAACAAATTTTGTGCGATCACTTAGAAAGAAACTTAGAACGCGTCACGTAGATGGATCGGAAAACAATTCGGGATTTATCATTCAACTGTATTCCGTGTGAACAAGACATTCATAGAGCATCAGAAGAGCACGCTGAAAGATTGTAACGGCAGGAAATGAAGGACAGCAGATTCGGTGAAGTCGGGCAGATATTTTACCTTTTCAGATTGGCCTTTGACAAAAATGACAAATGTTTCAAATTGTTTTGAACATAAAACAATGAAATGTGTCGAACTACAAGTACACAAAATTCGGAAGGCACCAAACCGGAGTGATAGGCAGAACAGGATAGTTTTATTGGCTGGGGCTCACCAAACCAAGGTGCGATGTTTTCATTGCATATAGCGGGCCAACAATAAACAGATGCCGGGACAGGAATTCTTCGTCGCCAAATCCATGTTGATTGTTTCTGAGTCCATTCGGAAGCAGAAACTGCCCAAATTCGCCAAGAATCTCCACCAAACCCTCCGAACATGTCGGAAATGTGCCCAATTCAGAAGTTTAGGGCTATCATCATCAATTTCTAAAAGCAGCAGCCATGTTGGAAACGTTCATTCATAACAATAAGTCATAAATGGCATTGTTTCAGCGGTGAACCGATGTGGTAGGGTTACGACTTCTTTGTGTGTGAAGATTCTGCCGTGGTTGCTATGATACTGGGAGTAGGTATTCATAATCATCATACCTCCCACAGTGGCCACTCGCAGCCATCATCAAAAAGTATGTAACACATTCGTCACACAACCGCTTATGCGGTACCTACCATTCTCGCATAGTTATGATTATACATCTTTTGGTTGGGTGCGACTATGTAGGTACGTATGTACAACTGCATACATTGAACCGCAGATATGCAAAAATATGCAAAGCATGCACACTCTTTATTATCCAATCTAGCGCAGCCCCTTGTCGATGTCGACAGTCACAAAATTCTTAATTATCGCCGGGATTCGCCTATACAAAGATGAACGAAGTGGCTCACACATACGCGAGTCATAAACATTCTCTCGTCTTCTCTTCATTCGTCTCGTCTACATGAACCAAGGAGGCTTTCCACGTTGAAACGCACTCCATAATGCTCATTAATGTTTGCCTTTTGCATATACAACAACGACGACGATAACAACAACGCGGCCATCATGGAGTAGATTGTACATGGATGACGATTGCCTGGTTAGAATAAAAATTAAAAGTGGTATTACTACAATTACATCTAGAGCAATCCAGATTTTCTTTTAAAAATGTTACTCCGTCATTGGCCATAATTGAACGACTATAAATTAACATTTCATTATGACCTGTGCCAAAACTTGATCCGATACCTTATGTATTGTTAGCTGATGTGCATACACAAAGAAAAATATGAATTTTAGCAGTCGCGTAAAATTTCTCCTCGTTCAATTGCAAGTCAAATAAAAAATGAGATTTCACCTAAATAAAGACTAACCATATTTTACTTATTAAAAGCTCATCCTTGGCAGCTCAATCCAAGTATTGTCAGTTTCAACAAGACATAGCATCCGGACATCCGGCCGGAGTCATGGTTTTCGGGGCAGTTGCGTCCAATGGCTTGAAAATGCCTCCAGTATTTATCAAAGCTGGATGAAAAGCTACTACCGAGGTTTACATGAACATTTTGAAGGACCATGTTCTGCCATGGATGAAAGCCAACTTTGGAGCACACCAACACGTCATTTTCCAACAGGGCGGAGCACCGTGTCATACCTTAAAAAGGACTCAAGCGTGGCTGAAGGAATACCTGAAATTTTGGCCAAAGGACATTTGGCCTCCTAGCAGCCCGGACTTGAATCCTATGTTCAGACTAAGGCCTGTGAACGTTCTCACCCCAGTGTTGGCGCCCTGAAAGCTTCCATTACCAAGACATGGAACTCGATGCCTGACTCATACATTGAGAAGGTATGCTCTCGATTCCGTCCCCGTTTGGAGAAGGTGATCGAGAAAAATTGAGTATATTGAGTAATGTAATCATGAAAGGCTTAATAAACGATTCTCTAAATAAAATTATGATTTTTTTTATCATTTTCTATGAAAAAACTTATTTGAAACTGAGGTATGGATTTTTGCTTATTTTCATGGGACATACTGTGATCCAAAGCTAATCGTACACAGAGAAAAAACATTTGTTGTATCAAAACTATGTTAGTTTGATTCAACCATAATTTGACGTAGAATTTGTTTCAAACAACATATTAACTTAATTTGACTACCCACGATGGTTGAAACTAACTGAACTTTTAGGTAAAATGTTCGTGGATTTAGCAGTTTTCGATAAAACGCGAATTTCCTCTTCAAAAATACATCCTCAGAGTGCACAGTTTTTGTAGAGAGCCACAATCCTAGTTTTCGGCGAATTATGTGTTGAAAAATGAAAAGCCAAAAAACCAAGTTTGAATAAATCTAATTTGTCAGTTGTTTTTAGTACGCACCAAATTTTGTTGAATCGATCTTATATTTTAGTTGGCTCTCCTGTGTCGACAAAACATAAGCTTGAGTAAAGTTGAGATGCACCGGTTTCTGGGTTGAAACAACTAAAATGTTGCTTTGAAGCGACAATAAAGGCTGACGAAAAGTAAATTGGTATGTACAAAAGGACCTGTAATTCGTGATTCAATAAGTTTTAAAAGTCCATTAATTGATGCTTAGCAGTATTTTTATTAAAACTTCAAAGTCATAGCATTAGATGGTTACATTTCTCCAGTTCGAACGAAATCTGGAAACTTCCTCTTGATGGAACCCATCAGCGCCCGCACAGTGGAAACGGACACGGAATCAGCGCATTTCTTCCATTTAGCCCGCCTTTGCTGGATGTCCTTGACTGTCCCGCCGCTTCGCCGAAGTCGCTGCTATGAAACTGCTCAGTATTTTTAGATTGGTCGAAATTCCGGCCGATTCGGAGGATTCATTAGCGTGGGGACATTCAATCTTGTTGGCAGCATACCACTCCAGAACCACCTTGGAGTAGTGACAACTGTCCAAATCGGGCCAAAAGATGACTTCTCAAGTAACAATTTAAGTTTTATTCTAGCCGTATAGCATTCCTCCCGGCTGTGTTGATAAAACTACATTCAAAACTGTTTTGTCTGCCAACACCTCCTCTATGCTTCTTTAAAGCCAAAATTTGTACAAAGTGGCCCACTCTATAGACGGTTGTGAAAACAATTTAATAAAACCTTTATAAGACCATAAAGATTTTGAAAATATTCTAGTGATAGATGCTATGACCACTTGAGAACCTTCATAAAACCTATTGGCTGCATTGAAAACCAGCATGCGGCCAAATGGCCACAGCTGTCAAACTTAACTGTGATATCGTGGTTGGTTTTTTTGTTCTGCTTTGTTCGATTATCTGCTCTTCTGATTCATTCAGCAGTAAATAATATCTGAGAAAAAAAAGTCTGCGGGAAATTTTGTAACATTGCAAAATATCCAAAACAAATTCAGTTTTTTACAGCGTAGCATGCTCCAAATCAGATGCACATTGAATTTTATGGTGAATATTGGCACGATAAGAGCCGATAATTAATGCGCCTCGGAAATTATGCGCGTTTACAACAACAAACACAAAATAAAAACAAATATATTCGATAAATTAAACATGAATTTCTTGAAAATTGATGAAATTCAATAAAGTTATCTAAAAGAATGTAGAAATTGATCTCCGATATACAGTTCATTTGCATTACATTTAAAATTTGGTGCATTTATTTCTCCACATTTCTATTGTTTCTAATATTTCAATATGGCGATTGGAAAAAAAATCACAATTCTGCCATAAAGCCAAGTTATCTTCGCAATGACTACTTCAAAACTATTTGGTTCTTTGGTAGCTTTCCTCAATGCCAATTTTCCGCCTCATGCGTTTATTGGAGGCAAAATGGTTTTAAAATGCTTCTTCAACTGACCATAATAAGATAATATGAATAAGTCCTAAAACGGCATTTCAAAACAGCATATTATGAGTTCATAAAATCGAAATAAAACCTTTGATAGGAGTAAAAGGAATTTGAGAAAACGAGGTTTTAAGATCGTTTTAAACAAGCTGTGTAGGTTCTCATAAATCTGACTAAAATATGAAACCTATTGGCACCTCTTGGTGTCATAATAAAACCAAATGGATTTCTAGTGGCTTTGATAAAACCTTAATAAAACTTAATAAAGCTGGATGGTTTTGGCAATTTACTTGGGTTTGCCCCTATGCTTGTGGATGGACGGCAATACTCGAAGTGAATTCAAGTATGTGGGCTCATTGATGACCGCCAATAACGACACCAGCAGAGAAATACAAAGGCGCATTACGGCTGGCAATCGTGCCTATTTTGAATTCCGAAGGACGCTAAAATCAAAGAAAGGGGGGGGGGGGGGGGGAGGGGGGGGGGGGGGGGAAACAAAGTTCGCCGAACTACAAAGTGGATCATCTACAAGACATTAATTAGACCGGTATTTCTCTACGGCCAGGAGAAGGGGGAATGGGAGGGGGGGGACCAAACGCCCCTTGGGGGTTGTGGAGAAGGAGGGGCGGGGGAGGTCCGGGGGGGGGGGGAGGGGGGAGGGGGGACGGGGGAGGGGGGGGAGGAACAAAAAGCGGCAGAGGTGGGGGGAAGATCCCCCCGTGGACACCGCGGAGAGGGGGGGCGGCCGCGGGGGGGGGGGGATTGCGAGAAAGGGAGGGGAGACCGGAGAGAAGGATGCTCGAGGAAGCGGAAAGGGGGGGGCAAAAAAAAGGGGCGCGCGGAGCGGGCGGGTGGTGGCGAGGAAGAGGGGGGCGACGGACCCCCGGCGGAGAGGGGGGGGGGAGGGGGAGGAGAGGGAGAAAAAAAATGGGGGAAACATTTGGGGTGAGAGAAGCATATAGAAGGGAAATATATATATATATATATATATATATATATATATATATATATATATATATATATATATATATATATATATATATATATATATATATACAGCAATTCCATGAAAAAAAGTTATACGATCTCTCAGAATTTTATAATATTCGGTAGGATTGTTCAACATCGAAAAATATTAGACCCGTATTTTTTTATTTCGTTATTAGACTGGACCTTTCTGCGTTAGACTGGTCCAAAAAATCGTGATTTTTCAAAATCTTCAATTTTCAAAAATTTATAACTCCTAAACCGTTTAACCGATTTTAGTCATTTTTGGCCATTGTATTGGTATTTTTTTGAATTTCCAAGCAAAAATACGAAACCTTTGAATATATCAATTTTTGTATGAAAAAAATACAAAACAAATAGTTTTTCTTGAATTTGACTGCGAGGGGCCTCAACGACTCCTTGTTTTAGTATTTTTAAATGAAAGAGCATTCAATTTTACATAACATATCAAAAAATTGGAGATGTTCTGCGTGTCGTTTTGGAGATACAATTTTTTAAATAATAAATCATTACTCTTCATTTTATACATCACCCGCCTGTAGAAACGATGAAGATGCATGGTAGATTACCATGCGTCTCCATCCAATCAAACCTATGACTAATGAAATCTATGAGTTACTTACAAACTTAGTATAACATTCGAATCAGTCTTTAAGGCTTTCCGTTAACCACACAGACCAATTGCTATTTTTTGACGATTACCTTTTCAAATAAATAAGGCTTTAAAATTTCAAATATTTTTGCTTAGTGTAAGTTCCAAGAAAAAAAACACTTTAAAGCCGCGCGACATGATGAACATGTTAAAAAATAAGAAAAACACTTTTATACATTTATTTTTATTTATTAAGTTTTTTCATAACAATTTTATACATTTTTCTTCCGTTGAAAATGAATTTTGTTTCACAATAATATAATCTTCGTTTTGAGGCTTAAAACTATGGAATGACTGAGTCCCTGAAATTTGCTTCACACGTGTGTAACGATTTTTTAATTCTCTTTCCATTTTATTATAGTCGGATTCCGAAAAAAATTGATAGTGTATTTTCGAGTCTGGCTTAGAAATAGCCCATGAATAAAGGTCTTCGGCCGTTGTTATGTGATGATCTTGCAAACTGGCTTTCGCAGCATTTCGTTTCAATACGCCTCCCAAAGCATCACAAGGGCCCTTTCCATGACAAGTAGCGAAAAAATTCGGAATCCGACTATAATAAAATGGAAAGAAAATTAAAAAATCGTTACACACGTGTGAAGCAAATTTCAGGGACTCAGTCATTCCATAGTTTTAAGCCTCAAAACGAAGAGTATATTATTGTGAAACAAAATTCATTTTCAACGGAAGAAAAATGTATAAAATTGTTATGAAAAAACTTAATAAATAAAAATAAATGTATAAAAGTGTTTTTCTTATTTTTTAACATGTTCATCATGTCGCGCGGCTTTAAAGTGTTTTTTTCTTGGAACTTACACTAAGCAAAAATATTTGAAATTTTAAAGCCTTATTTATTTGAAAAGGTAATCGTCAAAAAATAGCAATTGGTCTGTGTGGTTAACGGAAAGCCTTAAAGACTGATTCGAATGTTATACTAAATTTGTAAGTAACTCATAGATTTCATTAGTCATAGGTTTGATTGGATGGAGACGCATGGTAATCTACCATGCATCTTCATCGTTTCTACAGGCGGGTGATGTATAAAATGAAGAGTAGTGATTTATTATTTAAAAAATTGTATCTCCAAAACGACACGCAGAACATCTCCAATTTTTTGATATGTTATGTAAAATTGAATGCTCTTTCATTTAAAAATACTAAAACAAGGAGTCGTTGAGGCCCCTCGCAGTCAAATTCAAGAAAAACTATTTGTTTTGTATTTTTTTCATACAAAAATTGATATATTCAAAGGTTTCGTATTTTTGCTTGGAAATTCAAAAAAATACCAATACAATGGCCAAAAATGACTAAAATCGGTTAAACGGTTTAGGAGTTATAAATTTTTGAAAATTGAAGATTTTGAAAAATCACGATTTTTTGGACCAGTCTAACGCAGAAAGGTCCAGTCTAATAACGAAATAAAAAAATACGGGTCTAATATTTTTCGATGTTGAACAATCCTACCGAATATTATAAAATTCTGAGAGATCGTATAACTTTTTTTCATGGAATTGCTGTATATACCTTGTGATCAAAAAGTTCCGGTAATTTTCAATTTAAAAAGGCCGCCTTTATTTCGGTTTTCGGTATATCTTTTTAGTGTAAGATGGCAACACTAGTTCTGATATTCTGTCAAAGTGTGAGAGCAAATTATCCATTAGTTTTGTTTTGACAACTGCTTTTGTTAGTCGAAAAATAGACGCTCGGGGATTTTTCCCCAGGGAAAAAAATTGGGAAAAACGGTTTTGTGGGAATTTTTGTTTGGAAACGGATTTTCTGCAGCGGAAACGCTCAGAATGTTGCAAAAAGCCTTTGGTGAGGACTCTATGTCACAAAATCGTACATTTGTTTGGCACAAAGACTTTAAAGAAGGCCGTGAAAGCGTGAGTGACATGCCGCGTTCTGGACGACCATCGACCTCAACTACCGATGAAAACATCGCTTCCGTGAAGAATTTAGTTATGGAAAACCGCTCAATTAGCATTCGGGAGATAGCTGCACTCCTTGATATCTCATTTGGATCGACCGAACACATTTTGACGGAAATTCTGGGCATGAAACGCATTGAAGCACGACTTGTTCCAAAAGAGCTGAATTTTTTGCAAAAACAGCATCGAGTTGAGGTCGCTAAACAGATGATTGCGAACGCAGATAGCGATCCCACATTCATGGAACGCATCATAACTGGTGATGAAACGTGGGTATATGAATTTGATATGCTCACAAGTCAACAATCGTCCAAATGGCGCGCCGAAGATGAGCCGAAACCAAAAAAATCACGACAAAGTCGCTCCAAAATTAAAGTTTTACTGACCGTTTTCTTTGATTTTCGCGGTGTCGTCCATTCTGAATTCCTTCCAGAAGGTCGAACGGTTAACAAAGAGTATTATTTACAAGTTATGAGACGTTTGCATGAGGCAATTCGAAAGAAGAGGCCAGAATTGTGGCGCAATAATTCGTGGATTTTACACCACGATAACGCTCCATCACACACCGCGCTCACTATTTGTGAATTTTTGGCCAAGAACTCCACCAATACCATCAAACAAGCACCATATTCACCATACCTTGCCCCGTGCGACTTCTTTCTCTTCCCAAAACTGAAAATTCCGCTCAGAGGTAGGCGTTTTGAATCGATTGATGCGATAAAAAAGAATTCGCTGGAAGAACTGAAAGCCATACATTCATCGGCCTATAAAAAATGTATGGATGATTGGATAAAGCGCTGGCATATGTGTGTTGCCTCTAATGGCGAGTACTTTGAAGGCGATAATAAAGATATCAATTAAAAATTGAAATAAATGCGTTTTTTTTCAAATTACCGGAACTTTTTGATCACAAGGTATATATATATATATATATATATATATATATATATATATATATATATATATATATATATATATATATATATAAATATATATACATATATATTTACACAGCACTTCCATTGAAAAACGATATACGATCTCTCAGAATTTATTTCTAGTCAGAAATAATTGCTAGTTTTGATCTTTATTAAAAAAATTTTGGTCTTTTTTTTTTTTTTTTTTTTAGGGTGGTCGTTTTTTTTTGTTTGGGGGGTCCAATATTTGCCTTTTTTAAAATTTTTTTTTTTCAAAAAATTATAATTGTTGTATTACTGGGCCATTTTTTTCATTTAAAAACAAAAATAATGTTTATTAAATATATTTTTTAAGAAAAATAGAAAAAAACCCCTTTTTTGTTTTTTTTTTTTTTTTAAAATATAAATTTTTTTAGTTTTTTTTAAAGTTTTTATGGTCTCGGGACCAAAGAGCCTGCTCATTTTTATTTATTTTTTTTTCTTAAAAGATTGGATATTTTTACATAACATATAAAAAAATTGGCGATGTTTGTATTTTTGATTTTGAGATAAGTTTTCCGAATCCGAAGATATTTTTTTATAAATTTATTTAGCTTTTTGAGAGCTAAGTGATGGTCCATAAACCACGTGCTCTCTTTTTTGGGAATACTCGACTTTTCCCCTCTCTGGTGGTTCTCCGTCCATACATATATTAAATATATATTGTGCATGTGTTCTGGTCAACTCCCTCGCATAACATTTTTTTAAAGCCTTTTTCTCTGGCTTCCGGGTATAATCAGCTTCTTAAACCGATGTATTCAGGTTATCAGGCTGCAACTTTTTTGAAACAATAAGAAAAACAATAATAGGAAAAAGAGATTATGTTATTAGTACTAATGATGAAGGTAAAGTTTTCGAGCAACGTTGATTAGTATTGTGCAATCTTCATGAGGTTTATGCCATTTTTAAAGAACAGTTTCCCGAAATAAAATTTGGATTTTCCATGTTCGCGAGTAACATTGCATCCTGGCTGATCCGGAACTCAATGAATATATGTATTCCAACGAACTGGATTGTGCTGAACTGGTTCTTCTAAGTATCTGTGGTATGGATGGTTCAACTGGGTATTTCAATACCATCAAGGGCTGCCAGAAGGATGCCAGAATGAGTCAGATGTATTTTTATCAACTTTAACTCCAATTCAGTTGATTATGTGTAATGATCGAAAACGTATTATGTGGTGTAACCCTTTACCACAAAGTTTTAGATTCTATAGGCCATTCATTCTTGAATTCATAAAAGAGAGTAAGAAGATCATTTTTGATACGAAAAAGGAAATAGAGGAAGAGATGAGTGAGTTAAAGCCTGTGAAAGTCGAATTTTTGAATGACAAGTTTATACCCATTGATTTCGAATTTGTATTAAGCATGATAGACGAAAAAGTCCTTACTTACATAACTGGAAATACATCAATGCAGAATTGTCCAATACGTGGGGCATCACCAAATGTAATGAAAAGTGTAGAAAAAATTGAAGAAGGGTTTCAATCAAACGTAGAAGCTCTTCATAAATTTTTGGACAGTTTTCTTTCAGTGTTGATTTTGAATTAAAGGATGTTCCGATCAAAATTTGGTCAAACAGTAAAGTGTGTGAGTCGATCAAAGTTTTTATTAATAAGTCAAATTCTTTTTCTTTTTCAAGTTCAGTTAATACAGAATACAGGAGAAATATTCAGCTTAGCTTCCTTTTTACCGAATGCGAATTGCCGGGTCTTTCGTTTAGCACCTGCCATAAGATTTTGAACAGTCTCCTTGTCCACTTTATTCGCCGCAGAACGCCAGTTTGCCTTGATCTGTTTCTCGCTCACAACAGCTTTTTGAGTCTTCTTAAGGTTCCGCTCGACGATGGCTCAATATTGTTCGATTGGGCGAAGCTCTGGCGTGTTGGGAGGGTTCTTGTCCTTGGGCACCACTTGAACGTTGTTGGTAGCATACCACGCCTTTTTTCCGTAATGGCAAGATGCCAAATCCAGCCAAAATATAACGGAACAATTGTGTCGCTTCAGGAAAGGCAGTAGACGTTTTTGTAGGCACTCGCTCAGATAAATTTCCTGTTTGACGGTTCCGGTCGCAATGTAAACGTTGCTCTTCAAGCCACATGTACAGATGGCCTGGTATACCAGATATTTCATCGTGAACTTTGACAGTTTAATGTGCTTGAAAATATCTGCCACAGCCTTTCTCCGTCCGGTTGCCGTATAGAATCCAGTCCAGGAAGCTGTTTAAAGTCTGCCTTGACGTAAGTTTCATCGTCCTGTACCACGCAATCAAACTTCGTCAGCATCGTCGTGTACAACTTTCGCGGTCGTGCTTTGGCCAACGTGTTTAGTTTATCGTCGCGATTTGGAGTCACCATTTTCTTGTAAGTCGACAGCCCAGCTCGTTTTTTAGCTCTATCCACGGTTGAAGGCGTGGCGCCTTCCCAGCTTCTTTGCGACATCTCGGACGGAGAGGTTGGGGTTCCGCTCGAAACAGCGGGCTTTTTGTCGTCGCGGTGGCCTCCGCCTTTCGATTTCCCCCGGATCCAGCTTTCCTGGCCGTCGACAAACGTTCACCGAACACTTTTAATACGTTGGTAACAGTTGATGTAGCCACATTCAACAACTTCGCAAACTTGGCGTGAGAGTAGTTTGGATTTTCGCCATGCATGTGCAAAATTTTAATGCGCTGCTTCTCTTCCTTCGACGACATTTTGATAACTGAAGTGCTTATCTCAAAATCAAAATCAAAATAAAGGCATGATGCTACACGCACACATCTTCAAAATGAGGGGTGTGCAAAAATTTTTAATGCACGATGAAAGGAAATGCGGCAAGTTTAAGTCAACCAAATTTTGATCGAAACACCCTTTATTTCACGGATCGCTGAAACGTTACACTTATCATATATGACAGCTGAAACTCTCCACTTTATATCGTGATACAACATGTTTACATTCTTGTTACATTCAGTAAAATGGCGTCAAGTGGAAGTGCGTACGCGATCTTGCCAAGAAACTAAAACTACCGTAAAGTACCGTGTTTTGGGTTTGCAAATCATTTGACCAGCGCTTGGCTCTGGATCGCGAAGATTGGAAATGGAACAAATCGAATAGTATGCTCCCGACAAATTGACAAGAAGGTGGTAGTCATTTTTCCCAATCTTTCTGTGTGAAATGTGGCTCGCAAGTTGGGAAGTCAAAATCATACGTACAAAAAGTGAAACAGAGGCAAGGATTGGAGGCGTACAAAGTGAAAAAGGTGCCCAACCGTGATGACAAGCAAAATTTCACTGCAAAAAGTCGTGCTAAGGAGCTTTACACCAATTTTTTTCAAACATTTTCTTGTATCATAATGGACGACAAAACATACGTACTCGAAGACTTTAAACAGCTGGCTCTGGCTTTTTATACCCGAAAAAGTATTTGAATTGGCAGGCCATATGTAGTTGTGGTCGAAAATCTAAAAGTTTCGTCTACCGGCATTATCAAGAAGGATGTGCAGAAGCCACGACTCTCCAGCTCTGTTTTGGCCTGATTTGGCCTCTTGTCACTATGCGAAATCCGTCGGGAATGGTAAAAGGTACAAGATATACGTGCCAAAAACAGCCAATCCACCTAACTGTCCAGAACTTCGCCCAATAGAAAAGTACTGGACTCTAGTTAATCGGAAACTCTTCGAAACTAAGAGGAAAGCAAATGGTACCGTTGATTTCAAGAGAAGATAGAGAGTCGTCACAGCGGGCGTATCTGAGGATACCGTACCGAACCTGATGGCAGGTGTGGCACAGAAAGTTCGAGAATTTTACAGGATTAACAAAAGGATTAACATCTTAATCAACTGCTTCTCATGTAGATATAACTCTATTATTGTGAAATAAACAATTGGTTTTGTTGAATTATATGCATAAATGTTTTGCTGCTATTATTTTGATGTCCGTAATTTAACAAGGACAGGCTTTATGCAAAAGGCATACGGGTTTTCGAGTATCTTTTGCATCTTTCTTACAGAATGGATTTAAAAGCATGGAAGATAACAAAGCCTTTAAAGGATTTATATGATCAGAAAAAAGAAAATTACTGCACTTGCACTTTACGAAAAGTTTGGAATAAAAGTAGATCAACCATGATCGGGTGGAGCAAGACCAATACTACTGGAAACGTTTGCCGCCGTGCATTTGCAAATCCGCAACTTTTGAGCAGTGTTGTGAACATCGATGAAGAATTAATTTAGAGGTTCCTAAATGTTTTGATCGCTATTAACTGCCAAGAGCCAATCAATCCGGAAAAGATTGATGAATATTGTAAAGAAACATACAGACTTTAACTTACATCGTATGATTGGTATAATATCCCCGCAACCGTACATAGAGTTCTCGCTCATGCCGGAGAAATCTTTATGCATTCACCAGCACCACTTGGTATATTAGCAGAAGAGGCAGCTGAATGACAACATAAGCAGTTAAAAAAAAGTTCGAACCCATCATGCTCGAAAACGATTACAACTTACAACTTACCTGATGTCTTCATTCGTGCCCTGAACGAATCAGACCCATACATCTGTTCAATTTGGATTGCAAAAAAGGCGGCAAAAAAAGATATCTCAGGATTATCCAGGCATCGTGAAAAGTTTTATGATATTCGACGACTCTACGGACAGTTCAGGAAGAACTACTGAATGCTGTTGATGAAATTGAAGAAGAATTTTTTGACAATTTAACTGAAACAGAATGATGTTAACGATTTTTTTTAGTATTATTTTTTTCTATCATCTATAATTACAATCATTATTCACAAATTTATTTTAAATAATTAAGCATACTTCCACAAGAAGTCAAAACGCTAACTTTTTTTTAATTTTTTAGGAAATGACCTGTCAAATCAAATAGTATTATCTTTGTGACAAAATTTGAATGATCTTCAGCATTTTATATTTTTGAAAAAAGGCTCTAACTATAACAGTAATTTCAAATCAAGATGAAGTAAGACCTTTTTCAATACCAGACCATGAAATGTCTTAAAATTACCATTAAAAATTCTTTTTATCATATCATCTACAAAATACTACACAAATCATGGATGTTTGCAAAATATTATCAGCTATTTTAAATGAATGAGTTTAGCACTTTTCAAAACCTGGTAATTAAATGTTCGTTTAATTCTATTGAAAATATATTTTGATCAATGAAACTGCAGAAAACTGGAAAAAAAAACTTCAGGATAACAAATTGAAACTTTCTAGATATTATTGGTCATTTTAAATCAACAAAAGTTAAGCCCTGTTCAAAACTTGATGGAGAAATGTTTAGAAGTGTGCATTAACAATATATTTTGGTCAAACCAGCTACAGAAAAATCAAAATGTCGAAAAAAGGATTAACATATTTTTGTCCGACCGCTTGTATGAATCCCACATAGTGCGTGCTAGCTGCGCATAAGGGGTGTACCAATAAAGTTTTAGTCAGCCTTTTACTTTGACGTTTGCTATGAATCAAAGTGAAGTCGATAGAGCCACAATATCTGACTCAATAAAATGTGAGTTCTTTCAGTCGTACAGTCCACGATTCACATTCGAGATCTTTTTTTGCAAAACTTGTATTGCGTAATTTTTTAGTGATTTATTCGAAGTAAAAATACGTTGTTTGTAACAGTCACGGTTATAACAGCTTAATACGATGCGATTTGAAAGTAAGCAGTGAAAAATTATTTGTATCGGTATTGGCAGATGATTAAAAACAAGTCAATAGTGCAATTGCTTTATAAAATGTATATTATTAACAGCCTTTTGCTATTTTTAACTCCGTTTGGAATATTTTATGCATTTACATCAAACATTTGATAAATGAAAATTTTTGAATATCGATTCTTCACGCTTTCCAGTATGAATGAATCTTCGAAGAGCCGTAGCAATTTGGCGACAACTTTGTGAAGCAGGTGTGGTTTCATCCCGGTGAATGACATCAATCAGACCAGTAACAACTCTTCCCATCAATAAGTTTCAAATCCTGAGGCAATTCTTTTGTTCAGAGTCAAAACTCCGGTTTTGCACATCTTTATTAATCGATGGATGGTTGATCAATATCAAATTATTCATGGCACCATGCACATTATTCAAGGTGTATTTTTTTCTGTATTACTCATTCATCTCCCGTCGTAGTTACTGAAACACCTCTTTAAGTGTTTTTCGTAACTTGTCCGGGGGAGAGATTTGAACTCCTGACTTTGGCGTGAGAGGTATGGATGCTAACCACTACGCCGGGGTCGCCCCCATTCATGGTGTATGTTCATAACACAAACTCACAAAGGGTTCATGAAAGACCGCATTATAGTACTCATTTTGAAGATTGCACTATTCCCCGTGCATATCGTTGGTAACCCGAGAAGATCGGTTAACAACATTTTAAAATCGACATTGAATTTTGCTTCTTCTATCATAATGTGGACCTATTTTGATTCAAATGAAAAAATTTGAATCGCCATTAGGTTTTCAAGAGTGTTTGAAAATACAAGCAATGTTTAAAACCATTTATGATTTTTCTGGGAGAGAGGTGGACTTAATATTTCCTTGCGTTTGTGCCAGAGCTGTAGGCAGATATCTTTTACGAGTCTAAAATTAGTTTTGAAATAGTTTTCAGAATATTTTCCGTTTGACTTTTGAAAGAAAAATTAAGCTAGAATTTTTGCAGTGTTCCAATTTCAATTATTGCGTAACAACATTAACTGTAATATTCAAAACATTAAAAGCATAACACTTTCATTGGATAAAAAAATTCTGAAAAATTGTGGTGTGTGTTGGTTTTCCCACCATCCTTATTTGGAAGATTTCTGTTGTAGAGGAAATTGTGATCTGCTGTAGTGAAGGTTTTCAATTTTCAATGCATCGTCTCCGAAATCGCTATTTCCAATGTCTTTGAACATACCTATAAGAAAACGGGAAACTCAATGAATGCATACATTTGATAAAATCAACTAAGTAATTTATTTTTCTTCCTTTTTCGATTGAAAAGCAGCCTTTGATTTATCTCTAAGAACGACTGCCGTCATCCGTAATTGTGTACGTCTTTATCATCTGGAAGATTTTTTCTCAAGTCATTCAAATTGCATCTGTGTTTTAAGCAATCTACCTTGCAGTGGTGTTGCAGAGACAAAATATAAAAAATATATTCGTTATGTATTCAGAAAACACATAAAATAATGTCACACACAGTTTGAAAAAAATATATTCAATTTTCTGCGTTATCTAATGCACATAATACGGAATGCTAGATTTGGCATAAATTAATGAGATCTTTCATGTTAAATTAAGCCAAATATTGCTGGCATCAGGTCAGTTGTCAGGATGTGGCTTGAAATAAAGCGGGGGGAAATTTTACGCGTCTGTTAAAATTCATTTTTCTTCAGTGCAGGAGTTATTTTAATCTTCTGTTTGTTTTTTTTTAAATTGCATTTATCAAATTTTTGCCTTTAGGACAATAGTTTTTAAATCATTTTTTAAGATAACAGATAAGAAGTTTCCTTACTATAAAACATCAAAGCAATAAAAGCATAATAAATTGAAGAAGGGAGAAAAAATCACCGACTGCCCAAGCTGAATCAAGCAAACGCAGAGCTTAATATGTATGTGTGTGGGCACGAGTTTTACCAAACTCAGTAATGGAAAATTGCATAATTGGAAATTGAATTGATGAAAAGATTTGCTCAGCGAAGTGCTCCCTTGAGGGGATGTATTTTTAATGATATTATTCTCGTTTCGCTTTTATTTTCCAAATTTACCTTCCAACCATTGCTGATGGTCGTGTGACGTCTTTTCAAGCTCTATGGCACATTTTCCATTCGACGTCTTGCTCGTTTTCGTTGTCTGGAGGCATGCTACGTCTCACTTTGACTCACCATGGCATAGCCCGGTGATCGTCTGCAAAATAGGGAGAGGGAGATCCATTCTGTGCGCAAAATACCTTAGAGCTTACCATCCTACCCATGCATCCTGGCCCTGACTCTATTGGTACTCTTGCTGATTAAATAATTGGATTGGGTAATACAGATGCTGTGTTCATTATGGCGGAGTATGGAGATATTGTTTTCCAAGTATTTTGTGGTTTGGGAGAACCGTATTTCACTCCGTACCAGCGGACAAAGAAAATGTCTGCCGCATTCAGACAGGCCCAGTTTTGATAGTTCACAATCGAATCGACCGCCGCAGTATATTTCAACGTCTTAAATTCTAATATTAGAGCTGTTCGAGACAAGTATACTCAAGTATATAGAAACGATCCACCCGGGCCTAAAAAAAGCTATGTAAGTATTTTTTTTTTTTTTTAATCTAAGTAATAATTAATTGGTGAGGCCCAGAAACACAGGAAATGTAAAATTCATCCATATTTTTTTTAATTCATTTATAAAACGATATAATCTAAATCCAGCAAAATTTCTCCATAGAGAATCAGCTTTACGTCTTCAGCAAATCAATTATTTTTTTTAGATTTGATTCACGAGTCAATCATTTTTTTTATATATATTTGAGACTTTTCAGTGCGTTGTATAGTTTGAAAATTACAGAGCGACTCAGATTTACTGTCATGTATTTGTTGTGTTACGTTAATAATTTTCCCTTGAGAATTGAGAAACTAAGGCAACATTTGCTTGTTATAGTCTAACTGAGAAATCCAGTAATCCAGTAATGGCACATCACGAAGAAAAGTTTTTTCATACATTCTAAATATATTGTAAGTTGGTTTAACGGCTAGTAAAAAAATGTTCTCTGAATTGTAACAAAAACACAAGTTTTCGGCACAAGGAAACAGAATTCAAAAGATGTGGAAAAAAAACATTAGGCGTTTTAGAAATAAATTGAACACTCATTAAAATCATGATTCCATTAAATCTGGACGAACATTGATGTCCAGCTAGTCCTGTACAGCGAACCTTCAGTCAGAATAATGAGAATAATTTTTGCCTTGGCGTCAGCATTGCGGCAGCATGAAGCCGGTGATTTTGATAAGCGGCAGCGGTGAATGTCATTTGAATACCATACTGCTGATTGAAACTTTAATATATCTAAGGGATTTCAGAACATACTATTTCAAATTTCTAATCTAAAACATCATTTCAAATCTGTAAACAAGGCACCAAAACTATACTTAAATGTAATGTGTATTTTAAGCTATGGTCGTTCCAGTAAACTATACTGATAATAAATCTTAAAACTAATGCAACTTTTATGCAAAACATGGCTTAATCAGTAATTATTTAAAAAATACTACATATATAAAACAACAATGCCAGTCTGTAGAATACATGTCACCTTCTAAATGAAAACTCAATATCTAAGTGAACCCAAACATGTAAACCACATATATTTTTGACATCCTTGAAAAAAAAATACGTTATACATTGTAAAATTTCTTTTAATCCTTTTACCGTAATTTTCACATTCATCAAATTTTCAAAGGCAAATCAAGCAATGATAACGATATTTTTACTAGCAACCTATTCACCCTACTTATGCACCTTGTAGCATCAAAATAAAAACATCTCTAGCTAAATAAAGACCTATTCGGCGGGTTCGATAATATTCAATTGTAATGACGAATCAAACGAAAACTATTCGACAGAACTATTTGCAGAAAATTGACATCGAGGTACTCAATTTAGAATATTTTTTATATTCACTATTCGAACAAGAAACTTAAAGTGTATTGTGACATCAATTTGTATTTTGTTAATACAGTTCTGAACACTATAACTAAGGTTTTATAAACCTGCACATAAAAATGCTTCAACTGGTATCAGACTGAGTCACGCAATGGCTCTAACATACTCGTAATAAAATTTTACATCCAGCCGTCCTTGAAAATATTTTAGTACAGTGTTTGATAGGAAAATTGTCTTCTTATATTTTAAAGTACAAAAGAAATCGGTGGCATGGCAAAATTTACTATGGGGCCACACCGACTCTAAATCTTGGCGGCGGTAGCGATGTGTAAATATTCTTAGTTCAAAATTTGTTGGAAGAAATTTGAAACTATGATGCAGTGAACGAGGGTGATACGATAACAAGATCTAGGCATACAAGAGAGAGATTACAAGTTCCCATCTCCAAATCTGTGAGATGTAGGTTGAAAACAACAAATTTACTGACCAACTACCTAGCGAATTCATGAAATGAGCCAGTGATATATTACGGAGGAATGCAGATAGAAGCTGCGATGCAGGAGGCGAATGTATAACGAACTGCATCAGTTTCTGGTTAAGATGCGTCTCGTTTACACGATAAGATTCGGTCGACAGTAGTGAAATTATTCTCGATGAAGAAACTATTGCCGATAAGACGCTTTTGGGTCAAACAATTTAAAAAAAAAAAACCTTAATACATATCTCCAAATATTTCAAGTCATCCTGTTCTATTTAATTGCAAAGTTAGTTGTTTTCAAAACAATGTCATCAAAACAGATGAGGTCAATTGAATCTAAGTGAATCTTTTTGAAATTGTCATCAATTCAGGAACATCCATCATTTACTCAAATTTCAGTGACTCCACGTTTGACGAACTAAAGTCGAACACGAAAATTTTGAGTTAAGCAGAGAGGCCGTGTAGGATAGTCGACCGCCAGTTGGAAACATCAATCTAATATACTTCAAGAAAATCGACAAAAACGGTCCTTAAAATAACTGAGCCCACCTAAGATTTATAATGTTTGCATAACACCACACAAAGACCAATCATTGCTTATAGATTCTTATAATCGACAGTATTTTCCAAGCACTCTTCGGCAGCGGATTCATTTCCACCAATCGTCGCTATTATGAAGCCATTTTTAAACAAACGACTGGATTCTTTGAACATACATCAAATAAGGCAAAATTTTATTTTGATTAGATTTTGATAGGGTATGTGTCCCTTGACTCACCCCTTGAATTGGGTCTATTCGTGGATGCAACTTCGTCCCATACCATAGACTTGTTATTATATGTAGTCTTAGTACGGATTTTTTTTTCTTCTTATTTTCTGATTTAAGGCATTGCCAGCTATATTCGTTCTACCAAACACAAAATTTCCCAAAACCAACTATAGTAAAACTGCTTTGAAACACTTAAGTGATTCTCACATATGATTTATCGGCCATTTTTTAATGAACAAATCAGTGTAGAGTGAATTATATACACTGATTTTTGATCTTTGGTTTGTGTTTAGATGAGCCATTTGAAAAACATACAACCGAAACTGAAAAACATGCAACCGAAAATTTTACCAATAACAACATTTTTACTACGCTTTTCAAACAACAGACCATAGTTGGGAACATAGTTTAAAGTAATCTTGTTAAATCATTGTTATTTTACCTATGTAAACTATAAGTTTATAACGTGTGGCTATTTTCTGCACATCTTGGCTGCATTATTCGGTTAAGAGGTTAATTTAGTCAAATTTAGATCATTCGAAGATCGTGTAAATAATCTGTTCAGCTAACCAGTGAGCCATGGTGTCTAAAAAGTTAAAAAATAGTTATTTACGGGGAAGTGAATATTAATAAATCGATTAATAATGTCTCAATCTCTTCCAAATAAATCGGTCATCCTGCTAGCATCACGATTTTGTTGATTTTCGCCGAATTAATGACATTTTAGGTACATAGGCCGAATGAAGGAGCTAGGCTAACATAATATCCCGTTACCCTATACAATGAACAAAATTACACACGGGAACACTGTTTTACCACTCACTGGCAAAGCAATGTCTCAGCCAAATGACAATATTTGTTGCACACATAAATTTCATGATTTTTTCGCACTTCAATTTTCCTCAAACTGAAAAAAAAAATTTAGTTCATACTACGAAATCGACCGTTTGACATATTAATTATTTTGATGTGTTCTGCAACGAAATTGATTTGTACTATTTATGAAGCTGGCTTTGTTTTCAATATGAAATGCGCTGTCAAAAGAACGAATCATTTGTATGTTTAAAAGGAATTTTCGTTCATTGTACAAAAATAATATAAAGAACTACGACAATTTAGTTGCAAAACAAAAGATATCCTTTCTTTGGGGCTTATCGTTGCATGGATTGACAGTTCCATTTTATCGAATTAAAGTGAAATGCGAAAAACCGCGACTATTGGAAGTTTTATAACATTAGTTTATTAGTGGAGATTTTTTTTAACATTTCTGAATCGATCCTGTCCTTTTAAGAAGAGCTGTTTCTGTATCCGTGGTTGATCTCAATGGACCGTGGTGACTTCTTCTCACAGAAGCGTAATGAATGAAGATCAATTCACAACTTTCGACTCGAAGCGTGTGACGCTTTTTTCTTTCATATGGAGGTGAAAAATGCTTTTAATCCTCCTCAGCAACAACACAAACTTATGAGGATACAATGTAAGATGAACAGTGATTGGTTGGTCGCAGAGAATTCATTACGTACACTGAAAATTAAGTTTAGTTTATGTTCCCAAATCGAAGGTAGCACTAACGAATCTATTCGTTGTTTTCTGCAACGAAAGTGATGCTTATTTTTTTATGAAGCTACCTTCGTTATTCATGCCACGTGCACTGTAGTATTAAAAAGTCATATCAGAAGCACAAAGGATTTGTTGACATAGAAAGAACATTCGTGCATTGTACGAAAACAATACAAAAAACATGAATGCATGAATGACTTACAAATCTCGAACTGTAATTGAAAAAAAAAAACGCAATCACGTGGTGTTTTCCGGCGTCTTTATTATGTTTCTGACATGAGATTCGATCCTGTACTTTAGAAAAGATTTGTTATTGAATTCGTGGTTGATCTCTATAGACCACGGTAGCTCGTGAGAAGATATTAAATTAATCAGTATGCAGTTATCAATCTTGACCACGCTTTAATTTTTATTTTGCGATGAATAAATGATTCCCGCTCATCCCAGTGCATTATAAAAAAGGTGTAATGATAGCATTTCACCAGATAAAAAGCAATATGAATGTTTCATAAAATATACGAGACATTTGTTCTATGTATAAAATCCATGTTTACGAAACGATTGAAAGCTAATTTACGAAAATAAGTTTTCAGTGTGCATTGTGTGAGCAAGGTGTTATGATGACATTTTGGGAATAAATGACATATATAAATGTTTCTTAGAATATATGAATCATGTGTATTATGTACAAAAACTTTATATACAAAACGAGCATGAGCGAATTTACAAAAAACAATATGTTCAGAAAATAAATTGTTGTTTTCTATTAATAATAAAATGTTCAACATAAATAAAGTCACATTTTTGTGATATTTGAAAGCAGGTTCATGAAAATCAATATCTTCAAAACCTCAATTATGTGGAATTCTTGTCGAGATTAGTAGAAAAATAGAAAAATATACAAAACACAAATAAAGCCAACGTGTGCCCTTCATATAGTAGTCGGTAAATGCGTCAATTCTACAAACCGGAGTTCAATGGTTCGATTTCCAATAATTCGAATGTCTTCTCGATGGGATACGTTTGGATGCTTTTGAATGACGATAGAAAACCCTTATTTAAAAACTGCAAAATTTGTGCGAATGTTCCCAATATTTTCTCATCAAAACACTTCATTGAAGGTATTCTCCAAACAGACACTCAAAAATGCAGCTAATTTCATATTACCGGCAATAGATTGATTGTTTGGCAAGTAGAATAAATCGGATTGAAGCCGTAATAAAATAGATAACCGAAAATAGTAGTATTTATTTGAGAAGTTTGGTGCTTTATCAAATCACTTTCCAGCAGTTATGTGTCGATTGTTATAAAGGGTGAATCGAAAAGTAGTTTCAAATATTCTTTAACGTAAAATTAAGTACAAACGTTGATTAAACAAATCAAAAAGCAGTCTTTATTTCAGTATGTGATGTGAAAAGTTCATTTTGAGATCAAACTCAGTCAGAATGTTCATTTCTGACGTTCAAACGAATTTTGCATTTTACTCCACTCGTCAATTTATGCACAGTAGCCTGACTAAATTTCTCCGGGGGGAGATAGCTCATCGAATCATCCGGTCCGCCTCTAGCATCCTGCTATGAGGTACCAGGTGGTTACACACCGATTGCCTGTCGATCTGCCAAATTTGGAAGACGTCTGCATTGAGTTACCTCAAATTATAATATTCCGCCCACTATAGGTATCACAAAACATTGCGATTGGTTGAGCGGATTGAAGATAATGAAATCATTGGGTATAAGACCAAGTTTCCCACGAGTGGTGCCAAAAAGATGAGCTTGGAAATCAATAGAAGCATAAAGTTTCCAGCAGGCACGAAATGCTTCTAGGGACTCAAATATCGCCAAATCTTTCAATCGTAATTTATTATATAGATTGCTCTTTAGGGCGTTCAACATGCTTGTTGCAAATATTAGTTCTACTAGTAAAATAGTTTAAAGAATGTAGTTGTACAACTTGCAAGTTTACGAGAAACAAAGAGTCTATGTCGAGCATCGGGTGTGAACGGTTGTGTCGATGATTTGTTGCGCACTATTTGTTTTATCGGGCATATCGCGTTATCTATTGTTTTGGTTATATATTGTTCGGTGGCGAGAGTGATCGAGTGAGCACAGAAAAAAGAAAAAAAATAAAGCCAGTGAGACGTGGTGTTTCGTCGGGTGTGGTGAGCCGATTATGGGGGGTCATAATTAATTGTGATACATATTATTCGCTCGCCATACTCGCCAGGCCACCATGGCTTGGAACAAGTAAACCACTGTTGGTATAAATCGATACAAAATCGCAAGCGTTAGTACTAATCACCTTATTTTCCTAATAAAAACCACCATGATACTTTGTGGCCCCAATAGCATCCTTACTGTTGGTTCAAATCGGAAATCGGTACTAATATCTAAATCCCAACCTTTGGTATTCAACATCCAATTGAATTCCCGTGGATGTGCAGAGGTGTTCTCGGCTTCCAATAAAGCGAGTATCACATCAACACATTCCTACCATTTCCTTATTTGACCTGCATTCGGGCGGGGCCGGCGCAGGTATTACTTTTATGTGGGATCATCAGTGTTTACACATTGAGGATGTGTGTTAGTCCCAAACATCATTTGTTGGTTCACTATGTCATTACAGCTGATCTGGCAATAACGGAGTAGCAACCTCGGACGGCCAATCATGCTCATGCTGCCTGAGTACATTTCTTCGTCGCAGTTTTCCAAATTCTTTTGAGCTGGTCGATGTTCTGAACAACCTTGCCATCCTTTTGCAGAATTCTCTTGACAATTGCCCAATAACGCTCAATTGGGCGGAGCTGCGGACAGTTTGATGTGTCGATGTCCTTTTCCACGTAATCGATATGGTTTTCCTCCAATCATTCAATCGTCGAACGAACATAGTGGGCAGATGTCAAATCCGGCCAGAACAGTGCTGGAGTTGTGTGCTGCTTGTATAACGACAAACGCCGCTGTAGGCACTCTTCCCGGTATACTTTGGCGTTTATAGTCCCTTTCGTGAAAAAACTGGATGAACGTAAACCGGAACTGCAAATCGCCTGCCAAGCAAGCATTTTTTGTCCGAAATTCTCAACCTGAACGAACTTCTTCGAGTCAGAGACATCCTTGCCAATGACCTTCGTGTTATTTTGCGGGCCAATTTTTTAATCTTCCTTAACGTAAGTTTCGTCATCCATTAATATGCACTGATCGTCGTTCTCCAAAATGCAATCATAGAGCTTCCGCGATCTATTTCTGGCAGTTTCTTTCTGTTTTTTTTAATATGTTTTGAGGCCATATGGCCGTTTGATTCGTTGAATCATTCCATACGAAGTTCCTGCCTTTTTTGGCCAAATCACGCATAGAAAGCGATTTGCTCTTATTGTTCAATTTCACAACGTCCAATATTGGGTCACTGGTGCCTTTTTTTCGTCCAGATCTCAGCAAATCGGTAACCGTATTATGCGTTCCAAATTTCTTATACACTTGTAGGTGCTACTCCTCCTCGTTTTGCAATTTGATCAAATGTCACACCTTTCACAGTACACCAAGTGTGACATATCAATAAATCAAATGAAACGTCAAGTGACGTTTTGCGTGCTTGTATTGGTGTGCGAGAGCGTTTTAAATATGCTATAAGTTATAAGTACTTTTCTATTCACTTTTTAGGCAGAGAAGCAATTTTCAAATAAATACCCAACAGCTTTTCCTTCTAGAAAGCTGAATAACTTCTCCAAATTTGTTTGATCAAGCGGTTATTCGTCACCGATGTTTGTTGGGTATAAACAATATAAAATGTTATTGTTATTCCAAATAGAATGTTCAACTGCATATTGTCCCACAGTAACGAGTATTGTATTTTGTAGCCAGAATATTTGATTTAATAATATTGTGATTAGTAAAGCTTCTCAGAGGACTCTAGTTTTGTAAAATGACCCATTTTTAAGCAATTAAAAACGCGTGATTGAAATACTCGTAGGTTCGTTCGATTGTGCAACGGGTTGAATTATTGGGGCATCTTTATTACATAGCACATTGAGAGTAACGATGAATTTATCACATGGTTGCCTAACGTTATGAATGATTTTTTCAATGGTAGGAAACAAACTCCATAAGTTGATGCGACTTCAAATTGAGATCAGGGCTAAGTTTTTGCCTTGGAAAACATCAGAGCTATTTGAAAATATCTCTGTCTACTCCAATTCTAAGGATGAGTTCTCGTTTAGCTTAATAAGATTTAATTCAGACAACGCGATGTGGGGTTGCAAAAAGCATTCGTAGATGTAACTAAATGAAATATGCTTGCTTTGTTGTGAATGGGAGTTCCCACAGCAAGATGATTTCTAATCTGGTATCAAACATTTTTGAAAACAAATACGACTTTTTCATATAGAGGACAACCACGGCCTCAATTACGAACCATATCAAACATCTATAAATTGAAGGTTATTCTTTCATAGATCGCATTATGCAAACATGCAACAGCTTAAATTTATATATTTTTAATCGGGTTTTTTTTCATTTGTAAATGTAAATGAACGAGGCGTGAATACAATGATAAAATGCATCACAATTTTCTTGACGGCAGAGTACAGCGTACGCCAGCTAACTAGAGCTTGTTTTCAACAACTGAGTCAACAGAGTGTTCTGTTGTATTCAAAGCACCAGATACCGTTTCTCGTGGTGCAATATAGCTGGTTAACATGATATGTTTGCTTATTCAAAAGTCTTTGCATAATTGATACTGTGTTACAATGGTATCAATAATAAACAGTGTTGATATTAGCTTATGGCATAGAGTAGAACATCTAACATTTTTTTTTTTTGAAATATTGTGTGTTATTGTTGACACAAGAGTCTAATGAACCAATTTAAAGTTACGGTGGTGTTCCAATAATAACTTATATTTACTTTGACTATATTGCATTCGTTTAAACCGTGTTGAGCAGAGCGACAGAAATCTCTGTAAATGTGGACTATTACCAGAACGCAGATCACGTTATTTGATCTTGTGCAGAGCATCGTGGAGACAAATCTTTAAGAATTCCTCTGAGCTTGAAATAAATAACCTAATGTACCGATTCAAGGTATTTTGGCTTGAGACGATCTGGAGTTAATTTATGTGTTTCTGTCTTACTTTAGACTTGTATTGTATTTTGCTTAAAGTATATTCTAAGATTAAACCATTGATTTCTGTTGTTGTGTTTCTTTTTTCTCTTGAATATGTTCGAACTAAAAATTGTGCAGTTTCAAGTAGAGGCATTAGCATTAGAAATACATGCGTAATGTAAATAATAGTTTAAATTCCCGTGCTCTCTCCCTCAAAATGATCCCGAGGAGTTATCGGTTCTTCCTGTCTAACTTAAGTTTGGAGATAACTGATGTTTATTTAAAGTGGAAACATGGCTCTGCAAAGTTGAGTTGATTGTACCTGCACAAATGAGTAAACTTTTTTTTGTTTAATGCAATGATAACACATTAACACTTCGACGTCAACAATATAATAATTCTATAATTAAATCAGCGTTATGTATTCATCCCCTAAGATACGGAAGAAAAAAAAACCACTTTAGATTATAGCAATCACATTGAGGTGCTCATTATTCTTTTTATTTAAAGAATGGTTTTTAATTCAGTTCTTGGTAAATAAAAGTTGAATAGAATGACACATAAACATTCCGTAAAATTTCAAATGGTTTGGTGAACTTTGACTATATATTAATATGATTAAAAAACGCATCGCAAATGTTTCTTTATCAATACATGTTATATCAAAATAATTCCCAAACGTTTAACTGCCTAATCCCAAACCTTTATAAGGTCAGTATTTTCTTTTAGGTCATAACGAGTTTAGTTTAAAAATGAAATTTCATTGACATCCTCACATGTTTACAGTACAACTAGACCAATGAAAACATGTCGCACATGTGAGGGTCACACGGTTCCCTAGCTCTGCGCTCAATTGTTCAAACGAGGCGCCAAGAATAACACACTGCACCGACCGACGATGACGACCGACAACGCGTTAATTGTCCCATCTACATCAGCGATACAACCACCACAATGAATGACACTGACAGCGGACAGACTGTTTGCTATTGATTTACCCTCTGTTGACACTCAGTCACACGGATATGTGTGTATTATGATCTTCATCAGATTGTAACAAAATATAGTATCGTATTACTTCAAGATGTTTTTTCTGCTTGCTTTGTCAGACCGTTGTTACTTGCAGCCGCTTGATATGTGCTGCAGAACATAATGGTGTGGTAAAAGTGTGAATAATTGATGCATTGCAAACCCCTACTATGCCGCTTCTAATCAGTATTGGTCGAACAGATTCAATGACAATTAGCATCTCTGTAGCATGATATGCCAAAGTAAGAATGATTTGATTTAAATCGTTATTAGTTTTACATGGAAAAAATCAATTTCCATAATAAAATATTAAAAATCCAATTTCCTCATTCTAGAGAAAAATTACGACGTAAGTTGAACCCTAAGAAAATTTAGTTAAAAAGCAACTTACAAACATGGATATGCAGATCTACCAATCCTCTAATGAAATTTATTTGTTTGTGAATTTCGCGGATTGTTCAACTTAAATATTGACAAGTCAGACGTGCTATGATGAAAAAAAATTAACATACACCTGGATTCTAGATTCTGGATTCTGTAGCAAATATCTGCATATACAAACATTTGCCTCGCAATATTTCCAAACTTTTAGTTGAGAACACATAACACATAGCATGGATACCATGAAAACCAAATTTTCTAATACTAATTATAGCGAGAAAATATTTTTTTCAAAATTATTAAACGATGACATCTTACCATAAGCTCAGTCAACCAAAGCGAGACCATGGATTCGTATACCGGTCTGGTTTTGAGATTACTCGGATAGCATACATCAAGTGTCGTTATATCCAGTACTGTATTGCAGTTAACTGTATTGCTTAAATTTAGATTTGATACTTTAATTCTTCCAATTTCGCAATCAGCGAGAAATGATTCACGATTTACTGTAACGAATAAGTAGTTGACTGATGTAAGTTTCGAAATTTTCACTCCGCAGTGTACCTTTGACAAAAAATCTTGTTGTTAGTAGTATTTTCCCTAATCTAACTGATGAAAAAAACTTAATCAAAAATCAGAAAAATGCAAATGAAACATATACTAATGAATAAAAAGTTTTTTTCTTTTGGCCTGATTCCAATTCCAATTGAGGAATTAGAATCTTACTTCACACATGGGTGATGAAGAACTTTCAAATACACCTGCAACTATAGCAAACTCATAACTGACAGATGAAAATAAGTTTAGACAAACACCTTCTCGAAAATCTTCAATTGGAACAATGTGGTCAGCAAAACTGTCAAGTGAAATTGACATAGGTATGATTGTTTTTCTCTATTCCACGAGCCAGGAACACCAATATTGTCTGCTGAGCTGTTGACTGCACACATAGATATAACTTGTTTTAGGAGACGAAATTTATATTTGACGTAAATCAATAAACGTGAAAAGAGATTCCGTGTAAAATCTTGTCTTCCGATACTAAAACATACGCAATTATCAAATAATGTGTTAGGTTGAATGGATTTCTTAGTTTCTATTAACCTATTCTTTTTTTTCTTCTAAAGGACGTTTGCATGTTTTGATCTCAGGATACCGAAATTTACACGACTTTTTCGTATTGGGAGTGTTCCAATAGGAACCCAAATTCTGTAGCAGCTAACAAATTTTATAGCCGACGCTTAAACTGTAAACATTAATTTAAATTAATTTAAAATTAGCTAATTATTTTAGATGTAATATTTGATTTACTTGCCCATTAGTAAAACCTCCTGAACTTTCTTCCCTTGAACACCTTTTACTATAAAGCAATTTTAACAAGGATTTATCTCGTTCGCCTTATGTCCTAGTTTCTGTTCAATTACCCTAACTTCGGGTATTTTCCTCTGAATTTTTTGTGTGCTGCGAATCTAGGTCCACCCAGATCGACCATACTGGAAGATTTTTTCTCGTACCAGATACAATTTACCGAACAGAACTGGCAATAAGATTTGGAACGACCGTAAAATTCGTATGATTTCCTAATCGACCGTAAATTTCCGAAATAACTATTAAAATAATCTTCACAGCGAAGCAGATTTGTGTTGTATTTTGTTTTTCAATTATCATACAATAATGCAATGGCGAATTTTATTTATATTTTCTATTTTCTACCACTACTACTACATCTATCATTTGTTTACTTTTAGTTCCATCTCCCACTTCTTCTCTTTTTTCATATAACGGCGGTACTCACAATTGACGCTATGCATTGTTGCCAGATAACTTCTGCGGTGTTGCAACAGGAAGAGTGTATCAACACGCAATGACTTTTATGAAATCTAGACAAAATCGTCAAAAGGTCGAAAGTAACAATTGTAAACAATGACTTAAAACATAAATTTCCTGGAAATGCCAGGTAGCTAAGATCTATATCCACTACCGACGAGAAGGTAATAACTCCCTGTATCTGTTTCTGGTGCTACCTTGTTTGTGGGAGCAAGCAGACCCCAGAAAAATAGAAGTCATTGTCATTTAATAATGAAATAATGAAATAATGTTGATACTTAAAAAATCGTCTATTAATTAAGGTGAATATTGTCTAAGCAGATTGATCCGGTGATTTATTAGAATTCTAACAAAGAATCTTGTCTTTCAACAGGTAGGCCTATTTCTTCCGCAACTTATAAACTTAGTCTTTGTGAATAACTAGTTTGTGTGGAAATTTTAATAAAACCTAGAATATCCAACTCGAATGATCTCCTGACCGAACTGGGATTCAAACCCACCTCCTCCGGTTAGCAACCCAAACAACAGATATAGATCTGCTCTATTAATAAAAAATTCGAGCATTGAATACTTTAATTACTTGCCGAGTTCGAATACTTTCAAAACCTGTCCTCGTATTGTTAATCTATACCGTGATCTCGGGATAACTTGTCTCGTTGTACACCCTCAAGATAAAATGCTTTTCTATCAATGGTATTAACATTGGTTTGAAGTTTCTATTAAGTAAAAATGTTTGCTTATAAAACTACATGAGGCATAAAACTCTAATTTCCCTTAAACACAATTTTTAAGGAATATATTTAATATAAATATAAACCATTTAATAGAATAGAACCCATGTATGCCAAATCACTCGATCGGGTATAAAATTATAAAATTGAAAAAATGTTCCGGTCCGGATACCGACTGAAATTCGATAAGCCTCACTGCGCACTTATTTCCAGCCAACTGAGTAGGTATTTAATTCAAACGTTATTTTACAACAATAATTGTTTTAATTAAATCCAATCTAGCACTAACCTGGTGATTTATCGATTATCTTCCTTAATTAAACGAACCAGCGCTCTCATGTGTGTTGATAGTTAATTTGTGAAATACCATGAATGCCTCAATTTTTCACACACGCATTCCTCTCCTACACCTAGTCCTTATGCTCGTCACCCTTTTTCGCATAGATATGATGATGTGTGGTACACATAGGTTAGTTTATCTGTCTGACCAGTACGTTCTATGCGATACATATGTACGTGTATGTACACGAACATGCCCGGAAGTTATGTGTCGCACCCACAAAGGTGGTACAACATCTACTGCCGTAAAATTGATGATACTGAATGTGTTAGGATGTATACACTCTCCAGGATGAAGGTATGTTTTCATACAGAGTAAAGTGGTACATAAAACGAACAGAAAACGAAATGAAAATGAAAGTTTCTAAGCAATAGCAACACTGTTCCTTGGGTTAAGTTTACCCGTATAGCCATGACATGAACATGTTGAAATTAAGCTTCTTATTTGTCGGTGTTAACAAGCTAATATACAATCGATATAAAATCAGAAGGTTCGAAGAAAACATATGATTTGCTAGTTCCAACTTTGTATTCTAATTCTAGCTTAACTATTTCAGTTTACTAATCTCACGTTTGTAATTTTAAAAGATATTTTAGAAGTAATTACTTTACAATTCTAAAGCTACCAAGGTCCCGTAACGATGTTATTATCAGCTGCACCGCGACATTAGTGTAAGGGAAATTCGTATTTTATTTATTTGAGCTGTCATCAGGTTGGTTGGAAAAATCAAAAACATGTAATTTCTAATATTCACATATTGTATATATATCAGATTTGGGTCCTCCCTTAGCTCAGTCGGTAAAGGCACAGCTACAAAGAAACACCATGCTGGAGGTGGCTGGGTTCGATTCCCGGTCTGGACTAGAAATTTTTCGTTAAGGAAAATTTCTCGACTCCCTGGGCATAGCGTACTTGCCACACAATCATACTAATGCAAAAATGGTACTTGGCATCGAAAGCTCTCAATTAATAACTGTGGAAGTGCATTTAGAACACTAAGTTGAGAGCAAGCAATAAGCTAATTGTGAAAGCAATAAGCTTAAAATGCTAAAGAAGAAGAAGAAGAATATTTATCAGATTAAACTGAAATCAGGTTTTAAGGATAAATTTAAAAACAAAACATGTTGTTTTTAATATTGACGTATGGTAGCAAGCAGCTTCTTTCTACGGTAAATAAACAGTTTCTCATTCCTTTACTGTTCGTAGAACAACGAGAAAGGGTTGTAAAATTTCATTTTCAAAGCTATAGCTGTTCGTTATTGTGTAATTAATTTTCCTAAAAGAACTAATAAAACGAAATTAGGAAAATTCTTTACACGTATGGTTTCGGCAGATTAAACCTTTCGTCTCGGTCGTACGTATTTCGGTACGTTTTTACATACGTTACGACGGTGGCATAAACAACAAGACCACCACCATCATCACCATCACCATCATCGCAACAACAATCAACGGTATGTTCCTACGTACCACAGTTTACAAATCCACCCCACGTTGAAGCCCATGATTTCGAGCAGTTTTCGGGTCGATCCTTGCCTGAGGTTGCCATGCAAGCAGCGTAACGTGATTTTCGAATGCTTTTGCACCTACTTCGTTTACGAAACCAACACACTCACAAGAATTGGCTCACTGAGGGACGAAATGAGTTTACTCTGCGCAGAAGCTTCAAATTAGTTATTAAGCTGTGGTGTGCACAGCATAGGGACGTAGCTTTTTGTTTTATTAGTCAACATTTTTTCCTGCTTGCCAGCTTTGACGGCGTACTTATTGACATGAACCATTGCCAAAGGAATGTTCGCAACATGCAGCCTGAGGACTCTTTGCAAGTACATATATGAGCTATAATGCTGTATAGTCGGAGCAAATATGCTTGTCTTATATGTACCGTTTAGCGGCAAGTAGCTGAAACAACGTAGAGGTTATCTGCTAGTAAATGGAAGTTTAGATTTAATGAAATAAATAGCTTGCATTGGGGTCTACGCATGGTGAAAAGATTAGTGTATCTTGACTTTATACGTCGGCTTCTGGCAAATCGATCGCATTTCGGCGGGCAGTTGGCTGCAATAAAGATGCGGGACAAACTGCAGAATTGGAGTACTAGAAGTAGGGGTTTCGCCCTTTTCCGTATAGTTGATAGAAGTGCTGAAGGCACAACCAAAACGAAGCCATTCGAAGATTCTTAAGAAAAAAGCATGTTTTTAAATAGAATACAAACAAATATTAACGCATCTGGAAACATAAAAGTTGACTACAATGTGATCAATAAATTCGGGTACACTTTAAAAATGCATTGAAATACCGTAGACGCTATATTTTGAGTATCTTGATATATTTTATGGAAGGTACTCTTGGGGCTCATCAAATCTTTCGGTCCGCCTTTAAGCATATTGCTATGAGGTACCAAGTGGATCTCCACCGATTGCCTGTCGATCTGCCAAATTTGGAAGACGTCCGCATTGAGTTATCTCAAACTATAATAATCCGTCCACTATATCACAAAACATTGCGATTGGTTGAGCGGATTGGAGATAATGAAATCATTGGGTATAGGACCAAGTCTCCCCCGGGTGGTGCTAAATCGATGAGCTTGGATATCAGTGGAAGCAAAGTGTATTATTCTGTAAATTTTTAATTTCAATCTCAATTTCAGTGAGCTAGATAAGGCGCTATAACCTTGTCAAATTATTGCCAGACTTTTGATTCAAATGCCAAAAGTCCACCCATAGGCAAAAGCAGCATACATTAATCTTTCTAGTATCTATGCTCCCAGTCCGAAGGACTGCCAACCGCTCCAGACCATCTACAGCGCATCTTCGCGGAAGTTGTATCAGGAGTATGGAATAAATGCAGCTGAAGCAGCAGCCGATCTACAATCATACCAGCGATTCCTATCCAGTGAACGAACAGCCTGCAGCAACTACGTTAGAGTACCAACAAATTCCACTCTCATTCACTCAACCAGAATTTTCGGAAATAACGACGCCTTCCTCAGAAGTAGAAAACATTGACGTATGCGCATTGGACACCCTTTACGAGAAAGAAGAAGACATGGTAAGTATTTCATCAACCAACGTACCTCTAAAAATGTCTTCACCAAAATAGAATGCGACTGAAATTTTGATTTACTGTCAAAATTTCAATCGCATGAAAAGCCCAGCCAAAATGATGGAAATTTTAAAAATTTATTATGCTCGTCCTTTTTGGTAATTCTGGCAGCTGAAACTAGCTGGGATGAAAGCGTAAGAAGTGAAGAAATATTTGGAAGTACATAGGTAAAACGTATTCAGAGACGATAGAAATTTTCATGCGTCTCAGAAGAAGTCAGGTGGCGGAGTTCTAATAGCTCTTTCAGCTGATTTCAATTGAGAAATTATTCCCACATCCAAATTTAAAGAATTTGATCATGTTTGGGTGCAATCACACGTAGCAGGTGAAACGCATGTGTTCGCCTCTGTGTATTTTCCACCAGACCATGCTAAAAAAAACACTTATGAATTTTTCTTCCAAATTGCTAAGCAAATTTTATCTCAACTTCCTCCTGAAGTAAAAGTTACACTTTATGGGGATTTTAATCAACGCAAAGCTGACTTCATTCTGGACTCTGAAAATCAAAGTATCTTACTCCCAGTCGTTGGGGATAACGAAACTTTACAGCCGTTTGACAAAACGGCCAATTTGGGACTTAACCAAATTAATCCCATAAAAACTCAACAAAATTGTTATTTGGACTTTTTATTTACGAATATGTATGAAAACTTCTGTGTGACCAAATCATTAACTCCATTGTGGAAAATAAAGCGTTTCACACATCAATCGAATACTCTTTATTCGTACATGACTACCAAAAACCCAACGACTGCGAATACGAGGAAGTCTTTGAATACCAATTAGCGAATGATGAAAACATTAAACTGAAACTAAGGAATATAGATTGGCAAATATTTTTAAGGAATGAAGGAAATGTCGAAACTGCTGTAGACGTCTTTTACAAAATTTTAACAGAAATTATTTCACAAGAAATACCTCTGAAGAAAAAACGACGTCACAGAAATACTAAATATCCAATCTGGTATAACAGACAAACAAACAGACAAAACATCTATTCAATCGCAAGCAAAAAACTCATAAAACCTAAAAAAAAAAACAGTGAAAATTTAGCAAACTATTTGGACATATGCGATCAATTGAATTTTGCCACCAATAATGCATTTGAAGACTATAATTCAAAAACAGAGCTTGAAATAAAATCTTGTCCAAAGAACTTTTTTAATTACGTAAAAACCAAATTAAAATCCAACAGTTTTTCCACAAAAATGCATCTTGAAGGAAATGTTGAGAATAGCTCGGAAGAAAATTGTGAAACGACCGCGATTACTTTGCATTTTATTCAGAATTGCCAAGAGACATTGGCGTCAATCAGCTTCAAGTGCAGGATATTTTACAGGCTCTAAATAATTTAGACACCTCGAAAGGCCTGGACCAGACGGAATTCCTCCAGTATTTATGAAAAATCTAGCAATGGAACTTACTGCTCCTCTGTTTTGGATTTTTAATATGTCATTGAAATCTGGAAACTTCCCAAAAATATGGAAAAACTCATTTTTAGCCCCTATCTTTAAATCTGGAAAAAAATCAGACGTACATAATTATCGTGGTATAGCCATTATCTCATGCATTCCAAAACTTTTCGAGGCAATTGCTAACGAAAAATTATTTCAACAAATCAAAAATAGAATAACTGACAAGCAACACGGCTTCTTTAAAGTCGTTCGACCTCAACAAATTTGCTTGAATACATAGACTACTCATTAAATGCGATGGATAATGGATACCATGTAGATGCTCTTTATACAGACTTTAGCAAGGCATTTGACCGCATTGACATACCAATGTTACTCTTTAAATTGCAAAAAATGGGAATTGAGGCAGGACTTCTGAAATGGCTTGAACCATACTTAACGAATCGCAAACAAATAATAAAACATAACGGAAAGAAATCGAATCCTATTCAAGTCACTTCAGGTATCCCTCAAGGTTCTCATTTAGGATCTCTTCTTTTTATTCTGTACGTAAACGACATTTCCTTCATTCTCAAAAAAATTAATGTACTAACTTATGCCGACGACATGAAGCTCTTTCTGGAGATTAGGAATGAAGAAGACATCAATATATTCCGGAATGAAATACAATTATTCTACACATGGTGCTAAAAAAGCCTATTGGAATTGAATGTAAAAAAATGCAACTTAATATCATTTAACAGAAAAAGAACATCATCAAACATTACAATTGCATTAGGAAATCAGAATGTATGTATGTATGTATGTATGGTAGCCACCATCCCTTCATGCCCTTGGCTTGGATGCAGCTCCACTTAATAGCAAGATCAAATTGAGCCACCGATCTGAATTCACAATATCGCTGTATGAAGGGCCAAAAACGGAGGGGTGGACCCGTAAGCAGAGACACTCACGCGAAATCCACGGGAAATTAAGAATCTCCTTCCAACGATACGATCCAACAATTCGAATAACCCAATTCGCAATACTTATTAAGCTTTCTACAGGATGGCTTGTTAAGAAGGGCGCGTCACTCTCACTGAAACTGTTGGAGTAGAATTCGCAGGATCGCAATCGAATCGGTAGGATAAAGAAAATGATAATGCTCGTTCCCTCCTAGACTCAGGCAGTCAATCAAACCATCGTCCAATTTCAGCTTGAATGATACCCTGATGCTCCTTCCCAACCCAGTATTTATTATATATAATGTACATAATATGTCATAATATGCAATAAATGTAGTATGTAATAGAGCAATGAAATATACTATAATATTTAATTAAAATATGCCATGGTTGGAATTCGTCATCCTGTAATTTAAATATGGTTATAAATAAAATAATATGATGAAATAGTTAAAATTGTAATAATAGGCATATGATAATCATATGCAGCTTGGTGCATCTTTACAGCTCAATCAGTGGCAGATGAATATAACTCTGGAATGTGAAGGTCTTATTGCAACTAAATAAAATATAAACCATTTAATTATACATGAATCAAAAAAATATGTATTTATTCATGACATATAGATATACATAATCAGCAGAATTGAAGAGCATTTATTAATTTTAATAATATTCAATGATTTAAATTCATAGAAAAACACCTTTACATACAATGAAATAAAATATCTGTACATACTATCTGGAATCAATTTCCTTGTAAACTTGAAGCAAATGAAATTTAATTATTATTATTAATCTTTTAGTAAATATTTTCAATATGATATACTAATATATATAATGATGATATGATGAAAACAATACGATGTTGTAATAGTATACACATAAAAATTAAATGCACCTATTTGTCTTTTCTGCTGTGATGTTAGATGATTGAAACTCTGAAATGGCGAAAATTTCCAAAGTGATATAATGAAAGAAAGTTGATCACCGGGCAGCCAAGCAGAATAGCAAAGAAAATTTAAGCAAACAATTAGCCGAAATAACTTTCATATGATTATGATTACTGCCCAAAAACGGAAGCTTAATAAATCCACAAAAAAGAAAAAAAAACAGAGAGAAAAAGAAAAATGAAATTTGAATTCTCCGATAACTCTTGCTTTCTACTGGGCCCATAAATAATTCTTTATATCTGTGCAATAGAAAATGAGAGATCATAAACAATTTTGGTTTTTGAATTATTAAACTTTTCTTGAAATTTTATTTAGTAGAATTTGTCGTATGATCCTTTCTAAACAAAAACGTCAAAAACCATCCTATCTTTTCAAATACATATCGTGGGTTAGGTCGGCTAAAACTTACGACGATGCATAAATGCGAACCTGAAAATAGCTTTAAAAATATTGTGAAGGGATGTTATAATATAAAATGATAGTAACAATTATATTTGTACTGTCTGCATGTCTGTAGACTGATGTCCAGCTGCAATTGTAGACGTACTTGCATTATCATTGCCACGAAGGAAACAAAAAAATTAAAATTATTAAACAACACTTGGGAATTCCATAGATGATCTGAAATTATACACCGTATAAAGAATACTTCCATTTTTTGTGGTAGGGTAAGATTTCAGCATGCCACCTTTCTACATCGCGTTGGTGGAACTGCTTCCTAAGGTATAGCTGACGCGATACAGCGTTTATTACTCAACCGCTGGATGCCAGGAGCTGTTTGAGCTGCACCTCCTTGGTGGACAGACGCTCGGAACGCACCTCCTCAATCTAGCTGAAGTCAGAAGGACAACAGTGCCCAGGCTGCACTACCAGCTAAGTACGCAACCCTTAGCTGGCGGTCTTTGTCATCTCTTGACCCGTGGAAGCATGAGGTAGGAACAATTGCATTAGGAAATCAGAATGTAGAAAAAAGTGAAAGAGTTAGGGATTTAAGAATTATTTTAGATTCCAAATTTACATTCATTGACCATTACAACACAATAATTCACAAAACACCGGAAGGGCCAAATAGAACAATAAAAGATCAATAGCCTAAAATTATACATTTCATATCACCAACCAATTCACCAACCCGATAATCGTATAGATGATGATAAGTTTTAAGTTATAATATTATATTGTTATTTTATCAAACATTTTACTGTAAATGATAATTATATTATTATAAAACATATCATATGACATCGTATACATACTGACTTTAGAGGGAGTATCAGGGGTATCAAGCTGAAATTGGACAATGTTGTGGTGTTACAACCGGAGTCTCTGAGGTAATGGACCATATCATTTTTTTCATCCAACCGATTCGATTGTGATGCTATAGCTCGTCCCAGAAAGAAAGTGTACACTTTCAGTTCGTTAAAAAGCATGTGTATTTTTATTTATTTCTACTTTTATTCTTTCATATAGTTTCTCAACACTGTTTACGGGATTCATGTGCTTACGTACAATTATCACGCTTTCCTATTTGTTCCAGTCCATGTTCAACTTAGTGTAATGACACGAATCAAGGTTGGGCCAGAATATTACAGGATTTTCATGTTGACGAATCAGGGGAAACAGGTATTTTTTCAAGCATTGATTGACGTAAATATCTGCATTCACTGTTCCATTTACGATGTACGGCTTCGTAAACTTACCGCAAGACCTAATTTCCTGTCAGACGATCGCCTTTTTGCTTTCAGTGAAAACTGAGATGTCCACCTTGTCAACATTATCATCTTCACGAATCGTAAATTATTTCGATCCCGGCAATGCTTTATAGTCCAACTGCGTATACATTTCGTCGTCCATTATGATACAGAAATTATTCTTGGCAAAAACTGTGTCATACAGTTTCCGCTCCCGTGATTTCACGCTCGCCGCTTGTGTAGGACTTCTTTTTGGCTGCTTCTGCTTCTTGAATATCTTCAGCTTCAATCTCTCCTTGGCTTGTTGAACGTTGGACTTTGAGGTGTTCATCTGTTTGGCCAAATCGCGAACTGAGGCCCATTTTGCCTTAGAAAAAACTCGTCCTCGCCCTCCTACTTCGTGGCAGGTACAAAAGGGAATACTCCTCCCCGAACTTCCGGATCGCAATACGCATCGCTTTCACCCCAACGTTTTCCAGTTTCGCCAACTTTCTTGGTGATAATCCTGGAATAGTGCTCCACTTGTGCACGATGTCACGGTGTTTTTCAACGAAACTTTCCCATCTCTCGAAATGCGCATGAAGCTTTGCTGTGATTTGTGTTCGATTTGACGACTGGGTTTAAACAATGTGATAGAGCTGACAGACTACCCGAATAAAAATGTATGTTAAATTGACAGCGTTAGAAAAGTATGCCCTTATTTTCTGGGACAGTCTAGAATTAATTCTACTCATACAGTTAAAATGAGATTAACACGCCCTTCTTAACAAACCATCCAATGGAAAGCTTTATAAATTTTGCGTATTGTGTTTATCGATTTGTTGGATCGTTTCGTTGGAAGGAGATTTGTATGTTCCCGCGTGTTTCGCGTATGTGTCTGTGAAAGGGAAGGGATGGTGGCTATATTCATACATCATATTACATACTTTCTTGAGTGTAATAAAAAAAAACATTCAAGTCTACTTATCATAGGGATGTGGCATTGTATCGAGGGATCTGGAGATTTGTGTTTCAATTACATTGTCAAAGATGTTATTAACCTCTAAGTCTCTGTCTACCAGATGAAAAAAATTTGAATGATCTACTAAAACTGGGGATATTGAACAGAAGGGTCTCATATTTTTATGAAACTTTGTCCACGCATAGAGTTTATAGGTATAAGTACGAAAAACAAAATCAGGGTTGCCAGTTTTCTCGGATATCTGTTATTAAGATTATTCGATTTAGAAAATAATATAATATCCGATCCAAAGGCGCTCTTTAACTTCACGAATGAAATAATGAAAACTTGTTACTTTCCATCGCGCATGCATTTTGAAGAGTTTGATGGTTCTGATAGCGGAGACATTTGTCATTAGTTTGAATACAATAATTCTCAAAGCAAATAATATGTAAGGATTCATCAAAAGATTCAGTTATCATATTAAGGATCCATATACCATCAAAACACTTTATGTAGCGTACGTAAGATCCACTCTCGAATATTGCTCCATACCAAGAAACATACATTTGTGTAGAATCAGTACAAAAACAATTTTTGTTATTTGCTTTTAGAAAACTAGGCTGGCATTCATTTCCTCTTCCTCCATATGAGGCTCGTTGCATGTTAATTGACATTGAAACACTGAAGAAAAGACGCGAAATTATCGTGGATCTCTTTTGTTAATAGTTTTAACTAGCAGCACATAAATTCGGCAAACCTTTTCGAAAGTTTGAATTTTTCTGCACCATCACGCATTTTAAGAATTAGAAATTTATTTTATGTTAGGCTTCAAAGAACAATTTATGCTTAAAATAGACCAAACAATAGAATAATGAACATCTATAATGAATATTGTGAAATTATTCATGTAACTAAGCCCAAAGCGACATTAAGAAAAATATTTACGCAAAGAGTTCTACCCCGTTAATACTAAGCCAATTTCAATAAATGTTAATGTATATGTAGTCTACAATGGTTGACAAAATAAATATATAAGTTTTTCTAGACATCACTTATTTCAAAAATTCATAACTTAAGAACAGAGTATCGTAAAACAGCGGCTACTTTGGACAAAATTGACAAATTATTTATCTGTGAAATGTACCTACAAATAAACAAGCAGACAGTAGATTTTAGAGATTAGGAATGAAAATGCGTGACAGGCTGATGGTTTTTTGGGCATTATTCGGAAGCAAAAAATAATCCTAAAAATTTCATTGATTTAAGCTTAGAAATAAGCAAACAATAAAATATGCTTTTTTTAATTTCCATGATTAGGAACATATTTTTTATTTGGCTTTTCCTTGCAGTGTTGATCGGTGAAAATTCTCGAGGGAAATTTTTTGAGATTATATATTTTTGGTGGTATGTTTTTAGCAAATTTCCTTATAGTTTGGAAAACAAAATTTGTTCTGCGGTGCTTCATTCTTGAGTCATGAATTTTTTAAATCCATCAATTTCAAAAACCTGATCAGCTCAAATATTGTGTACTAAAAAAATAAAAAAATATTTAAAATATTAGTTTTTCTATATTTTCACTAAGTTATTGAATAACTGCATAATTAACTCATTTCAAACTGGCTCCACCAATCCAATTTAAACAAACAGATTGATGTGGATTATTTGAATACTGAATAAAAAACTTCAAGAAATTGTATTCTTGTTCTGGCAAGATGTGCATATGCAAAAAATTTAATTCCTATTAGTTTTGTTTTTCTATTCCAGTCTTAGATTCTGACTACTAGGTATCTAATAAGAATTTATTCCTGAATCAAATGCTCTTGCGTTGCAACCCTGGTGAAAACATGGCTTCCCATTTTTCTTATAACAATTGCTCTGACTTTTATGGAACTTCTACACATGCAAGAAAAAAGAAAATAAACCACAATTATTGCGAAAGGCTAGAACAAAGAAGTATGCAGAATAATCGGAAGTCCTATATACAGGGGTAGGAAGGCATTCTCACGAAATGATCCGCTATGTTTTCCAAGAGGGAGCCAATAGGGTACACATCGGCAGTGTAGGGTCAATATTTTAGCTGTTTGGTTGTTTTAGATTTGAAGGAAGACAGGATCGAATATAATATATCAGAAAATAGAAGTGTGCTTTGTTAAAACCTATCGTTAATATATTCGATATCTGCATACATCAAGCATTTGTCTGACTATACAAATTACTAAAAATAAATAGAGACTGAAAATGGTCTGGAGTGCTGGGAGTGCATTGTATTTTTAATATTAACTTAAACATGGTAAACGAAACAGTTAATTTAGTATTCGAGATTGGCTTATAAAGGCTTATTTTGTAACATTTAGGATATGTGAATTGAATAAAAAAAAATGTTGAAACCTACGCCTTGCAAGACAACTCCTACGCAATGAATTGCTGTGCAGCATAAATTGATTGCATAAATATGTGGATTCGACACATGTATCCCAACGTGTAACAAAATTTCCCTTTTCTGAGCGGATAAATTTATCCTGAATAGTCTGAGCTGGAAGGTGTCAGCTTACGGAACGAAGCACCTCGTAAGAGAACTAAAAGTGAATCTACCCTTTCGGGACAGAGCATGCTGCAAAGAGCAACACTGAACGTTGAGAAAGCACTTCCTTTATGTCCCAATGATATTTTGGTTGACAGAACGACAAAAAGCAGAACTCTGCAGACATCGACCCGAGCGCAAGCAAAGCAGAAGTGCTATAGAAATGTTTTATTCTTTCGACCTTTTTGCTTCCGCGTCGCGACGATGGCGACTGACGCCTGTTCGTAAAAAAGGTGTGCTGCTGAAAAGCAATTTCGGTTGACATGATTACAATAATTTTGTGATAGTAAATGGGAGTAAATTGACACGCTTTGAGGACGTAATCAAAGTGTCACAATATTCAACCCTTTTCGCAGATGGTAGGGATGTACCTGGTTAATTTTGTGGCGACTTGCAGGAAATGCGAAAAGAAGGGAATCATGTTCATTGTTACAAATCGGAAGTTATTTCGGGGATTCAATTCAAAGTGATTTATCCAACGTTCATGTATTTATTAATGTACTTATCAAAATGTGGTTTTCCAATTTGGTTTAATTGAATCAAGTGAAAGTGTTTGCTTCGAAACGATAATGTGTTTATGTACAATAGCTTCCAATCGTAAAACCAGTTTTGTATATATTGAAGGAAATGTGTTTGCATCAATTAGCTTGTTACGATTTGTATGGTTAAATAACATGAATTTTCAAGTTCTGTAATTTCATAATTTCATAACTAAGATAGTGGAAACCGATCCTTCGTAGTGTTAATTATCTACATATGCCTATACACCAAAGTGAAAATAAAAGTTAAGATTAACATTCGTTTCTGTCAACCTCCGGGTCCATTATATTTTTCAGTTTTGCTTCAAAAAGAAATCCCAAAATAGAATTTACATTTATCATAAGAATCATCTCTCAATAATGCGGTGGTAAATAATCTAGAACACTACTTTGAGAGCCGACAGTAAGCTAATTGTGATAAGCTTCTTCTTCTATCCTAACATTTCAAGTTTCTTGATTTCACAATTATCTAATTGCATGCGCTGAACTTAATGTTCTGAGTGAACAGTTAGCTAAAAATCCCAAAAAGAGAAAAGTATCAAAGACATACGTTGTGTTCAAGATAATAACAGTACAATCCGATTTGCATACAAAAAAGTGAACTTTGACATGCTATAGTTCTATTCTTTTTTGGCAACTTAAGCTGAAAGCTATGAAACAAAACTATAAATATGTCTAATTTTGCGATTCTGTGTATTCTGTGTTCGTACAGTTGTCATTGATTGTTTTTTCGCAATGAGAGTACTCTTCAAAGGCGTGCCGCTTTATCAGAAAACCCGGATTCATTTCAAATAAAACAAACAATTCCGATACTGACCATGCATCCGAACCCTAGTCCTAACCACTTCAAGCATCAAGTCTAAAAAATTGGAATTCGTAAATATGAAGACTAACCATGTTTTTCGTATTTCGAGATCATCCTCGGTGGCTCAATCCAGTATTGTAACTTTTAACAAGACATAAAACGTAATAAGGACTAAGATATGTTCCGTTAACTACAAAAACAAATATGTTTTTTTAATTAATTCGGATATCAGTTTAGAAGTAGATCTGATACCCCGTAACGCACCACGGAAAGGTGATCTACCAGCCTTACGTGTTATATTATCTAGTTACTGACAGATCTTTTTTCTGACACAACAGATTTTTTTTTTAAAATGACTAAAAATTAGCGGTTAAAGCAAAGGTTTATTTTTTGACTTTAAATGTCTGCCACTTTGTCATGGAATCGAATATACCAAAAAGGTGCATGCGAAAAAAAAATTATGAACATACGACCGCCAAATCAAGTAACAAATTTAGTTTTATTCCAGCCGTATAGCACTCCTCCCAGCTTTGTTGAAAAAACTATATTCAAAACTGTTTTGTCTACCAACACCTTCTCTATGCTACTCTAAAGCCGAAATTTGTACACAGTGGTCCACTCTATAGACGGTTGTAAAAACAAGTTATTGAAACCTTTATGAGACGATAAATATTTTGAAAATGTTCTAGTGAAAGATGTTATGACCACTTGAGAACCTTCATAAAACCTATTGGCTGCCATGAAAACCAGCAAACTGCCAAATGGCCACAGCCGTCAATCTTCACTGTGATATCGTGGTTGGGTTTTGTTGTTCTGCTTTGTTCGATTCTTTGCTCTTCTGATTCATTTAGCAGTAAATAATATCGAAGAAAAAAATTTCTAGTGATGCGGGAAATTTTGTTTGAGAGCAAAATATCCATAAAAAATTGAATTTTTTACAGCGTATCATGCTCCAAATCATATGCGCATTTATTTTTTTGGTGGATATTGGCATGATAAGAGTAGTAAATAAATGCTCCTCGGAAATTATGCGAGTTTACAACAAGAAAAAAAAAACTGAAACAAATATATTCAATAAATTTATCGTGAATTTTCTAAAAATTGATGGAATTCAATAAGGTTATCTAAAAGAATGTCTTTATTTGTCTGCAAACTACAGTTGATTTGCATTCCATTTAAAATCTGGTGCATTTATTTTTCCTACATTTCAGTTATTTTTAATATTTTAACATGGCGTTTGGATAAAAATCATAGTTTTGCCAAAAAGCCAGTTTATCTTCGCAATGATCACTCAATGTCAGTTTGCCGTTTAATACATTTACTGGAGGCAAAATGATTTTAAAATGCTTTTTCAACTTACCATAATAAGATAATATGAATGAGTCCTAGTTACGAGTTCATAAAGTCGAAATAGAACCTTTGATAGGAGTAATAGGAATTTGAGAACAGCAGGTTTTAAGTTCGTTGTAAACAAGCTGTGTAGGTTCTAATAAACCTGCTTAAAATATGAAACCTATTGGCCCCTCTTGGCGCCATAATAAAACCAAATTGATTTCTAGTAGCTTTCATAAAACTTTTACTAAACATAATAAATCTTGATGGTTTTGGCAATGTTACTTGGGATCTCTGGAACCGCAACAGACCAAACTCCAGCAAAAGCAACTTCAAAGAGCTGACAGGGGCGGTTAAAGAAGGAGGCCATATGGTAGTAAAAATTTAAATTCAGGCCTAAAGTGTGATTTACAGCATGCAAGAACTGAAACCTATTCTGCTTTCTCGTTCTCGAGAAGAAAATTCATTAAAATGATTTTAAAAAATCCTACAACCCATAATCCCTATGTCCCCTATGTCAAATTGTTCAAAATTATATCAGTTCTAATGATTTGATCTGCAGTTCGAATAATCGATGGCAGTAGATTCTGTCGGTAATCATGTAACAGAGGCGACTAGGTAATATTTAATCTGAAAATGCAATAGAATGTTGTATTGTTAAAAACATATTAATCACATAATTTTATCATCAGGAAAACCGGATGATTTTTGAGCTCATGCAGGTCTAACTCGTTTCACGAATGAGTTCATACTTGTGAAGTATTTGATGAACTAATTCTTTATCCCATACTGGAAACTATGCTTTACTATCACGGAGGAGGTTGCCATCTACGTACGAGAAAAAGCTTAAACTAAGAGTGTTCAGATAAATAAATTTTGAGTTTTTGAATCTAACATTACTAATCATTGAAACAATCCTCACTCGATTATCAAATGTACATACCATGGACAGACATCTTAGTTTAGTGTCGGGTCTTCATTATCAACCAAAATTACTGTTCACGTGTACCGTATATTTCAATAGCATTTTAAGTGCATGTGCCGTGTTTAAAATATTTTTTTCTATTCGCGTAAGCATACTTTGACAAAGTAATAAATAAATAAGAGCAAGAGAGTTCCACGTTTGAACATTTTATTTTAATCCTTGTGACAATATTAAAGCCATTCCACCGTTATATCTATAAGTTAGAATTGTGCCCTATACTTTAGTGTGGCAACGCCAATTTAAAATAAAAAATTAAACGATACAACTAATTATCATATATCCCCTTTTTCTGTTGACCACAACAATTTCTTACAGACACATAAATGTAATCATTCAACTGATAATAACCTTTTGCTACTTTAACATGGGTATAAAATAAACTCTGCAACAAATAGTATGCTTCTTACAACAGTAAACCTTGCACTGTTCATGCAAATTGCAAATAGAATCCCAAATCACAAAAGCCAAACCATTACATGGATAGAAATTTAGTTCAACTGTGTATCAAATGAATAAAATAGTAGAGCAGGGCTGAGAAGGTACTCCCGGTAAGAAGTCGTACCGAACAATCGTTATCTACCATTTCTTTACTCTTTATCGTACAAAAAAAGAAAGGGATAGTTTCTTCCCTGCTATCCCTGATGTCGCACGTTTTTATCCCCCTTTTTGGCAAATCTATTTGATTTCCTTTTACGAGCAATCAACTACTTTACATTTGTCCCAGATCGCTCGTAAAGGCAAACTAAATGAAATGGATGATACGGGTACCATTTTCGTCTCCACTTTACTGCATTCTCCTCATTCGAAAGATAGGAAACAGGCGAGTTGTTCTTTTCTGAATGCTTATCGTTGCTATTGATACTGGATAATGTTCAGCAAAACCAAAAAGTTCACAGAAATTTCTTAAATTTTATTTTGCATTGATGTGATCTAGTATTAATAAATAACACCATTCGAATTAATAACATCCATTTTTGTTTTCTTTTTCTCTATAGGTGGCATGGATTCGTCCAAAGACTTTACGTTAGAAAATATCAACGGATATGGAAAGAAAAAGAAAAAGAAGCGGAGGCATAGGTAAGAAACTAGACTGTTCATACAGCAATCTTCCACCAGGGGGCGACCCCGGCGTAGTGGTTAACATCCATACCTCTCACGCCAAAGTCACGAGTTCGAATCTCACCTCCGAACAAGCTACGAAAATACCCAAAAAAGGAATTTGAGTAACTACGACGGGAGATGAACCAGCCCAAGGCTGAAAATCTCGATAATCAAGACAAAAAAAAAAAAAATCTTCCACCAACCGCAATTTGTAGGTTGCCCTGCATTCAATGAAGCTTATTTTTGGCCAACCACACGAAGACTGATCAATGCCAATTGATCAATTTTCTTATGGTTGGCCGAAAATCTGCCAAATTAGTTGGTTAACAGCAGAATAATTGCAGTCATGGGCGGTACCATAAACTGTCTTAATACGGGGCGATGTTGTTGTGTATACTAAACTGATACTTCTTCATTCTTTGGATGTGAAGAAAAATTGGAGCACTATTTGGGACAAACACCGGTCTAACAAATAAAATATATCTTTGTGAGGTAAATGGATAGAGAATGAGGATGAAAAAGTAAACAAAAAAAGTAAAAAAGTAAATCGGTTATCGAGAGTATAGTGTGAAATCTATTTGGCTTAATTAAATTAAATTTGTGAAGTAGTTTCTTAAACTAGTAGCTAGCAGTGTCGGTGAACATCACTGCCTTTGTTAGTAAACTTAAAATACAATACAAACTAATTAGTTAGAGCTAAGAAACTGGAATCAACGGGTTAACAAAACCACTTGTCGCACGAGGAAGAAAAAACTATTAAATTGTAAGTTGATGATTATTGAAGGAAAAAAAACTACAAATGGAAAACGAAAAGAGGTGGCAGGTAATGGAGCAAGAAAAAGAGTTGCTGAAAAATGATTTAAAGGATGAGCAAGCTCATTTGGATTTGATGGAACAAATGCGTGAGAACTAGCAGGCAAAGATGATAGGCGTGAAGGAAAAATTGAACCCCATGGAATCGAAAGAGCGAATGAAGGAACAGTATCTTCAAGCAGAAATGTCGAGATTTAGCAAGCTAGCGCAGTGGAAGAAGAAGATTGCATCGAAACCAACAAAAGGAAAAGAAGTAGCAGAAGAAAACAGGACTGATTTGGAAGCGAAGAAGCTAGCGACGTAGAGGAGACTGATTCCGAAGAAGATAAATCTGAGGAAGAAGAGTAAAGTGAAGCAGAATACGATGAAATATCCAAATCCGAAGAAGAAGTGAAACCAAAAAAGAACTCCAAGAAAAACCATGAGAGGAAGGAAGAAGTTCCTTACTCGCTGGGGCGGCAAGCCGACGGACTAACGAAGGCGCAGCGGGATTTCTTGAAAACTTCCTTTTTTCTCATGGAAACCGGAGGAAAGGCCTTTGATTATAGGCAGCTATGATGCGTCGAACGAAACATGTGGCTACAACGACGTCGAAAACCTTATCCGTCTACAGGAGAGCTTGAAAGGACCAGCATTGGAGAGCGTTCGGGGACAACTGCTGTTACCGAAATCCGTTCCGAAGGTAATCGACAAATAACGACGACCCTACGGACGTCCGGAACAGTTGCTACATTACCACCTAGAGAAGGTAAAGCAATAAGAACCTCTTAAAGCCGAGAAGTTGAGAAAGTGTATTCCCTTTGGAAACGCAGAAGAAAGCTGTGTGATCTCGAAGCGGCTAACATTAAACAACATTTTGTCAATCCGTTGCTGGTGCAGAATCTGATGGACAAGCTCCTATCCTCCGATAAGCGTGAATGGGTGCGCTTTAAAAATAAAAAAAGAAAGTCACCTTGAGGACGTTTGCTGAATTTCTTTCAAGAATCGTATGCGAAGCATGTGAAGCAAATACATGCGTCGATGTGAAAGGAGTAGTTAAGGACGTTCGCTGCGGAAAAGGTGGTGAAAGAGGAGTGAAGGAAAAGGGAGCGGTTTATAATTACAGTGAGATTGGAATTTCGAAGGACAGCACTACAAACGGCACCAAAGCACCCGGAAGTCTAAAGCCTTGCAAAGCGTGCAAGCGTACCGATTTTAAGGCGATGTCATTTGGGGATCGCATGAAGGTTGTTGACAAGGGTAAACTGTGCAGAAACTGTGTGACCGAACATGGAAACGCACTGTGTTGGTTCAGGATTCAATGCAACGTTGACCAGTGCCAGGAGCGTCATCATCCTCTGCTGCATCCACTAGCGTGTTGAACTATTGCTATTGAATTACGTACAGACCGTCGAAGAACTTCTTCTACCTAGACAATCGTTGGACGGCGCCGTAATGTCTGCTGTATAAAATTTTATTCGTGATCTACCAATTTTTTGTACCCAAGTCAAAGAGCCGGTATGCTCATCGGTTTGAACAACCTTCACGCCATCGCACCTATGGAAGCCAAAGTTGGTAAACAAGAGTATCTACCCAATATCAATAACTATTTTCTTTTTTTTTAACTAGTTCACTTATTTGTACAGGCTCAATCATATCAACTTTACAGACACCATTTTTTTTTTCAAATACATCAAGAATCTTGCAAATAAAGTTATGAGTGTGAAGAACCAATTACTCGCGGCCTTTTCGAGGTTAGTAGCAATTACAATTTTACAAATGGAAATTTAAAGTAATTTGGAAATTTAAAGTGAGATCTACAAAAAACGTGTATTTTTAGTTATAAATTTTCTTCTTCTAACTAACTATTTTCGATTTGAATAATTCCAATGAAGTCTTAAAAACACAATCACTGAAAGCATCCACTGATAGGCAAAATAAAGTGCCCACCTCTTCGATTTTTCAATTTCTTTCATTAACTTGGTTCAAATTAAAGTAAACACGCTGAATTTTTTTTTATTTTCTTATTTTTTATATTCTTTTAAGTTTCACTTATGGAATGAAAAAAAAGGAGTTTTACTTAAAGAAAAAAAAATCAATTTGTGTTGAAAAAAAAACAGTGACAAAATAAAGTGCCCACTTCAAAAATCGATATGTTTTCGATCGTTTATGTTTTGATATTTTGACATGTTTTGAAGCAAATGGCTCAACCTGGTGCATTTGTATACGTGATCGCATTTGATTCAATTGAAAAAAATGGAGAACGCAGTGCTTTCGAAAGCAATTTCCTTGTGTATCCGAAAATTGGTCGTTCGTTATGTGCAAAACGGTGAATCGCACCGGGCTGTCGCTAAGAAGTACAGTATCAGTAAGGCAGCGGTTGGCAAAATTCTTCTGAAGCTTAAAACGTTTGGATCAGTGGTGGATCGCCCTGGCAGAGGCAGGAAGCGGAAAACGGATGCGAGAACGGACACCAAGATCATGCTCGAAGTCAAGAAGAACCCGAAGGTAACTGTCTGCGAGATCCAGGAAACCCTTCAGTTATCAGTTTCCGGTCGAACTGTTCGTCGCCGTCTCGTAGCACAGGGGTTGAATAGCAAACTTGCCCGGAAGCGCCCATTTATCAGCAAGGCAAACAAAGCCAAACGGCTTAAGTTTGCTAAGGAGCATGCTGATAAGCCCCTAGAGTTCTGGAAAACGGTTCTCTGGACGGACGAATCAAAATTCGAGCTGTTTAACCGAAAGCGGCGGGTTCGTGTTTGGTGCAGATCGGGAGAGGAGCTTCAGGAGCGCCACATCCAAGGCACGATGAAGCATGGAGGAGGAAATGTGATGGTCTGGGGGTGTTTTTCGTGGGGTGGAGTGGGAAGCATTGTGAAAATCGACGGGATAATGACGGCAGATTCTTACATCAACATCCTGCGAGAAAATCTGGAGGTTTCGCTGATCCAGACGGGCCTTGAAGAGAAGTTCGTATTCCAGCAGGACAACGACCCGAAGCATACTGCCAAGAAGACCAAGTCTTTCTTCCGGTCTTGTCGGATCAAACCTCTGGAATGGCCTCCACAAAGCCCGGACCTCAATCCCATCGAGAATTTTTGGGCGATTCTCGATGCCAGGGTTGACAAAACTGGTGTTACCAATAAAAATAACTATTTTGAAGCCCTGGAGCGCGCCTGGGAAGAGCTAGATCCATAGCACCTGAAGAACCTGGTCGAGAGCATGTCGAAGCGCCTGCAGGAGGTCCTGAAGGCCAAAGGAGGACACATCAATTATTGAAATGCTTTTATTTTACTTTAATTTATGTTTTCTGTAGCCTAAATGAAGTGGGCACTTTATTTTGTCACTGTTTTTTTTTTCAACACAAATTGATTTTTTTTTCCTAAAGTAAAACTTCTTTTTTCAGTATTCCATAAGTGAAACTTAAAAAGAATATAAAAAATAAGATAATACAAAAAATACAGTGTGTTTACTTTAATTTGAACCAAGTAAATGAGAGAAATTGAAAAAACGATGAGGTGGGCACTTTATTTTGCCTATCAGTGTAAATACTAAAACTTAATACTGAATAAACGAACTACAATCTATGGCTAATGTAAGAGAAAAACTTATTAGTTTATAATGTTTTGAAATGGATATACCTTGTGATCAAAAAGTTCCGGTAATTTTCAATTTAAAAAGGCCGCCTTTATTTTTTCGGTAAAATCTTTTTAGTGTAAGATGGCAACACTAGTTCTGATATTCTGTCAAAGTGTGAGAGCAAATTATCCATTAGTTTTGTTTTGACAACTGCTTTTGTTAGTCGAAAAATAGACGCTCGGCGATTTTTACCATGGATAAAAAATTGGAACAACGCGTTTGTGTGAAATTTTGTGTTGCAAACGGATTTTCTGCAGCGGAAACGCTCAGAATGTTGCAAAAAGCCTTTGGTGAGGACTCTATGTCACAAAATCGTACATTTGTTTGGCACAAAGACTTTAAAGAAGGCCGTGAAAGCGTGAGTGACATGCCGCGTTCTGGACGACCATCGACCTCAACTACCGATGAAAACATCGCTTCCGTGAAGAATTTAGTTATGGAAAACCGCTCAATTAGCATTCGGGAGATAGCTGCACTCCTTGATATCTCATTTGGATCGACCGAACACATTTTGACGGAAATTCTGGGCATGAAACGCATTGAAGCACGACTTGTTCCAAAAAGAGCTGAATTCTTTGCAAAAACAGTATCGAGTTGAGGTCGCTAAACAGATGATTGCGAACGCAGATAGCGATCCCACATTCATGGAACGCACCATAACTGGTGATGAAACGTGGGTATATGAATTTGATATGCTCACAAGTCAACAATCGTCCGAATGGCGCGCCGAAGATGAGCCGAAACCAAAAAATCACGACAAAGTCGCTCCAAAATTAAAGTTTTACTGACCGTTTTCTTTGATTTTCGCGGTGTCGTCCATTCTGAATTCCTTCCAGAAGGTCGAACGGTTAACAAAGAGTATTATTTACAAGTTATGAGACGTTTGCGTGAGGCATCGAAAAGAAGAGGCCAATGTGGCGCATAATTCGGGATTACACCACGATAACGCTCCATCACACCGCGCTCACTATTTGTGAATTTTGGCCAAGAACTCCGCATACCATCAATAAGCACCAATTCACCAGACCTTGCCCCGGCGATCTTTCTCTCCAAACTGAAAATCGCCGAGGAGGGTTTGACGTGAGGATAAAAGATGCGAAGAACTGAAGCCATATATGGATAAGGGGTGGATAAGGCGGAGGGGCAAGGGATTGGGTAATAAATCTTAAAATTGAATAGAGGTTTCAAAGGGTTTTTGATCACAAGGTATCTTCTCATCAACATGAGACCCTAGGAGCGGATAGCAATTTCTGCAAGAACCATGATGAAAATATGAAAAGAAGGTATTGATAGTTCCGTTAGAATACGGCAGGTTGTGAAATTGAATAGAAGCAGTTGAAATTGAGCGGAGGGCTATTTTGAAAGGCAGTATCCGATCAAGCACACAATCTTTTACCAAGCCACCCCTATGCTGGGTAGGCATGGAAGGGGAAGAGTTCCCCTCTTTGACTGGCAAAAGAGTGCACGCTTGATCATGCTTATATGCCACCAGTGGAATGGAACATTTCTGGCGTTGTCAAAATTTCTGCTTACACTTCCCTAAAAAAGTCTACATGTGACTGAAATCAATTTCCAAATAAGAGTTTTTGAAAAACAGAACATCCAATTTAACCGGTAATTTGCACCAGTGAAGCACATATATGCCTACGTATTTACATGAGAAACATTCTAGGCGTGCTTTACCGACCCAACGAAGCGAATAGCCTCTATCGAACTGAGGCTATCCATGAAAATTAAGTAGTGATATAGTCCCTTGTAGCACACTTGTTGCCATTCGGTTGAGATAACATAAATATGACTTGCTAAGTCATAATCAAGTTACTACAACTAATTATGATCATAATTGTGCTACTTGGAAGAACAATTTAGTGGAATCAACTAGGCCGAAAGTTGCTGCAGATATCACTGGACCAATCATAGCACGATGATGCTCTGGGTTACCATGAATTGCCTACATCATGTATAAATCAAAATGAACCGAATGGCGAAAGTTGGAGGAGCAGAAACGGTTGGGCACATCTTGTGAAGAGCTGACATCGTGTATTTGGAACAAGTGCAAAGTCCTAAAGCAAATTTGAGGATTCTGCTCAAAAAGAGGTGGGTTGATAACTTCATATTGGGTGACGAGCCTAAGAGACAATTCTGAAAACCGATCCGTGAGTGGCAACATGTCATCCAGAACTTCAAGACCCATAGTATGAGTCGCGTGCATGCAACCTTGCCAAATACAAAGACACCGATACCGAATACGTTACAGTTTCATGATGTGCGACCGAATCATCGACTGAAAACAAAAACTAAAAATAAAACCGACAAAATCGGCTCTGGAACAACGTAAGAAGATCTAGAGGATGTGCTCCCCACCAGGTTCCGCTAATTGTTCTGAGAAAGTTGATCCTTTGTTGGCACTTTTGCTTCAGATACTCTCTGTGGGATCTCCAAATTCACTTAGAATCAAACGAAACCACAAGATATTTAAAAGACATGGAATGAGTTATTGGTGTACCCCAAGTTTGATGTTTCTGTTGTACTGAGCTCTACTTCCTAGAAAAATTAACCATCTCAGTTTTCTTGGTAGAGAATTCGATACCTAGCTATAGAGCCCAAGTAGTCAAATTGTCTAAGGTATCCTGTAAGTCAGACATAACGCCATTGTCTGCAAGTTAGCGAAAGTAGGCGTAAACATGATCCCTGGGTGAGATCCCATGTAGCTAAATCGCGAAGCTAAATCGAGAGTAAAGCTCATATGTTTCTCTGACAGCAAGTTATACAAATAAGTATTCGATAACGAACAAAAATTCACCAACCTGAAAGAACTTCAACAGATACTTTATAAAAAGTCCTCTTTTTATCCAAGGCAACAGAACATTTGCTCTTTATCAGTAAAAGCTAACTGAATTTCTGAGGAAAACAAAGCTTACCTCTACGGAAACCATACTGAGTATCTGAAAGTAGGTTGTTCGTCTCAACCCGTTTGTCCAGACAGAAAAAGATCATTTTCTCCAAAAATTTTCGAATACAAGATAACATCGCGATGGATCTATAGGAGTTACAATGTTGAGTTCAAAAAACTAATTAATGGCCATTGAGCCATTTTGCCACTCTAAAAGAATGCGAGAGGGAGGTCTATCATTTAAAAGGGTTGGCCAATCTCATCTATCGAATTCGTGAACTAGAATCTGGACATTTTTTTCCACAAACATGAGGATCCATTGGTTCGAGTACTCCTCGCAATCGTTGTTCGTAGTCCGATTACGCAATCTTCAGTCCGTGCTCCAACTCTAACCTCTCACGCGATTAGTCCAATCGATATTACGTGTAAGATCGTACGCAACGTTGATGGATTCCAACAGATTGAGCCCAGTGGCAATGGAAATTTCTATGGGCAAGTGATCACTACCGTGGAGATCTTTAATGGCATAACATGTGCAATCCAACGATAATGAATTCGAACTAAGTTTGAGATCTAATCTACTTCCTATCGAGGATGGACCAGCCAGGTGTGTTACTTCTCTATTGTTGAGAACTGTCATAATGAAGTTTTCAAAGAGGTCCTATATCAAGGAAGAACGGTTGGCATCGTACATTTCTTCTCCGCCTGTACCATGAAAGTGAAAATATCTTATGATCAATCGTCAATTGAGCAGGAAAGACCAAACAAATATCTGGAAGTTGTTTTTGGCTTTAGCAGCAATAAACACTGAATGAATACAACGGTTTTTATTTTCAGTCTGACATACGACAACTTTAATATCTGGAATTTGAGAAAAAATTACTCTGTAGCAGGAGTAGGGCTGTTTTATCCCCAAAAGTATACGCAAATCCTCATGATCAAGATGAATAATATTGAAATCTTGAAATGTAAGATCGATTTGGAAGAGAGCCATGCTTCGCAGAAACCAAATCCAACACAACCGGTATTGTGAGCTCAAAATTTGAGAGATTCCAATTTAGGAAAAGATTCCCATTCTACTGTTTAACAGCGATCAAATTTCCAAGATCTATGAAAACTTATCCATCGAAAGAAATGATTGCTGCAAAGAGGGTTCCCTTTAATGTCAATTGCTTAAAAAAGCCTTCACAGTGGGAAACATTGACAGAACAATGCTTTAAATAGGGTCCAACATTTCGAGGTACTTCAAGATACCAATGTCATCAAAACTGCTGTATGAGGCCGTTTGTACCATCTGCACCCGAGGTACAAACATTCGCATAGGTAGTCGCAGTTTTCCGAATTCGACGTAGAGAAAAACAGAACTCTTATATACACTACTGAGCTGCTGCTACCTAGCGATGAACGTATGTGGCCACCTACACCAGTGTGTCTTAGAGCGCCATAATAACGTTATGGCGTTGCTAAAACTTCTCTTTTTGTTTCTTCAGAAAATAAAAACGCAATCCTCAACTGTGGTGAAAATAAAACCGAGAAAAAAAACAGAATTCCAAAGAAGCGAACTGTGAAAATTAGGATGGGTACCGCTTTCGAGTGAAAACAACCAGTTCAGTTCTTTACTGTAAGATTTGATAGCCCAAGAAGAAGGTTATCCTGCGAATCTTCCAATGGTCGTTGCAAGTTGATGGTATGTAAATTTCGTAATGAATTCATAAAAACATGTTTATAAAAAAATGCAGAATGTTGGTTTCTAGATCTATTTTGGTTCGGAAGAACCGTTTGAAATCGTTTGGAAGTATCGTTTCAGCTACAACGCACTTAATCGATTCCGAATCCCGTCCTGATCATGCTCCCAAAATTTGAGCTCAATGGATCGATCGAACCTGGCCTTCGACTTGTTGCTGGAAATATTTCCCATAAGAACAGGTGATCTATAGTGTGATCTTCCCGAAAGTTTGGGAGATGTATGACACATTGAGGATTATTTACACATTGAGTTTTATTTACGAAGTCGAAGTAGTTTTTGAGATTTGTGTTCTAGAAAATTTAAAGTGATAGATTGTATCAGTGAACAAGGCGATCGTTAGTGAAGTTCTTCTCAATTTACCTTGCATGCATCGCATGCGTTATACGTAACAAAAAAACATCAATTATATCATTGTTCATAATATACCATTTTAATATATAAATTTTTTTATTCGTTCATTGTGAAAGTTTCATGCAGAAGCTATTGCACAATGTCTTTATTGACGTATTGTATGAATATTTAGGATAACTATTTCTCTCATTTCTGATATATACATCATATGTAGAATCAAAAGATTGGAAAGTACATTGATCAATCTCTTTCCGTTATAATGCTTCCTTACTTTTAGTAACAAATACAAACATAACAACCAACCAAATCGAACACCAATCCTATGATTTTGAGATAGGATGAACTAACGAAGCGATGAGATTAATATAGGAACATTTTCCGGAATTGCGATCAAGATTGGATGTTTTCCACAATACTCCGAACAAATTTCTCTTTGCTATAATCTCATTTAACAATACGTAAATACAGATTAATAAAATTAGAACTTAGCTTTGGTAGTCACATCCCATTTTTGTTCAAATTTGTTCGGGGTGTGCTCAATATGAAGAATCAAAGTTCTTCACCCTATTTTTTGCTGTTTCATGTTCCTGTTGTTCTATTGTAAGTTGTTTGTGTAATTTTCGCGGTGGTGAACGTAAAGTTGTGGATTATTTTAAATACAGACTAAAACATGCAATTACGCCAAAAATACAGCGTATTTGGATTGTTGAATAATAAAATTTCATTCTACAAACATGACTGTTTTAAATGAAAATCTTATTATATTGTCCGACAACTAAAACCGGTATTAAAGGAATCAAACAGAAGTGTAATGTTATATTTCTCCACCAAAAATCTTTTTCCAGTCGAACAATTTTCACCAGCTATCAGCTAGACGAGTTGGAAAAGGCCTTTAAAGAAGCTCACTACCCCGATGTGTACGCTAGAGAAATGCTTTCCTTGAAAACAGATCTTCCAGAAGATAGGATACAGGTGAGTCAATTATCTATAATCTTACAAGTTTCTTTAATTACGGGTTAAAATGATTTTCTAGGTCAAGGGTAACATGCAGGGGTTAATTTGTACACCATATGCCATACAAAAGCCTGAAAAATAATGTTCGCAATTGAAAAATATGTTTCTCGAATGAATCTCAGGAACTGTATTAACCCTTTTCCAGATAGAATAAAGACTCATCACGAACATTTCTTCACTGTCACTGAAAAATTCGAAATATTCCTATACTCTTTGTTCCAAAATAATAGCAGGGATCATGAACCAGAAAAAGCTGGTTGTATGGTATAATCCTATGCGAGGCACAGAACAATCCTCATTAGGAAAGGAATTTCGGTAGCGTAAATCATCCTACACTGCGATGCCGTCGGGTGTTACTGCAAGAGCGCGCGAAGAGACACACCAAAACGGTGGTTGTAATTTAATCTCTGCTCTTTCAGGAAGCAAGAAAACGAACCAACTTCACACTTGAGAATAAAGCCAAGGTGTTTGTGTTGGCAAAATATTTCCAATATGGCTGCGCGCAATATCCCTTTTGTCTTAATTAACAATCACGATCCTTTTGTTTTGTCCGTTTCTCTTTTTATCGTACTGTTAGTGTTAACTTGATGTTCAACGTTAAAGCTGCTGCCTTGCTTCGTCTTTTGAATTCTACACAGATGAGAGCCCCTTCCATGGAGAGTGAACGATGAATTGAATTAAATTCCTTTTGTTGAAGACTTTTCTCCTTCACACTGCACTGGCACTTATTGAGTTATTTAATTAAAAGAGACAAAAAAATCAGTTCTCGTTTAGCCTTTTTGTAATCATGAAACGTCACATCATCGTTTGTCATGTCACCAAAAAAAAAACCCCGCAAAAAAATCGTCCTCCATACAGTTTTCCGGAGCCTCCTTTTTTCTGCTAATAAAGTACCGCTACAATTAAAATGTAACACACTTCATATTTCGTGCAATAAATTGAAGCCATTTTGGGATTCATAAATTTACTCTAGTTTACTACAAAAGTGAGCAGAAAAAAATGTGCTAACAAGGGCAACGACAGAGGGCAAAAACAACACGTCTGATCAAAGGCAACACTGTAAAATTACCAATTAGTTCGCATGCGCCACCATTCACAGCCGCCTCACGCCACCCACAGTCATAATCGCTTTATAGCCTTGAGCACGAAGTAGAAATTTCTTCTTTGTCGTAGTAACCGCGAGCCTTGATATGCTACCATAGAAACCGACAATTGAGGAGAGAATTTATCTCACAAATACAATCTCCGGCCGAGTTACCACCACAATCAAAAGTAAATTGAGTTTGTTCAGATATCTTAGTAATCGCCGCCAGCCGCCGTCGGGAGTATTAACCAAGAGAATTGGCATTTTTCAAGGGTGTTGCATGGGATTCCTGTGCCTCTTCATCTCGTTTAGTCATCGTGGAATATTGATAGCTAATACTATCGCACAGGCTACACTGCTACTTACAACACCGGGCGCGTTCTGTCCTCCAAAGCTGCTCTTTCTGCTGTGATTTCAGTTTGGCGTGCTAGTGAGATAATATTCTTCTGTAGAGATAGCCATATTTGGCTAAAGAAGCGAAGGTTTTAAATAAGCTGATAGGTTTTGTATGCAGTTTTTGTCTTGTCGCGTATGGGAAGCATATATACCTAAAAATGATCTCCTTTATTTATCATTCTTAAATTTAAAATTTAGAAACACTAATCAAAACGCCGTCGGTTCCTGCATCCTGAATTTATTAGAAAGTATGTATAGTTGTTCGACAACCAAAACAAGCAGTTTGACTCCATAAATGATATGTAGCAATAAAACAGTATGTTTGGGTTTAATTATACACGCTTAATTTTTTTCTGAGTCTATGTAAATAAAGGCAGCAGGGTAAATGCACCCTTCGTTTTGGGGAAATGCTCCTTAAACTTTAGAAAAATGCTCCTTAGATGCGTTTGCCCGGTATAATGCAATCGGAGGTATTTACCTTCTGGTTAGCGCTTGCCGGTTGTTTTGACGGGTCTTAAGTTTCTTCAAGATTGTATAGCGGAGCTTCGCTCCGCAATCTTCGAGGTAGTATTGACGGGTTTAAATTTCGTTTTGACGGGTCTTAATTTCGTTTTGACGACTCTTAAATTCAGAAACTTAAAACCCGTCAAAACACCCGGCAAGCGCTAACCAGAAGGTTAATACCTCCGATTGCATTATAACGGGCAAACGCATCTAAGGAGCATTTTTCCAAAGTTTAAGGAGCATTTCCCCAAAAAGAAGGATGCATTTACCCTTTGCCGTAAATAAAGTTGAAAATTTCATATCTCGGTAAAAATAATGGCGGAACATTGAATCGCCGAGATATTCTTCTGCTGTTATTTTAACCGACATGCGTGGCAATTGATATAAAACTCAGGTAATGCCCTCACATTCTTAACCATTACTTTAAGTTCCGGCAATACATTGGCGGTTTAAAACAAATTTCGGAGATTTATAATACATTTTTACGGGAAATTCCAATCATAAAATCAAAACAAAAATTAAAAACAACGGAATATTATTTTTCTCAATTACCTCAATTCTCAATACCTGAAAGGCATTAACTTGACGGAGCTGTAAAAACTTAACTCTACACCTATAGTAAATAAGCAAGATTTTAATGCAATTTCGCATGATTTTGTTTCATTTCTCGATATGGATCATAACTTGGAGAAAAACTTCAAGGGACAGACCAATGTGGTTGTACGCAAGTGTGACGTAGGAATACGTAGCAATGTGTAAAGATTTGTTTTGTGTGTTTTTTTAAAAGAGTCTGTATTAGAGAATATGCGACATTGATCGATTGGAATAAGCGATTATCTGTCAAGGGGCTATTCGCTCCATACAAAATTTCAAAATTTTGTATGGAGAAAAGTCTACGAGGGGGGGAGGGGGTGGGTTCTGAGATTTTCAAAAATGAGTCTGTGGTTTATGAACCGGCCCCAAAGCCATACCAAAAATCAGTGGGGTTGTGTATAACACGACCGGTTGACGTAGACTAAGTTGAACCGTTTGATGATTATATGGTTCAACATGTTAGATTAGTTTCTTTAGTTTTCTAGAGCAACATTGCAATACAGGTGCTGTTCTAAAGGGACGTTGGATCCGCATAAATAAATAAGTAAAATTCTATGATTTGCTCTTTTGAATGATTTGCTCATTTGGCGATCCTAGAAAGGAACGTTTGGTTTGAATGTTGGTATGTTTGTGAATCCAAGGTCAATACTCAATGATATTTTTGGAAATTGACTCGACAATCGCAAAAATCTTCAACTGATTTAAACTATAATTTCGAAAATCTATCGAGAAATGATAAAGTTATTAGTGTTCAAAGTGTTTCAATTATTCGTGACGGTCCTTGTTTTTCAAATTTTTATTTGACCCATACCCTTGCCGATAGACGTAGTCTTGGTCAAAATTGCGAGGATGTGGTCCTCATTGAACGTTAGACTTGCATTAGGAGGTGCGTTTGTGAGAAAATTCTATTGTATACTCTTTAGAAAGCATTTGCCCAAGTAGCACACAAAACATCTCTAATATTCAACACTTAGTTTTCATGTTTCATTTGAGTTAATCTGCAGAAACAAAAAGCATATTTTGTTACTGCAGAGTTTATTTCACGTATACTTGATACTAGATATTTCATTGGTGTTGCTCAAATGGTTTTCCAAGACCATTCAAAACAAACATTGGAGTTAGTCGAGACCTGTTTGTCTTTGTAAACTTGCAGTTAAGTAAACTCAATCATGACGTTGCATACTTAATATTTTCCAGTGTATGTGATGTTTATTATGAAGTAATTTTGACCTCAAGTGCAACATAACAAATTATTTACACTCTTGTTCCAATGAAGCGTTCTGATACTTAAGGTTTTCAAAATGCGTTTTTTGAGCCACATGCGCAACATAATGAGAACGCAACATAAAGTCAATGAGTAACGTTACGTTCTTGCAACGTTCAATTGCACTTTACCACAACAGTGATGACGATTGAAATATATCCGAAAAAAATTCACACTACCTACCATATGTGTTTTGATATGAATGAAAGGTTGTTGTTATTGTATAGGCCTAACTTAGAAAATGGCTTAAAGTGTTCATTATGCAACCTTTGTTAGCTATATTTTTATAGTAGTGGCTATTACTATATAACTTTTGAAAAGGATCACTCAAATAGTGAGAGCATAGCATTTTCATTTTCGGCTGCCCGAACTAATTTATTGTATAAATAAAATAGCTACCAACGTAGAGCTGAAATAAATTTTCTTCCCAAACAAAATAAACAGTTGTGAGATTACTAGTAGTGCGTAGTGAACATAAGCTGTTATGTTTTTGAATTAATTCTGTCAACTTTTTACATAGATACAAAATCAATGATTTCTTAAGAAATCCGTAGACCCAATTTAAAGGGCAAAAAAAATCATAAAAGAATTGAGATTGTAGCAGGCCGTGCTTTGAAAATGACATGTTTTGCTTTTGCTGCGTCGTTTTCGCGGAAATAAAATCAATCAAATTCCTTCATTTAACTAAAATAAATGGTGAAATCATATTTTCTCCGAGTGCTTTACGTAGGACGTTGTGAATGGAATCCCTCTCATAGTGTGTTATGTTCGTGGTTTTTTAAATAGAATGTGCGTCGGTAGTTTTTTTTTCCATTTTTTGTTTTTTTAGTGCCCCGCTCCCGCATCCGGACGAGCTTTCCAGCATCAAATAAGGAACATTGGTGAGGTCGTTTTATATTATCAAAAATATACCTTAACTATATACAAGCCTGGATCAAGAATTTCCATTTTTTTTCTGGAAGTGTGAAAACTCTTCATATATCCATTTGATATGTGAAGATTTTCATGCGGGGCTTATTGTATATGAAGATGACCTCAAAATGTACGTGTATGAACAGGCATTCTCGAAATGGGTCCTTGGATTTTCAATAGAGCTGTCACCTTCAATCTCCAGGGCTAAAAATGTTTGCACATAGTGATCACATATAAATTTCTGAAGAAATGCAGACAAGTTTCTTCCATAAAAGCACTGCCGGTCAGTGGGAGATTGATTGTAAACACACACAAACAAAACAATAATTATAATGGAGTTGTTTTAAAGTTGTTCAATATTAATTTGTTGCATGAAATTTTGTGTTGAATTAAGCAAATAAAGTTTCAAATGAAATACTTAAAGTAACAATAAAAATTAAATTAATCAAGATTGCTTTTAACGATCAACTTATATGTATGATGAGTTTTCGTCTTTTAAAAATAATTTATTTAACTGCTTATGCTTCAGAACAGGAAACGACTTTTCTAGCTCCTTTAAGCAATCATACGATTGAATTTTTCTGGCTAGTGGTTTTTCTTCATAAACAATGCAATAAATAATTGCAATTAATTGCATTATAGGTTCTTAACAAACACACGTTTTGAACAGTTTGATATCTTCCACCTATGCTAGGATAACTTCACTTAGAAACAGCTGTATCTTAAGTTATTGAAATAACACATTTTATTTTATTTTATAATACCATTGGAATTTTGTGTGTGTGACTAGGGCTAAAAATAAATCCGTTATTTTGGTCTAGGACCAAAATAACGGATAATCAAATTGCAAGTCATCCAGACTTGAAATGCTTGGTAGAGTTAGTAATACTAGGATTTTATTTTATTTTTCCGAGTGAACCTCTCAACGAAATCCCCACTCAATTGTTCTTCAGCTTTTTAAAGTAAAAAGACATGGTATAGTATCTGAATTATTCTAATTCTTTGTTCCAATGGATTGAACACTTTTGTTGAAAGCGTATCGGAGATTGTTTGGTTTTACTTGTAATGCCAGTCAAACATCATATTTTGAGTACGTTATGTATATTCTTTGAACAAATAAGCAGCTATTAGTTTAATTTAATATTAAATTTATTAATATTTAACTAGGTGGAATGCAATATCCAAATATCTATAATATAAAGATGTCTGCAAAAATAAATATTATATAAGCACTTTACGTGTTAGGAATCGATTCATGATTTTTTTAGCCGGTAGTGTATTTGGTTTGTTCGTAGACGCCATATGCCAAAACTTTGCAATACAAAATGAGATTTTAAAATTTCACTCATTCTTCCACAGTTTGAACCTAACATGAACTTGTAACGATTTACTATTCTACGAATGAATCAGAAATTTGATTCTTCCAAATTTAAACATAATTTTGCATAAGTTTTTCTTTTTCAAGTTCTGAAGCAATTCTCTATTCTCGCGGATTTATTCAGGGGCGTTTGCAATTTTCGTAGTAGAACAGAATATTGATCCATAAATCTAAAAGCGTTTAAAAAATAAAATTATTCCAACACGATTTTCAGATCATTTTACTTCACAATATTTTGATCACAAATGTTTGGTTGATAACGAAAATCATAAAAAAAAAATTATCCTCGCATTCATTTAAACATCGGTATCATTTTACTTCAATATCATTTTACTTTTTTGCAACGCGATTTACAAGATTTGAAAGTTTAAAAAAATGCTATTGCAACTCTGTAGAAACAAAGTCAAGTTGCAAATAGGCTTCACCCTTGCGCTTTTCCCATTGCTGCCAGGTATGATTTTGCGGTACATAGTTAAATAAAATTATCCCTAATTTGTTTCAAGAGAGATTTGTATGCTCTATTGAAACAAGTTGTGCTACTTGGGTGGTGGCTCTATTCTTCTTCTTCTTCTTTAGCATTTCAAGCTTATTGCTTTCCCAATTAGCTTATTGCTTGCTCTCAACTTAGTGTTCTAAATGCACACAGTTCCACAGTTATTAATTGAGAGCTTTCGATGCCAAGTACCATTTTTGCATAAGTATGATTGATTGGCAAGAACAATCATACGCTATGCCCAGGGAGGCGAGAAATTTTCCTTTACGAAAAATTCCTAGACCAGACCGGGAATCGAACCCAGCCACCTCCAGCATGGTGTTGCTTTGTAGCTGCGCCTTTATCGACAGAGCTAAGGGTGGCTCTATTCAGTTTGGTTTAAATGATTATACGGCCACGGTTGTATTTGCTACGATGGTTGAGAGGGCCACTATCTTTATGGCGTAGAAGATAGTTGAGGATCTGTTAAGGAATATAAATTCAATAATTTTTCAATGTTATAACGATAATGGTTGTCATTACTAGATGTTTCATCGCTGAAATTCAAAATCATTGGAAGGTGATTCAAAAAAAAACATTACATAATATCTCTTGCATTGCAAACGAAGGTCACTGCACCGGTTCTTGGCTGCTTCAGAGGATGCTCTGATTGTTGCTCCTTTGCACGCTTGAGCTATTGACGCATATATTTTGCTGCTATATGCTGCGACATTTCACTTTCACTTTCCAACACTTTTCAAAATGTTTAGATTCCTATGGAAAGGTAAGGACTTAATCCAATGCACTCAAACGCACAGAAACACTTTTAAGCACTGATTGGAATTTGAAGTGAACAATGCCAACATTAAACAACTAGTTATTTGAGGATTGTTTGTTATAGATAAATCATCACATGCCAGCAACCAGCGGGCTGTGATTGCAAAAAATTAGCAAACTTCAAACAGCCCTTAATTATTTTCAATACTAAAACATAATTTTACGTAATATTTGATATTTATCGAACTGAAATCGGTCAAAATTCAGGATCAGCCAGGAATTACAAATTAGGTAGGCACTGAAAAGAATAATGAATTTTAGCAGGCGCGGAAAATTTCCCCTCGTTTGATTCCAAGCCAAAGGAACTGTAAACATTGAAATTGTAGGAAGTACGGTCTGTATAACTGTCTTCCAAAAGCAGAATAGTAGCCTTGAAAATAGCCTTTTGTGTGAAATACATCATTTGGTAGTTATTGGCATTCTGTTGGAATTTGGGGACCGTGTCGCTAATTTAAACGATTCTTTCTGTATAGACATAGTAATTGCGTGTTAAATTTTTAATACCCAACGTTGCATTCTGAGGATGGCTACCAACTAGATCACACATATTTTGCTCCTTGTGGTTGCGCCAAGACTATGAATTCTCCACGGGCTTGGTTAACCGACTGCATAACCAATGGCTGCCTAGCCAGCCGCTTGCTAGCAATAGCCTGCTGAGACTTCAATTTGAACCACTCCGTTTTGCTTTTTGTGCGATCCATCGTACTCTTTGGCCGGCGAAATGCCTTTCATGGTTTGTAGTGCGATTGCGAGCATTGGTTTTATTGATATTGTAAATTGAAATAACCCCATCGACAGTGGCCGTCGAATATGGTATAGCCAATATAGCTGGAATGAACTGTCGTAGACACGGAAAAGCTCAGTCCACCACTGAAAATCTCAATTTCCAGAACTCGTCGTTGTTGGTTGAACTGATGCATCATCAATAATGTTATCAAATCGTTTGATAAGGTGAAAACACGTTGGATGGGCTTTTACTCTGATATTGTCAGGATCAACTAACTAAATCAGTTTTTTGACAAGTTAGAATTTAAAATAAATGGCTTATGTAAACCATACTTAAAATTCCCGCCGATCTTCCCATCCATTAAATTGTTATTCCTATTAACCTCGAGACGGCCGCGATTAATCGGTTCTATCCTCCTTACTTTAGTTTTAAGATAACTTATGTATAAAAATATGAAAACTTGGCTCTGTAAAGTTGATTCGTTTGAGCCTGTACTAATAAATGATTACAAAAAAAAAAACTAACTAAATCCTTGAGGGTATCGTCGGTAAGGTCAATTCTTTTTTTTTTTTTTGAGGGTATCGTCGGTAAGGTAAATTTTTATTACAGCAACATATGTAGAAATTCATCATGTCCATTTGAAATTGATGCAAGTGCCCCTTCTAGTGTATTCGTTCGTGAAGGCCTGCATTTCGACACCTTCGTACAGTTTTTCCAACTCGCAGAAGTTATTGGGGATCAAGTTCACAAAGCCAGGGTTTATTTTAAATATCCTGGTTTCAAAAAACAATCCAATATCAAGAATATCAATTTGCAAGTTTCTGTTGTCAGCTTGTACACCATTGGCTTTTCAGATTGAATAAAATTGATTCAACCGGTTGATTTTCGGTAAGATGTGGCTAATTGCGATCAAGTACAGGTGGTTTGATGGATCGCTGAGACGCTTGTAAACATTCTTAATTTCGTCATCCTGCTTGGCGTCCATGTATCGCGAAAACTGATTTATACTTTTGAGACTTCCAGCTTCAAGAACACACGCTTAACAACTTGGTCCAAAGAAAGCCATCGGGTCGCGGACGGATGTAACATGTTTAAAGGTTTCATTAGGGGCTGCTGTTCGTTGAACTTTGCTCTTTTTAAAGGACTTTTGCTGAAGATGGAATATTCTTATGATGCACAAAATGCAAATGAATGGCAAATGCATTTCAGTACCAATAAATTCGGACAGTCGTTTTTAAATAGTACACTAACAGAATGCTTTCCATTGTTCATAACACTCGCTCCATCTACACCGAACCCTATTAACCTCTTTTTGTACAAAATCAAAGTCTTCATTAAACTTAGTAACAATGGCACTGTATACCGTAGTAGCATCCGCTTCAGCAAGCTCGAGTAGGTGCTAAAAAGAATCTCGAATTGACAGTTCATTGCTATTCCAATAGAAAGTCCTCACTACTAAGACCAATTGACTCGTCGATTATAAGACTAAATGGTTTGGACCGCCTCATTGCCACTAATTCTTGGTCAAGTGATTTGCCAGGGAAATTAGTTATGATGGCCGTATTTTGACGTAGGACTACGTCTGTGTTTTCAATACTGGGGTACACGTTCGAATTGCGAAAATTTGGAGCGTCACGAAAAATATATAGGTTTTGAACGTTAATAACTAAGTCATTCCACGATTGATTTCCAAAATGTTTGCACCAATTTATCGGAACATTTTCTACGCTTCGATTTAAATATTTCAAACTATTGATTTTTAACATGCAACTAATAAAATTAACGCAAATATGAAGTGATGTCTTATAATATCGATTGTTCATAGTAAATTTACCAAATACACAGTACTTTCCGCGCACAGACTTCATATTTAAGTAAGGAACGTCTCGTAGGCAGCCATGAATGTTATATAAGGGGTACACCTTCGCATTTTGATTTAGTTTTCCGGCGGTCGTGGAGCTGTGCAGCGTAGGATCTGCAGTTGGATCGTAGTTGGCGGCAGCACTGACGAGCAGTCGCTGCCCAGAGAGGCGTTGGTGCAGTTGGCTGTTGTTGCCGATGCTCCCGTTAACTGCGCTGCGAGAAAGATGGCTGCTGAAGCCTACTAGTTGGCGGGAAAAAGCCGCCCGTGACAACGAGACAAGAATCAATCATCCCACGTCACCTGCAGATGGCCACCCGCAATGAAGATGAGATGAACCAAGAAAGAAAGTCCAAGTTCAATCGCGAACTGTTTCTCCCCGTCAATTAAATCCGTCCTTTTCAGGACGACCAAATTAGTTTGCCAACTAAAGAGTTTATTTGGTTGAAATTTTCTCTTGTGATGTTTGAAATTAATTTCAATTACCGCGCCCCGGCTGAACATAGCATTCATTAAACGTCGGGTCCCGTAATAAATGACAAAGAAGGTTGAACAACCAACGAACGGAATTCGAGCCGAACTGCGTCACTTCAGACCGACCATGTGGTTGAGCTCGTTGTAGTTCCTAGCTATGCATAGCGGATTAGTTGCTGGCGGTGGCAAGAAAATTAGGAAAGGTTCGGTTAAGAAAATCATCCGTCTTGCGTGTAATAATTAAAACTAATTATTGTGGCGCAATAATTGAAGTTCGTCCCCTTTGATGCTATTTGTAACACATTGTCTTCGTTGGTACCGCCTTCTTTCGTGCACTAGCATCCGATACTTTTACCTAACAGCTTTTAGTCGTTAAGCTGTGCAGTGGCTGTAGGATCGCAGTAGGCGGCGGTGAGCAGTCGTTGCCCAGAGAGACGTTGGTGCGATTGGCTGTTGTTGCCGATGCTCCCGTCAACCTTGCTGCGAGAAACATGGCTGCTGAAGCCTACAAGTTGGCGGGAAAAAGCCGCCCGTGACAACGAGTCAAGAATCAATCATCCCGTGAGATGAACCAAGAGAGAAAGCCCAAGTTCAATCGCGAACTGTTTCTCCCCCGTCAACTAAATCCGTCCTTTTCAGGACGACCAAATTAGTTTGCCAACTGGAGAGTTCGTTTGGATGAATTTTTCTCTTGTGCTGTTTGAAATTTCCATTAACGCGCCCCGGCTGAACATGGCATTGCGTTAAGGCTTCCCCAAACTGCAGCGTTTTTTTTGCCGCTGCCGCAGCGAAATCGCGGCGAATAAATCGCCGCAATCAGATTACATGGCGGTTTATGAGAGCACACAAACCGACGCGATTAAAAAACGCATCGCGTCGATTTGTGTGCTCTCATAAGCCGCTATGTAATCTCATCGTGGCGATTTTTTCGCCGCGATTTCGCTGCGGCGGCGGCGAAAAAATCGCTGCAGTTTGGGGAAGCCTTTAAACGCCGCGTCCCGGAATAAATAGCAAAGCGCGTTGAACAACCAATGAACCAACAGATCCATAACTATCTTCTACGCGTTAGAGATAGTGGCCCTCTAAACCATCGTAGAAAATACAACCGGGGCCGTATCATAATTAAGAGCCACCAAATGCTTTCTAGAGAGTGTACAATAGAATTGTCTTGGCCCTTTTCAGGACTGACTTAAATCAATTAGCGGATGGCCCTGACGTGTATGGGAATTCGATTGCTGCGTAGTCCTACGTCAACTTTGCGTACAACCCCATTGGGCTGTCCCTTATAGTTTTTAGTTCGTTTCAGTGCTACGTCTTAGGCAAGGGTCAAATCGGTGTAAACAACCTTTTAAAACAGCCAGACACATACTTGTAATTCTACGTCCCACAGTGGTTTTTTTTATTCGCCAACAAAATGGTCCAACTTCAGACTGTTAATAATTTGCCTACTATGACGTATGTGACTTTCCCTATCACCATATTTTTTTTTTTTTAATCTAGAAATTTGCCAAAATTAATGTTTGTATATCTCTGTAACATTTTCCAAATATCTGTATAATGTCTGTAATCTGTATAATATCGGTATGCATGATGAAATGTCTGTATAAATACAGACATGTCTGTATATTTGGCATCCCTCCTTGCCACTGCCAGCAATGAATACAAAACTGGCCCCCTTTGCATTTCGCGCAGGTGTTCCCCTTAAATGTCGTTCACTGCTGCATACGAGACGTCCCTTACTTACATTTAGTGCATTTAGTGTATTTACTCTGCAAAACGAAATGATAGGACATCACCTTATATGCGTTATTCTCAATATTCTAATGTTGAAAATCAATGGTTTTCATTATTGGAATCGACGCGTAGTGTATTGGTGCAAATATTCAGGAAATCGATCGTGAAATGACTTAGTTATTAACGTTCAAACCCTAAACATATTTCGTGTCGCTTCAACTTTTCGCACTCGCGACGTGTACCCAAGTATTGCAATTACAGACGTAGTCCTACTTTAAAAATGCAACATTTGCTGTGGGCAAACATGCAACACAGTTAATCGTTTTGAAAAGTTAAATGTGTGCGTCAGTGAGGTTCTACAGTAGTATTAGTTGATGAGCGTAAGATTGGAGTACGAAATTCCGATGGCTCACAAAAATACGATCTAGACTCTACTACGAAATTCGAACCGTGGCGGACCATTCAGCCAATTTAGCAAGTGGAAAGGAATGGAATAAAAACCCTACAGTTGCTTCGATTTTCGAAGCGCTCAGTGGTACAACAATGAAACAAATGGATATATTTTCCAACAAGCTGTGTGCAACCTGTCGCTCGCACACACTTTCATGGCTTCGTTTATTTCATAAAACACTTTGTCGATCAAGACAGGTAAACTTGATGAGAGGGAGATCGGAGTCCGAAGATGAGTGAAAAGAAAAAGAAAAAACACTTGATGGCGCAATTACAACAGTGGCTAATAGCGTTGCGGTATTCTGTGGTATCGACTCACCCATATTGAAAAGTTGTTGATGATTAAACATAGACCTTACGATTGCTTCGACTGTCGAGGCACTAAGCGGTATAGCTATAAATTTGATTCGAGCAATCTGTTTGATGTCATCCGCTTGCATACACTTGCATGCCTTCAATTGTACCATAAAACGCTTTGTGGATCAAGATGGGCAAAATTTCCTTTTCTGGATCATGCCGATTTTTGAAAATATGATTGCAAATATTGCAATTGCATATATAGTCACCTTTTCAAATTTTGAGCGTACCAGTCTAGTTTTTTGATAGTCTTTTTAGAAGGGATCTCGGTGAAACGAGATTGAAGTGTCAAACAATGGTATATCATTCTAGTAAGTTCGGTGATCTCTAGCAGCCTTTCTAGCATTCGGTCTTCGTTAGAAGAGAGTAACCAATTGAAAAAATACCAAGTACTTAAGTGTATGAAACTTTTCCAATCGAACCTAATTCAGCCATCCCAAGATTTGACAGATTACTTTAATCAATTGCAATTTCACCCGAATTCACGGAGAGCACTTTTTAATTAAAGATCAGTGACCTAGCGAATTGAATGCAATTTTCTGGCAAACAGAAAATTTCCCACAGCTCAGCCTCGAACAATCCAGAACATGCTGTTTTTGAGAATATGCCATGGTAGTTTAGGTTCGGTCATGAAAATTTCAGTCAAACACACATGTTAGTTGTAGAATTGAAATGATCGTCCAAAAAAGGATGGTGTGCAAAGTACTCGTAAGAAATTAATATCAATATCCGGTACTCTAGGGACGCAGGACGCCATCATATTCACCCCGGATAGTAGTTTATTCCACTCTTCGACGCTATCGAATGGCCGACTCAAAATTCGAGGGTCGATTCTTATAAACTCCGTTTCAGTGAGTGTTTGGCTGCTTCTTTTTAATTACTGTCGCGCCTCTAGTTGGCATAGCGAGAAACTAATGAAAGGATTGTTCTTTCATTGATAAAGAATCAAGATTAATACACATTTTCAAAAATTATCTTAGATGGAATGCGACAGACGTGAGAGAATTCAGCATACTCACGCTTTTCAACCTTGGACAGAAGAAATGGTCGAAAAGGTGCTCAAATTTCCAAAATCGACCGTAAATATCGTACTTAAACGTTTCCGGAAAACACAAAAACGAGCACAATAATAGAAACGTAGAACTGGTACATACAACCGGAAACGACAAGCGAAGATAATCAGGGAAGTCGAAAAAAATCAAGGGATCTATGGACGTGATTTAGCGAAAAAGTTCTCTGCGTCGCACAGTACAGTTCGGCGAATCTGTATGCGAGAAGGATTTCGATCAAACCATGCCAGTACACACCTCAACAGGAGCCTGAAACAAAACCTGATTTCCAAAACCCGTGCAAGGAAGTAGTACGATCAAATACTGACCAGGTATTTTGATGTATTTTGATGGACGATGAAACTTGCGTGAAATACTTGGGACAAATCCCGGGTCAAAAATTTAACCTTGCTAAACTTAAAGGGGATGCTCCGGGGTAGTTTAAATATGTCTTTGCAGATGAATTCGCTGGTACCTGGTTTTCTAAAACCTTATTAGCTTTCTAAAACCTTTCACTTTATCTTAACGATCTTTCTTTTTTCAAAATTTTGAAATAACACCCGGTATAGAATACAGAAACGAAGTTATACGTTAATAATGGATTGAAAAATGAGGTTTTTTTTACATTTCGTACCACGTTACATTCTTTACCCCATACTGGACTCATAAACTTCTGATGTGCTGCTGTACACATAAACAAAGCATTTTATGTATTATTTCTAGACAAAATCGTCAAAAGGTCGAAAGTTACAATTGTAAACAATGACGTTTTAAATTTCCTGGAAATGCCAGGTTGCTAACATCTATATCCACTACTAACGGGAAGGTAATAACTCCCTCTATCTGTTTCTATTTGCTATTTTGTTTGTGGGAGCAAGCAGATCCCAGAAAAATACGCTAGAAGTCATTGTTTACAAATGTTACTTTCGACCTTTTGACTATTTTGTCTAGATTTGATGGCAGCGATTGGCTTTAATACATATAACAATTCAAATGTCACTTGATCAAAAACAGTTGAGATTATGCTTGGTTATAAAATCAATGGTAATATATCCCGATTAATGGTTCCGAGACCATGAAAACCTAAAAAAAACTAAAGGAATCCATATTTTCACAATCAACTTTGCATGTCGCAGCTAACTGTGGAAGTGCATTCAGAACACTATGTTGAGAGCAAGCAATAAGCGAATTGTGAAAGCAATAAGCTAGAAACACTAAGAAAGAAGAAAAAGATTTCTTGCACATTACTTCTGGGCACCGTATAGTTTGATTGTTTAGCCACATTTGATACTTTTCTCAATAAAATCGACATTATTCTGCTTATACCATTCTATGACTACACGGCTGTAATGGCAGCTAGCTAAATCAGGCCAGAATTTTATGGAACCTTCGTGTGAATGAATAAATGGCTAAATCCTTTGATGAATAAGTAAATCAACGAATATTTTCGGTTAGTAAGGAAGAGGAAACGAAGACAACCGTCCTTCCGTCTCGTTCTTGTAGGTTTAGGTGGATCCGGAGTGACGTAGCTAAGAAGGTTTATGGTACTCCATTTGTCCTTACTGCTTTGATAAATTCAAAGGTATTTTCACCTGTCCTGGCTAACGAACCTAGGTTTAAGCGCTATTGTTCGCTCTCTGAAATTAGTAAAAGAGAAAAACTGGGATGGGTCACCCTGGACACAACCCTGGATAAATCCTACAGTTAATCTATCCTCTGAAACGAGGAAAGTTATAAATTGACCGCACACTGTGCCATAAAGCATAAAATCATTTTTCTGTGTGATTAAATTTATTTTATCGCTTTCTAGGGGTCTAAGTTTTGGTCGGATAGTTCGCAATCTAAGTTTTATCTTAATTGATATAAGGTATGCGCACAGCAAAATCTAGCCATGGTTTATTAGCGACATCTTTTTTATTTGTCAATATAAAGATGTCACCAATACCGCAAACGCAATGTCATAGAGAGTGTGTTCGTTGTGACATGAAGTTTGCTGTCACAAAAGCATTGTATTGAAAATGGAGTCGAAAGGACAGTAAGCGCGTAAAAGTGTGGCAAATCCGTCTTTGTCGCATCATGACATAGCAAAATCACTCGGAGTCCCTCGTTCAACAGTAAGTAGGGTTTTGAGACGCTTGCTGGATCGATTGTGTCTCGATCGGAAACCAGGATCTGGAAGCAAGCGGAACAACTACTTCAAATCCCAGCGGGGTGCAATGCTTCGGCTGATTAAGCAAAACCCGAACCTTTCCATCCAAGATGTGGCTAAAAATGTCAAAACATCGTATTCTTTTTTTTTTTGAAAAGTTAAGGAAGCGGCAGGATATAGGTCGTTCAAAGTAATAATAAACTCAAACAGGAACGACAAGCAGGAAACCAGTTTGAAAACAAGAGCGCGTAAGCTGTACGACAAATTGCTGACAAAATTTGACTGCTTAGTTATGGATGATGAAACAAACGTCAAAGCAAACTTCAAGCAGCTTCCTGGTCTTGAGTTTTTAAGGCCAAAAAGTTGTCGAAGTTCCCTAAAAGGTACACGGTTTGGCAACCAACAAATTTACGTCTACGAGTATGTATGTATGTATGTATGTATGTAAGATAGCCATCATCCCTTCTAAGACCTTGTCATGTATGCAGCTCAAATTGAGTTACCGGTTTTTATTCACAGTAACGCTGTATGAAGGGCCAAAAACGATGGAGCGGACCCGTAAGCAGGACAACACTCCTTCCTACAAATTGAATTCACAATTCGCAATTCTTATTAAACTTTCTATAGGATGGCTTGTTAAGAAGGGCGCGTTACTCTTGCTGAAACTGTTGGAGTAGAATTCACAGCATCACAATCGAATCGGTAGGATAAAGAATATGATACTGTTCGTTCCCTCCTAGACGCCGGTTGTCATACCACTCCATTGTCCTATTCCGGGTTGAGTGATACCCTGATGCCCCCTCCCTTCCCAATATATATTCAATGCCATTAAGTAGTATATAAAATAAAGTGAATGAATATTATAATGATAAATAATATATTGAATGTATATAGGAATAAAAATAACAATTCCATTTGTGAACCTGAAAGTTTAGACAACGTTGCTACGAGAAGAAAAATGGATTTAGAACTATTCAACAAAAATTAAGATATCCATATGGATGATCTGAAATTAAATAGCATATAAGAATAGTAAACCCAAAATTTTTAAGTGCTGCTCCGTTTGATTGCATCGCAATAACTTTTCCTAGTGAGTGCCACAGGTACTATAATGATTTTAATGAAATTTAAATGCAATAATATTACATAATATAAAATCACAACAAAAAATAATAAACTTACGTTATAATGTAAAATAATAACACGAACAAGCCAGTAAAGTATAGTAGAATATATATCCGTAACTTAGCTGGTCAGCCACTCATCAAAAGAGTTCCACTGTTGCAGCTTCTATAGGATTAAGATCTACTAAGATTAGAATTCTCACAATTATAGTCAGAGAACATAATAAACGTAGGTACAATATATCTCTGACATACACTAGATGTCGTAGAATTGGTCGTATATGATCATTTCTCAAAAAAGCGGTAAAAACCTTCCTATCTTTTCAAATACATAACGTAGATTAGGTGGGCTATAATTGACATGGACGCATAAATGCGAAGCTGTAAATGACATATAAAATAGAATAGCAAATATAGTGAAGGGATGTTATAATATAAAATGATAATAACAATTTTAATTGTATTTACATGTCTACAGATTGTGCTCCTGCTGCAATTGTAGACGCACCCGCGCATCCTCTATGAACCTTAGACAATGTATCATAACCAAGAGAAAAAAATAGTTAAAATTATTTTACAATACTTGTAAATTCCATGGATGATCTGAAATTATATACCGTATAAAGAATAGTATATCTACTATTTCGATGTGCTGCTGCTACCATTTCAAAAACTAATTTATGTGATATAACCACAATGGAATAGACTCTTAGCTTCGGGTCTTGACAAAGAAGCCCTACTGAGCCCTTGCGGCTCGTCAAGCCGGCCAGTTCAGCGCAAGGGATCAACAAGTTTACATCAACGAGTGTCTGCAAAAACGGCTACTACCATTCATCCAAAAGCACACGAGTTCTGTGTTGTTTTGGCCTGAATTGACGTCTTGCCATTTTGGTAAAACGGCTCAGTGGTATGCAGGAAACAACGTGAACATTATACCAAAGGACTGTAACCCTCCGAACACCCCAGAACTTCGTCCAATTGAAAGATATTGGGCCATTGTGAAACGAAACCTTGAGAAATTGAAAGGAGAGGCAAATAATGAGAAAGATTTTGCTAAAAAGTTGGAAAATGCTTCCAGAAAAGTGACTGAGGACACTTAATGGATGGTATCAAACGTAAAGCTAGATCATACGGATATAACAAGCCCGAATAATAATATTCTGATGTAAATGAGTTATAAATTAACCTTTGATTACGATCATTTTTTTTCGGATTTAGAAATATATAGAAATAATGTTATACTGCGAGTTTTTCTTTGGCTAGATTTTGCTGTGCGCATACCTTAGTTTGCTTACCTAAAGGGTGATACGGTCAAAATTTGGTCAAGGGAAAACGCGTGTAAATCGGTGAAATCGATTATTTAAAAAATCAAATTAAATTTCTTTTTCAAGTTCAATTAGTATAAAATTCAGGAAAAATATTCAGTTAGGCTTCCGCTTTTCCAAATCCGAATTGCCGGGCCTTACGCTTGACCCCTGCCATCAGATTTTGTACAGCCACCTTGTCCACCTTCTTCGCCGCAGAAAGCCAGTTTGCCTTGAACTGCTGCTCGTCCTTAGCAGTTTTTTTGGTCTTCTTTAGGTTCCGCTTGACAATAGCCCAGTATTTCTCAATTGGGCGGAGCTCTGGCGTGTTGGGAGGGTTCTTGTCCTTGGGAACCACCTGCACGTTGTTGGCGGCGTACCACTCCATGGCCTTTTTACCGTAATGGCAAGATGCCAAATCCGGCCAAAACAGTACGGAAACACCGTGTTTCTTCAGGAAAGGCAGCAGACGTTTATTCAAACACTCTTTCACGTAAATTTCTTGGTTGACAGTCCCGGAAGCTATGAAAATGCTGCTTTTCAAGCCACAGGTACAGATGGCTTGCCAAACCAGATATTTCTTTGCGAACTTTGACAGTTTCGTGTGCTTGAAAATATCTGCTACCTTTCCCCTTCCTTTTGCCGTATAAAACTCCTGTCCCGGAAGCTGCTTGTAGTCGGCTTTGACGTAGGTTTCGTCGTCCATTACCACGCAGTCAAACTTCGTCAGCATCGTCGTGTACAGCCTCCGGGATCGCGCTTTGGCCGTCGTATTTTGTTTATCATCGCGATTTGGAGTCACTACCTTCTTGTAAGTCGATAGTCCGGCTCGTTTTTTGGCTCGATGCACGGTTTTAGACGATACACCCAGCTTATTTGCGGCATCTCGGAGAGATAGGTTAGGGTTTCGCTTGAAACTACCGGCAACTCTCTTTGTCGTCTCAGCGGCTTCCGGTTTTCGATTTCCCCCCGATCCAGACTTCCTGGCTGTCGACAAACGTTCCCCAAACACTTTAATTACATTTGTAACGGTTGATTTGGCAACTTTTAGCGATTTTGCCAACTTTGCGTGCGAGTAGCTGGGATTTTCGCGGTGCGCGAGCAAAATTTTGATACGCTGCTCTTCTTGCTTGGACGGCATTTTGAAAACTGAAGAGTGAATTCCAAAATCAAAATAGGAGCAACATTCTACACACACACACCTTCAAAATGAGGGGTGTTCAGGTTTTTTAAATGCAAAATTGAAAGAAATACGTCAAGTTGATATTGACCAAATTTTGACCGTATCGCCCTTTACTGTTTGAGTTTCGCGTTGTCTTTTAATATATGTAAAAAGTTTTCTTGCTTCAATGCCATTGAAATTTGAAATAGTTTTGTTTTTAAAATCAAACATCATGCTGAAAAGAAATATTCAAAACATTGCAGAAATGGTGGCAGCTGAACTTTGTTAATGGCATAATATGAAAACAAGTTAAATAAAAATACATGAAAAAACGGTACTTCTAATATGGTTATATATTTTTTCCTCTGTTCGGGACATAAACCATTGCGACCAGTAATTTGATCTATTGTAGTATATCCCGTATCCTTTGTTTAGTGCATGTCGAGTTACTTCATCACTATTGAGAAATGATGAAGTATTCGGTGTTTTTTACAGTCGTCTTTGTTTGTTTTGTTGGAAATGAATCGACTTTTATTGAAAGTTTCCGCTATTTAAACCTTTTGCGAGTGACAGCACTCTTCAAAGGCGCGCCCTTTTATCAGTCAAAGCCGGATTTATTGCAAAAAAAAAACAACAATGACTCCGATACTGACCATGCATCAGAACCCTAGTCATAACTAATTCAAACTATAGAACATTAAATAGAAAATGAGAATTCACATAAATGAAGACTAACCATGTTTTCCTTATTCCAAGCTCATCCGAGTTTTGTCAATTTTCACAAGGCATAAAATGTAATAAGGACTAATATATGTTCCTTTGACTACAAAAACAAATGTTTCCTAGTTTGAATTAATTCAGACTAGGGCTCGGTGGTAGATCTGATACCCCGTAACGCACCACGAAAAGGTGATCTACCAGCGTTACGGGTCAGGTTATGGTTATATACAGATGAATTTGAAATAAATTATAACTAAATTCGTATTTCAATTGATACTCGGTATATGGAATTATTTACAAATTCCAGACTGTCCCATAAGAATTTCTAGGTATGATAAAGAAGACAGCTATAAAAGTATACAGTGAAATAAACAATTTGCTAAATGCATTAATTGAAGAATTCTCTAAATTAGAACATAAAGCCTTGGATTTAGACACGATGGTAGCTAGATTTGTGATATGTCTTTTACAAGGCAAAAACTTAGGTATTCATGCCATTTTGTGTATTTCGTGTAACGTTAACTTTCAATCTCGTTTTTTTGGAAGGCCTTAGGAGTTATTAAAACAAGATGTAAAAGAATTCGATTGTATGAGATTGTATGAAGATTGTATGAGGAGCAGGGTTGACTTTGAGAAAGCTGTATAATGTCATTTCAATGAATATCACAAAACCTCAAAAATATTTTATTCGCTATTAAACAACCAAGCAACAATAATTTCTTCTTGATTTTTATCACGAGAGAAATTGAAAGACCATTCAATTTTTCAAAACATATTAGCGATATAGTAATGTCGAGGAATCCTGAAGGTAAACTATCGTCCATCTTGTTTCTAGTTCTTAGAACGAGCACTTGAAATTGGAGAAGAAGGAGTGCGCGTGTGTGCGTGTGTGTGCGTGTATGAGTGTGTGTGCGTGTGTGTGTGGGGGGGGGGGGGGTTTTTTTTTTTCTTTAGACGGGATGGAAAATCTGCAAACAGACTCCCGTAGAACTCAGGGTGTGGGCATGAGGGCGCCAACTCCTCGACCCACTAAAAACCCACCCGTGCCTCGAGCCCCGGCCCTCCCCGAAACCACCTTTCGGTATTACTTCAGGGAAGGGGCTAGTGTGCTTTACGTACCCACTATGTCTAACTACATAGGTCTTTAGTAGTTAGCTTCGCCAACCTGACGCTGATTCGATCGACCTACCTGCCGAACCTCGCGTCACATGGTCCTTTCTCCGATCGAAAAAGCTAGGGCCAGGGCCGGGGTTGAAACGTAACGTCTGGGGGTGGCTAACCCAGGGTCGTCCCTGTCCCCCTGTCCCTGTCACGACCACTTACGGCTTCCTGCCGGATCCCGCGCCATATGGCGCTTCCTCCGTTGTAGTTCGTTTAGCCGTTAAGGGGAGCTGAAAGTTTTCAAGGTGCACCGCGGGGAGGCGAACTACTTCTACACCCCTGTGTGTGTGTGTTTGGGGTGGGGTGGGGGGTTATTTGTCGACCCAACTCCCCCTGGCTGGCAGCGGCATTATGGATAAATCCTTCCTGTTGCAACTTTTTAGTATCTTTGCTTGCAGAAAGCTTTAATATATTCGTAAGTTAGGACATGACAGCTCAATAGCAACTTCAACAGCTCATTTCAAACACACAAGCATTCCGAATTTACCCTCGCATACGGTAATCCCCGCTCCAACATGTTCTCGATGTTGGTATCATCATTAATGTATCAGAACTTAGAAAAAAAGGACATAAATGTTATAGACAATTTAAATAATTTGATCAAGAAAAAACTTACTTTACTACTTACTTACTTAGTTCTGCCACAAGCCCCCCTGAATACCATTTTAGGTCAAATAATCTTACAATGAAGGACAATTTCCCGTCATAGACAAATCCTTTGATTTCAACCTGTCCAATCCAGTGAATTCAGGGTCCAATTTGTCCTTGACTAAAGTTCCGTATCCCGCAAACAGCTTGAACTTGAAGGATACTTGAAATATTGGCAATAGAGCGCCGGGAGAGACGAGGTTCCAGCGAAGCTCTTCGTGGTGCAACCATAAACCAACTTGTCATAACCGATGTTACAATGTGGATCCAAAAAAATCGGCAGCTCAAAAGTTTTACACTGACTTCACTCACAATTTATTACTGATACTAATGAATTTAAAAAATACTTGAATCGTTCGAAAAGCTAACATAATATTTTTTAATTTTCTATAATTTGACAAGGCTATCCATACAAAACCCGTTTGGTTTCCATATAAAATATGTGATTATGTAGGGAGAGGAGGTTGGCATTTTTTGTGTGACGGACTTACTGGACGTTCCCTAACACCATAAAAAATCTTAATTAGAAAAGGAGAATGTTCGTTCCAATGTACATATGTGGCAAAGTCTGGAAATCCTTGGTGTGACTTTCCATGATGGGAAAATGTGACTTACTGTTGTTCTCTAAACTTTACTAAATGAATCATATTGTTAACAGGAAAGACAGTTTGTATTACCATTTAAGATTGATTGACATGCCATACATCATGAATCATATTTCGACATAAGAATATGCACAGAAATAGACGAATAAAGTTGTTCACATTAGAGATCCTAGTTCACCGAAGAGGCGAAACCTCATCATTTTGATAGATCGCTTGCTCGATGGGAACCACTGGAATGACAGATAACTGATTGTTTCAATTTTAACGTTTATCCTCTTTGGTAATCGATGTTTTTTAGTTACCATGATAACAAAGCTACAACGAACCTACCGGAAACCGTTTACCAGGGACGGAAGACAGAGAAGTCAAATTGGGTGGATGGCATCACCCACCGTATAGTAGAAGACCCGACTGTATTTATTGCTTGCTGCAGGGCAAAAAAATCACCATGAGTGTTGGAATCCTTCTGTCTGCTTTCATTGTTGGCCATGTTCTAAAGGAGATGAAAGGGTGTTATAGAATGCATGGCATAAAAAACCACAAAATAAATGATTACTCGATACTCTTATACAGCGCTCGCCCATCGTCTGATGCCTCTCACATTTCTTCTAATAATAGCCAAGTGGAAAAGTGATGAAGAAAAGTATCGAAAATTATAATAATAATCCTCTCCATGGAATTGCTTTTGTTGTGCTCGTTTGGCCCTCTGATTTGCTGCTTCTGCTATTGCTGCTGTTTGGTGGTCTCCCCTCTGTGTATGATGGTCGATACGGTGCAGGCCAACCATTTATTGTGTTTCGTTTTTTTAATCATCCACTCGCGTTCGTCTATTCCACCATTCAGCTAGTAGTCTTATTGTCGCTTTATGAATCGGGTTGGTGGTTAATAATATTCAACCGGAGAAGAGAAAAGATTATGCGGTTAGTTGCTACGTGTGTTTGTTTGAGCCTATTAGTCGTTGTGGCGCTGAGCATGACTAATTGGATTTAAAACACCGAAAATGAAGGGCTCCCAGTATATCAGCACGTGCCACTTTTTTCTGCTTCTGTGTGAGTTATGGAATTTGATACTCTTTGGGAAACAATATCTTAACTTTTCATCAACTATCTTACTTTTCTGGCAGAACTGATGAAACCCCCCGGTAGCAGTTTAACACTCTGCAAGAGTCGTTTTATGTGTCAATACTTTGGTAACATGATCCCACAAAAGTGCGGGCTTGTTGAGTGTAGCTGCGATTTTGGGTAAATATTCCCATTTCAATGGCAATCGAATGCTAGTTAAGCGCTCAAATAATTAATTATAACCATCGTAATTTGTGCAAATAGCCACGCGTCGCTTTCACATGGATTCGAGTTTCGGTGTCGTTAGTGTGGGGTTTGAAATGACCTTGTGTAAATAATAGGTCGGGTGAATAGCTGAAATTGCAACGCAATTGATTTGCACTCAATAAACTACCTTGAATGATATGCATTGAGGCGGAAACAATTTTTGTGCTCTTGATTGATAATGGCACATTCTCTCACCTATAGTGGTTTTCCAAAGGCAGTTTTCTGTCAACTTTAATTGATGTGATGCATTTAGTTTGATCCTGTTGGATCTACTGGATTGATAGTTTGTTGCTAAACAGTTGAATTTGTACGCCTACTGCAGTAGGTATCGGTTTGGTCGACAATGTCTAGAAATAGTAGTATTCATTAACAGCACATTTTTTTATAAACGGCAAATGCAAAAATATATAAACTTTTAGTTGTTTATACTATTTTGTTTAAAACTCATTAGTAAAATTATAATTTATTGTTATTATTATTATTATTATTATTATTATTATTATTATTATTATTATTATTATTATTATTATTACTATCTATTAATTCTTGTTTATCGCAATTTTCAGCCTCAGGCTGGTTCATCTAAAATCGTAGTCACTTAAACACCTTTTGGTCATGTTTGTTTGACTTTTCGAGGGTGAGATTGAAATTCGTGACTTTAGCGTTAGAAGATACTGCAGGGTAGCTGTTCCTTATTAATGTTATGTTCCTATATTGTTTCTACAACGATTCAAGAGGCTGGAGAATACATAACCTGTTTATTTTTTCGTAATATGTATCACTTCTTTGCTTTCGAGTAGGATGAATTGCGAGTGATGAGTTTAATTAAGATTGAGATGAGTTTAATGAATAACGTATATCTTGTCGAACTTAGCGTAATCTCACATCTTCATTATCAAAGTTAGTCATATCTCAATAAAATTGAATAGTCAACCTTGTGTTATTTTTAAAACGAGTCAATTCATCAAAACACTGATGGACATACAATTTTACTCATTTGAAACAAAACATTCAATTTATCAAATCATCACTAATACTATGGAAAAAAAAACTCTTCATTAACAAGTGGTTCCAGCTAAAATCTATTATAATCGATCTATACGTCATAGGATTCAATCAACTAACGTTCTAACTAACGGTTCTATATCCACCAGAACGGAAAAAAAATCTTAAAAGTAAAAGTAGATTTTGTTCTTTTTGTTATAGTGTACGCTTATGTCCCACAAATAATACAAATATAATAAACCAAACCAAACAGGATGAAGCTAAAAAATTTCCACTCCGTTGTTTTTACCGTACTCTCAGATCCAACTCAGTACTCTCAATAATCTAATTTGCTGAACATTTTTCACCGCAGTTCTGCAAAGAAATTTCAAATTTACTGACACACAGCTGTTGTGAGTTCGGTAGTTCATTACCGTACCTAAGAGTGAATTCCTTCGCTAGATGAATTAGAGTGAACTGGTATGGTATTCATTTTGTTTATAGCAAACATATGGCTGGTAGCTCGATTGACATGTTCTCTTCAACGTATTCGACCCGGTACAAATCCTTTGAGGATTAGTTCACCCTTTTCCGATTTTCTCTACTATCTTCGGGCCGAACAGCAAGTTGTATGATTGGAGCCGATCGTTAAAATAAGATGCAAATAGGAAAAGATGTACTAGGGAGGGCCTCAAATCAACTTTTGAAGACAGTGCGAAAACTTTACTTCCATGAATTACCCCACCCCCAGCAGCAACACCAACATGTATGAGTACGATAGAAGAGCAGCAGCGATTGGCTTGTCTTAACAAAATTCATTTCGTGCATTGTACAAACTGACAAGCAATTTGAATGTTTCATACAATACACGAGACATTTTATCTATGCAAAAAATCCATGTTTGCAACCCGAAGCAAAAAGGTGGTAACCTGTTTCAAGCATACGAAAAAGTGAAAAGCTAAATATTCATAGCAACACTGTTGTCGTGTGCTGTTTTGGTCGGTTAAGGCATCATGCCATTACGGAAAACAGGTCATGGGGAGGTATGCCACCAACAACGTGCAAGTGGTGCCCATGGAGAAGAACCCTCTTAACTCGTCAGAGCTGCGCCCAATCGAATATTGGGCCATCGTCAAGCGAAATCTGAAGAAGACTAAAAAAACTTAAGGGCAAACTGGCGCTCTGCTTCGAACATATTGAACGTGGTGGCTGTACAGAATCTGATGGTAGGATTAAAATAAAAGTCACTTGAATTCGGTCTCCGGGCCCAGTCAAATTTAAAAGTAAAAGTAATTAGATTTGCGTAATATCTTTTTTTTTTCAATTAAGACGCATTCTTGTTTCACCAAATTATATTCGTAACACATTTAACAGTTTACAGAAGAATCAGAAAATTCTCGTGGAAGAGCGGCTACAGATCTCTTTATTGCATTCCTTCCATTCTGTGTCATTTTTGACAATTTGTCATAAGGAAAGAGAGATTCAGAAGCGGTATGCAGAAATTGACATAATCTTTTTGCGATTCTGTGAACACTCCTAAGCTTCGACCAAAACCAATTAATGGGAAAGATTCTACAAAAAAATACCGAAAGACTAGAGCCTAAAATTAACTAATGTCCCAGTTTATTTTACAATCAGTTTTCATTCAACAGCTTGTTCTACGAATCCTCTTATTTACTTGAAACTGTTTTAGTTTATAATATTTTCAAGAATTTCAATTGTTTTATAGAGCTTCTTTAACTTCAAACATTCCGCATTTCAAAGTTTGATGATCAAAAGATCAGCCGCATACCGGTTGCAGTACTGGTTAAATTGAAAATACAAACAATAACACATTGCCATGATTCTGGGCAATGTGGGCTAAATGAGCCACCGGATAACCTCTGCTTGTTGAAATTCCAACAACCCAATTGCCTTCCGAAAACAGAAGAAAAGGCAAAACATCCATTCGAGTATATGTACCTCAGTATGGGAGAAAGCAATCACGATTGATAAACATGTTACACTGCTCAAAAGTATTTCAAGCACTGGACATCTCTGAAATGCTCCACCGACTGCCGTTGCCACCACCTGAGATCCACACGATAAAATGGTATGAAGATACGACGAGGAGATGATACCTGCCGCCACCGGCTGCCTTGATCCAAAAAGCACTCGATAGACGAAAGCCTGTGTGAGAAAAAGCAGAAGTGGCTCATCTACAGAAAGGAAACCGAAAAGCTTACCGCCGAGAACTTCTAAGTTAACACTTGAGCAAACACTTGCGTCTCAACATCAGGCAAATAGCTTTTCGTTATTGTTAATTATTATTTCACAACATCAAAGCTCATTCACCGACTACTACGCGGTAAAACTTTACAACCAGAGAAACATTGGAAAATAGACCGAGGTTCTGAAACAATGTTGATATTTATTGAAAAAAAAATTTTGATCACCTAGCAACATCATAGAAGAAAATCACAATAATTTTTCAAAAACACCTAAAATGGATCACCGTTCCTTCCTTTAAAGGCATCTATTCATCAGCAAAGTGTGTACGAATATAGGATAAAAGAATGCCGCATAAGCCTCTCGAAAATTTCAAAATTTATTAGAGCTCAAGTGCACTGAAAGCTTTGAAATCATCCTAAGTGAGCTGATTACCGGAATTGCAAGCAGACATCGAGCGATTTATAATTGTAATTAGTATTTACGCCAATAAAGCTGAGCAAACAACCCGCCCTGACAAAGCGCGGCATGACGGCATGAAGAAGGCTTAACCCGCTCAGACGATGACTTACTTTATCCCATGGCTTTGGAAACACAAACGATTCGATAGAAATGAAATAACGTGCCTTGGAATCTGCCGGATTGATTCATGTAGGTATGCTGACTGTGTTGTGTCAAGTGCAGACGAAGTCCTCCAGATAAATTCTCCATCGTTTGTGGCACCTTGAATATATCTCGAATTAAGCTTCAAGTTCTTGAGTGTAAACAAGTATAGACAATGAAATTAATAAATTGCGTTTATTGAAAAATAAATAAAGGCAAGATTTACAAAAGGGCAAGTTTCTAATCCAGGAATTTGAGGAAAAATCCGAAAATGCGTATCACAGAGGTAGATTTGGTTGTCATCTTATCTTATTAAAACGATGTATTTGAAAGCTGTTTGAGTTGTCAATTTTACTGAGTCATTTTAACTATGAATGGACAATTAATTCGCATATTATCAAGAACAAAATCGCTAAAAAAAACTTGCGAATTGAACCCATAATTTCTCACTAAGTACGCATTACCAACTGTACAATGGGTGACACTAAAGGAAAACTCCAACTCAGATGTATTTTGATGTTTGCTAATTCATTTTAATAGACTTATGAACTAGTAAAACATGTATTGTTATCTGTCGTTCTTGGTATAAACTTATGATTATTGATTGATGTTATGTTTTAAACATTTTGAATTAGTAAGTTACCTGAGTGTACACTTATTTTTTTATGAGAATAGTCAATTATAGTACTGTGAAAGTTGATTTACTATTAATTGATTTTTGAATATGATGTGGTTAAAACTATTTCATTTATTTGAAAATATCTATTTTTTTTATTTCACAAACTCTGTAAAAAGACGTAATACATAACCCTGAGGCTTTTTATTGCCTAATTAAAAACCTCAAATTTCGGCACATTTGCTTGTCGACAAAATCAACGTGATGGTAACAGTGTACAAAACCTTAGATTCCTGAAATAATGAAGCTCGTTTTCAAACTTTTTTTAAACTACAGGGTGAGGAAATATTATCCATGTTCACTTTTTAAGTCATAACTTTATTGATCGTATATTAAATAACAAAGTATTTACGGAAAATGAAGATAAACTAACATAGATAGTAATATTTACATTGATGTCTCAACATTTCTTCCTCTGGCTACTACACACGCCTTCAATTTTTTTTTAAGAAATCATCGACTACGGACGTTAATTCCTCCATAGATATAGCATCCCAGGCTTTAGTTAGACTAACTTTTAAATGACCCACCGATGTGTGTGGCTTAGTACAGGCTCTGGACTCAAGAATGGACCAGACGGAGTAATCCATTGGATTCAGGTCAGGAGAGTTGGAAGACCATTCATCTTTGATCGAATATCTCGGGAGAAGCCTGTTACAGAGTTCCAGCGTCCTTTTGCGCCATGTGATGGTGCTCAATCTTGTCGAAACGTCCATTTGTTCTTACTAAAATGTGTACGTGCCCATGGTGCTACAGTGGTTTTATCGGAAGCAGTGATTTCCGCCCAAACCATCACCGAACCTAGATGGTGTGATCTGGTCAAAGTCATACGGTTAGAGGATCCCTTTGGCAAAAGCTGGCGATCGTTTTGGTGGTTGTGGTATTGCTGCACAGTGAAAATTTTCTCATCGGTGAATAAAATTGTACGATGACGTCCATTACCGAACTCCTTCAACAAAATCATTGGTTTTCGGTACCAATTGTCTTTCATCCTGTCTTTAAGGTAGAGATTCTTTGAAAATGCATAAAAACGTAATAGTAAATCCTCATGAAGAATAGTCGTACTGATTTGGGGGTCGACTTTCAACGATTTCAAGATTCACCGTCTATAATTTCGATACACCCTTTGACGAAGTATGCTTCGGTTCTGACAGGTCCTCCCTGTTCTTTTTCTGCATCTTCCTGAACGATCCTTCAAATTTTCAAGCTCATTGTATCGTTTCATAACACCTCGAACTGTTTGTATTAGCATTTTCAATGTCCTAGCGATAAACACAGGAGGGAATTATACAATGAGAAAAAAAACGCAGGTAATAATTCTTCAACCTGTAGATATGCGAGGTATGTATTTAGAAAGTTACATATGTGTAAGGTATCCATCATCCATCTTAGCAAGATCAAATTACATCACTGATCTGAATTCGTTATAACACTGTATGAAGGGCCAGAAACAAGAGGATGGACCCGTGTACACTTACGCAAAATTCACAGAAAAATAAGAATCTCTTTTCTACGTTACTCCAGTTGGAGTAGAATTTACACTATACAATCGAATCGATATGATGAGGAAAATACTAAATCTCCTAGACTCCCGCTTTTTTTTATTCTGAGAGATATGAGTTTAAAATGATCGGTAAAGTTGAAGAAGATTTGTAAAATTTCATTTTATCTCTCCCATTTATTGGTTGCATGTCATGGGTCATTGATTATGTTTAACAATCCTAAAATCAGATGATGAAATAAAAGGAAGCTTAAAAACTGCTTCCTTCCGTGAAAACACATCGGTCCTTTTAACTCATAGGGTCCAACCCCACCCCCCGGCCGGTACAATATTAACCATTAAGGACATTCGCCTTTCCAACTTACTTGTCGAAAAAAGTTTGTAAGTATGCTACTCGACGTTGAAAAAAAATGGTAGAATTTGTTAATTATAAATTCATAAATTTCGAAGCTAATCGCAAGCCAAACATTTTCAAACACTTGGGCAAAACTAAGCTTGTGCAATAAAGTTATCAAAATTTAGCATTTTTGTATGTAACAGTAATATCACAAAACAAACAGACATAACACTCAAAAGTAAATCATTAAACACTCAATAAACGAAAAATTTCAATATTTGTTAGATAGTATTTACTGCCACTGTTTCGCGTTATGTGCTCAATACTGCCATCTGTTCAGTTTAGCGCCCAAAATTATGTGCTCAACAGATGGCAGTAGTAATTGCAGAACAACAGTTTTCACAACGAAAAATTTCATGCAGTCAACGAAAAAATTTGTAGTGGTAGTGATCCGATTCAATATTCACACTGCGATAGGTGCAAACGTTGATGTTTACTTCAAAAAACTAATTCCCGTCGTTTAGAATATGGTCGATTTGATACCCACAATACTGCCATCTGTTCAGTTTACACAATACTGCCATCTGTTCAGTTTATCGCCCAACATTATGTGCTCAACTGATGGCAGTAGTGTTTGCAGAACAACAGTTTTTACTACGAAAAATTTCATGCAATCAACGGAAAAATTAGTAGTGGTAGTGATCCGACTCTATATTCAAACTGCGGTAGGTGCAAACGTTGATGTTTACTTCAAAAAGCTAATTCCCGTCGTTTAGAATATGGTCGATTTGATATCAAATCGACGAACTGTTGGTCAGGTGATCTCCAAGTGGCTTGTTGGATGTTTTTTTTATGGGAAAAGAGGGTACTTTGGACTACTAAACCACGGGAAGCCGCAAAGCTCATGGTTGGCCGTTATCGTTCGATGCGGTTGCAGGCTGTTCGGCCAAATTACCGGTCTGTACATTGCCTCCCGTCCTACCTGAGCGCTCATGTCGACAATTACGACTTTTACGTCCCGCTGCGGGCAGCGATCATCCATTTACTGTAGCTGCGTTCAGAACGCTTATTTTTCGTCATCGGGTCTCGCTTCGTATGGGCAGTGTACGCTAATAATGCTGTAGTTGAAGAAACGACCCTTCATCCTCTGCTTGCACATTCTCGCATTGATCAGAAGCCATTCAGTCACGCGTTGACGCATTTTGCCCAGCACTACAAAGCTGGTGCCCAGCTCGTTTGTGGTGCCATAGCTCTGGTAAAAAGTGGCCGCTCGATGCCTGCTTTTCCATACCTTCTGCCCTGTTCAGCAAAGTTCCTACAGTGCTACGACTTCGAAATTGGGTGGTTGAAGCTTGTCGTAGATTATCCAAAATTACCCTGCTCCAAATCCGAAATGTTAACAACAGGAAGTTGGCAGTCCCACTCTTCCTATCCAAATCGCTTCAATACGGTGCTCTGATGGTCCCTCCCTTTAACCCAGCATATGGTGTAATATAAATATATGCAAAATTTAGAGAAATAATATGATTTCCTTACCTTGATTTGGAAATAATCTTACCTTGAAGCTTGTGTTAGAAAATTTGGCTGGTAAAATTGGTTAGGGTTATATACCGTTCCCCACTTACTGCTTCGACGTCCCTTTGCTGTAGGGTCGATGTTTCTGCTTTTGAAGAGCTGACTTCAATAGCGCATATCGAGACTCACAATGTGTCATATGGCGCCGCTCGTGGCCATGGGATAGGGAAAAGAATTGGAGAAAGGAGAGAAGCATAAATAATTGGTGATATTCTCACAACGGCCATTCAGAAAAGGTTCGACGGATGCATATGAGAGATCATTCCCGATGGAATCCTAGTGGAAACTTAGTTTACTCCATTCCATAACGTTTAGTCATAGAAGACAACGTTTAGCACGTTTTACTACGTGCTACATTTCAGAATACCAGGGCAATGATCCCCCATCGCATCGTCAAGTGCTCGTTAAAAGCTGTTCATTTGGTTCAGGCACTTTTAAACGCTGAAAACTGCAACATGATGATGTATGATGCATAAATGCGAAGCTGAAAATAGCATAAAAAATATTGTGAAGGGATGTTAACAAATAAAATAATAATAATTATTATATTTGTAATGTCTGCATGTCTGCAAATTTTGGTCCTGCTGCAATTGTAGATGGACTTGCATTATCATAGCCACGAGCGAAAAAAAACAATTCAAAACTGTTACACAATACTTGAGAATTCCATGGATGATCTGAAATTATAAACCGTAGAATACTTCCATTTTTCGTGGTAGGATAAGATTTCATCATACTACCATACCGGGATCGTGCTGCCTACATCGCGTTAGTGGAGCTGCCACCTTAGGTATAGCTGATACGATACAGCGTTTCTCACTAAGCCGCTGGATGCCAGGACAGACGATGTTTGAGCCGCACCTCCTTGGTGGACAGACGCTCGGCACGCACCTCCTCAATCTAGCTGAAGTCAGAAGGACAACAGTGCCCAGGCTACACTACCAGCTAAGTACGCAACCCTTAGCTGGCGGTCTTTGTCAGCTCTTGACCCGTGGAAGCGTGAGTTAGGAACTTGTGAGGACCCGAGCTATGTTGCGGTGACGCATGCTTCATCACAGTTGTCAACTCACCATTTTGCAGCCACGGGATGAACAAACTCATTGGTGCATAAACTAACGGATCAGTTTTCAAGATATGAGCTTTTCCAAACACTGTTTTACGCTCCTGTTGTCAACGTTTTGTCTGCCCAACTCATCTTTCTGCCAGATTTATATTATATTTCCTCCGATTACAGATTCTCTCCCAGCACCTCTAGCGTTTCCAATTCTCCCTCACCTTTAGCTTCTGATCCTACAGAGGCTGTACCTCCAGTTACTGCACATCCGGACATTTTCTTCAGTTTTCCGCTCTGCTCCTTCTCTTGACGACGGAATTTCGGCTGACTCCGATCCTTCCGCATGGGACAGGATACCATCAGGTGTCCCTCATCCTTGCAGATGAAGCATTTGTCCTTATTGCCTTCGTAATATATGTTTCCCTTACGGCAGACAAAGTGCAGCGATGACGGGATTTCCTGCTTCACATCCATGTACGCACCGCACACAACAGTGTAGGCGGGTATACCCAGCTCCGGTGGAAACTTCTCCCGCACGATGCGTTTTTCATGTCCATGTTTTGACAACACCGTAACGATCGCCTGGTCAGGAACCTCTGGTGGGAGATCGTGTATTCGCAGATGTGATCCTAGGCATGTGACATGTGCACTTTAACCTTTTTTCCACTCCCGTAATGGAACATAAGTTCATCCGAGTTGGCGGTCAACGTGTGTAACATCGACTTCTCAGACTTGAACTTGACGGGAGGAGGCTTTTCATCTGCTATCCTATATGCAGCTTCAATTTCATCAAGCTTCAAATCCAAGCCTTTGACGAAATTTGCCACTTCGCCTAAGGCTGGTTTATCCGCTCCATGGCCGAAGGTACATCGCATAGTATTTTTTAGCTCGCACATTGCTGCTACAGCAAAAGCGACCGGGTTGATGAAACAAGAACAATGCAAATTGATTACAATGCCGTAGAGAAGAAGGCTATCGCGCGAATGAACAATACTCTCAACCATCCCAATCGAAACCAGAAACAGAACTGATGTTAAGAAACATGTTAACCATTACCATTTGTAATTTTTAGTGAACTTTGATTCAGGCCAATGCGGGAACTGTTCGTTAGTCCCATATTTAATAATGTGCTGAAAAATAAAATACATACGATTCACTTAAATCATTGTCATCATTGAATACGGCTATGAATAAGCGAATCTGATAATAAATTATTCCGACCAGTTTTAATAAAGAGTTTATGAGTTGATTAAGAAACTTCGATTAAAGTTCTGTTGTAATAATTTATCTGTTAACAAATGCTCAAATACCAAAAAATTGAGAAGAAAATCAGAGATGATCCAGCCCCCAACTAAAAGTTTTTTCAATAGAGTCAAAAAACATCCATCCATTCATGAAAGAATTGATTCAATGAACAGAAGAAGCATTTTGTAAGCTTTCATAGCAATGCATCTGGTTACAGCGAAGTGGAATACTTAGTACCGGAAATCGTATATTTCCGTTTTCCTGATTCAACAACCGGTAGATCCATCTACCAACAGAGCAGCCACTCTGCTAGATGCAATTAACACTATGCCAGAATAATGAACTAAATATCCGTGAAAATCAAACACAAAGCTTCTATCTAGTGAAATACCTGCTCGAACTGGCATAGCAAAAAATAAGACAGGCAGCAAACAGCATGGTAAATTCAATGTTCGTGTAGCTCCCATCTCTTATAATGCAATAATTTCCGGCACACTCAGATGATCCCCCCACCAAGCCAAGCATCAGGAATGAAGTTTGTTGCTGTGCTTTCCTGTTTTGAAATTAGATCGGTTAGTTAGAGCCCAAATGTTGGTGAAATGCAACTTTTGCATTGCACATCGAAAATGCGGTACTATCGTCTTTCAGTTGGTATCCAGAAGTGTGTATCTACGCTGGCTTATTTGTGGGTTTATCATTGCATCCCATTGGATAGCAAAATCCGCAGCCGGAAACTGAATCGAAATCGTTCTTCGTTTACAGCTTTGCGATGTGGTGATGTACGGGACTACCGTACAGTTCCACGTGATAAGTTGGATGTAATAATTTGGAATTTCCCCAATGGAAAACTAGAATATCCCTAGTTACTTTCAAACAGGCGAACTGTAATGTGTTCGGCGAATGTGGAACTGAAACAACTAGCATGCAACAAAATTCTCCCGTTTTGATACGGAGAGGCAGTGCAAAAGCGAGATTATTTCATTATAAACATTATCAAATTATGACTGTTATAATAAATTGTGCTAGTGCTTCTTTTTGGGAAGGTTTACTTTAGTCGGTTGGCATGTGCTCCTTTTCGATGGGCCTGCAGGCTGGTTGGAGCACTGGAAATGCTGATGCCTGTCTAACTCAGCAAGAAGTTTGGGCAAACATAAATGGGTGGTGACGGGTGACGAACTTTCCGGGGATCCTTTAGCCATGAACGCCAGGCACTTCATCAGTCGGTCTCATCCGGGTATTTGTTTTGGCGTACACGAGGGAAATTGAATTAAATTACGATTATTGCTTTTTATCGCTTCACATAAATTTAATAAATTAAATCAAAATCTTTATCACAACATTATAAACAATGCAGTTAATGGTGTAGAAAACGATTGTATTATGGAAATAATCACCGCCAGGTTTAAGTGATCTGTTGCCGTTTGCCAGCGCAGTGTGAAAACAAGGATATGACTTAATTTTTGACATAGATTATGGCCAGAACAGACCTCGAGTAAATCTTACGAAGCAAATTTTCCATCACCATAAAGCATCCGATAGTCTCCATTCCAGTACGAGATAAAAAGGTTGTAGAGATAATGTAACACAAACAGCAAAGTTCTCATATTAGCAAGATATGTGGCATAATGTGGCAATGCCATTAGGTTGCCTGTGGCACAGAATGATAAATGATGAAAATGTAGGTCCCAACCAATTTTATTTTCACAGCTGCTTTCATTAAAATACCAAAACTGTGGAATTAGTTTGTTTCATTATGGTATTACAAACGTATGACAAAACAATCAGGTAACGATCACCTATCTGATTGTTATCCAAATATTAGACAAACAGGCATTACAAAATGAAACAAGATTGCGGACGATTTCAGTTTGAATTGGGAATTTGGGATTGGGTATAAGACATGGCCGTATAGTTGACTTTGACATTTTACTCCTGCTTTACTCCTGCTATCTAGCCGCTTTTCTGTTGGCTGTTTTCTTGTTGTGTTTCTTTCCGTAGGCATGTGGCATGAAAAATAAATTTTACTCTTGAAACTCTTTAATCATTAAATAGTGGACCTAAAACGGGCCATTCAGTTTCGAAGTCGTGGTTACCTTTTCTTTAGGTTGACTTCTTGTTTGCAGTGTTCATTACATTTTGCTCTTATAACAATCTATTTAAATTTTACTTTGAACTTGGAAGAGCCAATTGTTTTGTCAATTCACTCGTGGCAGCATTTCGCGGCGCTAATATATTGTAGAAAATCTTCTAGGGTATTTGCTAATACACTGTAGGAAACCTTCTTGGTAGGTTGTCATTTTGATGCGGCTGCTAATCAACTGACTGCCAACACGATGCCGCCCTCCACGCCAACTACTTGTTCGCTGACTATCTTTCGGCTAAGTGCCTATCTCTCGACCTACTCCACTGGCCTATCTTGTCCGCAACGAACAAATGAATCTACTGGCGAAGGTGCACCTGTAATACACATATTTACACTCAAAAATTCAAAAGGTGGCAAAAAATCCGCAACGCAATTTTTGCAATCATATCTTGAAAACGTTGTATGATTCGGAAAAGGCAGGTTTGCCCATCTTGAGCGTTTTTATGAAATAAATGAAACCATAAGGTTTTTTTTCGTTATACGAGCCATCATTGGTCTTCAATCTTACACTCATCAACCAATACACTACGCCATCTCACGTACACATCGAATTTTTCAGAGCAAATTTATTTGTTGCATTTTTGTCCCAAGTGGCATTTGTTCTCAAAGTTACAATCTATTGCGAAAAATTTAATAAAATGAAGCGAGATTACAATACAATCTCACTTTTCTATTTTAGGTGTATGAATGCTTAGGTGCTTAATACTGTAATACCTAATACTGTAAGTTTGTTATTTAAAAATACTGTGCTTTTAGTTTCAAATTAAAGAGAAACGCCCTGTTCCATCTAGTGTTCAAGGACACCGTAGCCCCAGGGATGTTCCAAACGATGTTATTATGTACTTCACTGAAGCCTTGAAGCACTTGTCAGGCATAAGCGGGCATGAGAAGAAAATTACAAAAAAATATTCAATTATCAATTTGTGTTGTGTTTCAATGAATTATGAAAATTCGCGAGAGGGTTCGCTGCGAGTAGTGGTTTAGACGGCCAAAGGCAATCCTAGAGGCTTCAAATAACTGTTTTGGGCTTCAAATCGTGAGTTGACAACCTGCAAGGAAGGTGCAACCGACCTCCGGTTCAGACAAGTTCCTCTCTCACACCTCCACGAGTCCACTGGAGGGATGCAATGAAAAAGAAGATATACTTTTGACTCACCTGAAACATTGATAGAAACGATGAGAACTCACTTCCCAGGGTCATCGGTTCTTTTCGCCTCAATAATAATATTTAGGCTAGTTATGGTTAAAATATGCCCATCGAAAAGCATATAAATCTTCACAAATCTAGTGTTAAATTGGCATAATACTTCAACCATTGAAATCTGTGGGGAAAGATGAAACATTTCAAGCAATTCTTCGACAGGGAAAAGGACTGCCCAATCGCTAATTAATTGCGCTACAATCGCTTGTTAGCAAAATCGAAAAATTGCTTCATGCCCAAGAAATAGGCGTGAGTGCGTTTTTCGATATTGAAAGAGCATTCGATAATTCATATGCTATGCTATGGAAGATTGGACCACTGCATTATTGAATGGATAATAGTGATGTCTATACTGATCTTGGAAGTGTTCTACTAACTGTTAAATCGAATATAGGTTGTCTTCAAGGAGAAGTACTATAACTCTTGGATGTGATATTAAGTAGTGAAGGAACTCCTTGAATAGTTGGAAGAGCATGGTTTTGAGGCGATTGGTAACGCCCATAACGTGACCATCATGGTACGTGGGAAGTATGTGTACACCATTTCCAACCGGTTGCAAACTGCACTCAGTTTTACTCTCAAGTGGTGTAGGAGAGATGTCTTAAACGTAAACCCTTCAAACGCTGTGATTGTGCCTTTCACCAGAAAGAAAGAAACAGCCTGCACTAGATGGTGTTCGAACTCAGTTTGCGGAAAAAATTAGGAACTTATTACTTTAGACAAGATAGTGAACTAGAACTTACATCTAGACATGGTTATTACTTAGGGTAAAAATGGGTCTGCAGTAAAGTTGTGCGAGAAACATGGGGATAACGACCAAGTACCGTACAATGAATAAATTGGACAATAGTTTGACAACAAATAACCTATGCCTCAGTTATATAGTAGCCCAAAGCAAATGAGATAACCGCTCAAAAGAAATTAAACAAATTACAAATTACCGGCGCCGATGGTATAGTAGTAATCGTGATTGCTACTTGGCCCCCAGTGGGTCTGGGTTCAATCTCAATCGAGGACGGTGGGATTTTTCTGCCGCGAAAAAATCTCCTGTCACATCTTCCTTCGGAAGGGAAGCAAAGCCGTTGGTCCCGGCTCATGTGTTGATGAGTGCGATATATAGGGTCCAGGAGGTAGAGTCGTCTTCCTGGCGTCGGTGATTTTTACCACATTGTGAGAAAAAAGGCCGACGGAACATAAAGGAATAAAATAAACTTGCTAGTATTTCAATCACAGGAACAATGAAAAATACACCGTCTTCTGCTTTGGATGCCATTGTCAATGTGTTGTTTTTGAACCAATTTCTTAAAGTATAGGCATAATAAAAAGAACTGCGCCTCAGTGAAATTTTAGATGGTTATTTGATGGGGCATTTAAAAATTTTAAGGACTGCAACTTAAATTCAAATTTTAAAACAGTATAAGGTTGGATGGTAACGAAGACAAACTACCAAGACAATCACAAGTCGTATAACAGTGCTCAGGTAGTATCGTATATTCCTATATTTTAAGTCACAATCGCATATAATTGTTGCCATCATCGTGTTTTGTTAAAGTTAAATCGGTAAGAGTGCCAATTTTTGACTTCTATACAATGCATACTACGTCACAAACTAAATCGGATTTACATCGCTAAACTTTTTAAATCGAATTTGTTATTGCAGCTTAAATCGCATACGATGTCAAATCTACTCGTTTAAGAAAACAATTAAATTTGCACGGCCTGCAAATGACCTCCACACATAAGCCATATTTTTGCATTTTATACGATTTTTTTACTTACAAATATGTTTGTATATCATGAAAACCACTTTCAATATGTGCGCATTTTGGTTGCCTGGGTATGATGTTTTTTCAAAGTGGTTCAATCTAGCCGTCATAAAAGCAAATTTTGTGGGCCAAGTATACATACTACCAAAATGTCATGTAAATTTCGGTGAACAGAGACATATGCGAGCGGCTTTTAGGACATATGAATCAAGACGAAATCATTTCAATCAAACACTAAAATAGTGATAAAAATTTTCGAGAGCAAATTGATTAACTTACAGGTTGCACAAAAATTGAACAAAATTATTTCCTGAATTCTCCCTTCGGTAATGCTAAGTTACAAAATTCTTCTAATACTGGATGGTGATAGAAGGAGTCATTTAGAAAATTAGATTAAGGTCTTCATTAATGAAGGAATTCATTAATTTTATTTTGTTTATCAACAGTTTCAGCTAGATGAGCAATCAGTAAATGTAAAGGTTTTTCATGTCGTGCAAGTTTAACCTCCGGCAAAATTTGTAAACGAAACGGTCAATTGTTAAGCCAAAATCTGAATTACAATCCGGAAGATAAAATTATTTTTTGATCGGGATCACGTTGCCTATGATGAATACCAGGTTAACATTTCCAATATTTATCTAATAGTTTGACGAGATCATTTTTTAGTTTGAAAGGTCTATCCCTTAGCTCAGTTGGTCTATGAAAGGTCCTAGCTCCCTAGCTCAGTCGGTAAAAGCGCAGCCACATATCAACACAATGCTGGATTACACTAGGAGAATCGTATACTAAATGAAATATTTATTACTAGCAATAAAACATTTCATTTGCGTCCAAGCTCAGGTAGCCAAGGTTTTCAAATCCACACTGAAAATGTATTTTCGTAAATTAGATTCACTCGTTTCGTAAATATAGATTTTGTATATTAGACAACGTCTCGAATGTTGTATGAAACATTCATATTGCTTTTTATCTGGTATAATGCGAGTCAACATGACCGGCTGAGATCAACCATGGATTCAATAACAGCTCTCCCCAAAAATACAGGATCGAAGCCTATGTCAGAAATATTTAAAAAAAATGATGGAACTCCACGTGGTTGCGCTTTCTTTTAAGCGCCATGTCGAGCTGATATAGTAGATCTGTCAGTCGTTCATGTTACCACCAGAAAGACCTTTTTTTTAATTTGTAACAAAATATTCGTTGCTCTTTATATTGTTTTCGTACAATGCACGAATGGTCTTTCTGTGTCACAAAATGCTTAGTGCTTTTGACAGTTGCGCGTGTGGCATTAAATACGAAGGTCTTAAAACATACAAATCAGTTTAATTACTTAAAACAACGTATAGATTTGTTAGTCCTACCTTAGATTTCGTAATACAACCCAAAATTTCTGTGCAAAGAAATCTGCTACTGATAAGGTTAGACAGCAACGTTCTTTCGAATTGATTCACTAGATGTCAAATAGAGAAGTTGAATCACGTGGTCTTAACATATTAAAGTTTTGTATTTGATTTTAGACTAGCTGAACCCGGTGCGTTTATGGTTGTTTTTCGGAATGCGTTTGGTTAAAATATTTTCTCTTGTTAATGTGTGACTCCGATTATAGAGTTTTATTTTTTTTATTTTGTTTTTGTTTTAATATTTGTTTACGTAGCTGCATTGCATAAGTAATTCCATTCTCAATATTCATCTAAAAAAAATACAAAAACTATTCTTTTCATTTCTATATATAAATTATTTTCTGCAAAAAAACGCAGGAGTATGTTTTTAATTTTATCCTCGGATCGGTTTCCAACCATGGTTTTCCTTTCTGTTGAGAAGCATTTCATAGACAAAATTTGTATCTTCAAACTACGCCTCCTGTCAGTTTGAACGTGCATTTTTCTTGCATAACCTTAGATTAACATGCCAAATTTGGTTCCAATTTTTGGTTTGATTAGTTCTCGAGTGATGCAGAAATTTTTGTTTTATTTGTTTATTTTAATATAGTAAAATGTGATAAAAGGTGTATCCCAATGGCAATGAACTAGCGTCTTAATAAAAGGACAGCTACAATTTAAATCAACTTAAACCTGTTTTAACATTGCGAGTCCTGAACAAGCTTTTCCAGAATAATTAATTCGAACAGTTTTAGGCAGTGTTTCAGTATCAGTGAGGGAATGCCATTAGAACCAGTTCCAGTGGACGATTTAAGCTGCTTTCCGGCTGAAACAGCGGTGGCACTGTTGACGGAAAATGAAGTTCCAAATAGAGACATACGAAGAACATCACTCGTGGCAGCCGTGTTTCATTTGTATGGGAGCCCCCTCGTCCCTTCTATAGGAACCTTTCCCGGCCCCAAAAACCCCTGCTTACAAAAGTTCAGGCCGATCAGTTCAGTAGTTTCCGGGTCTATAAGGGCAGACAGACAGGCAGATAGACAGACAGAAATTCATTTTTTATATGTATAGATATATCTGAACGAAAAAGTCATAATTAGAAAAAGGCAAAACGAATTTTCATTCAAATTATTGAGAAAGAGCCGAGTCCTTTCTAGTGCACAGATGTACAACAGATTAGTCTTGGGAAATTTAACCCTTTTTTTAGGGTTTTCATAGATGAATTTCACAAGAAAATCATAGATATATATTTACAGACAAGCTGTTCTTCATATTCCCAGCTATGGCCTTCATTCCATAGTGAAATGTAAGTGTTGGTAAACTTTTCAATGGAAGAATATGAGTATGTTATTGTACAATTTTCCTATGGCTTATCTAAACAAAATCTAGCTTGCGTAAGGCGAAAATTGCTTACAATGAAATTTTCGAAGAAGTAATAACAGTATAATAGTACGAAGAATGCATTCACTAGATGAATGAAATGAATTTGCATCCACGAATAGACTCAAAATGTTGCTAATAGACCGACATTACATCTATGACCCTCGAACATTTCCCTCTTTACACAATAAGTTGTGTATTTTTTGGTGCAACATTTTATCATACATGTTATTAAGATTATCTATGCAAGTGTTTAAAAAGATAAATATCGTTTACTGCTCAGTTGCTTTATAAGTTACAATAAATGCAGTTGTGTGATGCATATTAGGCTGAGTCCAGGGACATGTACGCTATAGCAAATATTCCAACCGGATGTTTGATTTTGAAAGAATTACAAACAAGCGTCGCTGTAATTCCAGATCACTTCGTATTGCGTTGGAAAACGTATGACAGCTTATTGAGAGGATAAGACAGCCAAATAATTCGACGGTTTAGATGCATGAACCTAAAATTTCAAATTTTATTTATTGAAAAAGATGAGCTCGAATTTATGTTTTTTACAGCACTATATAAACATACATTGTAACAAATGCTTGGTTGGAAAACAATGCGATTTAAATTGATTCTCAATGCTCGGTTAATGTGCATGATTTTCAATTGAAAATTCACCTACATACTAAATTATTAATTTTACACAAGACGTATTTCAAAATTTGTTTGCGTCAAGGAACGTAAACAAAAAATTCATGTAAAATTAAGTGCCCTGAAATAGAATCAGACGGAACTTGACAAAAAATGTGTTTGGTTGAATTGATTCTCTCGTCTCTTATGACTGATTCATATTTCACAAAGGCCGCGCGCACGTGTCGGTCTCAAGGCACTGAGATTTCACGACTTTTGGATAGTATGTTAATTTTGAGACTACATTGGTTTTTTTAATTGACCTAGTGCACATCACGTGTAGTGGTCATAATCTTTTGCTATGTGCGGTTTGATTCACTATCTACACACTTAGAAATTATAAATTTTACACGAGACGTAATTTATGTTTGTAAAAAGTCGGGGAACGTAAAGAAATATTTCGTGTAAAATTATGTTTCCTGAAACTGACACATACGCAATTCGATGAATGATGTGAATCGGTGGGCTCGATCCCCGGCCAGTACAATAGATGTTTAGAGTTGAAAATATTTCGATTTTCCTGGATATGCTTGTAGCAAAGTATACAATTCCATGCATTGGTATGGGAAAAGCTCGCAAGTAATATTGTCGTCACGCTTAAAACCTGGAATAGGTCACACATGACAATGGATTTTTCGGCAGTTCTATACTTGAAATTTAAGTCGGACATAGTGCTCTGTATTGTCGGGTGTTATTTCGATCCGATTTTCGACTGAAATAAGTATAACTGTGCTATTTAAGCATTTGAGAGCCGGTAAAATACTCGCTATAAAAATGTAGTAAGGTTAGAAGAAGAAGAAGAAGAAGAATAAGAAGACCAAGAAGAAGTTATTTTCAAATAATCTATAAAAAAAGTATAAAATCAAACTAATTTCATCTTCATGATAGTTTCATTGTAGCAGATCTAAGCAAACTAACGGAAAAATTTCAACACAGAAGTACAAATCGATGAAAGAAACTATCCTCACCAATTGACTTCCATTTTGCAACTCGTTTTGCCCATTGCTGTTATGTGAATCAACCTACCAGCCTACATGGTAGCCGGCCTTTCCGCAGCAGGTGGGCGAGGATCTCATCATCATAATTACGGTGGAATAATTGGCGAACGTTTGCAACAGAAGCATCTCTCGCCGGAGCCCACGCAAAAATGTATTGTATTATTATTATTATTATTATTATTATTCTCCATGTCTCCCGTTTGTCTATCCGATCGAACGACCTCAGACTGCGTGCCTGAAGATGAGATATGAATAATCATCCAATAAGGCACGTTCGTAACATCGCAAAGGCAACTGTTCAATTGTTTTCCATCTCAATTCAGCTGCTCGATGCCTAGATTTGTTTGTTGTCACGTGCCGCCCACGCCCACCAATCGTTCCAATCTTAAATTGTTGCTAGTGGCATGTGAATTATTGATGAATGACAGTGTTGATGAATTTTGTCTTAGATGATTATGAAATCCTTGAGTATTGAAAAAAATCTACATCTTACCCCTTGACTTTACGTTTTGTTTGTAGTTACCAGTTTATAGTGCAGATGAGTAGATAATAATTGATTGAATTCTCATACTTCGATCCCACAGCAACCCTACCAAACGGGATGGGTAATCTCACCTCGAGTCACTATAGCTGTGACCATTGTATGTCCGGTCCCTTTTGTCGCACTTTCGATCTAGTGTTATTCCATTAGATGGAAAATTGGAGAAGAAAAGTCCTCCTAATAACACCGCAAAATAATTGGCCAACGGTAAGTCACGTGTCGGGGTGAATAACGTGTCGCTACCGGGAAAAAAAACCCGCTGTGATACCGTTGTGTATTGCTAATAGGGTGCTAGTGGCGAAGTAATGATAAAGTAATACAAATAGTAGCCAACAGTCTCTACATATATCTCACCCCTCTTCAAAGGGATTGTATACCGTTCTTGGTGAACAAGTGAAAGTAACGAATATCACGGACGGGAGCGATAAATCCCACATAATCGGTGGAAGTTTACAAACTCGTTTAGAGAATAATCTCACGGTTATTGTGCGTTTCCAAAATGCTATAGGTGTCGTCAATAATTGTAAACCTACTTTATATATTCAAACTTAGAATACACTTAAATGCCTGAATTAATGATTTTTGTAAATAATATTTTTGAAAGGTCAATGAAACATGTTTAGTAATAAAAAGATGGACTATCAATTTCCGTTTCACTCCACTGCCGTTTGTCTTATCATTGACGAATATTTTCGGCTACAATGTACAGACCTGCTCAGTGTCTCATCTTGAGTATTAGAACAAGCTATTGAAGAAGTCAGCACATTCCACACGAAATGCATGTATCTAAACGGTACTGTTAAATGGAAATTAATATTCCTTCTCTTTATCTTCATACAGTTATTCCACTATCAAAGCCCAATGCTTTCACCAGTTAATACAGTAGATTTACATTTTGTATTTAAATCTATAATGATATCAAAAGCTTCGCCTATAGTTGCTTAAAGTAACGAGAAAATTTAACACAATCAACGCGACCTCATCACGAGCCTATCGGAAATATGCTGAAAATTGTCTAAATTATAAACTATAGGATCTGTCAATCTACCATTGAGGGGGGAGAGGGGGTTATGTGGGGTCCTTAATCTGGATTTTTGCACCAGGTTATTTGTTTACCATCCCTCACAAATTCAAGAGATACGGTTTCAGGATATAATGTCTGCCAAGCTCCTTTATTCAGCATACGTTTCAAATATATAATAAATTCAGCGGAAATCGACAAAATTATCATAATGATCGATTTTTTATGAAGCAGCTGAGATTTTATTCATCAACTTATAGTTATACACTTGAGTAAGATTTTTTTATTTCCTTAACTGTTTAGACACCATGATTGACACCAGCATTGATACTATGATTGACACCACTGGTTGAGCTGGAGATCTTCACGATCTTCAAATGATCTAAATTTGGCTAAATTGGACCCATACGCCTAGTAATGTCTCCTATATATACAGGAAATAGTTACACGTTATATATAAACTAATCATAATCAATGATTAGTTAAGAAACCCGTAGACCCTGTTTGAGAAACATATTTGTTTGCTGTGCTTCCAACTATAGCCTAATATATTCATTATAAAATTACATTTTGGTATTGGTTAAATTTTCAATGGAAATGTATGAGCAATTGATTGAATATTTTTCAAATGGCTTATGTTAACCGAAAAATGAGCACCCATATCTATATAGTAGAAAATTAAAGTTGTTTAAAAGTTATTTTATAATAATTTGTTCTAGGAAATAGCTAATATAGCTCAAAACAAAATGCCTGCAAAAATAATAAAAACAAACCTTATCAAGATTGTTTTTAACGTGAAACTTAAATGATAAGACGGAGTTGCATCCACAAATGGACCCGATATAGTGGTTGTAGACCGACATCCATCCAAATCCATAAAAAAAATACGTCTTTTCAACGTAAATTATTTAATTTTTCGTGGTTCAAAACAACAAACGACTAACTACGCTCATCTAAATAAACGTATAGTTAGTAGATTTGTTTAAAACTCGATTGTTTTATGAGTTACAACTAAAAAGATAATCGACCACTGCTTATAAGGACCCTATTAGTGAAATTATTATTAATGTGTGAGAGTGTGGTTGAATCTTTTTCAAATGATTTTTTCTAAACAAAATGCTAAGCTAAAAAATCTATGTACTAAGAATTCTAATGTTTGAACTAAGAAATGGCCGATTGAAATCATTTAAATGACTTAAAGTAGATTTATGTTAATTAGTTCTGTTCAATTTTGTGCTGACAATAAAAGGGCTGAATGAATATCAACAAAAACGTTACGAGGACTCCATTTAATAATTACCCTTGTTGATGAGATGAAGTTCCATCCAGGAATAGAACCAATATGGTGCATATAGTCCATCATTACATCTGTATCCCTCGAATGTTTTTGCCTCTTGTTTAAAATAAAAAACGCCTTGTTGAGCATACCTAAGCAAGCGTATAGCTAGTTGAATATCGTTTACAACTCAACTACTTTATGAGATACAATCAAAATTGTGATCGACTGCTGCATATAATGCTGAGTCACATTGTGAATAAAATCACATATGTATATTCAAATAGTATTTGTTATTAACAAGCTGACCCATAACAAATTTGATCCCTCCTTAAAAAGTTGTTTCGAAAAATCCCATACATAATGTATAGAAATGGTAGTTTATGCAAAAAGTATTTTGTCCATTTTGTCATCACGAGCCTTAAATTTATTCAGAAAGGCTTGTCGAGTTAAATAATAAAGATAGCTGCTAATAAAATTTCTAGTTTTGCAACGAAATGCATACAACATTTTTTGCAAATAAGTTGCATACTTTATATGTAAAAAATCATTATGCCTCTCAAAACCATTACAAAATGTTGTGATCGATAATTTAGTACCAAAAAGTAGGCCATTATTCTACATACCGCACGATTTAAAACAGAGCAATATGGTTTTGCGCAGTTGCAAACATTTTTTTAAATCTTTTTTCTCAATAAATTTGCCTTATAAGTCTTTTTTGATGGAGATGAACACATAACAAAATAATGTCAATATTATGGCAGTTTATAAATAACATGAACAATATATTTAAAAAAAAACATTTTCTTATAGCGAGATCTGCAATTCTAATAAGGTTTTTTTTAGGAAATACCTGGCCACCATGCTTTCTATTTATTTGTGTACTACCGCGCTTGAATAGGAAATTAGCCAATAGAGAAAACGTATCAAAGTGCATCAACTATTAGCATAATAATGAAAAGAATATCTTACTTTACCAAAGCGTTCCACTATTCCGCCGGCGGTAACGAACAATGCTTCCAAATTAAGGTTGAGCACGACTCGACGGAATAACTTAATGCTATGCAAACACTACTTACCGAACATCTTTCTTCCACAAATTAATCCACTTTTTCGTATTAATACTTCATGAGAACAAACCCATCCGTTCAACCACTGGGAATGTTACTTTTTTTCCGCTTCTCGAATCCGTCCATCATCTTGGTAGGGCACGTTTTCAATGAAAGAACCCAGAAAAGAAGGTGCTCTTTTGTCTGCATTGTAAACACGCTGATTCCTTTCCCGAGAGCAGCCTGCCAGTCTGCTTGTGGTGTGTCTGTGTGATGGCGAGTCGAGTGCATCCCTCTTGTCCGCTGATTAACGTTTTCGAAATCCGTCAGTGTTTATTTTCCAAGTGCATTCGATATTTTTTTTCCCTTCTTGAGTTGGACAAGAAAAGAACATCGCAAGGCGTAAAATGCACACCTCATCGCCACTTCTCTCTTACAACGAACCGAAACGGTGCAACTTCTTGACTTGTGCGCGCGCTAACAACACGTTGATCGGTTTATATCTTGTCCTGTCTCCTTGCGAACTCACCACCCTCTCTAGAGTTAAGTCATTCCACCCTCTCATGCTTCGGAAGCCTCATTTTATACCATGTTTTTAGGCCAACCTAAGTCAGAGGCGCACCACCGTGGCAAACACGCCTCAACCTACCTACATCGAGTGTATTGTTGTTTCTAACAAAGTCTAACCAGCCAAGCAAAACCAACCGGGACGAACGCGTTGATCCTAAATATGCAAAATCATCAAATGGCGGGATATGTATAATTATAATTGAATGAATTACTAGTCATCGGCTTTGTTCATTTCATTATACATCGTGAGAAGAGCAGAAACGGCCAGAGAAAATGTTATAATGCAAACAAGTTAGTTAACACATGTTTACACGCTTTGAGAAATGTAATTTGGTTAAGTTTTGTCTTCTTATTGCCTTTAGCTGGGAACGTCGGCTTCTTGTGTCAAGATGATACACTGCACACACAGTGGGCTGCTGATGATGATGACATTGTACAATTTGACTTGTTGCTAAGATATTTCAATATTCAGACTATAGATAGTAGAGTACGCATAGATGAGTGAAAATGACCATTCTATCCAAACGAACTGTTAGCTATTTTATTATCCATAATTTTGACAGTTCGTTCATCTTCGCCAGTATACATATGGTTACTTTACTAGTCTGACTTCTGGACTATAGGTCTGAGAACATGCTAGTAATAATGCTAATAAGAGCAATTAAATGATAAAATTTTCCTATCGTTCCACAATTCTTTGGGTTAACGAGTTTAGAATGGGAAACATTTTGGGAACATGTAGTATGCTATTCGTACATTGTAGCATGCGGCTTGTTCCTCGTTGTGGATCAATGTTCCTACGGTCGCATGCGATTTTATTTAGTTGTCTCTTGTTGCCTCCTTTTGCGCTTTATTTCCGTTTCTAACGTTTTCATTTGTGAAAACTTAATTAGTTAAGGAAACGATTGTCACAGGGCGGCGTTTAGAAACCTGCTCTCACCGAATAATATAATTCCATGCGCTACAATATTATTGAATAATTAAATAAATAACTAATAACGACGGAAAACTTGATAAACGGGAGACAGGTCCTGCCTGCTACATGTTGCTTGAATAATCATTTTTGTAGCGACCAAAGCTGTTAGGCACCATGGCAATACGTTGCAAGTAGTCGTACATGCTTAGAAATTATGAATTTTACACGAGACGTATTTAATCTTTGTAAAAAGTCGGGTAACGTAAAGAAAATTTCCGAGTAAATTATTTCTCCTTTAACTGACACATACGCAATTCGACAAAAGATGTGTTGGATTGAATTTATTTTCTCATCTCTTTTAACTCATTCTTAATATGTGCTTAAAAAAAAAGCGACTAAATGATCCGATTTTTTTTTTCGATTACCCTGCCACCTTGTGGTCGGTCCACCGGTCAGAAGTCAATATATACTAATTGCCAATATACTGTAAAATTTGACAGCTCCTTCAGTTTGTTTACGGCAGCTATGGGGAGAACTGTGAAACAACTTCGATCATTGGTGTATTCGTACCGCCAGCTCCATCTGGGCCGGGCCTAAAAAAATCGGCCATCGTGACCCACTTCGTGTCGCCGTATACGATCGCGGAAACATCTGCAAGATTCTAGCACTTCTGAAGAAGGCAGAGTCCATCGAGCGGAAGCCTGGTTCCAACCTCCGACCATTTTAAGCGACCGGAGGATTCAACCCAGAAGCTCAAACGGAAGACGGAAAGCAAGGTGGCCACTTCTTTCCGTGCGTTGAGCTGAGAGGTCGGTAACAAACGGTCAAGAAGTATTTGGCCAAAATGTAAATCCACATGCGGAAGCGTCAGTCCAAGCCAGCCGTGTCGGAGAACTGAGCGGAAACCCACAAACAACGGCTGAAGGTGAAAGAGTTCTTTCCAGGCGAAGCGGAACGTGGTGGTCGCCCAATCGAGAAATTCTGAAGAATAATATTGAGAACTGAAGAATATGCCTACAAAGCTTCTTTTTTTCACCTATGGTCAAAGTTCTGGCTAACTGCCGCAAAGCGACGTGGCAGTGAGTGGAAGAATTTTGGTGAAGTTTTTAATTTCTTATTGAATAAAATGTAATTTTGGCTTGTTAGGACATTTTTTTCCGTTCTTTTTTACCATCCATACGAAAATAGTCACTTTTTTTAATGCGCTAAAGGACGCTTGCAGGTATCGGTCTCACGAGACAGAACTTTATATGACATTTTGGTAGTGTGTATGCTACATGTTGCGAATCTAAATGAATCTTAACATGTACACCGTACGATGCCCTACCACTGGGCCATGCTGTTAACCCAAAAGTAGCAAAATAAGGTAGTACAACACGAATACTACACACTACCAAAATGTCATGTAAAGTGCAATTCCCTGAGACCGACACATGCAAGCGTCCTCCTGACCATAAGAATGAGTTCAAAGAGATGAGAAAATAAATTCAATCAAACACATCTTCCGTCCATTTGCGTATTTGTCAGTTTCAGGAGACATAAATTTACACGAAATCTCTCTTTACGTTTCCCGACTTTTTACAAACATAAGTTGCGTCTCGTGTAAAATTCATAATTTCTAAGTCTGTAGTGCAGTGACCTTAGTTCAGAAATGTGTTAAAAATATACCAGCGTGGAACTCTAATCAGTGATTTTTTATTTTTATGTTTTTGTTTTCTTTTAGCCTTTCAGCCCTGAGCTGGTTTCGTCTCTTTAATCTTTGCTTGTCTCTTTGCCAATCAGTGATCTTTACGATGAAACCACGGCAAACCGTCCAACCGGACTCAACAAGAAGTCATACGTACTAAAATGGAAAACTTGAACTACACACTTAGAAATTATGAATTTTATGCGAGACGTAATTCATGTTTGTAAAAAGTCGGGGAACGTAAAGAAAGATTTCATGTAAAATTATGTCTCCTGAAACTGACTAATAGGCTATTCGACAAAAGATGTGTTTGATTGAAGTTATTTTCTCATCTCTTTCAACTCATTCTTATGTGCTCGGAGACGCTTGCATGTGTCGGTCTCAGGGGACAGAAATTAACATGACATTTTGGTAGTGTGTACACACTACCAAAATGTCATGTAAATTTCTATCTACTGAGACCGACACATGCAAGCGTCCTCTAGATCATAAGAATGAAGTTGAAAGAGATTCCCCCTAGAATTCAATCAAACGCATATTTCGTCGAATTGCGTATTTGTCAGTTTCGAGGAGACTTAATTTTACACGAAATCTTTTTTTTCTTTCCCCGACTTTTTACAAACATGAATTACGTCTCCCATAAAATCACCATAATTTCTAAGTGTGTACCCAAGCATCAGGACATTCGTTATGATCTATAACAACAACTTTACTGCGACTGAAATAAGTCATAAAGAAATTAGTTCAACAAAGTTTGCTACAAGGTGACCCAGCATTGAACTTAATTCATCCAGCTGACTGTAGACTGCTTTAATTAACTGACAAATCGTACGGTATAAACTTTATTTAGCAACGTAGGCTGGGAGAGTCCATTCTAACCCATTTACTGCCAGTTACCGAAAAGTTTTGTTTTCAGATTAAAAAAGTTGTTGTATTGGAAAAATCAATCAAAATGAAAATGTAAATGTTTCACTTTTTTTCTTATGTAGAATTGGCGGTCGAATCCTAGTTATGGCAGTAATGGTAGCTCCGTTTGACAGCATGCGATTGCCTAGTCTATATCGAGCATTATCAACGCAAATTTAATACGTAGCATTACATGCACTCAAAAGCACAAAAGGGTTGACTAAGCAAGTTACGATGATGCTTAAATAATAGACTATGGGCTGATTTTTAATTTAACCGATAATAAACGTACACTACTTACACGACAGAAGACCCTGAAGTAAAAAGCTCTGCCAATTTAGAATTAGTACGCTTTTGTCCGTGCAGAGCTCTCCAAGTGATCGATTCGAGAATCTTTTCACATCAATTTGTATAAAATGTCATTTTATAAAATTTTGTGCACAAATTAAAAAGTATAGATAAATTAACATGCGATGGGAAAAAAATTAACACCGACACGGTACGAGATTCGCAAAGCAGTCGAAAATGATAAACATCTGTGCAGCGCTACCACGTTTGAAGGACCGTTTGTCTATTTCTCGGAAGTTGCGCTCAAGGCGTCGTAGCGGTGGACCGGAAACTTGAATCCAGGACTGTGGACGGGGTTGTGATCAACAAACAATTCAGAATATAATAACGTTTAACATTGTACAGGTATTATCGTAAATCCCTACATTATAAGCCCAAAATTGCACATACCTATGGTCTAGATCGTATTATGTTGGGGGTTACGACTTACGTAAATAATGCAAAAATTTTTACTTCTTAGCGATGTCTCATTTTTCCATTCCATGTTTCCATCGTCCATCCGTGTATCGTTGGGATACAAACTTAAATCGGCGGTCATCGTAAGACATTTGAAATGGGATCTATCAAAATGTCATGTAAATGTCTGTCCTCTGAGACCGACACATGCAAGCGTCCTTAAGCACATAAGAATGAGTTGAAAGAGATGAGAAAATAACTTCAATCAAACACATCTTTTGTCGAATTGCGTATTTGTTAGTTTCAAGAGACATAATTTTACACGAAATCTTTTCTTTTTAGTTTTTAGTTCCTTGATTATCGAGATTTTCAGCCCTGGGCTGGTTAATCTCCCGTCGTAGTCACTCAAACACCTTTTGGGTATTTTTGTAGCTTGTCGGGGGGTGAGATTCGAACTCGTGACTTTGGCGTGAGAGGTATGGATGTTAACCTCTACGCCGGGGTCACCCCCAAAATCTTTCTTTACGTTCCCCGAATTTTAACAAACATGAATTACGTCTCGTGTAAAATTCATAATTTCTAAGTGTGTAGAACAACAGATTTACACCTTTTTGTACAATGAATTTTGTGAAGCCAATGGCAGACGGGGACCATCCTACTCATACATGTTGGTGTTGCTGCTGGAGTGGGCGCGACTAATATCCGTAAATAAAAATAAAGGCATCGAAGGTTGTGACTTCATACTCATTAATCGAGAAACTTCTCACGAATCACCAGAGACAGCAACCACGGATTCAATGATAGCTCTTCCCAAAAGTATAGGATCAAACTCATGCCAGCAAAATTCAAAACGATGCGCAACTCCTCGTGGTTGCGCTTGCGATCTAGCCAGCCATCCATACAGCCACCTGGGAGACGTTTCGTTTTTATTTGTAATAAGATACTCGAGGCTCTTTGTATTGTTTTCGTACAATGTACGAAAGTTCTTTTCTGTGTCAACAAACGCATTGTACTCTTGACAGTTACGCGTGTGGCATTGTATACGAAAGTAGGTTCATCAATTGTACAAATCAGTTACGTTGCATAAAAAAAACGAATGGATCCGTAAGTCCCACCTCCGATTTAGTTATATAAACTAAATTTGATTTTCAGTGAACGTAAAAAAAAACTTCCGGCACAAAAGTCTTATGTATGTTTTCCGGGGTCGCGGAGATGTTTCCAAGAAATATAAGTTTGTTTCTGAGGATGAACTTGCCTGTAAGCTGATGATCTGGCAGAGAATCCGCAGATGTTCCTGGAAGACACGCTTTTTTTTCATCGCAATTCCAACGGACAGTTGTACATCAACGATTCCCAAAAAAAAATGCTGTTCATTTCCCCAACTTGTCAAATTTTGGTCTGACCTAGTAAGCTGCCACTACAGAAACCATGGATAGACGTCATTGAGAAATGAGAGATAACAAAGGCTTCACGAAAGTTGAAATCGGTAACGTTATATCTAGGTTAGAAAATCATGTAGAGGATTTTGCATAGCGTACCCGAGTGCATGAGCATAAGCATGAGTAAGAGCATGATTAACCACCGGGGTTTCTACTCCATTATTGCCAGATCTGCTGTTATTGCACAGAAAACCCAACAGATGATGCTTGAAACTAAAGACTGTATTCGATTAAATTTGGACACACGCAATTGTTCGTAACTTTTTAGCGTGTTGGTAAAAATTATTGAAATTTTAACTGAATGTATTTCATTGTGTTGTGTCAATTGTGTAATGAGTTTCGTGAAAATCGGTCGAGTGATTTCAGTGATGGCTTCGAATGAAGAAATAGTGCGCCAACAAATTTTGGGCACTCACTTCGAAAACCCAAACGCTTCTCATCGATGGATCGGAAAACAGCTCGGAATCGCACATTCAACCGTATCTCATGTGATCAAAACGTTCAAGGACCGTAAGACAACCAAGCGGAAAAATGGTAGTGGCAAAAAACGTGGCACATCAAATCCGGAGAAGGCCAGGATGGTATTGAACCAATTTAAGCGTTATCCCAACATTTCGATCAGGGATGTTGCGAAAAAGGCGAAAGTTTCAGTTTGTTTTGTGCAGAAAACAATGAAACGTTCTGGATTACATGTGTACAAGGTCCAGAAGGCACCGAACCGGAGCGATAAACAGAACTCGGTGGCCAAAACTCGTGCAAGAAAACTGTACAGGGAGTGGCTCACAAAACCGTTCTGCATTGTGATGGACGATGAGACCTACATTAAAGCCGACACCAAACAAATGCCAGGACAGGAACACTACGTCGCCACCTCTAAGTTGGCCGTTCCGGAAAGTGTACGGAAGAAGAAACTGTCGAAATTCGCCAAAAAATTCCTTGTCTGGCAAGCGATCTGCGGATGTGGCAAAATGAGTCAGCCCTTCATCACCTCTGGGACCGTCAACGGACAAATCTACAAGGACGAATGCCTCCAAAAACGACTTCTGCCCTTCTTGAGATCTCACGATGGCCCGACACTGTTTTGGCCGGATTTGGCATCTTGCCACTATGCCCGGCCCGTCTTAGACTGGTACAAAGATAATAATGTAGTTTTTGTACCAAAAGACGTCAACCCTCCAAACACTCCGGAACTTCGCCCAATTGAAAAATTTTGGGCAATCATGAAGGCAAAGCTCGTTAAAACTCCAAAACTGATAGAAAATGAACTTGAACTAAAGAAAGTGTGGTTAAAAGTAAGTAAGCAAGTCGGTCCTATCATTGCCCAAAATTTGATGAAAGGGGTCAAGGCAAAGGTGCGGGCATTTGGGTTGGGAGAAGAGGTTCAATAAACCAATGATGTCAAAACTTAACCATTTAGTAGTACTTTATTTCCAGAAAGTTTGAAAAGAATCGGGCTCAAGGAAAATTTTTGGTGACCTATTTTGTGTGTCCAAATTTCATCGAATACAGTCTTTAGCACAGATTTCTGGTTTTCCACTAGAAAAACAAGTTGATTTTTTATAATAGTGGAAATGCGATTTGAACCGGTTTAAACCAATAGGAAGCAGCCAGTCACAAAGTGTGATTGATGGTGGAGCAACTCGCAAAGTGTGTTGGTCTTACCAACAGTAAGAAGCTGTTATAGCCACTCACAAAATGGGATAGTGGCTCACTTGCTCCAGGATATGGTGGCATGGCGAGTATGGCGAACCAATACTATGGATCATTGATGGCGATCCCCACCACCGGCCCATCTCACCAGGAAGCAGCTGTGTTGTTTTTTCTGTGCTCACTCTTTGATTCGCGCTGCAGAACAATAGATTACCGAAACAACACGAAACGCGCCATGCTCGATAACAAAATAGCGCGCAGTAAAGCATCGCCATAACCGTTCACAGCCGATGATCGAAGCAAATTTTCTGCAGATATTCAATGAGCATAATCATGATTTACCGCTCGAGGCTGCTATTCCCTCATTCCTAAACCAGCTATAATTACACAGAGATCTAATTAATAGTAGATCTATTGTGGCGACAATACGCTTATATTACGTGTGTAATATATGAAGAATAATATTCATGATCAGCAAGTGATTATGGTGTTTTTGTGTATTATTATATGAAATTTCATGGGTAAAATGAATAGTTGATTCGACAAGGAATCTGATCTTGACCGAAAGCACCCATTACTTATTTGTACACCTGATATGACAGCCTCAGAACATATAATAATTAAAGGGGGCATACGAGATTTTGACCATCTTTTGACTCATTTGTCGAATATAATACGCTAGACTTGCAATCCCAATATGTTTTATAACATGAAACACGGGGAGTTTTAGGATAGCTGAACTGTTAAGACTAAAAAAAATGAACTGTCTAAGATGGAAACATGGATGAAGTGTGTGAGAACAGAGTTTCATCCTCTCTTCTTCTCGTAAAGATTGTACTCGAAAAAAAATGTAACAGACAAAAATGATCACCAAAAATTAATTTTAAGTCGGATATTATTGAAACTATCAGGGAATAAACAGACATTAGCTATGATTTTGCATAGTTGCTTTATTCAACCACCCCTCTTAGCTTAAATGCCCACACCTTGGACTAACGCTTTCCATCAAATCCTGGCTTGCTTGTACGGCTTGCTGAAGTTTTCGCACCTACAGATCGCCTGCCACACCAAGTACTTCTTGGCAAATTTGTCAACCTTCTTCTTCCGAAAATTCTCCGGAACAGCCAGACGGGACTTGCCGACGACAAACTTCAGGCCGGGGATCTGCTTGGTGTCCACTGTAATGTACGTCTCGTCGTCCATTACGATGCATTTCGGCTGCACCAACCACTTGCGGTACAGCTTCCTGGCGCGGGATTTGGCCACCATATTCTGTTTACCGGTTCAGTTAGGTGCCTTCCTTACATTGAGAACATGAAGTCCGGCCCGCTTCATTGTCTGTTGGACGAACCAGCCGGAAGAATATACCTTCTTGGCCACGTCCCGAATCGAATGGTTCGGATTGCGATTGAAGTAATCCCTCACCTTCCTTGCGTTCACGGGGTCGACTTTTCTTCCGCTGGGTCGTCTGGGTTTCCTTGAAAGAGTTTACCACACGTGACACGGTCGAATTGTCGATACCCAACTGACGCGATCCACCTATGGGACTGACCATCACTATTTCGTTATGCGTGAGGGCTCCCTTTTTGTGTTTGGCCGATTGTGGTAACCATTGAGTGACCATGAGACTCCTCAAGATGTGGGAGCAAAACAAACACAAGCTAACAAATTAAGAAAATAACTCAAGCAGATTAAACTCTTATTTTAGACACTTGACACATAAATCAACACATCTCTTATAGAGACATAAGGTAGTCTGCCTTGAGCCTCTAGGGATTTCAAAAGTCATGGCGTCATTATCCGTACATTGGCAGACTGCGTGATCGATGTCAGCATAACTGTTTCCACTCCGGCAAAGATTATTGTCCACGATGTTAATTCTATGGCTATGTGCATTTAATTGGAAGTGGTTGCACATTAGTCTACTCATTACACGGATCACAACTTACAGGCAGATCCTGGAGCCTCACTCTCGATGAAACAATAGGAATAATGGAATGTAACAGTCTCAATCGGTTTGTCAGCACAAAAAGGTACTCTGAGCTACTAAATTGTAAAATTCATCATGTGAAATTTGTCAGTCATACAAAATTTCTCTGTGCTTGGAATAGAGAATTGTGAAGGGACTCATACAAAACTGAACAAACATGATCTTTCGACCAACACACTCATCTATTCCCTTAGTTTTGAAAGGAAATAAGAAAAGTTTCATCGACTGAAATGCCTTACCTATAATGTTAAACCTTATCTAAACTCAAGACAATTACTCTTGGTTTTTACATATTGACGGAGCATATTAGTTCCAAACATTATTTCTTGATTTTCTGATTACAGCTGATACGGTCCTGATTAAAAAATAAAACAGATATCCTCTGAGTCGTGGATACCTCTATTGCTCGGCCGTTAGAATGGGAACTGTTTACAATATTATATAATGGAAGCGCTACGGTCACTTCCTGACCTAGCCCACTGCGCACTCAATCCAACGATGATGAAGCGATAGTTTGCGCGCTACGCTGTGGATAACATGTGACTAAGCACTGCTAGACTAGTTGAGGCAAAGCTCGTTTGCATTGAAAGCTACATACACATTAACCATGTGAAAACCTCTTTGTACCGCCTGCTACGTTTTACCGACTTCTTTATGCCATGACTGGATGGATAATGCTGGCAGGAACGAATGATGATGGTGGTGAGGTTTCGTTAATTTATAACAATAACAAGAAAAATAATATTTGTTCAAACATCAAAAGCCGCGAAGCTGTAGTGATATGACTCAAATTGATGAATTGCCAGTCTAATTTTGAGTGATTATAAGAGTGCGTTTGTTAAGAAGTGCTCATTGTATGAAATAAACTTTTAATTATAAAATTGTATAAAGAAAAATATGTGCAAGTGCGGCATCGTATTTTAAAATAAGTACGAAAATTTAATATCGTGAAGACTATTAAACTTTTTTGAATGTTGTTTTTCTTTTACGACAAACTGATGCTTGATCTAAGACCTAATTGATTATATTTAATAGCAAGCGGCAAACATTTAACAGTTTCTTTATCGAAAGTAATTAACCCGTTGCCAACATTCTTCTTAATGATCCTCTGTGACGACTAATATTTATTACTACTTAGATAAGGCGACGCTCAAGTTCGGCTGTTTATCACGAAACCAAAACCCACGTTGTAGCATTTGCAGAATTCTCAGCAAGGAGTAGGGGAAGCAATAAATACTTTAGCAACAGTTTTGTTCCAAAGTGATGGCATTAGATCAGAAAAAACAACAGCAATGCCACTATACTCGTTCGACGTTGAACAGTGCATACCGTAATTTATTAGATCACTTTTGGAGAATCTGCTCCTTTCCTGCACTTGGCTTTCCAAACAAAGACTGAAATGTTTCTAATTTCCGATAAAGAGCCTGCAATAGTTATGTATTCGTTCATTTATAGGTTGAAACATAAATATACATCTTAAAAAGAATGTTGGAGATGGGTCACAGGAGATAAAAAAGGCCATTTCAAAATATTATTTATCTTGCCTATTCGAACATCTTATGGTCAGCTCAAAAATGACATAAATTGTCTCTTGCAATGTCCCTTCTAACTAGCAAGCAATTGCGTTTTTATGCAAATCGGTTTTAATTAATCAACGATTTCTCGTTAAGCTCTTATCCCCTTTCGTTATGTCCGATGGAATTAAATAATTGAACCAGAAGCCAAGAATCATCCACACCGCATTGCTCTCGTTTCATTATTATGCAAATTAAGCTTATAGCACTAGTTTTCCACTTGAAATCAATTTCCTTGCTTGCTTGGTTACTGCTTACTCATTCATTAAAAATTCAGAGAAAAAAATGCATCTCGAAACCAGCGGTAGCAGCAGTTTTGAATCTCAATGAAATGCTAATTGTTTTACTTCAATATTCCGAAGAAGTTGACCTACGAGGAAAGGCAAGCACGCGACGATTTGCCTTTAAATTTCAAACTGGTTAGGTTTGACGAGAAAGACGGGACATAAGACGAAAACAAAAATATGATTCCAACCGGGCAGTCAAGTATCGTGTTACTGTTTATCATAACAAAGCAAATGACATTTTAGACAACCTCCAACTATTTTCACCTTGTCACGCTGAAGCCACTCGATGCCAATTGTTCCCCTTTGAAGATGGTTGTACAATGTTTGGGTGGCAAATCGGTGTGGTCCATGTTACGGGACAAATGGAAGTCTGTATCGCTTCAACAATCTATAACCGTGTATAATGATAATAATAATAAAAAAACAATATAAGAATTATAATTATTAAAATGGACTTCTACAATGACTTTAAGCTGTAAGTTTACTTTTAAGCATTTTTGCAAGTTTAAAAAAAACCGCTTACATTGCGAAATTCAGATTTTTATTTTTTTTTTAAATCCCTTTAATCTTAATTGCACAATATTCAATAAAAAAAAAGAGTCTAACCTTCCACACCTTGCTGAAAACGCCAGGTTTGTAGAAGTTGTTTTAATGTATTAAATCATAGCTTGAGAATTCATATTGCAGCTTACATTGCGAAATTCAGATTTTTATTTTTTTAAATCCCTTTAATCTTAATTGCACAATATTCAATAAAAAAAGAGTCTAACCTTCCACACCTTGCTGAAAACGCCAGGTTTGTAGAAGTTGTTTTAATGTATTAAATCATAGCTTGAGAATTCATATTGCAAAGCGCCTTGCATCCAAAGCAACAGCGCAATCCAGCTGAAATTGATTGTTTTGATAACATCAAGATGAGTGAACCCGATAAATATTTACCTAAATCGATAAGCAACACTTTACTGCCCACTAGAGAGTACCACTTTCTTGTATCTATCTTGTATCTCAATCACTTGAACATGCCTCCCTCGTTCAAGCGATAAGTGTACCACAAGTACCAGCCGAAATCCTTCCTATATTCTATCATACCTCTATTGGTCGAAGGGAAGAATGGTCATGAATAGGTTCCGACTCGGGCGTCCATAGCATTAACACCCTGCGCGTTCAGTCCAACCATTTGATTGTCAGCCGGTGCGTAACGAAAATGATAGAATATCCCTTGGAACGCATCTTCTTCACCAGTTGTTACATTTTTTTTTTTTCTGATTCCTATGAACTGATGGGATGCTAAACGGTTTGCGTGAAAAGAGGGAAGAATAAACTTCGAACTTTTCCGATTCGACGAAGGGTGCCGGAAAAACGGTTTGTATGCTGACACGCGTTTTTTCGGCTGGGCTATGAATTGCTAGATTGTAATCATTAAGGTTAAATGTACCGTCAACTTGTTGTTTGCATGTATAATCCAGAAGGGTGTTGGTTGTAGGCTCCTGTTGTTTATTTAATAATTATGTTTGTCTAGGAAGTGATTGGCGAGTAATGCTAGTAACATGTAACAAAGTGAGCTTGCAGAGTAGATACTGTCGTTCTATGAATAATTGTCGCGTGTACCATGCACAATGTGATTGCTGCACAACTCGAGAACGGATCATTTGATTTTTGCTTATATATATTATATACATCATTTTTAAAGTAAAATAGGAAAACTTAGAAAAACAAATAATCAATTCAATAAGTGTGCAACCCATCTCATCACTTTACAATTCGCGATAATAGAAGATTGACGCGTGTGTGACTTGATCAGTAATGTGTGTATTTATTATTAAACTTAAGGATTCATTTGAATAATGAATTTTAGCAGACGTGTAAAGCAAGCGTAAACAACGAAACTGTTTGCAATTTTTCATACGGCGTACAGATTGTTTGCAATCTTTCATACAACAAACCTAATTTAAGCGATATCTGGCTTTAATTTACATGAAATATCCCATGGATTCAGACAAATCTAGTATCCCATATATGTGCATTAGAAAACACAGAAAATTACATGATTCTTTCAAACTGCGTAGGATGAATATAGGAATAGTGAGATTAATATGCAAACAGTAACTCTGGTAAAAATTCAAGGACACAAAAAAAAATAATTAACTGTATTTCAATTTTAATTGATAAAAAAAAAAAATGGCTCACGTCTTCAGTACTTTTTACAGCAAATGATTTTTTTTAATCTCGTCATTTTGCATTTATTTCAAGCCTTTCTTCAAACTATGTTCTTCGCAATTATGAGGCCTCAGATAGCTCAGTGGGTAATAGTTCGGTTTACCAATCCAATGACAGTGGGTTCGATTCCCGGTCCTGTTCATAGATTATCAATGTGCTTGTAAAACAATATAGTATGCTAAAATACTAATTGGAGGCGAACGCTTGTTAAAGAAAAGCGTAAAAGCCATTTAGAACGGACTCCTGTCTGTTCTTTTGCAAATTAAAAAAAGATCAGAAGCAACGATTTTTTTACAGTTTGAAATATTTTCATGAACATTAAAAAATAAATTAGCATTAGCATTAGCACTAGCATTAACGTTTGCATACCTTGTAGATGGAGCTACGATAAGGTATAATTCGTTGAAGACATTGCATGTCAGCATGAAACGGATCCAGTTACTGATACGTTTCCTCACGCAATACTCTCCACGAAGACACTCCTCGATCGCTCACCTGACCACATCCATGCAACCGTTGGAGATAGGGAAGATTTGGTGTCTACCTTTCGAAGACACGGGGAACCCACGTAGCCTTCTGTAGATATCAAAGAAAAAGGAAATTAATAGTTAAACAGAATACAATGTTTGGTGTACAGAACAAAAAATTATTTAAAAATGGTTGTTGGGAGCATCTAGTCTAAGAAGGTTAAGTGAGTGTTTAAACGGTTGGGACTCAAGCATTAACTATAGCCCTAATCCCCATTTCAAACTGAAATTCAAGCAATTCTAGAATGTTCTGTTATGTGCTTACGCAGAAACTATAGATATTCAAAAATATGCATTATGTCGGACAGTCAAGCAGCTCTAAATCTTTAAAGTCAGCAAATTGCACTTCCAAGCATGTTTGTGAATGTGTTCAATCACTCCAAAAGTTGTCTTGTAGTAATCAAGTCAATTTGTACTGGATTAATGGCCATTGTGGAATTAAGGGAAATGAGAGAGCCGATGAACTAGCAAGACTCGGATCATGTCATCAGTTCGTAGAACCTGAACCCTTTTGTGATTTATCTGCTTCTTCAATTAGAATGGAGATGAAAGCCTGGAAATGCTTGAAAGTGGAGGCAAACTGGAACAACACTTTCTTAGCTAGGCAATCAAAGCGGTTATCCAAACATTTCAATGACTCGCAAATTACTTGATCTCACCAAAAAAGATCTAACCACTGTCCGAGCCGTTATCACTTGAAGATGATTGGAAAACTTCAAGATAATTCATGTCGATTTTGTGACATGGATAAAAGACTCGGAACACTTGTTATGCCACTGCCCGGCAATCTTCAACAGAAGATTTAAGTTCTTCAGCAAAGGGCTACTAGAACCCTTTAAGATCTGGAGAACAAACCCCAGTACGGTAGTGCACTTTATTCGGTGTATTATACCCTGGGACAACGCCTTAAGTCAAACATTGGCGATCACTTCTAGCAAAAGTGACAATATCTAAAGCAAAAAAGGGGATATGTCACAATAGATCTAAAAATTGGTCGCAGTGATGAAGATACCCGACATGGATTAATAAGAACCCTATATGGCTTATGGTTCTAGCGGCATTACTCGCTCTCGAAAAAGAGAAGAACGTTTGAGAATATAGGTACGGGTGGTAAAAAAGAACTTATCAGATGATTTGCACTCCTAACGCCTGGACGCCAGATCCAGCATACATGGAAGCCGTGAAGTTGACCATTGCGATCCGAATGTAATGATTCACCATAAGCGAGTATTATGACCAAATTAAAATTTTGTTACAAATGTAATCTATTTTTGAGTAATGTTGAATAATAAAATCTGTTATCTGGTACATTCTTTCAGTATGATGCTACACAACGTAAAGCATTACCTCGGCTGACCTCCAGAGGACTGAACTCGTGATCCATCCTTATACAATAACTAACTAACAAACAAAGACAATACTCAGAGCTTGAGTTCGATACTTTTCTCTTACCAATGCATTAATCGCGTTTACGAATTCTTCTTGTATGATGAAGATTAAAATAAATTAAAATTAGCTCATGTCATTTATGAACAAATATAAATCGTAATACTTTTTAAAAATATTATTGCACAGTCATAATCACCTACAGCATCACTGATGCAAAAACGAGTTGTAAATGTTAGCTTGTTTCAGCCAATAAAGTAACGATAAATTCAATCAAATAATTTATCCATAAAATAAATATTGACTGTCCTATTCGGGCCGAGAAAATAAGGCCTGTACTCGAAAAAAATGCACCATTTTTATCCGTGTGTAACTTTTTTGTCCGTGGGTATAAATTTATGAAAATCTGAGTATAACTAGTTTGTGTGCATTGTTTACATGTGAAAAATTTCATAACAATCGGTTCAGTGGTTATTGAGATGTCATCAAAACAAGAAGAAAATCCCCGGAGAATTTTGTGCGCCGTCATGGAAAATCCGACTGCGACCATGAGATGGATCGGAAGACAATTGGGAATCACCCATAAAACTATGTCTCGGGTAGTAAAATCGTTTAAGGAGTCCCAGACGAGCGAGCGGCAGGCTGGCAGTGGAAGAAAATCGAAGACAGCTGACCCTGTGAAGGCCCGGAATGTGTTGGATTATTTCAAGTGTAATCCGAACCTTTCGATTCGCGACGCGGCTCTGACGGCAAAGTGTTCCGCCTGGTTCGTTCAGCAAACCATGAAATGAGCTGGGCTTCGTGTATTCAAGGTCCGCAAGCCACCGAACTGGCGTGATCAACAAAACACGGCGGCCAAATCCCGCGCAAGGAAGATGTATCGAGAGTGGTTAACGAAACCGATGTGTGTGGTTAAGGATGACGAAACCTACATCAAGGCAGACGCAAAGCAGATACTGGGGTTGGAGTTCTACGTTGCCAATACTTGCTCTGGCAGGCCATAAGACAATGCGGTAAACTGAGTAAATCGTACATCACAACGGGTACCATCAAAAGCGAAATTTACCACACCGAGTGCCTCCAGAAGCGCCTGTTGCCCTTTCTGCGGTCCCACAAAGGCGAGACATTATTTTGACTGGAACTGGCATCATGCCATTACGCGCGATCGACGTTGGATTGGTACAGAGACAATAACGTTAATTTGTACCAAAACCCGCCAACACCCTAAATTCACCAGAGATTCGTCCGGTGGAAAGATTTTGGGCCATAATGAAGGCCAGAGTTTGAAAATTGTCCAAGGTGTTTAAGAACGAGCTGGAGTTGAAGAAAGAAAACCAAAAAGGTCGGCTCCACAATTGCACAAAATGTAATGAGGGGTCTTAAGAGAAAGGTGCGGGTTTTCAGCGATGGAACAGAAATTGAATAAAATAATTATGCCGAAACATAATTCATATGTATTAGTTCATTTCCGGAGAGGTTTCAAGAAAATTCAACTTAAAATAAATTTTTTTGGCGAACACTTTTGTCTGGTGCATTTTTTTTTCGAGTACAGGCCTTATTAGGATTTATTCCAAGTTTCATGCATAAGAAGAACATGCCAACCAGCATGTGTGAATAAACAAGCATATTACCGAAGATATGTTCACAAAAGCTGCACAGATAGAAAGAAACAGTAATTTTTTTGCGAAAACTAATGCACATAAAGGGAATGTTAGAGAGTTAGAGATCTTTTATTTTTAATTTAACCCAGATATCGCTGGAATGAGGTCTATTGTATGGAAGATTGCAAAAAATGTTGTATGGCTTGTGAAATATTTCAAAAAAATTACGTTGTTTACGCTTGCGTTGGCTTGAAATTAAACGAAATCAACATTTTCGAGTGCAGTTATCTTTATAAAGTCCTTTTAAACAAATTTATTCAATGTGTCCTCCATTTCTATTAATAACATCCTCGAGCCGACGCCGGAAGCCAGAGCATGCCTTTCGGACGTAGTTCTCCGACATTGACTGCCATGTGCGTGTTATGGTTGACTTCAGGGTTTTCTCACTAGGGTGTGATGTTTTGCAGGCTCGTGCTTCAATATATGCCCAAATCGAATAATCCAAAGGATTAAGATCTGGACGGCTAGGGGGCCACGAATCCTTCGGCCAAAACTTCATGTTATTGTTCAACCATTGTTGGGTTCTACTGGACGTGTGGGACGGCGCTCCATCCTGCTGTAGGACAACGTTTTGGTCCTCGGAGAAGTTGGCCTTCACCCAGGGAAGTACTTGGTCCTTAAAAATACCGATATACACTTCGGTATTGATTTTAACTCCAGCATCAATGAAAACCGGCGGCATTTTCAAACCGTTGGACGCCACCAAGCCAAACATCATGACACCAGCCAGATGTTTGGTTTGAAATTTGTATTTCACTTTTTCCGGAACGTTCTCCATTTTCTGCGGTGAAATGAACCGGTCCGTACGGCTATATACACTTTCGACAGAAATTAGTAACTAGCTACACGAATTAACCCAATACTCAAGTTTGAACATTTTCACATTATTTTCTGCCACACCCTGTACTGCGACGTCTAGCAACCTATCACTCATCAATTCTACAAGGATCAGAGTTATACTTTTGAAAACAGGTTTTGCTCTGATAGTATCAAAATTATTTTTTGGTCTAGGCCTGACTAGCGCTAATTTAGAAGCAATGGAGCGGATCCTCGCTCCTGTTTACAATGAAGTCATCCAACAAGCAACTGGTGCATTTTCAACGAGCCCAATCATTTCAATCATGGCTGAATCAGGATGTCTTCCCTTCCACCTGGCACTAATTCAACGAGTTTGTCAACTAACCATCCGACTGTTGAAAAAAAAAACGAAGATGAAGCCGAGTTTCCATTGCTACAAAGAGCAAGAGCCCTTCTTTTGGAAACCACTGGGTGGTGTCTCCCCAATGTCTGCAAAACATTACGAGCTACAGATAGAGCATGGCATGCATTACCTCCTAAAATTGACAACTTTGTTAAGTGTAACATTAGAACCGGGGAAAACAAAGCCATCGTAATACCTAAACTCCAAGATTTCATCAGCAGTCGATACAAAACCCATGAACAAATATTTACAGACGGCTCCAAGGACAACGAAAAATAGGTGCGGGAGTAGTAACGTATCACGGTCATCTTAGCTTCCGTCTACCAGATTACCAGAAGCATTTACTTTGAGAACTGCTGTTTCACACATAGAAAGAGGGGTTAAAGTCATCATATTGACCAACTCCGCTAGTTTCATTGACGCCCTAGAAAAAGGTCAGTCTAAACATCCATGGATACAGTCCATTGAAAAAAATAAAGAGGAAAAAGATGTCACATTATGCTGGATTCCGGGTCATTCCGGAATAGCTGGTAACGATAAAGCTGGCAAGGTTGCTAAACAAGGACGAAATCTAACACCGTTGGACATCCCTGTACCTGCTCAAGACGTCGTACGTACAATGAGAAGCAAATATTGGAGGCATGGGAAACGGAATGGCACCGAAGTCAAGCGCATCTCCGGCTAATCAAACCATCACCATTAAAGTATCCAGACCGGAAGTGTTCCTCCGAGCAACAAGTTTTGTCACGCCTACGCATAGGATACACTCGAATTACCCATGCGCATCTAATTAGCAATGACACTCTATCTTTGTTTATCTGCTGTGGTGTACTGGATCATCTTTTGGTTGAATGTAGAGGATTAGAATAAACCAGGAAGTGTAGCGGTATCAGTGGATCTCTGAAATATTGGCTTGCAACGCCGTAAAAGAAAAAGCAGTTATTCAGTTTTTAAGAGATTATAATTTGTTCATTGAAATTTGACCTCTAATGTGTACTCATAACTAGGCTAGCTTAAATTACTTTCTTATCCGATACGAATGCCACCAGCGTGGTAAAGTGTCTCTAATAAATAAATAATTATAATAATTCACTTATTTATTATATAGCAAAAAAAGATATCGTATCGTCAATAAAATGTTAATGGATTGCACTTGCTAACGATAGACGTCATGTTTTCACTTCACTTTAAACAAATAAAAACACTTGAGGAAACATTTTTACGAGCGTATCAGTGGAATAATTGTAATTGAAAGACTAGGGAAGGTTAAACTATCTTTTTCGAACTATCACCAGTAAACGCGAGCAAAGTCATTTGAAGTCTACTGGTTATCTTTTGACAAATTACTGGAGAAGTCTCTAAGTGGCCGACGAAATAGGCCTATCTGTCGAAAGGTGACCTTTGTTAGTAGACTATAAAGGGATTTGCTCGCTTTCAATAATGATACTTTGAAAATTGTTCCTGTTTTTTTATTCTTAAGAAGTTAACGAGTGAAGTGTTCGTTTGAATTTTCATCGTTTTTCAGTCATTATTTTGTTTAATTGCCCCTGACATATTTCAAAATGTTTTTCCGGTATTGTGTATGTGTCCAACCTAAAACTCGCCGGCCGGCAGTGGTATTATGGAAGAAATCTGTTGGCAATAGTTTTTTTTATGTGACCTTGAAAGCAGCTTCAATTCGGGAGTTAGAAAGTGCTAGCTCTATTGCAGATCCAGTAACCCATTTCAAAATGTCTGGAGAGTCACGCCCAGTCCGAGGGTTTTTTTTGATGGGGCGTAGAACAACTGCGCCCACTGAATTGAACATTTTCATATGGATATCGGTAAAGTAAACACACTTCCAGGTTATAAAATAATCAAACCTGTCGCGTATATATTGTATGATGTATGATATGTACTACCACCCATTGTAGCACGGAAACTAAGTCCGACAGCAATGGGCTCTCCTCTCTGTTAGACTTGATCAAGCTTTAATAACCACTGATTATCCTAATCATGCCATTGTATGAAGGGCCAAAAAGGAGTTGGGTAGATCGATATGCAACATCACTTATACGTATCCACAGGGATATAAAGAATCTCCTTCCAACAACAAGATTGAACAATTGGTCGAAAGAGCAAGCTATCTAACATGAGGATGCCCCAATGGGCGGGGAGAAGAGCCCGCCCTCTATTCACAAACTGTTAGCAATGGAGAGTTGGCATTCCCACTCTCCCCATCCAGAGTGCTTCAATCGGGTGCCCTGATGGTCCCCATTCCCATGAAATATTTATATGATAGTGTATACATTTATATAAATGAAAAATACTACAAGCATTCGCATCTATAATATATGATCTTCATTCGGTTGATCCTGAAATGCAAGAAATGTTGTAAAATGTTAAAGTGTAGAGTTCTGTGGTTCCGCGCTTAAGCACGTTTTCGTTCGTTTTCAGCGATAGCAGCAATTCCGCTGCGATCTTAGATGATTGAAACTCTAAAATAGCGAAAATTCCAACGTGATATAATGAAATAAAGTTGATCACCTGGCAGCCTAGCAAAATAGCAAAAAAAAATTTAAGCAAACAATAATGCGAGATAAATTTCATATGAGTATTATTACTGCCCAAAAACGGAAACTCAGTAAATCCAAAACGAGAAAAAAATTGTTTTAACTAAATGACAAGAAATTCTTCGATAAGTCTTTTTTCCTACTGGGCCCATAAATGATTCTTTTTGTCTGTAAAATAGAAAATTGTTTATGATCCTAATGTTAGTTTTTGAATTAATTATTTTGGACGAAGAATTTTTTTTGTAGAATTTGTCGTACATAATCCTCTCTCTAAAAAATATAAAAACCATCCCATCTTTTCAAATACATAACGTGAGTTAGATGGGCCAAAACTTACAACGATGCAAATGCGAAGCTGAAAATAGCATAAAAGAATATTGTGAAGGAATGTTATAATATAAAATGATAATAACAATCATATTTGTAATGCCTGCATGTCTGCTGATCCTGCTGCAATTGTAAACGGACTTGCATTATCATAGCCACGGGGGAAGAAAACAATTCAAAATTATTATACAATACTTGGGAATGCCATGGATTATCTGAAGTTATATACGGTATAAAGAATACTTCCATTTTTCGTGGTAGGGTAAGATTTTAGCATGCTACTTTACCGAAGTCACGCTGCCTACATTGCTTTGGTGCGGCTGCCACCTAATGTATAGTTGACGCGATACAGCGTTTCTTACTCAACCGCTGGATGCCAGGACAGACGCTGTTTGAGCCGCACCTCCTTGGTGGACAGATGCTCAGCACACACCTCCTCAATCTAGCTGAAGTCAGAAGGACAACAGTGCCCAGGCTGCACTACCAGCTAAGTACGCAACCCTTAGCTGGCGGCCTTTGTCATCTCTTGACCCGTGGAAGCATGAGGTAGGAACTTGTGAGGACCATAGCTATCTTGCGGGAACGCACGCACGCTCCATCCCAGTTGTCTACTCACCATTTTGCAGCCCATACCTGGCACGTATATATTGTATATAAATGTTACAACTGGTTGGGTGTCACCATATTTCGCTGGTCCGCTATAAGACTCACTCTTCTGGAATTGCGTTGTTCACTTTGCTAAAGACTCTTCCCCTTTGTTTGTTGAATTTTGTTACTTTATTAGGAGTGTTTTCTTTGGGTGTTGTCTTTTGTTTACTTCTCCTTTTCATAATATTATCCTTTTGTTTATCTTGAAGTGCTTCAACCTTCCTTTGATGTAGGGTCCATATTATCTCGATGTTTCTGCTTTTGAAGAGCTGACTTTAGTAGAGCATTTCGAGACTCACAATGTGTCATAAGGCACCACTCGCGGCCATGGGATAGAGAAGAGAACAGGAGAAATGAGATAAGCATTAGTAACTGGAAACATACTGTGCGCATGTGAGATTTTCATGGTGATATTCTCACAACGGCCGTTCATAATGGTTCGACGGATGCATATGAGAGATCATTCCCGTTGAGTTTCCACTCGTTTACTCCATTCCATCACGTTTAGTTATAGAAGACAAGAAACATTTTACTACATGTTACATTTGGGAATATCAGGGCAATGATCCCCCATCGCACATTCAATCGCATTTTGTTTAGGCACTTTTAAATGTTGATGTGGCAGCCTATTTACACATGAAATCTACCTAGACCAAGCCGGCAGAACACGCCCATACCCCTTTCTGATCCGAAGGGCAGGGTTCAAAACGTTTTTATAGAATTGTAAAAAAAAAATCACCCTATGCTAATCTAGAGAAATTTCACCACCAGCGACTTATATTCCAAGACCAAAATCAAACCACTGAAGACTAAAAAAGAACATAGGATTTAACAAAACATTTGGAAGATATTGCTCAATTAGGCTATTTATGACTGACAAAACAATTACTTTTTTTTATCTTGCATGCAAATAATTGCAATTATTTGTGAATCTGCAAGAAGGCAACACTGTGCAATACAGCCTGTTTTCGAAGAAAAAAATTAAACACGGTCGCCAAAAAAAGAAGGGTACATTATGACAATGTTTCTACATCATTGCTTCACTGAATCTCTTCTCCTTATCTAAATGCCCAAACCTTGGCCTTCACACGGCTTAGAAGATTTTGGGCAATAGTGGGCAAACTTATTTTGACAGTTTCAACCACTCATTTTTCTTTCAAATCATATAAAATAATTATGTTTTATTCAAACAAATGGATGATTCTTTATTGTACGAGTTTGAACTTGAGTATTGTGAAGGCTGGATGAAATTAACATTATTCTTTCACGAATTTACGAATTTTTTATCGAACACTTTTCATCAAGTTCCGGACAAGTGTTTCATCACATTTTTGGACGCCTAAGCCGCAATTTTTCTGAACTCCTGCATATTTTCAGCTACTTTACCAATCATTTTGAAGACTCTCTTAACAATCGCTCAAAGTGTTCGATGGGCCAAAGCTGAGAGCAATTGGGCGGATTGATGCCTTCCTCAACGAAATCTATACCCATTTCCATGAACCAATTGAAAGTTGTTTTGACGTAATACGCCGACGCTAAATCCAGACCAAACACGGGGGGGGGGGGGTTACTATGCTTCTGATATGAAGGCAGCGACCTCTTCTGCAGACACTCATATCGATAGGTTTCCGCATTGATTTTTCCGGTTGTGTAAAAAAATAAAGGTTTTTTTTGTCCGGCATAGGTCTCGTCGTGTGTGGATGTGTGTGTATGTACAATCCAACGACCTGTTTCTATGGAAGAAAAATGTTTGCAATAAAACGAACTGTTGTCGACTCGACAAACATGTTTAGACCGGGAAGTGGAAGGTGATAGCTCTGTTGGGTTTCAGTGACCCATTTCAGAATGCCTGGTTACTCACGTCCATTCCGAGGTCACTTTCACTTACAACAAGCCCCGCATAAACACAGTACAAACATCAAATAGATATAGGACTGTGCATACACTTCCATCATCAAATCATATTGTTTTGAGGATGGCACGTATTTAGCAGTATCGTTCAAATTTAACCATAATCCGATAAATCTCACCGGAAATTGTTGCTTATGTACAGTCTTCATTTGGACGGCTTCCCTGTGATGCTAAAGGATGCATTTATGTCTCTACAGAAGTAGCACTTCGCTATTCGGCAAATATGTTCACATCATCCTTTTCGAATGGAGCAGCCCGAATACAATAAGTACTTCGCGCACAAATGCAATACAATGAAAATTACAGGTAAAAAACACTTTCGAGAAGAAATTTAACTTGAAAAATCACAATCATTGTGCAACGAAAAAAAAAAAACTTCACAGCTCTCGCTTTGTACACCACGTGGTGAGTGCATCATGCAGGTTGGCTTCGTTCGTTGCTACTGACCAGCAAATGGTCGTTTTCTACATTTGCACTTTTTCTCTTTACACTCTATATCAACTTCAAAACTGAATACCGATCATCACACATTATGGGAGGGAATCGATTACATTCACTACGTCTTACACAAAGCGGAAATTTTATGATTTCACTGTTTGTTTAAGATGAATTACGAAATATTATTTGATTTTTTTTTTCGCGAAAACAACGCAGCAAAAACAAAACACGTCAGTTTCAAAGTACGGCTTGCTGCGATCAGCCTGGTCATTCCATTTGTTGGTGTCACCTTTAATCTTATTTTTGATGCCATTCCACTGCCCATGCGTCTGAGATTATATTTTTGACCCAGGTTTTGGCAACCTGGAAGGGTATCCGTGTTGTTAGTAGCTGCGAGTCACAATCGCAGTGGTCAGGAGTCCAAACGAAAAGTGCGTTAGGTTTCAAGGTCGTACGATTCATTTGTGCCCATGGTTGACGTGTTCGATCCGATTCAAGAGCTTTATGTACACTTGCTGAGCCTGATACTATGGCGGTATATGTTTCCCTTGTGTTAATCGTTGCTAGATAGATGGCAAATGTCTTAAGTGAGATGACTATGCACATGTCTGGTATCAGCGACTGCCAGAGTAATATCTCTTCCTGAAACACCAACCTTGGAGCCGTAGGTGAATAATAAGTCGTGTCCAGCTAACGTCGTCCTTTTCATATGGTTGAAGGTTTTCATAATTACAGCCTTACTTACTTCCACCAACTTTGTAATTCTTTTGAAATGACCAATTGACATTCGGTTTAAAAGAATCCCATCCCTAGCCTCCGACCCGGTTTAACTCCGCTACCAGTGGGAGTTCCTGGTGGGCACGTTTTCGAAGAAGTTTATTAGCCTCTTCGAGGAGGAACACTCCCTCCACATCTCCATATGTCTTTTCCAGGAAGCTTAAAGCACTCGATGGTGATAGCTATGATGTAATGGAAAGGTAATACTCTAGCTTCGACGCGTGCTGAGGCTGCTGGGATGGACGTTAGCAGGCCAGAGGCAACTCTAATGCATTGATTGTAGGTTGGTCCGAGGTCATAAGTCATCTCGTCTGAAGATCGGCAGACGTGCTCTATAGCATATTAAAGTCTGCTTGTTATGATTGCGTTGGAAACTCGGAGCACTGTATCCCGGTTATTCTGGTTATGGCGCTCCGTTATCCAGCGTAATAAATTTATTCTTGTTTTACAATCTTCCTTCACCATCCAGGTTAACTCCAAGAACACGACAATCAATAACTCTTATATGGCACGGCGTTACCTTCGATTTTGATAAGGTTTAATTCCAGCTGGTGTCTGCTGTTGCAGATGTGTGTAAAATTACTTTTTCCAGCTGATAAATTAAATTCTACTAACTTGGCCCATTTGGTTACGGCATTGATAGCTGCTTGGATCTTTCTCGGGAGTGAAACTGGTCTATGCAACAGAAATGTGAAAGTGTAGGCGTTGGATTGTACATACATACATTCACAAAAATCCGATTAGATTCCACTCATTGACGGAAAACCAGTTTACTAATTTTTTGATAACTACTAAAGTAAGTAAGTACTTTTACTGGTCCAATTTCCTTTCTGGGCCGCACCTGCGCCACAATGTTTCGTCAAGAAACTCGGTTTACGGCTGCTTGTCTTTGGTTTCTCAGCATCCTACAGTTCCTAGGTCTTCCTCCATTTGCACTTGGGCTAGCCTTATGCGCTCCCCTGCGTCGTGTACCGGACGGATTCGAGGCAAACACCATTTTTGCAGGATCGTTATCTAGCATTCTTACAACGTGTCCCGCCCATTGACCCTCCACATTTCTAAAAATGTTGACGATCCAGTCCTCCACGATATGGCTAATGAGTAGACCTATTTTGCATGGCGCGTGAGGTAAGACGATTCGCTCTCACATACAAGGAGCCAAGACCGACTCGGGTAAAGTGATCTTCCATGCATATCAATTGTAGAGTTTACTCACACGAGGCGAGAATCGTCTCGTCTCACAGGTCACGCAGAATAACCTAGTAAGTTTTCACTACACTTTCACCGGTCAAACCTATTCTTAAGACCCAGTTTCATTTTGCTTTAAGTACTTGTAGTATAAACAAAATTTGTATTTTTTAAGAGAACAAACATCCACCACTCTACGAAGTAGTTCACTCGTTGATTCTTTGACATAGGTCTCGTCGTCCATCAAAATTCATGCATCCGGTCGCTGCAAAACTCCCGAATACAATTTCCAGGCCCTTGTTTCTGCGCGTTGCTTCTGTTCTTCTTGTAGGCCTTCGTGTTGTTACGTTTCTTGATAAGTTGAATCATTCCAAAGCTGGTTCCCGCGTTATTGACCAAATCACGAATCGACATTGATTTGTTCTTTCAAATTAGAGCTACCACCTTCTTATCCAGTTTAGGGTTGGAAGATGCAGAAAACCCCGATCTCTTCCTGGCAGTTCATCCAAAGAATAGTGTTCCTCAAACTTGGTTATGATTTAATTTACACTCGCATGATGAATTCCAATGCGCTTCGGCAATTGTCGCATTATTACACACTTTTCTCGTAGCCATGTGTCCAAAACCTTAATTTTCATGTTTTTTTCAATGCGCGACATTTTGAAAACGAATTACGTTTGCATTTAAAAAAAATGGACTTTTTTCGGATGGTGATAAAAGAAGAGCTAAAACAGATAATTGCTTTTGATAAATTTCCCATGGAAGGTATTTATTTACGCTTATTTGCAAAAAAAACGAGCGGCCTTCCGGCAGTTAACCGGAACATTCACCATAGCGGACGAAAACAAGCGTGTAGACATGTTTTTGAGTTCTTTCTTCGTTTATCAATTCTTCCTCAGTTTTCGCGACGAAATTGTTGGAGTAAATCTTACGCTTCAGGTTGGCCCAGAAATTTTCGGTGGGACGCCGTTGGGCGGGTTCGCCGACTTGGGTACCACATCGATATTCAACCGCTCCATCTCCTCCAACGATCGCTTCGAGTAGAGGGCCGACGTCAGATCGGGCCAGAACACCGCGTCTTCGCCCTTATGGTATTTCTTGATGAACGACGCAACTTCCGGCAGGCATTTCGTACTATAAATTTCCCCGTTCACGGCCAGTCCGGAGCGAAAGAAGAGCGGCTTTGACATCCCCTTCTCGCTGATTGTCAGCCACAGCAGCACCTTCTTGGGGAACCTGGTGTGTGAAATGAACTTCACCTCGGAGCTCACTTCCTCCGTGGGGGAAGTAAAATACGAAGTGCCCTGCCAGTCGTTGCCATCCAGGGTGGGATAGGTCTCGTCGTCCATCACCACCCCCACGTCGTGATTCGCCGGGACAATCGAGTTGACCATCTTATTCAGCCGCTGCCGCTTCGTCATTGCCTGCAGCTCAGAAACCAGTGAACGCGACTGCCGCTTCCTGACATGTATGTTTATGTTTTCCAGGTACTTTTTCACTGTTTGGCCGGTTGAACCGACCTTCCGGCCAAGCGCACGCAGCGATGTAGCCACTTTTCCCTCGGTCTACCTCTTCAGCATCCTTTGGAGCTTCTTGTCGCTCGGGGTCATCGGCCGTCCTGAACAGGGCTTTCTTTCGATGCTCTGATTGTTGTCGATAGTGCCAAGATGTTGTAGATACCGGAACGGGCGTATCCGGCGTCCACAAATTGCTGCACGATGTATGTTTTCGACGCGGTGGGGTGCCGTTCTTTGAACGCGCACACGTCTTAACGGAGTTGCTTCGCTTTTTTGCCATCACGCCATCACATGTTGCACTGTTTTTGCCATCACGGTTAGAGTTCGACTGATAGAGCTGTCAAATTTAGTCTGCTGACTCCTGGGTTACCATGATTGATGCTGCATGGATAGTTTCGTCAGTGCGGTTGAAGGTAAACCCTTGAAAAAGCGGCAATTTTTGTCCATTTCTTTAAATGCAAACGTTAATTTATGAATGAATACATTAAAACCGTCATAAACACACGCGTACAACGCAAATGAACGTGAATAGCTTATTTTCGATACATTCTTTCGAGGACGGTTGATCTCTTTAAGTACAAAACAACATAGTTTCTTTTGATCTTGTTTAAGTCTGGTTGGGCGTTATGACTGGATGTCATATCCGGCTAAAAATATAGCTTCCGTGGAACTTCAGGAATGACCTGAGACGATTATCGAGGCATTCATCCTGGTAAAATTGCCCGTTGCTGACGTCAGATATGTGAAGAAAGGCTGACTCATTTTGCCACATCCACAGATCGGATGATACAAAGTCTACTTCATGATGAATATATACAGTTTCTTCTTCCGGATGGTCTCATGATCAACGGCCAACCTGAATTTGGCAGAACTTCTGTTCCGGCATCATCGTTGACTGAAGAACTGATCTGTTTTCGATTCATCTATGTAGCGTTTGTGGATTTTCAAAGTGATTGGGCAAAATTTCGAAGTGAGAGCACATTTTGTTTTGCTGTCACTGTTACACCTCGACTGATTGGGATGAAACCCCTCAAAGTGGAAAAATTACACTATTTACGGCAGCAGGGTAAATGCACCCTTCTTTTTGGGGAAATGCTCCTTAAACTTTGGAAAAATGCTCCTTAGATGCGTTTGCCCGGGATAATGCAATCGGAGGTATTTACCTTCTGGTTAGCGCTTGCCGGTTGTTTTAAAGGGTCTTAAGTTTCTTCAAGATTGTATAGCGGAGCTTCGCTCCACAATCTTCTAGGTAGTTTTGACGGGTTTAAATTTCATTTTGACGAGTTCTAATTTCGTTTTGACGGGTCTTAATTTCGTTTTGACGACTCTTAAATTCAGAAACTTAAAACCCGTCAAAACTATACAATCTTGCAGAAACTTAAGGCCCGTCAAAACACCCGACAAGTGCTAACCAGAAGGTTCATACAATCGGAGGTATATTATACCGGGCAAACGCATCTAAGGAGCATTTTTCCAAAGTTTAAGGAGCATTTCCCCAAAAAGAAGGGTGCATTTACCCTTTGCCACTATTTACTAGTTTCAGGCAAGTTTTACCCACATGGTAAAAACTAACAAAAAAAAATAGTATTTTATATTTTTCATGCATATGAGTTATCCGAAACTGAAACAAAACCAAAATTTACTCCGACTAACGTAAAATGTATTGACACGCTTTGCAAGGCGATGTTAAAGAATACAGAATTGTTTCGCTTGTAGTTGGAGTAAAAGAATTATATATAAATAAAAGCAAATAATTTCAGATTTGTTAGGTGCATGATGGATTTCCAGAACCGCAAGTGTTGTGTAATGTATAAATGTATTTTAGATTATGCGGTGTTGAGTTTTATTTTTCATGTATCATATGATATCTGAACAGTTGTTTGAACACTTACCTGATATTGACCTGGTTGAATTTGGATCCATTGATCTATTCGACTTTTGCACCATTGCTATTATTGTCTCGGTAATTAAATTTGCGACAGGAGATTCAATGAATTGATGACAATGATGAGCACATAATAAACATAAATATCAATTAAACTCAGCAAAACGAACGAACGCTGTGCAATAGAACCTACAAACCATGTTTCACGCATCATAAGGCACACCAGTTCCACTTGACTTTATCGGGGTTGTACACAAACTAGATACGAGTACATAATGCCTCTACGGCTCACCAAAAGTGAAACATAGGGGTGCATCAACATCATCACAACCACCGTCAGCGTTGTAGGGTATATTAGTGGTGATAAATTATCGATGAGCTTTGTTGTACTGAAATTAAATATAATATTTGGTTTTATTGCAAATTATAGTAAAATACAACGAGTGGCCGCCGCCTAGACATGTGTCCAACCCCATGCCAGAAATGACTGCCATTGATGTGTAGACTTAGTCTACTCCTTCTCGGTGCGATTGCAACGTGCTGTTGATCTATGTTCGGGATTAGCATAAGCAAGTGCGTGAATTTGTGAAAATATTTTAAATTTAATTATAACTGCTGCTACTTTTGCAAAGGGCAGAATGCGTCCCGACTACGTTTGTGACGACGTTACAAACGAAGACAACTTGGGAACTACAAGCTGCGGTTCGAGAAAAGATTTACCTTCTCTCTTGCACGTTTTAGGGAGGGGAGCAAATTCTCGATGGAATAGAATTTTAAAACATTTTAATTAAATCATGCTTCGCGCGCTAAAAGTCATGACTTTCTAATGGGGTAATTGAGTTAGTGCGCGTTTGTTTTGTTGTGTACAGATTGGAAGCATTTTAATCGCTTTTGTGCTCATTCGGGCGCGGTTGGATGAGGTATTTCCTTCGTGTAGTGTGGAATATGATGTGTATTGCGAATTAAATAATTGAATTACACTAATGTGTTTCTTTTACTTGGGGTTGTGATTCATCAGGAAAAAAAATACACCGAAATGTCCCCTGATATGTTCGTCCTATTTTGACCTTTTTACAGTTACTAAGAGTGGAAAGCGATACATAATGTTGTTAGTTCCGTATCAATCACGATTGACATGACTCTGTGGGCGTGGACTGGATAATGAGAGTGCTTGATAAAAGTCAATTTGTTGATTGAGTAATCGTTATGGAATGTCCATCGTGTTCTAGTTATTTCTTTGTTATTGTCTTGGCTAACTTTAAGAGGTTTAATATGGTCTGATGATAACAAATTTGCCTTAGATTTAGAGAAAACAAAGTTTTAGCGTTCCAGTGCATATTGCATCATGTTGCCGATTTTATAGCAAAATATAGTTTATCATAATTATAAGTTACACGCCTGAGCCTAACAAATAAATGAACTTATTAAACAAAAAACAATTATAAGTTTCACACATTTCGGAAGTAGACGATATATGAAACATGCCCTAAGAAAGATTTGACTGAAACCACGTTGGTTCGCGAGATACAGGACATTGAACAGCACTCCCGATCTTCACATACGTATCTCTTATCTTTATGAGTGTTTTCCAAATGTTTTGGAAAAGTCCAAGGTTCGACATTTTGAAAATTTTCTTAAAATGTAACTTTACTTGAAAAAGAAAAAAATGTAAGGCCAAAAGTGTGCCAATGTAGTGCAAAAAAAACTTTATCTTAATATTGTGTTCGGTTTTTTCACAATCTATCGTACAAGAAACGCTCTAAATTCGGGCTAGAAACCAGAAACCTCACTTAAAATTAGCCGTTTTCAGTTTTTTGTTTATTTTTCAACCTGATGAGTATCTTTCAGCATAAAACGAGAGAAGTTCCAAAACAATCTTCCCTCAAAACATTCTAGAACTAAGCACTAGAAGTGCAGCTGTAAAATGAGAAATGTTTCCAGATAGTATTTGTGTTGAAGCTCAAACGCAACGTGAACGGAAACAGAACGGCAACGACAAACCGCAAATGACGTTGATATAACCAATTGAAGTCTTTGATTTAATCAGTCTATATCCAACAAGTAGGCTTACTGGGTTCGGACTATATAGCTGCCATTGCCGATCCGCATTCCCTAACAATACGTTCTGGCTTCTAAGCTTTAGCTTATTGTCGCTTCTCATTATAAGTTCTAGATGCACATCCACAATTATTTAATGAGAGTTTGCGTTTACAGCCACATTTTGGCATTAATATGATTGTGTTACACATACAATCATACTCTTCATCAGTGTTTCTCAATCTGTGAGTCGCGATCCATTTGGGTAGTCACCGCTTACCCTCGGGTCGGTTGCTTGTAAATTCATATTTTCATCGTGCCTTCGCCCAGTTTAAAATAAAGGAACGAACGGTCAAAACTTGGTCGACTCAAATATGACGTAGTTTTATTAATCGTGCATTTAAAAAGCTTGAACACTCCTCATTTTGTAGGTGTATGCATACGGAATGATGACTTTGTTTTGTTTCTGCCATTTTCTATTCAGTTATCAAAGTGGCGTCAAAGCAAGAAGAGCAGCGTATCAAAATGTTGCATGCGCATAACCAAAATCCAAATTATTCCCACGTCGACTTGGCGAGATCACTTGATATTGCCAGATCATCCGTGACGAATATTATGAAAGTGTTTGCACCTGTCGGCTAAAAAGTGAAAGTTTCGTGACAACTGGCACTGCCAACCAAGATATTTATAGTATGTAAAGGAATGCTTGCAAAAATTCTTATTGCCTTTCTTGAATAAACATAGATGTTCCGTGCTGTTTTGGCCAGACCTCGCTTCTTGCCACTACGGAATAATGGCTCAGGAATGGTATATCACCAATAGTGTGCAAATTGCACCCTAGGAAAAATAACCTCCAAACTCGCTGGAACTGCGCCCAATTGAAAAATATTGGGCAATCATCAAAGAGAAACCTCAAGAGAACTTTAAAAAAGTGCAACGATTAGATGTCATAATAACCCCACTGCTAAAATGATTGCCCTTAAAAACTGACGCAACACGCTAACCTAAATTTACACTGAAGATATATTAAAGATTAAAATAGTTTTTTTGTGACCGTACTCTTACCTTAAGCAATAGTTTGTAAGTAGTTGGTAAGCTAATTATAGTCTTTCATAGATTTAGGCACTAATTTTAAGTTAATCAACTATCCATAATTTATATAAGCTGCACATTTGGTGATTTCATGAAGCCTTCATGCCTATTGTTTTATCTTCCTCTATTCTCCTTCTTCTTCTTATTTTTCTTCTACCCTCTCGTTCAATAGCTATCAGCCTTTCAGACTACTGCTTACGGTAATGTTTGTAGGGACCAACGTGTAGATGGTAATGTACGTGAAGGTTTGTAAACCTGTAAAGGTTTGTGCAAACCGAATAGGGTTTGTAACACTAATCAGTGTGCACTTAATCAGGTTTGACCCATTTTTGACCGCTCCACCCTTTATTTGAGTGATAAAATCACACTCTCAAAATATATGCTCATTTGATTGAAAAAATGCTCATTTTATTGAGAGAAACATTAATGAAATTCATCTGTTCATTATTATGCTGGATTTTTTAGAGCGTGATTTTCTCATCTAACGACACAAAACTGTGAGGTGCCCGCTTGAAAACGTTGATAATTTTGACCTCTTAAAGTAAAAAGTCATTTCGTGTAATTGGATAAATTTACCAATAACTTGGTTCAACTGCTGAATTTATGAATATGGTGTATGAGAAAATTGTAGCTCTTGAAAAATTATATTCATTGTCTTACAATGCATTGTCCTAACTGGTATAGAGACAATGTTATATTCACTGTCATATTCAAATGATATTCGATTATGAGTATCATTTGAATTTTCAGGTATTACGCTCTCACGGCTTAGGTTTTAAAATTAGAACAATACCATGTGAACCAAATATATGGAAATAATCAAGCACAACAATTTCCTCATTGTGAAAATCAGCTTCTGGAACGAGTTGTTGACAAATTTAATGCATTGGATCGAAATAACTATTTACAGCATTATTTGGTGCTTACTAAGGTGTGGCACATTTAGTATTGGAATAAACATTTTTGATTCTTACAGCGACCCTAGAGGTCAGATTTGTAAACTATGACATCTTATGCGTTCCCTATAACAACATCAGAAAAAAAAATTTCGCGGTGCAGCTCGAACGTGTTTTAGAGAAATACAAAATGGAAGAAGAAAGAAGAAAAATAAATGTGCGCAATCATTTGGAAAACCCTTCGTGGTCTTGGCCAAAACTTGTTAAAGTGTTGGGTTTTCCTCAAAATACCTTGTGGCGTGTTTTTGGAAAAGTACAGAGAAACTTTGTCGACGGATCGCAAGCCTCAAAGCAAGCGTCGGGCGGGTACTGTCAACCGTCAACTGCGGTACAAAGTCATCAAGGACATTAAGGTAAACCCCAACATCTCAGACCGCGATAAGTTTCGCGCCGCACGCAGTACCGTGCAACGGATTCGTCTCCGGGAAGGCTTCAAGTCATACCGTCCCTGTAGACAATCAAATAGGGATCAAAAGCAGAACAATGTGGCCAGAATCCGTGCCAGAAAACTGTATGATCAAGTGTTGACAAAATTCAATGAATGTCTCCTCATGAATGATGAAACCTATGTAAAGGCCGATTTCAAACAGCTACCGGGACAAAAATTTTACTTGGCTACGGCTCGGGGAGATGTTACTGCCAAATTCAAGTTTGTGTTTGCAGATAAATTTGCACGTAAGTACATGATTTGGCAAGGCATCTGTAGCTGCAGTAGCGAGACCAACGTTTTCATCACTGATTAGACATTTAATTCAGAGCTGTACAGAACGGAATGTCTCCAGAAGCGAATATTGCCATTCATCAGATCCCACAATGAACCTGTCATGTTTTGGCCAGATCTTGCAAGCTGTCATTACAGTAAAACAAGGCTACAGTGGTATGAAACCAACGGGATTCAGTTTATACCGAAAGAACTCTACCCACCAAACTGTCCCCAGCTCAGACAGATAGAGAGATTTTGGGCTATTATGTAGAGGAAGCTGAAGGTAATGGCAGTATCGTCAAAAGTATCAATGAATTGAGAACCAAATGGAATAAGATTGCTTAAATGATGGATGAGAATAATGTGCGCTGGTTGATTAAACCTATTCCAGGAAAAGTCCGCAAATTTCTTCGAAATCGAGATGATTAATTTTTTTGTATTTTCTCTCTAAAGTTCACATAAAGTCGAACAGTTTAGGTAAAACAGGATACTATTTTGTTAATGTATATCCGAAATATGAGCAATAGTCTATGTTCCAATTCTAACTGGGCCACACCTTAAACTAGGGTGCAATTACAAAAATAATAAATCAGAGGTATAGCGGTGATCGTAAGAGGTGTGCGACATTGAATGCCGCTAAATCTGTCCGTTATGATTAGTTACACAAATCGAAGGTAAAACCAACAATCAATATGTTAATAGCGATTTGAAATTGGTTCACTGTTGTGGAACCCCTTGGCCCAAAGTTCACCTTGAAGCTTGCACCTTGCAATACATTTTTGCGCTTTTCGGTACTAGAAACTTTTGTTTTGATTCGCTGTGTTGTTTTGACAGAATATTTGAAGGTGTGTTCGTGTGAGTAACGTTATAAGGGGCGAATCATTAAGATGAGACCGAGCTTGGGACCGATGTGCTGGTACTTCCTGAGCCAAAAACTATATATATATCTTCTTGACTATCCAGCAGCTGGTAAAACTATCTACCCATCTTCGGAAACAAACAATTAATATGTTTTTCGATAGTACACTATTATAGTAAACAAATAAAGGGGAATGATGACTTATAATAACATTTTGCATACTAAATTCGCTAAACGCACAATATTTTCCTTACAAAGATTTTAATTGCAAGTACCAAACGTCTCAAATTGAGCAACGTAATATATATTAGAGGTGCACCTTCGTGAAAAACGTCATTCGTTCGGCAGTCTTCGAGTTGATAAAAGCGGCGAGGGAGCGGAGGTTGATTGGTAGCCAACGGAAGCCAGGAAGCCGATAGTTGCAACAGGTGGCTAAACAGCTGGTTGATAGACAGCCTAGCAATAGGAGCCATCGATGGTTTTGCAGCCAGTTGGTAAGGCGCAACGATTAGGAGCGAAATAAACTGCTATCTGGTATGAGTTGGTTGGTAACCAGCCGTCAATGCGCAATGATGAGGAGTGAAGTAAAGTACGGTGCTAGCTAATTGGCAGCCACTTGCTAATGCCGGGCTTCCATTTTCGCTACTGTTTCTCGAAAATGCATTAGTCAATCATGTTCAACGGCAAATTAACATGAATGTTAACAATTATTAACGGATAACTGAATTAAATTGTCTGCAAATAACTGTCAATATTCATGCTAACGTGACGCCAATATTGTCGGGAAATATTAGTGAAGATGTGAATAGGTCATAAGCAGCCTAGCAACCGAAGCTCGTGGTTGGCTGCAAATCAAGTAGTAAGGCACAAAAACGAGAAGTGAAATAATCTGCTGTCCGGTGTGAGCCACTTGGCATTCAGCATTGGCTAGGCAACCGGGAAGACGAGTTAAAAAGCTTGCTTCTTAAAAAGACAGAGAAGATTTTTTTTTAATTTAATCGCGGACCATGCTCACCATCTTCAGTCCGTCCTATTTAAGATACCCAAGCAACACACATCCATGAAAATTAGTTACAGCAATTTGATTATGACTCATATCAGTTACATAGCAGTTACTTTAACAAATTTCCAACAAGTGTGCTGCTATGGTGATCAATTCAATTTTCTAGGCATTTTAAAGTTTGCTTCGTTGTTTAATTCCTCCTGATCTTATCTTACTTATCGTTGCATATTCTCGTCAGTTAGTAACTGGGAAGGTGAAACAAGATGTTAAATAAACTGTTGCCTAGTGTGAGCCAGTTTGAACCAGCCTAGCAAACGGAGCCAGTCGGTTAGGTACAATGACAAAGAGTAAAACAAAACTGCTGTCCTGTGTCCTGTCAGCAGTGGCAAGGCAGCCGGTTGTTTCATATTTTAATTTTTATGATGCGCGGGATGATTTGAATTGCCATTTGAAAAGCCTCATAACGATAATTGATGAAAATTTAGAACAGTAAAGTTTTCCTTACATTTCTCTAGAGCCACCGAGCAGTAGTCATCAGAATGTTGCTTCATATCATGGACAATATAGCAAAATAGTGTTCACCCGCTTTGCTGGACTTTATTGTCTGCTTAATATGTGCACTTGCTGGCAGTCACATGTAGGAGACGATCGACGTCGAAATACTCAATTATTGAAAAATTAATGTTGTCAATTGTTGTTTTTGAGCCAACGAAACGGGATGACTTTTTGCATCTGCTTGTTTAACGCGCCTCGCGCAGTCTGTTGTAGGTAGGTTGGTATAAATGCGAAATGCGGATGAACTGCGTACTTATGTTCGACCCGTCAGTTTGTACAGCAATATAGAAGAAATGCGTTCATGTAGACATTGCGATGATTTGTAGCTTTTTTAAATAGGGTATTGTGATCCTTATAAAGAAGTATTTTAGGTGCTGATAGATAATACCATTTGTTGAAAATGCGTTGAAGGATTTTCCATCGATTGATTCAAAACATTGAACAAATAGGGATATAATTTTAAATGGTGACCATAGCCCGAATTGGAAATTTAACTACTCGTCCAGCTGTTAGGCCACTGACTGTCATCTGGCTCACACCGAACAGCAAATTATTCAATACTTTGGCGTTGCGCTTCCTAACAGCAGACGGGAATATTAGCGCTAAGTTAGAGACATTCCAATCAAACAAACTATCAAGCAGGGAAAATAGAATTAGTGGTCCTGAAAAGGAAACATTTTAAATGCATGTCCGTGAAAGAATTTAAGCCTTTTTGGTCTTCTTTGGAGGCAAATTGTATCACTTCACTGGCTACGCAAACGGCTGCCTTGCCATTCGGCTGCCCACCAGCTGCCAGTCTAGTCGAGGCGCCCACTAATGTGTCAAAGTCTTAAAGCGTGAAGCGAACGACGACAAGACGTTTTGATATGCTAATATGCAGATGGCACAACTCCACCACACAGTGGGCGCCTGGCCTAAGGCAGGCTCCTCGCTGCTCCTGCCAGGCAGCCGAACGAACAAAGCATGTGTCGAAGGTGCGGTCCTATATACATCGTTTGCTCCTACATATGAGACCTTGGTAGCACGAATTTGTAATCTGTGATAGGGAAATACTGCCCATTTGGTGAATTTAGTATGGGAAATTTAATTATAAGACATGGCTTTTAATGTGTTCTTTCCAAAAGATGTCCATTGATGCAAAAGCTAAGAAATTAAACGAGGAATTTATGAGCTACTGACGTTCAAATACTGTCAATTTTCGCGACACTCCCAATTTTACATTTTCCAATTTGTACCCCCATATGTTACCGAACGATGTTGTCCAACATCAAAACCTTCTATACATATGATCGAATCTCAACTATAACAGCGTTTTGTGTTTAGTGGCATGTATTCTCTAAAAAGGCTCCAGTTCAAATGGTTCCTACTCAGCGCAAATTTTTTAACTTTATTCGTAAACTGATTTTGTTTCAAACAAACCACATTAACGAGTTATTCTGTTAATGGAATTGTTTAACAATTTAAAAGTTACACAGCGTAAAGTTAGTGTTTTCGTCAATTTTGTCCAAGAAATGCAAAATAAGTTCAATCATTTTTCTACACAAAATTAAATCTCTCAACGTGTTTTTGACACCCAACAACTATCTAGGGAAGATGTACCTATATCAATCTCATCACTTTGCAATTCATCCTACTTGAAATAAAACGATATACACGTGACAGGATTAGTTAGTAATGTTTGTTGTAGTTATTTAACGTAAACAAACCGATCCTTCAACTGTCCAATTGTTTATTCATCGTAGGATGAATAAAGGAACAATGCGATTAATATGGGGGCAGTTACCCTAGTTTAGTTTTCCTGAAATTTCATTTTATGGCCATCATTTTGGTCATCTTATTTTTCGCAGTGGCGATATCGTAACCAACAAGGTACAATTGAGGTGCTATTATTTTAAGGCATCAAATACCAATTCAATAAACCACGAATTCCAGCCACATTCCGGCCATGGATTTTTTTCTATTAATATAATTAAAAGCAAATTCTTAACAATACCCCACCAACAATACACTCTTTATAGAATCCATATTGAGTATCTTAATGTCAACTTTTACAAGAATTTTACTGGAAAAAATATGTATGGCATATTTTTGTCGATTCCCTTCTTTTTCGCAATATTTTAATTTATTCGTCACGTTTCTACTACCTCTCTATTTCCCTCCTAGCACAACGCATAATGAAATGCCAAACTTTCCAAAATAGCTTCCTTATTAATGAGCAATTATTCTATTTCACACTACACTCTTCTTCCACCCAACCAACACGAGCAACCACATTGAACCAGCTATTGTGATTCCATTGAAAATTTGAGAGGATGCCTCTCAGCAGCATTATATCTCAATTCGTGTACGGAAAATGCCACCCATGCAGATTGTCGTCATCGTGCAACGTTCCAGGTGCTAGCGATCAGATCACTCGTTTAGGAGGACGTCCCTCTACTCTACTGTCTGTCACTGATGTGACCCGAAAAAGACGCATACAATTTTCTCCGGAATAATCTCACCAACCACCACACCGCACCGCGGCATGTCGGTTAAATGTGCAAAGTCAAAAGTCAATGTTGAGCATGCAGCAGAATCTCTCTGCGGATGACGAGACGACGGGGAACTTCTAGCAGCACGCAATGGATAGATTTGTAGTGTGATTGACGTTTTCATCACGCTTTCCATCACACTATAGACCGGGGCAGCCGAGACGTGGTCACCGGACTCCGTCGGGGTTCCTAAGGAGAAGGGGACTTGGTCTACGGTAGTTTTTTTTGCTTATCTTCCTGAGAAAATGAATACAAATCCCGTTCAAAAAGGTGGGAACAATCGCCACGTCAGCCGAATTCGAGTAAAGCAGACGACGAAACAGCAAGGAGGAGAAGAGCAAGCAATGATGGTTAAACGAAAGCATCTCATTTTCGACTTAAATACTTGAATATCATAAGTGGGAGTTAATTTCTGTGCATTTCCAAGTAACACTTAAAAGTGGACTTCGACGATTGAGGGAGTTCTCGTATTTTTTTTTTTGGTTTTCCTAGCCGCCAAACATACTGTTTTTGTTTCTTCTGTTGAGAAACGCACAAGGATGATATGTTACATTTTGCAGCAAATGGTACAAAATACGCTCGTCCAAAGGGAGAACACTGTTTTGGTAGCTTAAGAACTTAATCTGGGTATTATAGTTCATTCTATGTGATAAGTATAGATAGGAAGAGAGCCGAAATTGTATGATTTGTTTGGTTACTGAACAAGTAATCACTGACATAAAATAAGGTAACCTTTTAGAAAGGTCAAATTATTGATTTAACTCATAACACAGATGAATTAAAAATTGATTTCTTTCTGACCATCTACCTGTATTTGATTAGTATTTGTATTTGATTGACTGCATAATGTAAGATTCCATTTTTTTTTTTGCCCTTTGGTGCTCAGAACTATAAATTATCATGGATACTATCTTTTTGAATACTTTGGCTATTGTGGGTCCACCAAGCTTTTGGAAGTATAGGCCAAATGGATTCAGATTTTTGTTTATTGTCAACAATACAAATTGAGTGGTTATGATGAATAGTTGTTACAACTTTAATGTAACTCAATTGAGTCACAAAGAAATTATCTCAACCAAATAGCAATAAGTGTGCTGCAAAGGCATGAATTTATACGTACAAAAGTAATGCAAAATTTCTACTTAGAGTGTTTGCATGCTGTTTGGCCTTTTTTTAATTCTTCATGTCTTCGAACATTTGTTCAACATCATCAGTAGTTTTAGAATAAACTGGAATATCCATTGCGTATTTAAAATTATCCGAAGTTGTGCACTGATTCCACTGAAGTTTTATTTAATTTCTTGTGAATAAATACATCACTTAGACAAAAAAAAATCTAAATAAATTTATCTTATGCATGTTGTTTCTAAGTACAACGTCCATTATCGTTCGACAAACTTCACGAGATTTTTTAAAATTTCATTCGTTTTTTGTTTCTTACCCAAAAGTGACATGTTTAAGACTATGAAGATTTTTAACTCATAAGTATTGGAGTCCGATGATGGCTCATATAAGAATAAAAACAATCACCAGCATGGTTCAAACCCTGGCCGACAGCCTGGTTGATCTCCGGGCGCAGACTCACTCACGTTTGCATGGAATTGTTATTTCATAACACGCTTTGTGCAACACGACGGGCGAAATTGATTATCATCATCGCGTTTTTTTCGGAAGATTTGATTGCAAAAATTGGAAAAATTTGAATATTGCATTTTTTTCTAACGTTTTGGTGTACATCATTTTGCATACTCGCGTAAAAATATTATTTGACACTTAGGATTTTTTGCTCTATAGATTTAGACTTCTTTGAAACATGAATAATTTTTTCGAGTATAGTCAATGTTATTACACCCAATCTTTTTTTTTGCACGATTGTACGCATCAATTTAAAAATATCGCGCAAAAACATTCGTTTGGTTGGAGAAATCGGGCAAAAAAAAGAGAGGGGTTATTTCGAGAAACTGTACAAAACAAAGTTCATGATATCGAAAAAGTTTTTGAAGGGCATTAGATTATTTGTAACCAACACCAGGTTCTTTTTTTGACAAGAGGAATGCGTACCATGTAAAACAAAAATTGTGTTATTTCGTGACACCGTGTAAAAAAGTTGTTTAAAAAAATGTGCAAAAACGAAAGTTGTGTCTTAGCACTTTTATTATTAACATTTTCATATGATATTTTTCCCTTATTTTAACCTCAGCTACCCTAGACGGTTGAAGTTATATTTGTATTGAGGAATTTCTCTTCGTTTCAGGGCAGCTCTTTAGTATTATGAATCATTTTGTTCTCTTCAATATATGAGACAACCTAGAATTCTTTTAGCGTCAAATAAAGTAACAATTTATTGTATAAAGTCAAAAGCTTCTTCCCTCGGGCGTGACCGAAAGGCTGGCCCAGAATAACGGTCATCATTGCGGCAAGCTCCTATAATATATTATGCCGCGGCTAATGGTTTTGCCTGAAGTTAGACTCGAAAACAAAAGTTGCTGTTAGCCTTAACAACACACTTAGAAATTATGAATTTTACACGAGACATAATTCGTGGTTGTAAAAAGTCAGTAAAAGAAAAATTTCGTGTAAAATTAGGTCTCCTGAAACTGACACATACGCGATTCGACAAAAGATGTGTTTGATTTCATTTATTTTCTCATCTCTTTCAACTCATTCTTATGTGCTAAAGGACGCTTCCGTGTGTCGGTCTCAGGAGACAGAAATTTACATGAAATTTTGGTAGTGTGAACGGTACGCCAACGGTAGGAAGAACATCTATGCCTCGTTCACAGAAAGACTTTGATTGGTCTTATGAAGTTGTCATCAATGAAGTCGACTAGCTCAGTGTGCTGATGAAAACTTCTATACAGGCAGCATACAAATATATCGATCATTTGTGGCATACAAATGTACGGAGCATATGTTTCTCTGTTCACAGCCGTGGAATTCTATAGTTTTTAAGCCCATAAAATTATACCCATGACCTATTTTTCAGCTCTCGATCTGATATTGCAGCAAGAAAAAACAAGACAAATCTTTTGGTGAGTTACAGCTCGTGTAATTTTCACTATTTTTAAAAGTGTAATGCCTCCAACTTCATCCATTAATCAATACCTCTTGGTCTGATTACAAACCAATGGATATTATGAACGAGGTCATATTTGGCTATTCCCCACAAGATTATTTGCAGCCGTAGAATAATCTGCTTAGATCACTCTAATTTGTTCAAGGTAACAGCAACTGGCCTGGATAATAAGCTGCACCCGATTATAGACATCAGCGCCACAGCACCCTGCCTTATAGTCCTACACCTAAACCTACACTCAGTAGCGAAAAAAATCCGAGCAAAATTTTACTTCCAAAAACGTAATGTTCAACCTTCTGTAACTTTGTCAATTATCAATATTTTTGAAAATTTGAAAACATTCTAACCAATATATTGACCATACGTAACCAAAATTTCATGCTGATAAAATTTTTAAATTTGAAGTTACAACAGTAACATATATGAAAACCATTTGAACCCCATCCAAACCTTGTGGGCTATAATGGGCAGAAAATCGTCAAAAATAAACCCAAAACCGTTCTTGAGCTGAAGCAAACAATTCTTAAGGTTTGATACGAAGAAATAACTGAGGAGGAGATTGAAAAGCTTTACGCAAGTATGCCTCGCACCGTAAAGACTACGATAAATGCTCGTGGTGGCAACATTCATTATTTAAATCGAACAAAAATCGAATTAAGGATCTTTTTATCAATATCATATGTAAAGAAAAAAAAATAATAATCATATGTAAAAGAAAAAAATCTCGGTTCTTTTTACGCTTCCCATATATCACTCGCGGTGTGCAGATATGCTTAGGCAATATCTGATCAATGACGTCTAGACGATAGACGTCATTGATATCTGATAATTCCTCCGTTTCATGCGAACTATGACAGGGTAACGCATTGTAGCATATAGTAATATATGTAACGCACCATATGTGATGCCACCTTAATATGTTTATAAGGATATTATCACACTAATCGAAAATCGAAAACCAAAAATAGACGTTCAATATCATATGTAACGCACAACGAGTAACGCAGAACACTATTGATTACGCGTGAAATATCCTTAACAACTAGTGTAACCCATGAAAAACTTAAATGGCATACAAAATAATCACGTATAAAGAATTCGCCACGGTTTTTTTTTTTGCACCGGCATGGTCAATACCGGGTGAAAAAGGGAAATACTAATGTTGGTGCGTCAACTTTGACGCCAGATGTGATCCAAACCACTAAATGGAAACAGTTCAAATTCTGTCCACATTATTTCTATACTTTTCTAGGTACCACAGCCTAATTTTTTCTTAATTCTACATAAATTTTTCACAAAAATACGGATTTTTGAAATTGGTTTGTAATTTTTATCAACATAAAATTTCGGTCACATACGGTCAATATATTGGTTACAATGTTGTCAAATTTTCAGCCAAAAATATTGATAATTGACAAAGTTACAGAAGGTTGAACATGACGGTTTTTGGATGCTACTTATCGACTGTATAGGCAAGTTTGACCTTGAGCTCAAGATTCCTTCTGATCAGCAAAAAAAAATTTGTCAAACGACCTAATATTTTAAGTTCAGCGTGCGAATCTAAGCCAAAATGAAGAAAATAACTGAATTATTGTACAGTTACTCGGCCTAGTGATCCATTCGACGTTATAACCCATTCGGGTTAGTGGCGTTCGGCCGATGACGTTGTTTTTAGTGGCATTTCGGGCAAAGTCCTATATTCATCTCATCACTTTAAAACTCATCCCACTCGTAAAAAAAGAATTGACGCACGTTTGGACATAGATTCAAAACTATTCTCAAAAATGAAAACGGACCGTGAACTAGTTTACGTTTTCATAATTTTTACCTAGCAACATGAACTAGTTCCCGATACGTGATTCAGTTCACGGTCTATTTTTGCTTGTTCTCGAATTCATGACTGCACCGATAGAAATAAACATGTAATTTTCTACGTTATCTGAAGCATATAAAAGAAATGCTCGATCTGACCTAAATTAACGGGATCTTGCTTGGAAATGAACGCTAGATATCGCTGGAATCAGGTCTGTTGTATAGAAGATTGCAAAAAATGTTTTATGCTGTAAGCAAGATTGCAAACAATTACGTTGTTAACGCTTGCTTGGGCTTGAAATCAAACGAGGGGAAATTTTAAGCGTCTGTTAAAATTCATTATTTTTTTCTGTGCAATGTAAGCTGGACATCGCCTAAAATAGGTCTGTTGTATGGAAGATTGACAACAATTTTGTATGGCGTATGAAAGATTGCAAACAATTTCGTTGTTTACGCTTGCTTGGTTTGGGATTAAACGTAGAGAAATTTTACGCGCTTGTTAAAATTCATTATTTTTTTCTGTGTAGGATTAAAATATAAACAATGACATTAATATGGGAACAGTTACCCTATATAAATGTTTTTGGTTCGATAGAATGAATATGGGCAATACTTTTATTATACTTGTTTGATGAGCATAGCCATGTTACTAGCAACAGACTGAACAAGAAAATCTGTGAATTTATAAAAAGTTAATCATAAACTTCATTTGATTAACTATAAAATAACTTATTGACATTGTTGTACCATTATTTACTCATCCTCTAATTAATCAAATTAGTATATGGTCCTAAGAAGACCAATCTTTTTTAACGAAGTAAGTCAAATATGCAACCTGTCAAGTCTTAGCTCAATCCATCCCTCACCCTCATTCAGCTCATTTCTGCCTAGTGGCCAAAGCATTGCAAAGGACTATACGAAAATGGTTCGTAAATGTGAGGATACACTATCAAGCGAATGAAAATGAATAACATATGATCAAGTCTCCTTGCGGGATTTGCTGGTATATCCAGATAACAATGAATATCAAGTAGCATTGCATCGTTTCCCCCTTTTCAGGAAATATTCAGTACCCGGTTTGCTGTTATTTTGATACCGTCCGCCGAGCAAAAGGAGAATTCTCTGAGGTATTAAATTAATTTTACAAATTTGTTTTATTTTTCTGCAAATGTGGGAATCATTTTCACTCGGGCAGTGAATCAGGCGTGAAAACATATACCGAGTTCTACAAGGTCCACTAGGACTGCAGGCGTGAGGAAATGTATAGTAATAGGCCAATAATGCGGTGGTACTTCTTTGGAACATCATTTATGTTAAAATTAGTCTTGTTGCGGATTGCCAACGCTTCCCCCTTCTCAGCGCTGCAATGTAAACAACTAAACCTTAGAAACCGTTCTATCAAGCGTGAAAATTCAATTTTCCTGTTTTCAAACTTCTTTTTGAACTTCTCTTCAAATTCGAAATGGAAAGGGAACATGAATAAAATTGAAAAATTGCCAAAAAAGAGTACGGAACAAGAATGGAGAGCTTTTTTGTCGCAAATGTGACATGACTGTGGCATTCTATAAATCTCCACTATGTTTCCAAACAAACCTGTGAGCAGATGAAAGAGACAAAAAAGATTTATAATTGTGTTTGCTTCGCTTGGATGGTCCAAAAAAGAACAACCTCCGAAAGAAGTCATTGCAGAACGGTATCCACTCACACACAGGCACGGTCATGGGTGAATCCAAATTGCAAAGCGAATGAAAACTGTCGCCGCTTTTGCAACCACCCACTGATAAATTGATCGAATTTTGTCGTCTCCCCGTGTTGGTGCTTCGGGTCAGAAGGTCCTGGGTTTTCCCCATTGCTATGGCTTCTTTCTTCTCTTTGTTGGATTGGTTGCCAATGGCTAACCGCGCATATGTGGAACCCTCTGGTGTTTGGGTCAAAACGAGATTGGCATCCGAATCGAGATCTCCGCTTTGCCAATTTGCTCGCGTGGAGAAATGGCAAAACCAGAGCGAAAGAAATCAATTCCATTTAATTTTCTTGCCAACAGGCGGTTTTTTATTATTTACGGTTAAATTTTTCAATCAGAGCTGTATATTTAATTGAATGATTTATCGTTTCGGGGCTCTGCTGAGGACTGATGGACAGAGATTACAAGAGCTGTGTTTGTCTCTCATGCTATGTTTAGAAAAAATCGCTTTGAATAAAGTTGAGGTGATCACACTTACTTAACGAAACAAACACGATTGTTTTTTCCTTTATTTCAAATTTAATTCTATATAACACAAAAATTCCTTTTTATATTTTGTGTTTTTCTAATATAACCTTTTCTCTCATTGGGATATTATTGATTTTTTTTTAAATTGAAACAATTTCAACCCCATCTATAGTTGTTTTGGGAAGTCAACACTTCTTCTTATACTCTAATTGTTATATTTGTATTCTTCGAACGTGGAGTAACGATTATGATGTAGAAGGAGATGTTTCGCTCATCGCCATGAGGCACCAAGAGTAGACAGTCATGTTTGCTAGAATGAAATATATGAAGAGAAAGTGTTGAAAGTTCCGTTAGTGTACGGTAGGTTGAAAATGGAATAGAAGTATTGAAAGTTGAGCGAAAAGGGCATGGGTAAAGTAGTACTCGAACCAAGGACGTTATCATTGCCAGACTCGCACTGCGGGGTAGGTTGAGGCACAGAGACATCTGCCACCTCAACTGGCAATAATAACGTGATGGAGCTGCTCATGTACCACTGATCGCTTGTGATAGTTTCTAGCGGTAGTTGTACAAACTACCGCTAGAAACTATTACAAGCGATCGGTGGTACATGAGCGAGCTCCATCACGTTATTATTGCCAGTTGACGTGGCAGATGTATCTGTGCGTCAACCTACCCCGCAGTGGGATGTTTGGCAATGATAACGTCCTTGGTTCGAGTACTACTTTACCCATGCCCTTTCGCTCAACTTTCAATACTTCTATTCCATTTTCAACCTACCGTACACTAACGAAACTTTCAACACTTTCTCTTCATATCTTTCATTCTAGCAAACATGACTGTCTACTCTTGGTGCCTCATGGCGATGAGCGAAACATCTCCTTCTACATCAACTCTTCTTATTTTATAAATAAGACTATAGATTTTGTTTGCCGGAAAACAAATTTCAACGCCTTGTGAACTCACTTTGACATATCAATGGAATGAAAAAATGGGATTCATCGGAAGCGCTTCTTTTGTTTTTCAAGCCAAAGAGGGTAAATAGTCATAAATTTCACATTTCAGGATAACTGATCGTCAATCAGTTTGGAAGTATTTTAATCCGCTCCTCGTCGCTTACGTTTTTCGCCTTTTAATTTTTTGTATACGTTTCATTCTGTGCTTATTCATCATGAGCTGTGAAATTTGCTCGCTTGACTCCACCGTCGATACGGTATTGTGGAGCTGCGTCGGTTGTCCGCGAACCTTTCATGCCGCCTGCGTGGGAGTACCTGTCCAGTGCAATTCTCTCAGGAAAAAGGATAAGAAACTTGTTCAGTCGTTTGTCTTGCCATGCTGTAGTCCATGCCAAGCGCTTATCACACTCAATTTCGAAGTTCAATTGCTTACAAAACAATAGGCAGAGCTAGCCGAAAATCTAAATAGAAAAACCCTGAGGTTACTCATCGCGCAACGCAGCAAAATAATGTTTCACTTGTGTACGATGGAATCGATCGACTTGAGGCTATGCTCATTGACATACAAAAAGAGCTGATGCCTATCAGAAGTAGCGGTTCTGCCGGCACAAAAAAAAACTATATTACAACGCTGTGTGATATGGCTAGGCAAAAATCGAAGGAAAATCTGTCCAACTTAATGCAATCAACGTCGTCCGGTATTTCAAATGATATCAAATGCATGAAAGACGAAATTAAACAAATTTCAAGTACTGTAGAGCAAATAATAAGTCATTCATCATTGGCTGTGACGCCAACGCACATCATTCCGTATGGGGTAGTACGGATATCAACAGTCGAGGGGAGTGCTTATTGGAATATCTCTCATCAAATAATATAGACATATGCAATAAGGGAAACGTACCTACCTTTTTAAATGCTATTAGACAAGAAGTCTTAGATCTAACATTGTGCAATAGTGCAATTTATGAAAGAATTGCAAATTGGGAAGTTTCTGAAGAAACGTCATTGTCAGATCATAGAAATATTTTGTTTGGGAGGGGGGGGGGGAATCGGTCAACTACGTTGTGTAAAAATAGTAAAAAAAACTAGAGGAATAAAAATGTTGGTTGTTGGAGTTGTGATTTATAGAGAGTGGGAAAAAATCGTTTTGTAAGGAAAAAGTTCTTTTCACAAATGATAAGATTTTAAATTCTTTCACCACTAGTTGTCCTATCAAAAAATCGTCCTCTAACAGGGATGTTCCATGGTGGAACTCTAAATTGGAACGTCTGCGTAAAACGTCTCGTAGATTGTTTAATAAAGCGAAAAGAACCTCAGATTGGACCCCCTATAGGAGTGCACTTACTGAGTACAATAGAGAAATAAGAAAATCCAAACGAAGATCCTGGGTTCTGACGTGTGAAAACATAAGCAATAGTCCGGAAGTCGCAAGACTTCAGAGGGCTCTTGCAAAGGATCACACGATTGAACTTGGGCATCTGAAAAATGAGGATGGAGTTTTTACAAAAACTCCTAGTGAAACGTTAAAGTTGATTATGGAAACACATTTTCCTGGATCAGTTTTGTGTGTAGATCCAATCAGAGATGGATCACTTGAAGATGGAAGAAGTTCTACAAGGACATCTCAAATGTCTGTTAGAACAAAAATCGCCGCAAATGACTTGGCTGATAAAATCTTTAAAAAAGCCAGGGTAGAAAATGCGTTGAGATCTTTTCAGCCTTACAAATCTGCAGGAATGGACGGGATATTTCCAGCATTACTTCAAAACGGCGAAGCAGTGTTGATCTCGCCATTAATTGAGATTTTTAAGGCAAGTTTAAGACTCAACCATATTCCAACTTCATGGACACAAGTAAAAGTTATCTTCATACCTAAAGTAGGAAAGCGAGACAAGGCGCATCCTAAATCATACAGACCCATTAGTCTTTCATCAGTCCTATTAAAGACTATGGAAAAAGTGTTGAATGATTATATCAATTCAAATTACATGAACAAGCATCCACTATCTGAGTTCCAGTTTGCTTACCAGTCTGGTAAGTCAACAGTTACGGCACTGCATAGTGTGGTTTCAAAGGTAGAAAAAGCTCTATCGGTAAAAGAAATAGCACTTTGCTCTTTCTTAGATATTGAAGGAGCTTTCGACAACGCTTCCTATTCGTCTATGGCTCGTGCCATGAAGAAAAGGAACTTTGACATGAACATAATTAACTGGGTTCATACCATGCTCGCAAAAAGAGAAATCACTTCAGAGCTGGGAAGTTCGTCTATTACAGTACGGGCAACGAAAGGTTGTCCCCAAGGAGGAGTCCTCTCACCACTAATGTGGTCCTTAGTTGTAGACGATCTTCTAAGAAGCTTAGAGGAAAAAGGTTTCGAGGTTGTAGGTTTTGCAGACGATATAGTCATTATAGTGAGGGGAAAATTTGACAACATCATTTCAGAAAGAATGCAATGGGCCCTAAAATTTACCCAGTCTTGGTGTATCAAGGAGGGCCTTAGCATAAATCCATCAAAAGTAGTAATTGTACCTTTCACTAGGAAAAGGAAGTTTAGTCTAAAAGCGTTTCAGCTAGGAGGATTAAAGATTCATCTTAGTGAACAGGTTAAATACTTAGGAGTGATACTGGATGCCAAACTGAACTGGAATGCTCATCTTGAGTGTGTGATCGGTAAGGCAACCAGTGCTTTCTGGATATGCTCAAAAACATTTGGCAGAAAATGGGGTCTAAGACCAAAAATGATAATGTGGATTTATACATCCATAATACGTCCAAAAGTAACGTATGCTTCTCTTGTGTGGTGGCCAAAAACAAAAGAGGCTACTGCACAGAAAAAGCTTACAAAACTTCAACGGCTAGTATCCATTGCTATAACGGGAGCGATGCGCAGCACTCCATCAAATGCGTTGAATGCAATTCTAAATCTGCTGCCTTTGCACGAATACGTGCAACTAGAAGCGGAAAAGAGTATGCTTAGACTTAAACGGTTGAAAACTTTCAAGTCTGGTGACTTAGTCGGTCACCTGAGCATTTCACAAAGCTTTCAAAATGGGCCAGTGATGTATATGAATGGAGACTGGATGAAACCTGTGGAAAACCATGACATCCCTTACAACATATGTGAGATGTCACGTATAGATTGGGAAGTCGGAGGTCCCACTGTTCGTCATGGTTCCATAAAATTCTTCACAGATGGCTCAAAAATTGGAACGAAAACGGGAGCAGGAATCTTCGGCCCTGGGGTAGAAATCTCAGTGGCGATGGGAAACTATCCAACGGTTTTCCAAGCGGAGATTTTTGCTATAATAAAATGTGTTAACGTTTGTCTGAAGAGGAAATATAGACATGCAAATATTTGTATTTTTACAGACAGCCAAGCGGCACTCAAAGCGTTAAGTAATTATAAATGCACATCCAAACTTGTCTGGGAATGCATTCTTTCACTGCGAAAGGTGTGCCAAGAGAACTCCGTAAATTTATTCTGGGTTCCGGGACACTGTGGCATTGAAGGCAATGAAAGGGCAGACGAGCTTGCTAAACAAGGTTCAAATGCACAGTTTATTGGCCCAGAACCATTCTGCGGTATATCATACTGTGCCATAAAAATGGAACTGAAATCTTGGGAAGTACAAAGGGTGATGACCAACTGGTTGGTCACCACAAAGTGTGTTCAATCGAAAAGGTTTATAATTCCAAATGTTACAATCAGTAAAAAGCTTCTGGAGCTCAATAAGAGAGTTCTTTGTACCTATACTGGCCTAGTAACCGGACATTGCCCGAGTAGATATCATTTGAAAAACATTGGCCAGGTTCAGAATGATATCTGTCGTTTCTGTAACATGGAACGTGAAACCTCGGAACATCTGCTTTGCAGTTGTGATGCTTTGTACAAGAGCAGACTTAAATTTCTGTACAGTGGCTATATGCAACCTAAAGAAATTTGGACTGCAAATCCTGGAAAGGTGGTGGGTTTTATAAACTCAATTTTGCCTGACTGGGAGACGCGTCTTGGGCTGGTCACTTGACAAATGGTGATCTAGCTTTAAGATGCGAATTAGAATAGTAAACAGGGGTATACCACAAAAGTTCAACTCAGTGGACGCAGTGGTTCTACGCCCCAACAAAAAAAAAAAAAAAAAAAAAAAAAAGATAATTGGGGGGGGGGGTGGGGGGACTTTCACAATCACTATTGTGTTCGAGAAAAATTGAACTTAACTCGCTATGCGACACCTTGCTCAGTCGGTTTGCTAACTTCACGGACAGTTCTTCACCGTGTGGACTTAAACTTTAGGAACCGGAGGATGACCTCTCGGTATACTGAATTTACTAACTGGCCTAAGTTTAACGGTGAGGAAATCCAATCTAACACCACGTGGTTTCTAAATTGTTTTGGCGAGTTACACTTAGCTTTGGTCAAAGCAACGACGGATCAAACGATGTGCGTCCTCCGAGTCTCAGGGACACACGAATCTCGGAGAGGGTTACCACGAGGTAATGGATTGTCGTGTTTTCGATTTAACATTGCATTGGAGGGTGTGATTCGAAGAGCTGGTATACAAGCGAGTGGCACGAACTTCAGGAAGTCTATCTAACTTTTTGGTTTCAATGACGACGTTGATATCGTAACACGTAACTTTGAGACGATGGCGGGAACGTACATCAGACTTAAGGCTAAAGCTGGTAGGATTGGGCTTGTGATTAATGCGTTGAAAACAAAATACTTGGAGGGAAAAGGCTCACGAGAAGACAATGTTAGCTTACCACCGCGAGTTTCGATCGACGGTGATGAAATCGACGAATTTGTGTATCTGGGCTCATTGATGACTGTCCATAACAACACCAGCAGAGAAATACACTAAGGTTTTTTTTACACGGGGGATACGTATCGTGTAAAAAAAACCGCGTTATTTCCGGAATCCGTGTAAATAAAAACCGTGGTAATTTCCGAAATCTGTGTAAAAGGAACCGTGCTGATTCCGAAATCCGTGTACACAAAAACTGCGATACCACGCGAAATCTTTTGCAATGAAAAACACTTAGAAGATTTTGTGAAGAGTGAAATGGATAACACAACAAGGTCCAAGAGTCAAGCGAGGGCCCCAGGGCCAGAACACAAAATAGGACCGGAGTGAATGTGTGTGGGGATAAGTGGAGATAATACAGGTACATTCATGATACTATATCTCGAGACGCTTAATATCTGCAAAGGTGCGGTCTTCAGTATAGTTGTTCATAAGGTCAAGGACTTTCTAAAGATGGACAGTTTCATTCGAAATTCCACCACTACGTGGCGCTAGTGAGCATTCAAATTTGAGCATTTTGGACTTGTTCTATTTCATGAATTTCATTTTCGGGTCGGAGCTCCACAGCTAGGTGGTAAAATTGTGCATTTTCACCATGTTCTAAAGGGCGAACACGAAATTATTGCGACATATTCAACAGGGCATAACTTTTTTTACCATTGGGTAAAAATCAACCAAATTTTGCACACTTTCTCATTGATGTGTATTGTTTACATGCTGTCAAACTCGAAGTCGTGTTTTTCGATTCAACGAAAATGGAGGTGAACTAACGCGAGTCGAGAGAACAAATTCTTTCCAAAAAGACGGAGGGAAAGGTGAAGCGGATGATTAAAGCAAATCCCAACGTCTCAAGCCGTGATTTGGCTAAAAAGATCGGCATGTCGCAGAGCTACGTCCAGAATGCAAAGAAGAGAGCTGGACTACATACATACAAGGTACAGAACTTCCCAAACCGCGATGAGCGGCAACAATCGACGGCTAAAACTCGGGCACGGGAGCTCTACAAGAAGATGCTGACAAAATATGGCTGCTGTGTGATGGACGACGAAACGTATATAAAAGCCGATTTTAAGCAAATTCCGGGGTTGGAGTTTTTCACTGGCAAGAGCAAGTTCTATGTGGACGACAAATTTAAGAAGAAGAAAATGTCGAAGTTTGCCTCCAAATATCTCATATGGCAGGCCATCTGCTCTTGCGGACTGAGGAGTGAGCCTTTCGTGACAAAGGGCACAGTAAATGACGAGATCTACAAATCTGAGTGCCTCGAGAAGCGCCTTTTGCCGTTCTTGCAGCAGCACGACGAAGCTCCGCTATTTTGGCCAGATTTGGCATCATGCCACTATTCTAAAAGTGTCCTGGAGGGGTATGAGGCCAATTCTGTCCATTTTGTTCCAAAGGACATGAATCCGCCAAACTGTCCGGAGCTGCGCCCGGTGGAGCAGTACTGGTCAATGATGAAGCGGGAACTTTTGAAGAGCAAGAAGACAGTCAAAGACGAGAAGGACATGTTAAGAAAATGAAAAAAAAAAACTGAGAAACTGGTACCGGATGACACTGTAAAGACTTTGATGGAGGGCATCAAGTGAAAATGCGTTCAATTTTACACTCAAGGCTCCATCGATTAACTTTTCTTTTGATTTTTGAATTAAATATATGTATAAAACTACCCTAAAATTTTGGTTTGATTCTAAACATTATAAGAAAATTGGCATGACATTTTCGGTGTCGCAATAATTTCGTGTTCGCCCTTTATCTAGTGATTCTGATAAGAAAGAAAATTTTAATTTTCGGCAAAGTTGTTCAGAAGATCAAGAGCAATCAAATAGATAGACCGTTTCATTCGAATTTCCTCCGCTATGTGCATTAGTGAGCATGAAAAAATTAAACATTTTCAACTTGTTCTATCTCGTGATTCTGATAAGATAGATAGTTTTGGTTTTCGGCAAAGTTGTTCAGAAGGTCAAGGACATTCAAAAGGCTAACCATTTTGTTTGGAATTCCCCCGCTACGTGGCGTAAAATTAAGCATTTTCAACTTGTTCTAGTTCATGATTCTGATAAGATGGATAGTTATAGTCGTCGGAAAAGTTGTCCAGGTTACGAGCATTCAACAGATGGACCATTCTGTTCGGAATTCCACCGCTAATTGGCGCTAGTGAGCATGCAAAATTGAGCATTTTCAACTCATTCTATCTCGTGATTCTAATAAGATAGAATGTTCTAGTTTTCGGCAAAGTTCTTCAGAAGGTCAAGGGCATTCGAAAAATGAACCGTTTCATTCGGGATTCCACCACTACGTGGCGGTAGTAAGCATGCGAAATTGAGCATTTTCAAATTGTTCTATGTATGTTTTATGCATGAACCGATATAACTATCCCTTGTTCAACCATATCTTATCAGAACCACGAGATAGAATAAGTTGAAAATGCTCAATTTTGAATGCTTAATACCGCCACGTAGCGGTGGAATCTCGAATGAAACGGTTGAAAATGTTTTATTTTGCATGCTCACTAGCGCCACATAGCGGGGGAATTCCGAACAGAACGGTCCATATATTGAACACGTAGAAAAAAGTATCATTCAATCAACAATATTTCAGCTTCAATCAGCTATATTTTTGCATTACTGTCCCATGTGCATGATTGTAACAACCATACATTTCAAGTTCATATAACTAATGTATGCTTGAATCACCATCAGAAAAATATGGTTGATTCAACTATACAATGGTTATATCGAAAAAAAATATTGTTGATATTTTGACAGTTGACTTACATTGCCAGTAAGTTCAACCATGATTATAGTTGAACTAATTGAATAACAATAGCTGGTTTGAATATGCTTGGGGTCAGTCCAATTTTTATTCTGAATAAGATTTTTGGTTTCGAATTGAACTTGAATGAGGATGCAATTAAATTCATTACATAATTTAGGATTAATTTATGATTTTGTTTTATATTTTTATGGTCCCAATAATACTACTGTTTTTCATCTTTAACATTCGAAAACAAATGTTCTAATTTAAGTGATGTATAAATGATGTAAATTCACAGCCTGTTTACTTAATTATGGATTATAAGGAGATAGGCTATGAATCTAATTTTATCATATCTAATATTATAAACAACGCTTATTTCACTAGTCCGCTTCAGTTCGTATGATTGCAAATTGAATGGGAATATATGCCTACCACAGTCATCGTTATGTTTTAAATTTATTGATTCAATCTAGGAAATGTTCCTTAGTAGTTGAGAGCGGAAACATTGTAGCCATTTGCTGAAAAAAAAAAAATTCTTGGTACAATGATCGAATTATTAAATAAATACACACTAATGAAAACCTAAATTGCTGGTGCTGAAAACTGGAATGAATTCAATAATTCAACTAATTTCTCATCCACCACAAACTCAGTAGGAACTTCCTCCACTTTTGTTGTCTTGTCGATTGCCGTGATAAATTTGAAAGCGATCTGAGAACGACAACCTGTGTTTTTATTTTTTGTAGAGTTCCTTCAGGCATACACACTGTTTGGAATAATAACAATTTTGTTTTGATTTAACTCTATTACAGGTGTGCAAAAATGATCGCTCCAAAAATTATTTTATTATAATCAATAATCGAGATTCTTATTTCATTTCCCCCTTATATCTCTTCGTGAATGCCATTGACCTTCTGAACAACTTTTCCTAGATCTTTCCATCTTATCAGAATCATGCAATAGAACAAGTTGAAAATGCTCAAATTTGCATGCTCACTAGCGCCACGTAGCAGTGGAATTTCGAATGAAACTGTTCATTTTTTGAAAGTCCTTGACCTTATGAACAACTTTGCTGAAGACCGCAACTTTGCAGATATTAAGGATCTCGAGATATAGCATCATAAATGTACCTGTATTATCTCCACTTATCCCCACACACATTCACTCCGGTCCTATTTTGTGTTCTGGCCCTGAGGCCCTCGCTTGACTCTTGGACCTTGTTGTGTTATCCATTTCACTGTTCACAAAATCTTCTAAGTGTTTTTCATTGCAAAGGATTTCGCGTGGTATCGCAGTTTTTGGGGTACAGGGTTTTGGGATTTTTTCCGTTTTTTTTTAAAGGGGGGGAAAAAAACAGAAAAAAAAGGGTTAAGGATAAAAACAAAAAAAAAAAAAAAAAAAATATACAAAGGCGCATTACGACTGGCAATCGTACCTACTTTGAACTCCGAAAGACGCTAAAATCGAACAAAGTTCGCCGAACTACTAAGTTGACCATCCACAAGACATTAATCAGACCGGTAGTCCTCTACGGCCACGAAACATGGACATTGCTCGTAGAGAACCAACGGGCCCTTGGTTTCTTTGAACGGAAGGTGTTGCGTACGATCTACGGTGGAGTGCAGATGGAAGACGGAACGTGGAGGAGGCGAATGAACCACGAATTTTATCCGTTGCTGAGAGAACTTCCCAGCGTACACACCTAAAATCGGTCGACTACGGTGAGCTGGGCATATCGTAAGAATGTCGGACGATAGCCCAGTTAAAATGATTCTCATAAATGAACCGACGGGCACAATAAGAAGAAGGTGGATCGATCAAGTAGTAAGTGAACTACGGACCCTTCCCAGACTTCAGGACTGGCGAGGTTCAGCCATGGACAGAATAAAATGGAAACAACTTCTGTAAACCGCAGAGGTTTTGGTCTGATTGGTAAAGTAAGTAAGCACCCCGGTTTTGGTCTGATTGGTAAAGTAAGTGAGTCCAAAGACTATTCGACATCTGGTCAAATGACGGGTTTGATTCTCGCTTGTTGAACGATTTACATAGACTCTTAAATGCACCAATCTTCTTTACTTCCCAGGCTACAAGAGAGCGTTACCAAGGATCGAAGTTCCTTGTATAGATCTCCCAGATTTGTATCTGGGTAGTCAAATATCATCATACGTATGATTTACGCGCCTTCGGGATTTCCTCACTTCATGCAACTCGAGTAGTAGTTAGTATTGTCCGTTACAAGAAAACTTTAACAGTAGAGCAGCCTGATCCACTGCAATATTTCTATTTGACACGTACAGTTGTGAGCGGTCTGACTGAACATAGCTGTCTTCAGCATGAACATAGCTGTACTTAGAACCTAAAATTAAAGATTCCTTTATAAGAGAATGCCCTACAACCCCTCACAACTGTTAATTAGGCCCCTCCGTTTAGCTGGGAGTTCAATATGAAATACAAATTAATAAAAAGAAACAAACTCACATGCGTTGTTTTTTTCTAACAGTAGTTGTTATCAAAGTTGTATGTATAAATGCGAATTTTAAATCTGGTCAATTGACCTAGCTGCCAAATTTTACTTGGGTGTGAAGCTTCCTTATGAACAGTGGAGCATTCGCTACAATGGGGGCTCCAACGAAAACTTCAGTTCCAAAACCAGTAAAGTCAAATTTACAAAAAAAAAAAAGCATTTTATAGTAAACTTAACGCTTCTATTAATAACGTAAGGCAGATCTTTTCTAAGTAGGGTTACCTATTTCAATTGCAATGGATATCATTAACATATTGGTAGCGAAATTATACTCTTTAATCAGAGCACTGGCAGAAACACGATGCAGTCAACGTGATGATAACGAAATATTAAATGATTTCAAGCCTTTTGTTTTCAACAATAATATGCACGAGAAACTAATTGCTACAACGCGAATTTTTCTTAAGTCAGTGTTGCATTTTTGCAAAACAAGCTTCACCAAGTGTACGAATCTATTTCGTTGAAAAAATCAAACAGCGGATTCACAAATCTGAAATTCAATTGTTAACACTGGTATCAATTTTCAATATAGGTCTCTACTACTGAAAATTATTCATCACTGTTTCCACTGATTTCTATATCTGTCTCGGTGCCTCCATATAACACAATGGGATCCAGAAAATGTAAAAATGTCGAATTTCTTGCCAACAACAATAAATCGGTCGATATTTTTCTGCTGACAGCACTCCCATCGCTACTTTTTCCAATTTAATATTATGTTTGTCCCAACCCTCCGCGGGATACCACACTTAATTCGAGAATTTTAATTAGAGCTGCATATTTACACAAGCACTTGTTTACCTACCCGTACCCGTGCTTGGAAACCTTCAACAGCGAAGCTTAATTTATTTGGAAAAATGCGCTTTGTGTTGTTTTTCACAACCAGAAGGACCTTCATTTCGGGATGGTCAGCACGTGTTGCGTTTGTTTGCTTGCTTTGCACTCCTGGGAACCACGGTCAAAATTTTCTATGTTCAATGTCCTCGCAACTGAACACGATCGTTTTTGGTTCGACCCCATAAAACTGGACTGCATAAAAGCGTTTACGGATCAGCAAAGTCTTAAAGCACCCATCAGCCATCGCTATGATTCAAGCGTTGTTTACTGACTCGGTCGTAAATGTTTAACAGACCGCTAAACTTAACCTTCCTGACCTGCGATTACGGAGATTGAGTGTGGGACATGCCCTCTGATTATTTCATGATGGCGGCTACCGGGAGAGCATAGGGACATTGAATCTTTGTTGCAACGTTTCGGTAGAGTACTGCAAAAATATTTCGCTAAATTAGAAAATCGTGAGTTGACAAATTGTTTGGAGTTTTCAACTCGATAAACCCAACTCTTTATTAAACACCAACAACGATGATGCATTTAAATGCATCCCTAGAATGTGTGTGGCCCCTGCGGGTAGATGTTCATTCTATTATAGCCGCATCGTATGTACGACTACAAGAGCGGAAATTAATTATCAACTGCTACAGGTGAGGTGATGGTTGGTCAAAGCAGTGTGCTTCCGTCCTTGCAACATATTTCCCTCTGGCACTGGGAGCCAAAGCTCAGGTTCATCTCGTTTAAAAAGAGTAAGAGTGCGAGCCAGAGAGAGAGGGAGTTATGAGATCATTATAAACCTGTTTGCTGCTTAATTAATAAAATTCACTTCCCGTTACATTGTTGTTGGCGTTCCATGGTTACTTTATTGCATCAAATTTCCAGTAACCCAACCACTTACCACCAACCACCAAGTCGGTACATGGAGGGCAAACTGATTGAACTGGCACGACGTGTGTGGGTGAATGTTACGGGAAACAAGGGATCGGTTGTCCCCCGAGGGGGTTGTCATGATTTTCTGCTGCCACTGTTTGTTTGAAGTCTCGAACATCGAAAGGGCGGAGATTGACTTTGAAGTGAAGTATTTTCGTTAGACATTGAAACATTGACACTTTCTCGGAAAGTGAATTTCGAAGCGACGACGTTTGATTGTTGGAACACATGGAGCTAACATGGTACATGGTTCACTATTAGCTGTGATTCTTTATGGATCGTAAAACACATACCACTTTGAAAAATAGTCGTGGCTGGGTAGATGACGAAGGAAAATGGGATAAAGTTGTTTTTACTACTCTCGGTTCAATATTCAATCAAATTGATTGCTCATTGTTTGTTGCTTTAAAATGTCTTACTTCAAAACTCAAAAACAGTAAGACTTTCATCGCAGACATTATACGAAATTATTCATTTGAGTATTAATAAACTTTTGTTTGGTGGAAACAATCCAAAATTCATTTGAAATATTTAAAGCTTAACAATATGAGAAAAATCCTCTTATATTATTAAAGTACAATGTCCAAGAGGACTTCATTGCATCGAGTAGCGAAACATAATTTTAAATGATGAGTCCACCCTGAGCTTAGTCGGTGCAGGTGCAGAAATAAACCATGCTAGAGGTGGCTGGATGCGATAACCGGTCTGGTTTTAAAATTTCTTGCTGAGGAAAACTATCCAACCACCTGAGCATGGGGAGTGATTGTACTCGCCACATAATCATACTAAAGCTCGAATTACTTGAAAACTGGACGCATTTTTTTACAGTGCTCCTAATGGTCGGCTCTCGAATGTTTTAACAGGAGAATGTATGGAAAGTTCTTTCCTATCAGTTGTTAAAATTTTGTTACGATTCATTTGAATGTAAAAAGAAAGATGAATGCCGAAAGAAGGAAATAAATTTTGGGCACCCACGATGAAAATCCAACGTGGTCTGGTTCGACAATTCGTTGAACCTGTTTTAATCTTACGTGTGCAGCGTCGTCAAACGTTTCCGTGAGCGTAAAGCTATTGGACGGGCCATCTCCATAGTAAAGCTTACTAACAGCATCTGCATTGGAAAATACAGGGTGCAACAGGAAAAAATTCAAAAATTTATGGTATTTCTTTCAAATCTTATTTTCAACTACTTGAACCAATAATATCTATATTTTCGAATTCAGTTATCTTTATTAGGTCCTTTCAAACAAGTTAACTCGATGTGTCAACCATTTTCATCGATTGCATTCTCAAGACGACACCGGGAACTAGAACACGCCTTTTGAACGTAGTCCTCCGACGTCGACTGCCCTGTGCGCGTTATGACAGACTTCAGCTTTTGCAGTCTTATGCTTTAACATACGCCTAAATAATCCAACGAATTTAGGTCTAAAAATAGGGGGCTAAAAATCTTTAATTTATGATGATATATGATATGTACTACCACCCATTGTTGCACGGAAACTAAATCCGACTGCAACGAGCTCTCCTCTCTGATTGACTTGACCAAGCTTTAATAACCGCTGATTACCATCATCATCACATCATTTATTTATATGTGTCCACAGGGATACAAAGAATCTCCTTCCAACAACAAGATTGAACAACTGGTCAAAAGAGAGAGCTATCTAACACGAGGATGCTCCAATGGTCGTAAAGAAGAGCCCACCCACTATTCCAAACTGTTAGCAATGGAGAGTTGGCATTTCCACTCTCGCCATCCAGAGTGCTTCAATCAGGTGCCCCGATGGTCCCTCCTAGGGGGCTGCATAGCATTCGGACAAAACTTCATATTCTCCATCAGCCATCCTATTGTAGGACAACGTATTGATCCTCAAGGAATTTGACCTAACTAACTGGAAGTAACTAGTCCTTCATAATTCTATATTTGTATTTGTATTTAAGGACTGTATCGTTAGTTATGAGTACACCTAAAAATTGCTGTATTTCAATATGTTTTATTTATTTTGCAACTCAAATTAATTTACATTGTTTATTGACCATCAAAAAGCCCATTACATCAGTATTCATTTAATTTTTCGTATATTTGGCCAGCTCTTGCACCTTCTTCTTGATGATCCTCATGAGGTTTTGCACAACCGTTCCGTCGATGATTTTGCTTACGTTTACCCAGTCTTTTTGAATTTGATGATGTCATCTGCTCCTCTAGCTTTCTTCCGCAGCTTTCCTTTCATCAAAGCCCAAAAATGCTCAATGGGCCTTATTTGCGGACAATTTGGAGGATTCATCGCCTTTTCCTCAAATTGGACATTGTTCTCTTCATACCAGTCCAAGGTGGCACGCGCATAGTGGCAGGATGCCAAGTCAAGCCAAAACAGTGTCGAACCTTTGTGTTTTCGGATTAGTGTCAGAATTCGTTCCGGTACATTTCATATTTGCGGTTGTGAAAAAAGGTGTCGATTTTATACCTCACTGGTAAATTGCTTGCCAAACCAACACCTTTTTCCAAATTTTTCGCTACAAATCGATTTCTCCGAATTTAGGACATCCGTTTCACGCGTCATGGTGTTAAACTGTGCCGCTGGAAGTGCCCTGTAGTTCAATTTGACGTACGTCTCGTCATCCATGATAATGCACATGTCATTTTTGCTCAAAACGTCATCGTACAGCTTCCGAGCCCGAGTTTTCACGGTATCCTTGTGAATTTGGTTGCGTTTCGGACATTTTTGTTTCGGGTACGTCTTTAGGGAACCATTCCATTCCAATCGTCGTTCCACACTTTTTTGCGCAATCTCTGATGGATACCTCCATTTTTCCTTCAAAAACTTTGCAAATTTGTTTGTCCAAATTTGGGTTTGACGTACCTGTTTATCTACCACGCCCGGGTAAGTCCTTCAATGTGTTATGCATCACAAACCGGTTGATCACATTTTGGACCGCACAGACACTAACACCTTCTTCTTTTGCTAATTTTCATAGCGACAATCCCCTTTCAGTGCAGTACTTGGTCACAATCGATTTTCGCTTTTCTTCCATAAGACCTCGCATTGTTCCACTTGAAGTAAAACTTTAACCTTCAATGAAGAATTTCGTTTGTTTACAAGGCAAGCAACACCTTGACACTAAACAGCTGTCAAAATAAGTCAAAGTCTTTTTCATACAGAACCTCAAAGGTGTACTCATAATTAACGATGCAGTCCTTAAAATAATTCATCTGACAGCAGGTAGTCTAACTGAATCAAAATAAACTATTTTAACACGCATCTATTAAAACTAGTTCCACATCGATCTTATAGAGTGTATCGAAAAGTAGTTAGCAAGATTGATTTTCAAATAAGGAAAAAAAATATGTTGACATCAGTTTATAGCAGAAAAATAACCTTTTGTTGCAATTCAATTAATAAAAATCTTAGTTTCTTTAGAACGCTCGCACTTTGGACTTGAAATTCTTCATTAAATTCTGCATAGTTGATTTTGTGGCTTTCCTTGTGGCTGCTAACCATTTTTTATAGAACTCCTGCATGTTTTGAAGCACTGTACCCTCCTTCGGAATTTGCCGCTTGACAATTACCCAATACCGTTCAATTGGCCGAAGATCCGGACAGTTCGGCGGATTGATGTCCTTTTTCACGAATTGTACATTATTGTTTGTCAACCACTGTGACGTACTGTGACGGAAGCCAAATTTGTCCAGAAGATAGGAGGTCGTCGTCGATCAAGATGCATCCATCTTCGGTCTCCAGAATCCGGTTATACAGTTATACTCTTGTTTTAGCCCGAGCTTGCTGCTCCAGGGACTTTTTCGGCACCTTCTGTTTCTTGTATGTTTTCAGGGAGTACCGAGCTTTGATCCATTGAATCATCTCGAGCCTGGTGTTGAATTGCTTGGCCGCTCGACGTCAATGGGTTTTTCCTTATGTACTCAACCACTATCATGTCCCGGCCGGGCTGGCTGGGACCCGGTTTCATGCCGGATCGGGGCAAATCTTTCACGGAAAGGACCTCACCAAACTTTTCGATTACATTTTTGACACTGGTGTAGGTCATTTTCACCCATTTTGCAATTTGGTTGTACATGACACTCTTTTCCGAGCACCAAATGTGCAGAATTATCTTTCACGTGTCCAGATCAGTTCAACTCATCTTCGAAACGATCCACTGTACCGAGACCAGTCGGTTGCCCATCTGTTATTGAAATTTAAACTTACATCTCACCGCAAAACACACTAAAACAATTTAAGCCATTTTAGAGTAATTACTGTTTGAATGTTGCTAAATACTTTTCGATACACTTCTTATCCGATTCGCGAAACGTTCAGATGGCTCATTAAACTCAAATGGCACTTTGACTTCCGCAAACGCACGAATACTTGCTGAGGTTGGTTCATTGTATCCAAACACAGTTTGGTGTAAACTTGATGGCAGCAACGTACAGTTTTGTGAGGTCCTGTTCGATACACGAAAGTTCAACATAGAAAGTAGTTCGGGGGCATCAGCTTCACCATTCAACAGTTTAGCAATAAGCATCGACTCAACGTCGTTCCAGCGTGTCCAAATCTATCAGGATATGGTTGCAAGTTGTCAGGATCTCACCACGGCAAATTTTTCAAACGAACCGCTTCTGAACTCGTTCGATTCAGATGAATAACGTGACCTGGGAAAAATGCCATACCGCAGACGCATTTTCAAAAAATGGACAGACAAGTGCACAGTACAAAGACTTCCAGCACTGTGGGTTCGGAAAACCTTTCGCCACCTCAGACATAAAGCCCAACTGTCGAGTTGCTTTTGATATGATCGTATTGCCGTTAATGTAGTAGTCAAAAATTTGATCGTATTGCCGTTAATGTAGTAGTCAAGAATTGGATTCTCCATACTGTGAAACGTGATTACCTGACATTTATCCACTTTAAGAATCAGTTTGTTTCTCTGAAACCACTCAGAAAACGAATTCGACGAGTTTTGCAGAAGTTAACCATCATCTTGCGCGCGCACCACTATGTACAGCTTCAAATCTCGTACATTTATTTATTATTTTATTTTCATGGCATAACGTCATTATAACAATGCCAAACAAACAATAACCCTCCATCGTTCTCGGTTCATGGCTGCTCCCCTCAGATTCTGTGGGCACCTTGTACTCCCTAGGCCTAGATCATTCTCCACCTGGTCAAACAATCTTGCTCGTTGCACTCCTCGTCATCTTGTGCCAACCGGATTCCCATCGAACACCATTTTCGCAACATGCCCTGCCCAGCGTATTCGTCCAGATTTGACCACCTTACGAATACTGGATTCGTTAGCGAGTTGCGCGAGCTCATCCTCTACCTCCAGACTCCGTTCTCCTGCACTCCGCCAAAGATGGCTCTTAACACCCATCGCTTAAAAATTCCGAGTGCTAGCAAGTCTTCCTCAAGCATTGTCTCATGCCCGCTGAGAACAACCGGTCTTGTAAGAGTTACACATGATACACTTCGTTCGGGAGCTTAGTCTGTTTGACCACAGTTGCTTGTGGAGCCACGACTCCCACTAATAGTACGCCTCCGGAGCTCACGGCTGTTATCATTGTCCGCAGTAACCAGGGAGCCGATGTAGACAAATTCGTCGACTACCCCGAACTCATCGCTGTCGTTCATTACACATTGCTGCCAAGTCGGGCTCTGTCGTACTCGTTTCGGCATACCAGCATGTTCTTCGATCTGGACGTATTTATCTTCAACCCAATCTTCACTGCTTCGTGCTTTAGTCTGGTGTTCTACTCGGCCACCACGTCAAATGCTCTGCCGACAATGTCCACGCCATCGGCAAAGCAGATAAATTGACTGGATCTGTTGAGACCTAACCTTAACACCTTCAAGAGCAATGTTGAACAACAGGCATGAGATTCCATCACCTTGACGAATCCACCCGATATCCTCACACAGCACTGGTTCCATCTATCGTTGCCTTGATTAGTCTGATCAGCTTGCCCAGAAGTCATCTACATAGACCAGTTTGAAACTTCTGCCCAAAATTAAAGTGGCATCATTGAAAAACAAGATAAACAATAGCGGTCCGAGATTGCTATCTTGTGACACTCCGGACTTTTTGGAAAACGGCTCATGGTTCGGAAGGTACGATTCTAACCAAGATATCAATTGCGTAGAAACTCAAAGGAGTGATAACTTGTGCAGCAATATACTATGTTCAATTTTATCGAACACATTTAAATTCGCTCTTCCCGATCCATAAATATCAAAATGCAGCGTATTTGATAGTATTTCTCTCTTTGATGAAGCAGAAGCCGCCATTGTGGATTCCAAAATGGCTTCAAACATCGATGTGCAGTCTTTATATGCCTTTTTTGATCCAAAAATATCATATTGCAGGCTTTTTGGCAATATTTCCCATTTTTCCGATATCATAAGGCGCCATCTTGGATTTCAAAATGGCGTCATGCATCGTCATGCACCATATTGCAGGGTATTTGACAGCATTTCTCAATTTTTACAAAATAGAAGCCGCCATCTTGAATTACAAATTGGCGTCACCTATATACGCTGTTACCGGTTAAAAAATACCCATTTTTCAGGGTTTTTCACTGTAATTCCCAGTTTTTCTATAACCGGAAGCCGTCATCTTGGATTCCAAAATGTCGTCAGGCAACGACTTACGGCCTCCAGGTGGCCACTTGTTCAACTTTGTCGAAGACGGCATCTTCCTAGATGGCCAGTATCTCGAGATACAGCTTATAGAAGATATTGATATGTACAACAGCGCCGCGTAGTGAGCCAATTTTGAACTACAATCCAGAAACTGGAAGGCCATGACCTACTGAATAATTTTGCTGTAGACAGTAACTTTCCATGGACTATGGCCAGGATCTCGAGATATTCCATGTTGGAATCAAAAAATACAAACATTTTGCATGCCAGCTAGTGCCACCTACTGAGCCAATCCCGAATTAATGAAACCAACACGAGGTAGTCCCTGCTTTTCTCATTCGCAATAAATTTCTCCAAAGCACCATGCATCTATAAGGTGAAAATCACAAAAAGATTACACGTTCAAATTATAGTGATTTCATCAGCTTCGTGCGCCTCCATCCCGATGAGTAATATTTCTGTAGCCGGGTGCCACCACCCACTTTCAGATAGTGGTGCCACTTTGAAAAGTGTGAAATCACTCATCAAAATTGAGCTGCAATAAAATTGAATAACTTTCTTATTTTAAACTCAAATCAAGCGAAGGTTTGTTTCAACTGCTTCATAAAAGAGTGCCATGTGTTTTCATGGTCTCTCCGATTTTATAGCTTAATTTTAAAATAAGCGTTTTGAATAAGAACTACTGAAAATACTACTTTTGCAACACTAAAAAAAGTCAAAGTTCATTACGAAACTTCAATAGGAAATGTCAAGCTCGACGACTTAACGATTTAAAAAAAAAACTGAATCTTTAAAGGGATAGTTTTTGGAACATCTCCAGCCGTATTTTATTATGTACGTTCCTAAATTTGATTTGAATTAGGGGTAATTTTTTTGAAAATCTATGCAGTCTAACTTTATCAAATATGCCATAAATTCAGCAATGATCGGTAAAATTATGATGGTATCATGAAGATCGATTTATTCCATAGCAAATAAGACATTATAAATCAATAGTATAGTTTTTAACTTCCGCGTAACACTCGGTTTCCTGACCGACTGACTGACTGACTGACTGACTGACTGACTGACTGACTGACTGACTGACTGACTGACTGACTGACTGACTGACTGACTGACTGACTGACTGACTGACTGACTGACTGACTGACTGACTGACTGACTGACTGACTGACTGACTGACTGACTGACTGACTGACTGACTGACTGACTGACTGACTGACTGACTGACTGACTGACTGACTGACTGACTGACTGACTGACTGACTGACTGACTGACTGACTGACTGACTGACTGACTGACTGACTGACTGACTGACTGACTGACTGACTGACTGACTGACTGACTGACTGACTGACTGACTGACTGACTGACTGACTGACTGACTGACTGACTGACTGACTGACTGACTGACTGACTGACTGACTGACTGACTGACTGACTGACTGACTGACTGACTGACTGACTGACTGACTGACTGACTGACTGACTGACTGACTGACTGACTGACTGACTGACTGACTGACTGACTGACTGACTGACTGACTGACTGACTGACTGACTGACTGACTGACTGACTGACTGACTGACTGACTGACTGACTGACTGACTGACTGACTGACTGACTGACTGACTGACTGACTGACTGACTGAATTCAATAAAAAATGCCGATGGGAGCGAAAAAAGTTTCTACACCGTATCCAATATATTCTCATACAAAATAAAACTCTATTTATTTCAAATCGATAATCCAGTTTTTATTGATAACTTTACCCATTATATTGCAATATAATACTGATCAACTACAGCATATGTTTTGGAATAACACCGCCTTTAACCTTCTTGACCAGCTTTTCGTTTTTCGAAACCGTCACAGGCGGCACGCACGACTTCCAATGGCATTTCGTCCCAAATTCGTTTGATTACGGTTTTGAATTGGTTCATATTAGACGCCCTGTGGTCATTTACCTTCGCCAGCATGTATGACCATAAGAAATAAACCAAGGGATTCAGATCTGGTGAACTGGGAGGCCATTCATTCTTGTCCAAAAAGTCGGTCAAATTTTCTCGGCACCAGCCCTGAACGAGATCACACCTCTTGTACATATGGCTTGACAACTTTCTCCAAAACTTCCGTTTTATAATATACGGCATTCACTTTAACGCCTTTTTCGATGAAAACCAGTGGTAATTTGCCTCGCTTGCAAATTCCTCCCCAAACCATCACTGACGCAGCACTTTGGAACCGTGGAACAGTTCTCGTAGAGAGAGCCCACAATCTGTCGTTCTGGACATTGTGGGATTGTTTCAAGACGAATAACTTTTCGTCGGAAAAGATAAATTATTCCCCACCGTGCCGCGACAAAAGCAGAATTGCTCTTTCGAGACGTTTCTGCTTGGAAAGTTCCGAAACTCTGTGAACCTTACGTTGCTTGAAAGCTTGGAATCTGAGGTCATTTTGTAGTATATTGTGCTTTGAAGAATCTCGAAACATTCAGATCTGCGGCCATTTTACGTACAGAGCGCTGTGATTTTCGTCTAATCCGTTCCCTGACCACTTTAACAACTCGTGCAGTCCGCACCGTACGACCGTACGAGTACGACCGGATCTCTTCCGGTCATCCAACGAGCAGGTGTCACGGTACTTTCGGATGGTTTGGCACACAAAATCCTGCTTTACTCCGAGGTTTTTTAAATTTCTTAAAATAACGCCCGGGCGCTCACCTTTCAAAAACTTTTTTATCACCACAGCACGAAACTCCTTCATCGCTGGTAAAAGATAAACACCGAATGAAAACAATCGGACATAACCTGAAAGCGTTTGTATAAACATGTCGATCCGCATTGCCCGTTGCACGCTTCTTTCCATTGTACCAATCGACTCTTTTTCGAAAACCATTTTCACCGACATCCTTACGAACTGACCAGCCCATCTTAGTCGACCGATTTTTGCAGTGTGGACGATGGGAGTTTCTCTTACAGTAGATCGTACGCACCACCGTTAGTTCAAAGATACCAAGGGCGCGTTTGTCCTCTGCGAGCATTGTTCATGTTTCGTAGTTGATGAGGACTACCGATCGAATCGATGCTTTATACACACATAGAAATTATGAGTTTAACACGAGACGTAATTCATGTTTGTAAAAAGTCGGGGAACGTAAAGAAAGATTTCGTCTAAAATTATGTTTCCTGAAACTGACACATACGCAATTTGACGAAAGATGTGTTTGATTGAATTCATTTTCTCATCTCTTTCACCCCATTCTTATGTGCTAAAGGACGCTTGCATGTGTCGCACAGTGTTTCGAACGTATGGAGCTGCGGGACAAAAATCATAACTTGCGTTCTACACGTTTTCACTCAATGGTGTCTTTGGGAAAATGGTTGTGAACTAGTTTTTCTACTATTTGCATTATTGACCTATGTTAAACTGATAATTGCATAAGTGGCGTAAACGCCAAATTTCATAACATATATGCAATATGCTTCGTATAATCGAGATCCATTCGGGAAAATTGTCACTTATGATAAAAACTACTATTTGCGAAATTGACCCATGTTGAACTGATAATTGAATAAATTCCGTAAACGCCAGATTTCACGATACGCCTCAAAGAATCAGGATCTCTTTAGGCAAAATATGAGGTATGATAACAGTTTCTATTACAACAATTGACCAATTTCCTATGGACAATCTCATAAGTGACGTAAGCGCCAGCTCTTATATTTTATACTATAGAATCAGGATATCCTTAGAAATGATTTGAGGGATTATTTTTTAACGACGGTATCACAAATCATTGGAATTTGTTTATTTTAAATTGTCCAATACGCCTATTTATAATATTTCACACCGATGTTTATTATAAATAAATAAAATCAATGCCAAATTCAATGCTATATTTTATTTCTTTTTATTCTTACTCCAATTATTTTGTCAACTACTTATCATCACTGAACAGAGCAAAAGAATCGTCATCGTCTACTTCATCATTAAAGTATGAAGAAATATCATCATTATCTGAATGGTGGTTATTCGAAACTGGTTTCCGCTTTCCAGATACTGATGGATCAGAAGAGAGCAGCATATAATTCGTCAGGTCTGTGTTGGTATTCACTCTAGAAAATTTTCTCGTATGCTTCAAACGATTTCCTCTAATAATCTTGTGTGTGGCTTCCAACGCTTCCTCGGATAATTGGCCAACGGGCAGTTCACAGGCTTCCATAATGTCTGAACTGTGCAGCAATAACTTATGAACAGTTATAGGCATATAATACCAGCTATACAGTTTTAGATAACGCTCTTTTGTACAAAATACAAGTTGCTTGTACTTATACAAGTCAACTTTCCTTCCTGATGACAAAATACGAAGAATCGTTGCAAAATTTCCAATGAGTTCCGAGTCAATTCCTGTAATTTCCGAACTGGTATTTGGGTTCGCGAAAAATTTCCGTGCAGTGTTGCCATCGTTACTTGAACCGTATCCTGGCTTTGGCTTGTCGACGATTAGACCCATCTTAGTTTTGAACCTGTCCTGTATTTCTTTTTTCTTACATTCGAATATTTGTTTATGCTCAGTTGCTTTCACTTGCCATGTCTCAAGTTCCTCGGAGAAATCATCCGGGTTATATAAACCAGACAGAAACTTCGACACATGAGCTTTTCGTTGGGACGGATCAACGGAAAGCAACTGTTTATATATATCCATGTTATTGAGCGCAAGAGTATCACCTTGAAAATCGTTAACAGCTATTAAAGGGTGTATTCGATAAAAATGGCACACAGAAAATCTTCTGTAACTTTTGAATCGTATGAGTAAAAAAACCTAGAAATTAGAGTAGATCTTATCCATAGTGTATTATTTACATCTGCCAAGTTTCATAGTTATACCTTCAGTAGTTCCAGTCATGTCGTCGAAACAAAAAATTGTCCGTGAGAAAATTTTGTGCACTCACAATGAAAATCCAGGGACGTCCCACCGGTGGATTGCTAAAAGGCTTGGAATTGCAAATACAACTGTGTCTCGTGTAATAAGAACCTTCAAGGAGCGTCTGAGTGTCCAAAGGAAGGAAGGGCGTGGTCGTAAAAGTGGTCCAATGGACAGTAAAATGGCCAGGAAAGTCGTACAACAATTCAAGAACCGTCCAAACATGTCAATTCGAGATGTCGCTAAAAAGTCTAAGGTGTCAGTCGGTTTTGTGCAGAAAACCATGAAGCGTGCTGGGTTACATGTTAACAAAGTGCAAAAAGCCCCAAACCGGAATGAAAAACAAAACATCACTGCGAAAACCCACGCCCGGAAACTTTACACGAAGCTGCTCACCAAATCCGGTTGCATCGTGATGGATGACGAAACATACGTCAAGGCCGACTTCCGTCAACTTCCTGGGCAAGAATATTTCGTTGCCAAGTCGAAGTTCGATGTTCCGGAGGATGTTCGAAAGAAGAAACTATCGAAATTTGCAAAGAAGTTTCTAATCTGGCAGGCGATTTGCGGATGTGGTGAAATAAGTGCTCCCTTCATCATTTCCGGAACAATAAACGGTGCCATTTACACGGAAGAGTGCCTTAAGAAGCGTCTCTTGCCATTCATTAAGAAGCACAAAGGATCAACTCTGTTTTGGCCTGATCTAGCATCCTGCCACTACGCTCGAAACGTATTGGAGTGGTACAGAGCCAACGGAGTCAATTTTGTGCCAAAGGATATGAACCCACCAAATTCACCGGAACTTCGTCCAATTGAAAAATTCTGGGCAATTATGAAAACGGAACTTTGCAAACATTCCAAAACTATAAAAACAGAGCGGAGTGAAAAGGAAGGTGCGGGCATTCGGGATGGGAGACGAAATTGAATAAAACAAATGTTGTAAATCAAAACTCATTAGTAGTTCTTCATTCCCTGAAAATTTCAAGAAAATCCGATAAACAGTTTAATTTTGATGAGTATATATGTGTGTGCCATTTTTATCGAATACACCCTTTAATAGAGCAAATAAGAGCAGCTGGAATCACTTCCATTCTCTTAAGAATACTATAAGTGAGATCTGGTGCAATTTTCAGAGATGTGTTTTGATGTATTTTTTTTTAAATGCTGTTTGAAGTTGTAGATTTTTTCTTCCTATATAACTTCATGCGCATGACTTGGAAGCTTTATTTATCACAATGATCGAAATATGTCCAACTGAAACACATTGAATTGGATTTTACTTACTTGATTTTATGCTTTCCATATTGATTTTCACAGTGAAAGGTACCGTTCGAAAACTTAGGCAATGAAAACGATGCTTTTCACTAACAAGTAATAAATTACCCACTTTCAGCGATGGAATTGTTTACAAACACGAGTTGTTTTGATCGTCCCAGTGACCTCACGAAGACAGTAATGCGCATACAGCGTAGTTTAAACATATGTTAATATCATGACCTACTTGATTCGACTAAATACGAGGGTTGATTTTTCCATTTTTGTCCAAGGGACAAAGCACTGTGTGTCGGTCTCAAGGGACAGAAATTTACATGACATCTTGGTAGTGTGTAGATAGCCAACTTTGTAGAGCGGTCCAGCGAATTGCATAGTTTCTCTATCTCCATCGCATCGATTCAAGCAACTAAAATACTACCTATGCAGCACATTCAAATCCGCCTTCAAACTTTTAAACCTTTTGACCGTAAATTTCCTCCTTGCAAAGGAATGACGAATGAAAACGCATAATTATAATTTGCTCTAATGATGTCACTCGAACACCAGAGCGACTGCACTAGCCTTTTCCGCCTGTCACTCGTTTCGAATTTATTGCAGCCGGAATTGTGCTGCTCTAACTGAATCTGCTGGCAAAGCATTCAAAAACCGTCATCGGGAATGATGGCATGACCTCTGGCAATTCACATAACCAAAGCAAAAGCGAACAACAAACCGATTTGCATTTCATGCAAGCGGCGCTCGTCTGTTTAGTCAGGCAAACGCACCCACAACTGGTGCCCTGATCTCTAACGAACTGCAAATTTATCGCACAATCACAATTAAGGTGAGAAAATTGATTATCCTCTGATAGGACCGTTTCGACACCCAACGACCGAGAAAACCTGGTCCGAAACAGTTTTCGGTATGTTTGGAATTTTCTCATCAATTTCCATACTGATAAAGTTCCCCACCGATTGATTTCCAATGATGAACTTCGATGCCACTGTCCACAAGCATTCTTGATGCGAATTGAACTTTTATAAATTGTTTTGTATGCATGGAATGTCGCTTCCGGGAAATTAACAGCGACAGACGTTGAAATAAAATATTCTTTCCAATCATACAATTCTACTCCCCAGGACCAGATAGTCGTTCTTCGAAAAATGGTTATGGAGCCAACATGGGACGTCTGCACAACGTGAGCAACGTACATAATTTTACACAGCAGTGAAGTCACAAGCACCACCCTGGGTCTCAAAGCGGATTACTCTCTCCTCCCTCTAGATTGGAAATTATTATTGCAGCTGATGGGTTGTGAGATGGGTCTTCCGTGTTATTACAGCACTTTAGCTACTTTAAGTTGTTCGATCGGAAAATGCCTGAACCAGTGTTGGACTTGCCACACAGGATACGACGGCAATATTCAGAATAGGTCACTCAGTTGATAATAAGGTTCTTCAAACATAAGCTGCCAGTTAGTAATTCGTTGTGTTTTGGAACCTTTTTTATTTCGATTTCGTTCCTATTACATGCCTAACCTCTCAATTTGCTGCGGCCAACATGGATCAGATTTTTCCAACCTCTCTAATAAATATCACTCAACGAAGAAACCCCAACAGCAAAGGTGACATCCGGAGAGTGTTACGTGACTGCGATAATGCGTGTATCGTGATGAATTCCTAATGCCTCTATCCCCACATGTAGTGCGGAAGTGAAAATCTCTGTGAAGATTGCTGGAATTTCCCAGATTTTCTATCAAAATCTTTTTTATGCCAAGATTTCTCCATACAGTGAAATTTGATCACGACTGTCTTCGACTCCAGTTGATCATTTTTGAACTCTTGTGTGCTTTGTTTTACGAATTAGGCATGTCCCGTTTGATTCAAAAATTAATTGGGTAGCTGTTGAGATGTTGAGATACTTTTTTCAAACCAATAACTCACGGCAGCGAGTTCCCCCTGCTGATTAAGTCGGTCCAGTGCATTCAATCGCTGGTCCCGTTAGGGCTTCATTTTTCATAATCTTATCTCGCCCGATTGTGTCCCCAACGTCCTTCCTCGAACAACGAGAAGACAGACTTTAAAACAACCGTTCCAGATGGTGGCCAAGCGCTCACAGGAGGATCAAACGAAAGGAAGATGAACAGTGAAGAGTGAATAAAAACTCAATTTATGCGAAATGTTTTCGTACGAGGAACGGAAATACTGACTGGCATCCGACATTCTGAGGCTGAGGAGCGCCAAGAAAAATGAAATTAAATATTCAAAACACGTTTGGCGGGTAGCGTTTTGCTCTTCAAAGTGGTGCGTTTTGAGAAAGATGATTATGAAAAGTGTGCAGGGTAACAATTTGTTGAACTTCTGCTGGGAGCTGCGAAAGATTCATTAGCAAAGTTTATGCAAAGACGGGTGATGACAGCGATCGAGCACAGAATGAAATTTGAGTAGAACATTGGAAAGTTTTTCTATTTATTACGAAACAAAGGCAAACTCAGCAAATTAGAAAGATTGTATTAGATTACAATTAAATTATTGCTGTAAATTGTTGGTTCAAAGAAACAACTACTTATTTGTGTGATTAATTGTTTGCTCAATCAATTCCAGCAAAAGTAAAAAAAAAACTGAGAAAAGTTTACGCGATATTCAGCGGCGTGCATATCAATAGTAGTAACGAAATTAATGATATAGACGAATTTCACGCCTACACGTCTTCGTGATTGGCAGCACCCTCTCAGAATCCAATTAAACTTTGTGGGTGGGTAGACTATGTCTTTTCAAGCCACTTTGCATACTTTGTTTTTTTTTTTAAATTTATCTAGACTACCATTCGAAAAGGGCCTTATTTTTTTATATCGATTTTTTGTAAATCAACATAACTCAAAAGGAAAAGACTTACAAAAAAGCAATGTATGGGTGACTATTAAGAAAATTTAAATTTAGAACTTTTATGAAAAAAATTGTAAAAATTGTAAAATTGATACTTACACGCTAAAAAAAATTTTAAAATTTAAAGTCGAATGGCAAAAAAAAAGCTATCCTGAATTGGACGAAATTTTTTTCTAAAAAGGCGATATAATTGTCTAAAAGTTCGCCTTACATTGCAAGATGGGCACTTTTAAGAAAAAAAAGTTTTTCTAACAACAAATTTTTTATGTCAACATAACTCAATAAGGAAAACACTTACAAAAAAGTGATGGATGGGTGAGTTTTGGAAAATTGTCTTAGCTTTTATGAATAAAATTGTAAAAATTATAAAATTGATTCTTATGGAGAACTTTTAGACAATTATATTGCCTGTATTAAAAAAAATTTCGTCCAATTCTGCGATAGTCATTTTTTGCAAATTGTTTTTAAATGTTTAAATATTTTGTTTTAGTCTGAAAGAATCGAGTTTACAATTTTTACAATATTTTTCATAAAAGCTGAGACCCATTCTAAAAGTCACCCATACATAACTTTTTTTCAATCTTTTCCTTTTTGAGTAATGTTGACATGAAAAATTTGTTGTTAAAATTATGTCTTGCAATGTATGGCAAACTTTAAGACAATTATCTTGCCATTTTAGAAAAAAAATTTCGTCCAATTCTAGGATAGCATTTTTTTGCAAATCGCCTTAAAATTTTAAAAGATTTTTTGTTTAGCGTGTAAGAATCGATTTTACAATTTTTACAATTTTTTCATAAAAGTTAGGACAACTTTCTAAAAGTCACCCATACATCACTTTTTTGTAAGTCTTTTCCTTTTTGAGTTATGTTGATTTAAAAAAAATCGATCAAAAAACTTAAGCCCTTTTAAAATGGTAGTCTACATAAATTTTGAAAAAAAACAAAGTATGCAAAGTTGCTTGAAATGACATAGTCTACACACCCACAAAGTTTCATTGGGTTCTGAGAGGGTGCTGCCAAATACTGGATGAGTTGGCGTGAAATTCGTCTATACTGATGAAAAGGACACAATGGATGAGTGACAGCATTTCACGCTGAGAAGATCGCAACCAAAATAACTGATAACAGAAAACAGGTTTTAAATGTTTAAAAGGTGCAAATCAATCCAGGGGCCTACGAGGATAACTGAAACACATTTTTATCCCTCCATATTTTAGCATTACATACGAATACGCAACCGTCCATCAAGTTCTGCACATTAGTTTTTGTGCACATCTTGGACGCTGCTGACCAGTTTTTCCTGAAGTCTGATGCGTTGTGGGCCACTGCATCTGTCTTTATGAGGTTCCACTTGGCGATTGCTCAGTAGCGTTTGATTGGTCGCAGTTGAGGACAGTTTGGTGGGTTGATATCTTTTCCAATGAAATCAACGTTATTATCAGAAAACTTCTGTAGAGTTGGTCTGACATAATGGGCAGAGGCCAGATGCAGCCCGCAGAGAGAAGGAATCTCATGCTTCCTATACAGTGGAAGCAACCTCTTCTGCAAGCACTCGTTTCGGAAAATTTCAGCAATTATTGCCCCTTTTTTGTAGCAAATGGAAAATCGCAAAGCACTTTTGCTAGCCAAATGAGCACCGAATTTTTCCATCGCAACAGTCGTGCTACTCTTCGCAAGCAATTTAGTGTAGAATTGAGTTCCCGGCAGTGTTCTGGAATCCTCTTTCACGTGCGTTTCGTCGTCCATCAAGACAATTTGGGGATTGTCCTTAATACGCTTGTACAGCCTTCGGTCCCTCATTTTGTCATGACACTTCTGCTCCGGAAATTGCTTTGGTACTTTCTGGTACCTGTATGTCTTCAAATAATTTCTTTCCCTAATTTGGATCATCCCGTTGCTGGTCCTGTACCAAATCACGAGTAGAGATTGGTGTGTTCTCCTTAATATAATCGATGACTTTTCGTCCAATTTTGAATTGCTGGAACCGGTTCTTATTCCAGTTCTCAGCAGATCCTGTATGATGTTCATAAAGCAGTGAAGAATAGGCACCAGGCCTTTGAGTTTTATTATTTGAAAGATGCAATTTTACATGATCGTCGACTTTGGTGTTATAGCCCCATGTGACCCATTTAGTTGAACTTTCAAAGCAGTCGGTTTCATGCATTGTACCTTGTTTATCCGAAAAAGTAAAAAATATGTGCAAGATGTGCTGAATTTGTGAAATGATGTGCACAATTAAGCAAATACAAGCGATATTGAAAGGCTTTGGTTAACCGATTCAATGCTGATGGGTCATGTATGGCCTAAGTTTAAAATTTGCTGTCAAAATTCGGCTTTTAGAGTTACAGAAAAATATTTAACCGTTATTGTTAAGGACTCAATGATGATTTTGATCATACAAACTGTCCTTAAGTTCAGAACTTGATGTTGCCCATTCTTTAAGCAACAATTCACACGTGCCAGCAACAACTATTGTCTCTGCAACCGGTTTCTATACAAACGTTGCTGTCTACGTACACAAAACAATCTCCGGAGAAATCCTGAACAGTTTTGGCCTTTTGTGAAATCCAAACGGAAAGAAAATGGTTTGCCCGTAGAAATGTTTCTGTTGGCTACTCACTTCAAAAGTGCATTCAATACTGCAATTTCATCCTCTGAACAAGCAGCAAATGCGTGCAGGGATACACGCATGGAATGTCTGTGAGTTAAGAACCATTGTTGTCAACCATCCTGCTATCTCGAAAATGAAGTACTCTACATCAGCTAGTTCAGATGGAATTCCATCCTGTGTTCTGAAACGAAGTCATATTTATGTTATCTCAACCGAATGGCAATAACCCAAGTAACATTGCGAACACCATCCTGCTTTATAAAGTTTTATTCAAGTTTTATGAAAGCCACTTGAAATCAATTTGGTTTTATTATGGCACCAAGAGGTGCCAATAGGTTTCATAGTCAGGTCAGGTTTATGAGAACCCACACAGCTTGTTTACAACAATCCTAAAACCTTGTTTCTCAAATTCCTTTTACTCCTATCAAAGGTTTTATTTCGACTTTATGAACTCGAAAAATGCTGTATTGAAATGCCGTTTTAGGACTCATTGATTTTATCTTATTATGGTCGGTTGAAAAAGCATTTTAAAACCATTTTGCCTCCAGTAAATGCATTAGACGGCAAGTTGGCATTGAAAACAGTCACCAAAAGACAAAATAGTTTTATAATAGTCATTGCGAAGATAAAACTGTGATTTTTTTCCAATCGCCATATAAGAAATTATTGAAATGTGGAAAAATAAATGCATCAAATTTTCAATGGTATGCAAATAAACAGTAGATCGGAGACTAATTTCGGCATTCTTTTAGATAATCTCATCCAATTCGATGCACTTTTCAAGAAATTCATGATTAATTTATCGAATATATTTATTTTAATTTTATTTGTGTTGTTGAAATTTCCCATAATTTCCGAGGTGCATAAATTTTCTGCTGTTATCGTGCCAATATTCACCATAAATATAATTGCTCACATTGTTTGGAGCATAATACGCTGTAGAAAACAACATTTGTTTTGGATATTTTGCTATCAAACAAAATTTCCCGCAACACTTTACCTTTGTTTAACTGCTAAATGAATCAGAAGAGCAAAGAATCGAACAAAGCATAACAACAAAAACCGACCTTCACAGAGAAGTTTGACAGATGTGGCCATTTGGCCGCATTCTGGTTTTAATGGCAGCCAAAAGGGTTTATGAAGGTTCTTAAGCGGTCATAACATCTTTCACAAGAACAATTTCAAAATCTTTATGTTCTCATAAAGGTTTTATTAACTTGTTTTCACAACCGTCTATAGAGTGGGCCATTTTGTACAAATTTCGGCTTTAAAGAAGCATAGAGGAGGTGCTGGTAGACAAAACAGTTTTGAATGTAGTTTTATCAACAAAGCCGGGAGGCGGCTATACGGCTGGAATAAAACTAAAATTGTTACTTGGGAAGTGTGTTAATAGGGTACGATTACTAGTAGCACATTTGTTGCCATTCGGTTGAGATAACATAAATATGACTTGCTAAGTCATAATCGAGTTACTACAACTAATTATGAGATCATCTCCACCGGTGGGTTCGTATTTGGGCATTATTTTGATGACTGAGAGCGTTCCTATTTTGATTTAGCCACCCACTTTCACATCGGTCGTTCATAAAAAAGTTAACACAATAAGACTCAAATTTATTCTCGCACCGGTTTCGTTTCGCTAAATATTTCGTGCACTGTATAGTTTGAATACACTTCCGTACAGGATTTCGACGTTCTGGTTTGTCCCAAAAATTTGATCTTGGGAAACATCCAGCTAAGCCCTGCAAAGCTCTTCGTTGTCTTTTTCCGTCCAATTCCTTCCACGGGGTTTTGATGCACTCATTTGTTCACAACATATCACAATAAACGTGAAATTAGCAAATAACACTTTAAAAACAAATCGGAAACACTCGAATTGGAATGAAAGTCTTCCAGATGAAGATGTTGTTTTAACGTTTCAACTTGTTTTGCTTATTTTTCTTCAAATAGCAACGCTCGGCTCGGTCGGGTCGGGTTGTCAAATTTACGAACCGACTGCTCACCGAACGAGCAAATTGTTATTTTCCAACCCGGTTACCAACCACCGGTGCGGTGTCGAGTTGTCAAACAGGGCAACAATTTACCGATATTACCGTATTGGTGCGGTTGGTCTGATCGTAGTGTGCATATTGGGTATTGACAGCCATGTCCAAACACTACACTGCACGCCGGGCTATTTTTTACCACGCTAGTGCGTGTATTGAATTCACCACTTTGACTTCGTGCTTCCAGACTTACACGCCACGCGGTTGGTACAACACCAATGCCAGTGCTCGTATTTTGGCTTCAGACACCGTGTATGATGATTCGGCAAACACCACAGCCGAGTGTTTCCGATTGTGTCCGATTGCGGAATACACGCGTGGTTAATTTATTTTATTTCCACTTCTGCCGTGCTTGTTATACTCAATCAACTTATGCGCCCGTCATCCAACGGCCAAGAAAACAAACCTATAAGTCCAATCATATCAATTTTTTAGAATCATCCGACGAGCAATGCTCTATCCGTGGTAACCAGTGTCATACTGGGTGAATGTTGAGAGCTTTCTTGTGATCGTATCCACTCGGCTCGGGTGTTTTCCCAAAAATCAAGACACGGTGTCTAAAGCAAAACACGAGCGTGTACACTCGTGTCGCGTCCTTTGCGTTGCGGATTCGTCTATAAGCACGAAACTGATGTGGTATATTATTGCCACATGGTGGTGTGTTTGCAGTCAAGTTCGGCTCTCGTGCAGAACGGTTTGATGTTTTCACCAAGGCTGGGTATTGATCTATTCGTTGGCAATTCTATTCAACAGTTTTTTTTTTGCGGCAGATTCCCAACGCATTGGAAACTATACGTTATGTTCCTTGTGCACAAAATAAGAAGATAAGCAGAATGTGGAAAATTATCAAGGTATTACTTCATTGTGTGCTTGTTCCATGGTGTTTGAGATTGTCATCAATGATGTGCTGTTTTCCAGCTTCAGAAATGATATATCTGCTGACCAACCCGGTTTTTACCCCAAGCGATCAGTTTCTACAAACTTTGTGCAATTCCCCTCATTTTGCTTGCGTAACATACACTCAGCGAAATAAACTTCTGATATTCATAAGATTGCATTATGATTATTTGCTACAAGAAATCGTTATGAATTTCATCAATTTACCAATCAATTTAATGATGTTGAAAAAATAAAAATATGGAGAAACCTGGATTCGAACCTTGGACGTTGATGTTATGGCTCCAGTGACTTGACCACTAGTATATAAAGCCTGTATTCGATGAAATTTGGACACACGCAATTGTTCGTAACTTTTTAGCGTGTGGGTAAAAATTATTGAAATTTTAACTGAATGAATTTCATTGTGTTGTGTCAATTGTGTAATGAGTTTTGTGAAAATCGGTCGAGTGATTTCAGTGATGGCTTCGAATGAAGAAATATTGCGCCAACAAATTTTGGGCACTCACTTCGAAAACCCAAACGCTTCTCATCGATGGATCGGAAAACAGCTCGGAATCGCACATTCAACCGTATCTCATGTGATCAAAACGTTCAAGGACCGTAAAACAACCAAGCGGAAAAATTGTTGTGGCAAAAAACGTGGCACATCAAATCCGGAGAAAGCCAGGATGGTATTGAATCAATTTAAGCGTTATCCCAACATTTCGATCAGGGATGTTGCGAAAAAGACGAAAGTTTCAGTTTGTTTTGTGCAGAAAACAATGAAACGTTCTGGATTACATGTGTACAAGGTCCAGAAGGCACCGAACCGGAGCGATAAACAGAACTCGGTGGCCAAAACTCGTGCAAGAAAACTGTACAGGGAGTGGCTCACAAAACCGTTCTGCATTGTGATGGACGATGAGACCTACATAAAAGCCTACACCAAACAAATGCCAGAACAAGAACACTACGTCGCCACCTCTAAGTTGGCCGTTCCGGAGAGTGTACGGAAGAAGAAACTGTCGAAATTCGCCAAAAAATTCCTTGTCTGGCAAGCGATCTGCGGATGTGGCAAAATGAGTCAGCCCTTCATCACCTCTGGGACCGTCAACGGACAAATCTACAAGGACGAATGCCTCCAAAAACGACTTCTGCCCTTCTTGAGATCTCACGATGGCCCGACACTGTGTATAAAATACCGGTTTTACACATCAATTATACGTGTTACAAAACATCTGTGAGCACTAACGAGTTCAGAAAGATCCATTCCAGATAATCTAAGCTCAACATTCAAAGGGCGAATCCAAAATCCAGCATTTCACAACAGCAATACAAAATTTTCTTGAAAATTCGTACTTTTGTGAATCAAATCACCTTTTACTCTTGCCACTATGCCCGGCCCGTCTTAGACTGGTACAAAGATAATAATGTAGTTTTTGTACCAAAAGACGTCAACCCTCCAAACACTCCGGAACTTCGCCCAATTGAAAAATTTTGAACAATCATGAAGGCAAAGCTCGTTAAAACTCCAAAACTGATAGAAAATGAACTTGAACTAAAGAAAGTGTGGTTAAAAGTAAGTAAGCAAGTCGGTCCTATCATTGCCCAAAATTTCTTATACTGACACGCAGGAATAAAAACCTGTTTAAAATACTGAACTGCTAAGGCATGAACAATGTAAACAAAATTAGATACATATTTTAACAATTAAGGTTGATACGTTACGGTAGTAGCTGGAGCACCTAGATTAACATGAAATGTAAATATGAATAAATTTGGAACAAATAAAGAGTTAAAAAAAAAAACAAAAAACTGCCCAAAATTTGATGAAAGGGGTCAAGGCAAAGGTGCGGGAATTTGGGTTTGGAGAAGAGGTTCAATAAACCAATGATGTCAAAACTTAACTATTTAGTAGTACTTTATTTCCAGAAAGTTTGAAAAGAATCGGGCTCAAGGAAAATTTTTGGTGCCCTATTTTATGTGTCCAAATTTCATCGAATACAGTCTTTATCAACACTTGTAAATAGGAAAGCTTAAAGGCGAACAGCAACAACGTCGTGTAAAACAAAATCCATCCACAAGTCAATCTTATGAAAGTTAAAGCATCGTTCATAAGTTGAATCTTATGAAATTCTTAAGATTATTTGGCTGAGTGTAGATGCCGGTGCACAAGTTGACGTTATACACAGAAACAAAAGCATTCCCTATTTCGTGAATCAGTTCACAGTATATTTTAGCTTGTTCTCGAATTCATGACTGCAGTTCCGTGTATACACTGTGCACTATACACTTTTTTTTCCGTGCTATACAATGACCTTAAAGCTGCCTTTGACCGAGTTGATCATAGGATACTTCTTCTAAGGCTTGACAAATTGGATATTTCTGGAGATCTTATTATATGGTTTGAATCATACCTTACGAATCGTCGGCTTTGCGTAAAAATGGGATCTGTAATATCGAAGTGTTTTTCCAGCGTTTCGGGCGTTCCACAAGGGAGCAACTTGGGCCCACTTCTATTGTCTATTTTTATCAACGAACTATCAGAAATACTGCCACAGGGATGCCGTCTCTTCTACGCGGATGATGTAATCAGGGACGAATGACCCGGAGGGTTAAAGTCCCTCTCAAAAACAGTAGAAGAAGAAGAAGAAGAAGGATGATGTATTGCCATACATTACAGAAACTGATTGACTGATTTAAAAAGTGGTGTACTAGAAACTTGTTGCAGTGGTGCACTAGAAACTAAGTGCAATGTAATAACATTTCATCGGAAAATTAACCCAATCAGTCATAACGGTCATCAGCGTGGTTCCAGCCATCATAGTCGTTCTGGCCCTGTTGTTGAGTGTGGTGATGGGGTCTTCCAAACTTCAATCTCAGGCAAGTATGAGCTTAATCGAACCAACCCGGCATTTGATTTATTTTTGTATCCTAGTACTCCGCCATGTGACACAACATCAACTATCCATACTGTCATGGATACCAATCCCACTAACAATCTTCGGGTGTATTACTAAAATACCAGAGGACTTTAGACCAAATTGGACGATATTTATCTTGCTGCGCTCGATGCGCTGATGTTTGTGTGTTCACGGAGACCTGGTGCGATGGAAGGATCAACTCAGTTCAACTTTTCGGCGACAATTTCACCGTGTATAGAGTGGACCGCAGTTTAGCTAAAAGCTCTCGTATGCGTGGAGGAGGTGTTCTTGTTGCTGTTTCCAATGAGCTTGTTTCCTGCCAAATCGTCGTAGGACAGTTCAATTCTATTGAAACAGTTTGGGTTAAAGTGTGTCTTTCCAAACGAAACTTTGTCATCGGCGCCTCGTACATTCCTCCTGACCGACGACGTGATTGCAGTATTATTCAACTTCACCTGGATGCTACAGAATTTGCCTCTGAGTTGACTACTTTGACGGATGTGCTTCTTCTGCTCGGAGTTCCCTGATCCGGTTGCTTCAACCTCTACCAAATTGGATTTTAATCACGCCAGCAATGAATATCGGCTCTATAACAAACTGCGCTACAAATATTATGTACATCGCACACAAGAAAATCTTCAACGCCATCTGAATAAATTTTGGCCGTCCGTGGACTCTAAGAGGAAGGAAACTGGACTCCTGTCATGTGTGTTTCTTGATAGAGACGCTGCATGGATTACCGAGGAGAAATGCAGCCTTTTTGCAAGACACTTCTCGAGTATATTTTCAAGCGATTCACCATCTCAAGCTGATATTGAAAGTGCTGTGCGGGAAGTACCCAGTGATGTTGACATGGATGTCTTTGCTGTCGACGTTCAGGTGGTTTTTTCGGCGATACGCAAGACCAAATCGTCCTTTAATCCTAGACCTAGTGTGTTTCCTTCTACTGTGTTGAAAAAATGCTCCGACATTTTAGCTCCTCCACTTTCTCTGCTATTCAACTTATCACTTCAGCCATCAAAATTTCCAATGCAGTGGAAGTGCTCTGCAATGTTCCCAGTATTCAAAAAAGGAGACAAAAGTGATATCAGAAATTACCGTGGCATTATTTCACTCGGTGTGGAGTCAAAAGTATTTGAGTCGCTGATCAATAACAGATTGTTTGCTGCCTGCAAAAATTACATCAGCCCCTATCAATACGGCTTTTATCTCGGCCGCTCTGTTGAAACGAATCTTGTCAGCTTTACGCCGTTTTGCATGGTGAACGTATGTAAAAAACTCCGAGTCGATGCTGTTTATGCCGATCTCAAATCTACCTTCGATAAAGTAAACCATAACTTACTGCTTGCAAAACTGGAGTAAATTGGTTATTCCATTGCTTTCTGCACCTGCCTTCGATCTTACCTTGTGCAACGTCAAGTGTCTGTCAATATTGGAAACAATTCATCGGACTATTTTTTTAACCCTTCCGGAGTTCCCCAAGGAAGCACCCTGGGACCATTGCTGTTCTCGCTTTTTTATAAACGATGTTTCCTTCATATTGCTTAACAGAGTTTTCTGTTGTTGTTTGCAGATTTTCTTAAAATTTATCTAGTTGTTCGAAGCCTAGCAGACTGCTATGAACTACAGAAAATTCTTGAAATATTCCCTAGTTGGTGCGTGTGAAATATGATGGTTCTGAGCATCTCAAAATGTTGCGTAATAAGTTTTGGCCGAACGAATATGAGTTCGGGATCCGCTGTGTTTCAAAGCTCTTCACTGCTCGCTGGTATGCTCTATTCTTGAGTTTGCATCTGCTGTATGGAACCCCTACCAGGCTGTAGGGGCTCAGTCGGTAAAAGCGCAGCTACAAAGCAATACCATGCTGGAGGTGACTACTGGGTTCGATTCCCGGTCTGGTCTAGGAAGTTTTCGTTAAGGAAAATTGCTCGATTCCCTGGGCATAGCGTATGATTATTCTTGCCAAACAATCATACTAATGCAAAAATGGTACCTGGCATCAAAAGCTCACAATTACTAACTGAGGAAGTGCTTTTAGAGCACTAAGTTGAAAGCAAGCAATAAGCGAATTGTGAAAGCAATAAGCTTGAAAAGCTAAAAGAAGAAAGAAGACTGATAATACGCATTAATATACATTCAGTGCTCTGAATCCACAACGGTTTATGTCTCTATAGTTAACGGTTTAGGGGTCTAACATTAAACCATTTCATTTTCGAAAGAGTCAGATGACAACTGACAGCTCACCGACAATGTTTTGTTTACTATTATCATTCTGCATTGGTCAGAACAATTGCAACTTGTATATGGGAAAGTGCTCTAATGTGGGTCTATGGATCTAGAATTCGGCATATCGTTCAAAATTGCCTGTCTTTAATTTTTCTTCATATTGATATGTCAGTGAGACAATGCTACTGTATATTTTTGATTTTCAGGGAACAGATTGTGAATTAATATTTACTTCGAATTTTAAGCATAGGCCGAATCCTACACTCCACATAAACACTTATATATAGGAAAGGTGAAAAGCGTACAAGAACATTTATTTTTTGAGTGTAAATCAGTAGACCCACATTAGAGCACCTTCCCCTAGTGTTTTTGTTCTTCATATCAAATCCGTTGATAACAGGTGTAATTGAATTTATTTCTTAGCGAAGGTGTTGTATATTGGATTTTTTAGCCTCTACAAGGTAAATATTGCGTGATTTTGCATAAAACAATGGTACAAATAAAACTTTGGAATATTAGTTACGTGCAGATTCAAAATGGAACAAGACAGTCTTGGATTGGAACTGAGAAAAAAGATATTACATGATTACGCGTGTGAAATGTCACAAAAAGAGATTTGTTCTAAATATTAGATGAAAAAAGACTTTGCCCCAAATTTCGTTCCACTGCAACAACTTGGTACTCATGTATTGGTTGCCAACTGGGTTTGTCCAAACCATTACCCATATCCAAATTATTACACTCTTGAATGAAGAAAGTTCCCTTTTCAACAACACTACACTAACGGCTGGCAAAGTTCAGCTTCTTTAAAGAGTACAATCCTATCAGCTTTTGATAACTTCCATCCCAGGTCCCATCAATAAAGAAAAGAAACGAATAGCCTATTGGCTGGGAAAACCGAAGAGAGCAGAGGAATCTTGTTATCTCATTCTCCGGCGACCGGTTGGCCAATTTCAATTTGAAAGCATGACCTGCTTGTATTCCGGCTCGGTCCGATCCGGCTAACAAGAACAAAGAAGCAAAATTTATATTTGATTCATTCTTCCCTAGATTGGTTTGGTACAAAGTACTCGTTCCGTTTGTACGATGAAAGAACAGATACCAAGAATAAAGGATGCTGAAAATCTCCTCACCCTCTGGAGATATCCACATTCCAAAGTGAATCGATTTTTTTTTTTTTCACATAACGTATGATACTTTATTTTCGTGCGCAAGGTAAGACAGGTAAAGCACCTTGGGAGCGGATCCGGATGCGAAGAAAGGCTTATCCCCCCAAAGTTCAGAGTTAATCATTGATAGGGATCGACATTAGCACACATACGTTGGTCGTGTGCTTGTGCGTCTTTCTCCCATGCATATTGATGAGATATTTGTCCCAGTAGGTTCCACTGTTTTGATGTTGGGGTTAAAGCATCAATAATACCGGATGGGAAAATAAGTATGATGCAAAGCTTGGTATAACCTATTTTTGATTCGCTCCAAACGGTGGATTTTTTCGACCAAAGATAGACAAATTCGATGAGAGGCCTTTTAAAATCCCATTTCACCGTGAACCGGTTTAGCATTTCATCAACCGTGACCAGCTAGTAGATGCTGGTCATAAATTTGAGCTTTTTACAGCCCCCATAATCTGGCTTGCAAATAGGAAGAGGCTTAGCAAGGACTGAGCAATCTTTTCGATTGCCAACACTGACCGTAATTTCTACCGGATGGGAAGAAAAACAACTCGCCCAGATTCAATTTTTATTAGTATTGCTCCAATATTTCTTCTTAGCGAACCGCATCCGTTTCCATTTGCCTATCGTCTATACCAATAAAACACATATTAACCTAACGATTACATCATTAATCATCACATCGTTTCAGACTTTCGGCACCCCTTTTTCCCCCAGCTTTCAGTCCACATGACGCCACAGCGATTTCGAAATCTCGGCCTCCGATTCTTTTTTTTTTATTCCATATGGTTCCAATCACCGAACCCCCGGCTATATTTACGATGCAAGCTCAATTTCATCCCGACGACGACGACGACGACGACGACGACGACGATGGTGGTGAGGTTATTTTTACTTGTTTCCTTCAGAAACGCAAATAATTCATAAAACGCTTAACCACCTCGTTCGATCGTTGGGACGGAACGACGTGATGGACCCATCCTTAGTTTCCCGTAAAAATGAAGAAATTTGATATGCTCCCTTGTTTTTCTTTTCCTGCGAGATAAAACGCGCACGTTTGGGGGTGTGTAAAAAGGGATTACGCGTTCATCCAGCCAGAAGCTGCGACTCCGGTAATTTGGGTTCAAACTTGTTAGGGTGAAGGATTGCCGGCTAATTTTCCGGATTCTCACCGAACGATCGAAGGCGAACATAAACGTTAATCCACCCGCCGCCATCCTGACCCGAAAAAGCGTTAAGTAGATACACTGATTTTCTACCCGGGCAAATATTGTCCACACGTTCGCAACCCAAAGTGCGGGCATTTCGGAATGGAAGTTACTCCAACGAGTGGTTGAGTGAGAACAAAAGCGATAGCAGTGATTCAATTAGGTGGCATGTAAATTTCCAAAGTTTGGTAGTTTGAAGCACCATCAATGAACACTGAACCGAGCAGCTCTTGGTGTTGGGTCGCTTAATTGGAAAGTTTTGGGAGCTTTATTTTGAGATTAAGCAATGTTGAACAGTGCTTTCAGCTGAAATTAAAGCCGTTTATAACACGGTCGTAACGTTTGGGAACAATTCTGCTATGATATTGGAAGAGTGGAACCCGAGTAACACATCTCCATGATTTAACGTTGAGTAAACTTCTATATAACCAAATCTAGTCTTATAAAAGTATTTTCAACCGTTATCAAACTTGTGTGTTGCTTGGGAGGTGTTATTAGACTACTATTGGACGGCGATCCTTTTGGCGATCCTCGCCTACTTCAGAAAAGCTTTAATTCAAGATAATGCATTTTTGAATGGAACTTCCATAACGTTTAAGGTTGTTTTTTTTTCTTTATTCTAAACATCAGGTTAGTTTACATTCATATGTTATCCGAGGTGCTCCGGCTAAGTAATTAACATTTCAAACCTTATATGATATGATATATATCTAATTGTGTTAACATTATTTTTGCCTTGTCATTTCAATAAGTTAAACAGGGTATTTATGCCTGCGTTTCAGAAGGATAATTGATTTTTTTAAACTATTTCTTATCAATAGAGAGAATTTATAATTACAAATGAAGATTACAGAGAGTTTTGTACATGGATATGAATTTCTGGAAAATTTGACGCGGTTGGTCAAAAAAACGATGGATCGAGTGATGTGTGTCGTCCGAGTATCAGGGACACTCTCGAGTTCCTTCGAATCTCGGAGAGGGTTACGGCAAGGTGATGGATTGTCGTGTTTATTGTTGAACATTGCATTGGAGGTTGTAAATCGAACAGCTGGGATAGACACGATCTTCAGGAAGTCTAACTATTTGGCTTCGCTGACGATCGTGGCACGTTACTTTGAGACGTTGGCGGAAACGTACATCATACCAAAGGCTGAAGCTGGTAGGATTGGGCTTTTGATTAATGCGTTGAAAACAAAATACATGAAGGGAAGAGGCTCACGAGAAGACAATGTTAGCCTCCTAGCACGAGTTCAGGTCGACGGTGATGAACTCGAAGTAGTAGACGAATTCGTGTATCTGGGCTCATTGGTGACCAGAACGACAGTTGGCAGGGAAATAAAAAGGCGCATTATGACTGGCAAACTCCGAAAGACGCTAAGATCGAGCAAAATTCACCGAACTACAAAGTTGGCCATCTACAAGACATTAATTAGACCGGTAGCTCTCTACGGCCATGAAACATGGACATTGCTAGTGGACGACCAAAGCGCCCATGGTGTCTTTGAACGGAAGGTGCTGCGTAGGATCTACGGTGAAGTGCAGATGCAAGGACGGGGTGTGGAGGAGGCGAATGAATCACGAATTGCATCAGTTGCTGGGAGAACCTCCCATCGTACACATCGCAAAAATCGGTCGACTACGATGGGCTGGGCATGTCGTAAGAATGTCTGACGGCAGTCCTATTAAAATGATTCTCGAAAACGAAACGAACGGTACAAGAAGAAGAAGCGCGCAACGAGCAAGGTGGATCGATCAAGTAGAAGGCGACCTGCGGACTCTTTGCAGACAGCGAGGCTGGCGAGGTACAGCCATGGACCGAATACAATGGAGACAACTTCTGTATACAGCAGAGGCCACACTGGCTTTGGTCTTATTTGTAAGTAAGTAATGAGTTTGGTATGGAATTATTAATTATTTTCGTGGACTTTTTTTCAAGAGTCTCAACGTTCTAAATTCTATGTAATTACAGGGTGTCTCACAATAGGTGTCATCAAAACAAAATGGGATTACAGCAACACAAATCAACCAAATCAAAGCATTTATTTTTCATTTGAAAGATATATTTTATAGAAATAAATCATATTAATTAAATTCGAATCTCTCACCCTTTTCCTTTAAAACTTTGCGCAAACACTTTGTAACCCCATCGCAGCTGGCATGCACGCTTTCCTGAGGAATTTGGTCCCAAATATCAACCAAATGTTTCTTGAATTGATCTAAAGTAAGCCCTTTCTTAGGGCCTATATGTTGAAGCATATAAGCCCCAACAGAGTAGTCAAGTAGATTGAGATCCGGTGAAGATGCAGGCCATTCTTCGCTTGTGATGAAATCGGGTAAATTTTCCGCGCACACCGCTTGTGTCTTCGTTGCCTTGTGACCTGGAGCTGAGCCCTGTTGAAAACAATACGGTATATTTCCATACAGCGTTGAAGCATGAGGAAGTAGATGGTTCTTCAAAACCTGCTCGATGTAATATTCAGTGTTGATTTTTGCGTTAGGTTCTATGAAAAGAAGAGGAAGTTTTCCTTTTCATGAAACGGCGCCCATACCATGATTTTAGATACATTCTTATAGCGTTCTACAGCTAGTTTATCTCTTGGAATATTGGCAAGACTTTTGCCATACATACGATAATTTTGTTGATTATGACTTTCCTGAAGGAGGAAGAGCTTTTCATCCGAAAATAAAAACTCTTGTTTCTTGAACGGCTTGCATTCCAGATCATGTCTGAGGAGCCTGTTCATTGAAGCAGGGGTCATTTGAAATCGTTTGCTCAATTTAAGGCCAGATACGGCCGGATTACGTCTTGTTCGCTCCCTCACACATTTGATATTTTTCTTCGTTCTGGAAGTTCGTCTGGTACCTCCTTTGTGTTGAATATGGACATTTCCAGTTTCCTTGAACCGTTTCAAGGTACGAGAAACAAGACGCTTACTCACTCCAAACTGCTTAAGGCTATTGAATATCTGACACGGTCTAAGCTTTTGCAAATGTAATTTTAAAACTTGCTCCCGTATGGCTTCAGCGATAAGTTGTCGAAAAAATAGACTCAAAACGGGTACAATCCATTCCGCTGTTAAAATTACCCAGCTGAAATAAACCAAGACTGAAAAAAGGTGACACCTATTGTGAGACACACTGTAAATAGTACTGCGCCACGGTGACACCTTCACAATCATTTCCAGAACTTTTTTCCTAGTAGCACAACAACTGAACCATATTGAAACAGATCTAAACATAGATGGTCTAAAAATTTGTTTGAATATTAGAAGTTTGTTCTTCAAACAAAGTTAGGATTTCTTATTCATGTGAGGATATACACATTTTATATATCTACTAGCTGAACCCGGTGCGTGCGCTGCTACGCTTGCAACTAAATGAAGAAAAATTTAATATAACCGGCACGTTTATGGTTTTTTTTTCGAAATGAGTTTTTTTTCTTGAATAAGCAGGGGTTCAAACTTCTATCAAAACATGCTTCTTACCCGAGAAATACACGTTTTGTGTTTAAGTAACCTGGATAATTCTCATTTTTGGTAGAAATTTGTGTTTCATTTGTATGGGACCCCTCCCTTCCAGAGGGGGGTGGTTTCTGAAACCACCATATAATCATTGCCTTCACCCCCCACATGCCAAATTTGGTTCCATTTGCTTGATTAGTACTCGAATCATCACATTTGGCTCATCGATTATAATAAAAATTTGAGTTTTATTTGTTTGAAGCCCCTCTCCCCTTTCTTCAGAAAGGGGAGGGGTCTTGAACTACCATAGAAACATTATTGCCTTCAAAACCCCCCACATGCCAAATTTGATTCAATTTGCTTGATTAGTTCTCGGGTTATGATGAAATTTGTGTCTCATTTGTATGAGAGCGCCCCTTCCTGAGAGAGAAGGGGTCTCAAACAATCATAAGAACCTTCCCCAGCCCCAAGAACCCCTTCATATAAATTTTCACGTTGGTCGGTTCAGAATTTTCCGAGTCTAGAAGGGTCTGACAGACAGACAGAAATTCATTTTTATGTATACAGAAATCTAGCCTCCAAAAACCCCCATATGCTAAAAGTGGTTTCATTTACTTGATTAGTGCTCGAGTTATGCAGAAATTTTATTTTTATTTGTATTGGAGCCCCCCCCCCCCCCCCCCTTCAAAATGGGGAGGAGTATTGAACTGCCATAGAAACATTTCTTGCCTCCAAAAACCTCAACATGCCAAATTTGGTTTCATTTGCTTCATTGGCTCTCGAATTATGCTAAAAATTATGTTTCATTTTTATGGGAGTCTCCCCTTTCAGAAGGCGGAGGGGTCTCAAACCACATTAGAAACATTTATTTCTCTCAAAAACCTCCACATGCCAAATTTGGTTCCATTTGCTATAATTTTTATCGAGTTATGCAGAAATTCGTGTTTCATTTGTATGAGAGACCCCTCTTTTAGTGAGCGGAGGAGTCTCAAATAGAATCAGTTTTTGTCTTCGAAAACCTTCAGATGCCAAATTGGGTTCCATTAACTTGATAAGTTCTCGAGTTATTCAGAAATTTGTGTTTCATTTGTATATGATCCCTCCTTTAAGAGAAGGGAGGGGCTCGAGTCAACTTAGAAACATTTCTTGCCTTCAAAAACCCCCACCTGCCAAATGTGGTTCCATTTACTTGATTAGTTCTCGAGTTATGCAGAAATTTGTGTTGGATTTGTTTGGAAACCCCCCTCCCTCACCCTTCCAGATGGCGGAGGAGTCTCAAACTTCCATGGAAACATTTCTCTCCTCCAAAAACCTCCACATGCCAAATTTGGTTCCATATGCTTGATTAGTTCTCGAGTTATGTACAAATTTGTGTTTCATTAGTATGAGAGCCCCCCTCTTACAGAGGGCGGAGGGGTCTTGAGCTACCATAGAAACATTTCTTGCCTTCAAAAACCACTACCTGTCAAATTTGGTTCCATTTACTTGATTAGTTCTCGAGTTATGCAGAAACTTGTGTTTCATTTGTATGGGAGCCCCGCCCCCCTCCTACCTTGAAATTTCAGTTTCATTTGTATGACAGCACTCCTTCTAGGAGAAGGGAGGGGTCTCAAACCACCATAGAAAAAATTTTCGCCACCAGAAAACCCCACATGCCAAATTTGGTTCCATTTGCTTGATTAGTTCTTGAGATATGCAGAAACTGTTTCATTTGTATGGGAGCCTCCCTTTCTAGAGAGGGTAGGGGGCCCCAAACTACCATAAAAACATTTCTTGCCTCCAAAAACTTCCGCATGCTAAATTTTGATTCCTTTGCTTGATCAGTTCTCGAGTTATGAAGAAATATGTGTTTCATTTGTATGGGAGCCTCCCTTTATAGAGAGGGGAGGGGTCTCAAACTACCATAGACACATTTCTTGCCTCCAAAAACTTCCGCATGCTAAATTTGGATTCCTTTGCTTGATCAGTTCTCGAGTTATGAAGAAATATGTGTTTTATTTGTATGGGAGCCCCCCCTTTCACAAGAGGGAGGGGTCTCTTACTATCTTAAGAACCTTCCCCGGCCCCAAAAACCCCTGCATACAAATGTTCACGCTGATCGGTTCTGTAGTCTCCGAGCCTATTAGGGTCAGACAGACAGACAGACAGACAGACAGAAATCCATTTTTATATATATAGATTACATAATTGGCTTCAATGCCCTCAGTCCAAGATATTTTACTTGGTTTGACCATGAAATTGGAACTCATAGTGACTATATGACTATTACTTGGTTTTAAAAATGCAGCTCTTGTGTGGGAACATTGAAAGTGATGTTTTAGAAGCACTAGGAGAAATATCCATTTTTGAAAATAATCAGTACTAACAGTCCATAATCCAAACTCTTTTGTAGCCTCCTGGATATAACACGAAGACTTTTTCCTTTACGGGAATGGCCTGTGTCATCGGCAGAGCTAAATTTGTGACAGCCCTGAGGTAAATCAGGGAGATCTGAAATGAAAATGTTCCGATAAATATGAATACACTTTTTTTCTCAAATAAAAAAGACCATACTGCTGCGATTTTTGAGTATTTTATTCTCAAACATAGTAAACAACAATGTTTTTTCTCCATCTCCATTTCAATTTGCTTGATTTGTCGTAGAGAAGGCGAGTTCTCTAACTTTTCCCTTAACACTACTCATAAGCTTCTGCACAGTGCTTCTCCCTGTGCTCCCATTTTCACCACTTTGAGCCAATCTTTCTTAATGTTTTCAACACTACCCGCTGGTTTCATGTGTTTTCTCAGATTCGCCTTCGTCAAAGCCCAGAAAGTTTCGATAGGGCGAATCTCTGGGCAGTTTGGTGGATTCATCTCCTTTGGTACAAATACGACATTGTTCCTTTTGTACCACTCTAATGCATATTTAGAGTAATGGCTGGAAGCAAGATCAGGCCAAATGATTGTAGACTTGTTATGCTGTTTGATAAAGGGTAGCAACCTTTTTTGCAGACACTCCTTCTCGTAGATTTGACCATTAATTTGTCTGTCGTAATGAATGGACGAGATATTTTCCGCATATGGCCTGCCATACCATTACCTTCTTGCCGAATTTTTCGGTGTAAATGTTTTTCACTGATCCAGGAACATCTTTTCCCTTCGGCGAGGTAGAAAACTGCGGTCCCAGCAGAGTTTTATAATCGAGTTTTTTGAAGGTTTTATCGTCCAAAAATTCGCAAATTCGTGAAAGGATAATATTAACCTCATCCGGTCTTCACAATGTGCAAGTGCAATCCCGTACAATAAAGAATCATCCATTTGCTTGAATAAAACTTTTTTTATATATTTTTTGAAAGAAACATATGTGGATAGCTTATTTTCGATACAGTCCTTGAAATTCGGTGCCCTGAGAACGTACACATGTGAATGTCCTTTAGGACATAAGAATCACAGCCGGTAGAGACAAGAAAATTAATTCAATCAAACACAAAAACACAAATTTTACATGAAATCTTTGGGAAACTAGGAGAATTTAAAATAGATGAAAATCACAATCGTTCTACTAATACGCTCAAAAAAGCTTTTTTAAATAGTGTTTTTAAAAAAAAAAAAAGTGAAAGTGATGAAATCTTGGTTTACGTCCCATGACGTCAATCAAATTTCATTTTCGTATCGTGTTTAATTTAAATTTCAAAATGTGAAAAAAAATTAGATTCAAAATAGATTCCAATTTTCAGAATAAAATCCCTCTTAGCAGAGTGAAAAGCCATCTAACTCTAATAACATAATTCTTACAAAAATTCAAAAGCTTCCGATTAGAAACGATGATCTCAGAGTAGAAATTGCCTAACAATGAGTACTTGCGGGCATACTATACCATCAGCAATCAAATTCTGCAAATCTCGACAAAAAATAGGTGGATTAACAAAAAGGTGTATTGTGCCAATACTATCATCCGAACTCTCATTAAATCCTTCTGTCCCTGGAGATCGCCATAAAGGCATTAAATTTCGAGTTAAAACGCAATTTACGATCTACTGATAATGCCCTCTAATAATTATCTCACTGTCATGCCACATGCCACTGCCTCTCTCTATTATTGTGTTTTTAATTTTTCCATTGAACAAGCCCAAACAAATCAAATCCCCACAACCACACACATGTCACTCGGCCAACAATGCTATCCCCGAACCTGGCGGATGCCGTCACTTCAGATTATTCTGAACCTGTCGCGCTCAATTCGTTTGCCTCCTTGCTGATGCTGCCCGTTGTTTTTCGGTTCACGGATTAATCCGCAGCGAAGGCATCCAGCCGTGACAACAAGCATCCAAATGAGCCTCGGCTGTGAGTGCAGTTATACATGTCCGGATAGAAGTGGATTGTGTCGATTTTTATGTTCATCAATTTCACAGGTCAATAATTCATTATGTTTCCATACAATTTTTATAGACCCGGATCATTGGGGCTTCGGAGAGCATACAAAATTGTTATCAATAACCTTATCTTTCCGTTATCCCGTACGTAATAGATCTGAAATATAGCTCATCACTTCCGAATCGAAACAAAAAACCCAACGCGATGAAAGAGAAATAAGCACCCACAATTAAAAAAAATCGATCATGCAAAAACTATGCCATCAGCGCATTCACCGGGAGCCATTCAACAGAAGTACAAACATGACTCCCGGAACAAAAGCCACCCAGCAGTCGCTAACGAATGTGAATGGGAGTTTAGAGCATGGAAGAGCAAAGTATGCCTTTCATGCATCAGTCACAAATCAGAAGAGCTCTCAGGGTACGTCCTGTTTTGCATCCTCCTACCTGTCTATCCACTGCCGTCGTGTTCGTCTGTGCATTGGGAAAGTATTGATTTGCTCTAGCCGCAGTATAGCTTTGCCGCCCACTACTGGTCTACCATGCATCATGCATCAGTCAAAGTGCACATATCGTGAAATCCTGCCCCCGGTCGGGGGTGATCCCCTACTCTCGTACACACTTGAGCACGTCTTAGTCGGTAGCGCTGTACCGGTTGTGTACAAAAAAATCTGGCGTGACATAAGAAGAGGACGCATTCTTGTTGATCGATTCTGTTTATCGACTTTATCTTCAGTGAATACCGCGGGTGCAAAGGCATTTTTTGAATCATTCTAGACAAAATAGTCAAAAGGTCGAGAGTAACATTTGTAAACAATGACTTCTGGCGTATTTTCCTGGGATCTGCTTGCTCTCACAAACAAAATAGCACCAACAACAGATACAGGGAGTTATTACCTTCCCGTCGGTCATGGATATAGATGTTAGCAACCTGGTATTTCCAGGAAATTTAAGGTTTAAGTCATTGTTTACAATTGTTACTTTCGACCTTTTGACTATTTGGTGTAGAATGAGTTGTTCAGTATCAACGTCTAAGAAGAATCGATCAACAAAGATAGGCCCATTCTGTATAAATAGGCACCTACTCGTAGAGCAACCATTTCTCTTTGAAATCTCTTCTTTTTTCTAGCATTTTTAATGTGTGTTTTTATTAATGCCTTGAAGTAATGTTTGATTTTTTTTTATTATTGCAGGAGAACCCACCGATGAACAGCCTTTCGTGTCCAAAGATGGAAAAGTGGGCGCTAATCTGTATTTATACTCGGTAAGTTCGGACGCATGGAGTTTGGTATTAATTTTATTTTTCACAACAAACTATTGTTAAAATCCCTCATGAGTGATTTTTTAATAAGTATATATGGCAGGGCTTAATAGTGTCCTTAATAACTGTTTGGATTTAAATGGTTCCAATATGAATAAAAGAGTGAGTAGATTTTGGATCAGTTTGGCTTAATTTTTTTCTGGTTCATTATTTTTAGCCTCCCCCATCACAGTCACTTAAACACCTTTTGGGCATTTTTTTGTGATTTGACCGGGGGTGAGATTTAAACTCGTGACTTTGGCATGAATGTTAACCAATGCGCCAGGCTGGTCCTCAGCGTTTGAATCGATATTCAAAAATGGTTAAAATACGCTTTTTAACGATGACCATACCACCAAAATTTAAAAAAAAAATCAAAATTTTAAAATTTAATTACTTTGAAAAAGACCTCAGAATCTGATTCCGATGCCCATGAACTTTAATAAAGTGATGAAAACCCGCCAATTGTTTAGATAAAGGTTTTTTGGTTTGACACAAAATTTATAATTTTGAGTCACTATTTCTGATTTAAAACAAACGAGACACAACTCATGCATTGAAAAAAACATGAACTGATTTCAGGAATTTTTCATGTGATTATCTTGTCATCTGGAGGAGGTGAAAACACCTATACAACAACAATCGTAGCAACCCTGTTTAACAGTTGTTTAGCACTACGACAGGACCTGCCAGCTCAGAAAGAGATACCCTCTTATAAATTTATGTTTGCAATGATCACTCCAGTGTGCGCTGCTTGAATCAGATCAGCTCAGATTAAGTAAAATGTCCATTTGCAAACCTTAAATGAAAAATAAATTCAGTATGTGCAAAAGCCTAAGGAGTGTATCGAAAATAAGCTATCCACAAACTTTCTTTCAAATTATGTTGAAAACCGATATTTTATTCATACAAAAAATTGATCCTTTATTGTACGAGGTTAAACTTGAACATAATGAAGACCGGATGAAATTTAAGTTATTCCTTCACGAATTTTCGAACTTTGGATCGAATGCTCTTCATCAAGTTCCGGACAAGTGTTGCATCGCATTTTTTGGACGCTTGAGCTCAAAATTTTTTGAACTCCTGCATGTTCCCAGCTGCCTTACCAGTCTTCTTGAAGACCCTCTTCACGATTGCCCAGTAACGTTCGATGGGTCGAAGCTGAGGGCAATTTGGTGGATTTATATTTTTCTCAACGAAATCTATACCCTTTTCCGCAAGCCAATTGAGAGTGGTTTTGGCATAGTGAGCCCACGCTAAATCCGGCCAAAACAGTGGAGGTGTACTTTGCATCTTATATAAAGGCAACAATCTCTTCTGGAGACACTCAGATCAATAGATTTCCGCATTTATAGTTCCGGTAGTGTAAACAATTGTTGACTTCAAACCACAGGAACATATTGCATGCCATACCAGTACCTTTCGACCGAATTTCTCCACTTGAATCGACCTGTCCGCATCGCTCACATCCTCCCCAACGACGGCAGTAAAGTATTGTGGACCTGGAAGGGTTTTTGAGTCCTCCTTTACATAGGTCTCATCGTCCATCAAAACGCATGCATCCGGACGCTGCAAAAGACGCGAATACAATATCCGGGCCCTTGTTGCTGCTCGTTTCTTCTGTTCTGCACTTTGTTTCGAGATTTTCTGCTTCTTGTAGGTCTTCAGGTGGTTTCGCCTCTTGATACGCTCGATCATTCCGACACTCGTTCCTGCTTTTTTGGCCAAATCACGTATTGACATTGATTTGTTCTTCATGATTAGAGATACCACTTTCTGCTCCAGTTTCGGGTTGGAAGAACCGGGTTTTCTGCCTCTTCCTGGTAGCTCATCCAAAGAATAGTGTTCCCCAAACTTATTAATGATGGTTTTAACACTCGCATGATGAATTCCAAACCGCTTCGCCAATTTTCGCATAGTAATACCCTTTTCGCTTAGCCATGTGTCCAGAGCCTTAATTTTCACTTCCTTTTCAATACGCGACATTTTGAAAACGCAGAATTTGAACCGCACAAACAAGTAAACAAAAGAAAGCTGACAGTCAAACGCACAGCATGCAGTGTTCAGAGCATAAAAAACCATCACAAATACATGCGTACAACGCAAATGTATGTGGATAGCTTATATTCGATACACTCCTTACTACAGATTCCGTTGCAGACTCTTGTAACATTTGAAGTCTGTGATAGGAAAAATAATGTGCATTTCTACAAAACGTAATTATATGACATCACCCTTTTTTTTTTTTTAATCAGCTCGTTTATTTATTAGGCTCAGGCGTGTGTAACACTTTGCGGAGCCGATATTCAATATTGTAGTTAACAATTTTTCTTTTTCGGTTTTAGTAAAGTGGGGTGCCAATTACTCGTGGCTAGCTCGAGGTTAATGGGTCACATTATTGTTTGGAAGGGGCTAGGCAGGTAACTTATTTCATGTATTTGTTGCTGCTCATGGTTGCGATGACATCACCCTAAACTTGCGTTGTTTTCAATAACGTAAAGTTTAAAATAAATAAGTTTATATATTGGAATCAAAACGTAGAAATATTTCAAATCGATTGGTCCGATATTTTTGAATTTTTTTGGAGAAATGACGGAGATATTAACGCTCAAAATCTGCCCACGTTGTGTGACGGTCGCAATTCGATTTTTTTTTAAATTGTACCCCAGTTTAGAAAGCAAAAACGTAGTCCTTCGTCAACAATGTTCCTGCTACAGGATCACCACGCCCAGCTAAATGATCGGGTGTATACAGCACATATTTCTGATATTCTATGTGTTCAAAGGTTCCAGAATGTTTCAAGGGTGATGGTTTGGGGATGTTTCTCCAAAACTTTGAAGATTCCATTGGTGTTAATTGAATCTGTTGTTAAAATCAACAGTAAATATTACATCGATAATGTTTTGACGAACCTTTTGTTTCTCTTCGCCTAGAAACACTACAAGAATGCACCATACTCCTTCACTCTGAAAGACTCTGCATCGTCCCAACAGGCAAAACTACACAGGCTTTGTGTGAGGAACATTTTCAGCATTTTATTTCGTCGTAAGAATGCCTTTTCACCTGATCAATCTTCTCGACTTTTATACATGCTGGGCAAACTGGGGATACCAAAACACTAACCGTGGAAACTTTTATGACACAGAAGTAAATCCTGTCCACTTTAAATTGCGGACACCGAAATAAAAGCAGCACAAAAAAATTTACACATAATTCAACAAAACCGTTTGTCGATTTCACAATAATAGAGTTATATCTACATTAAACAGTTGATTAAGATGTTAATGCTTTTTTCTGTAAAATTCTCGAACTTTCTGTGGTACACCCGCCATCAGGTTCCGTACGGTATCCTCAGATACGCCCGCCGAGACGATTCTCCATCTTCTCTTGAAATCATCGGTACCATTCGCTTTCAACTTAGTTTCGAAGAGTTTCCGCTCAACAAGAGCCCAGTACTTCTCTATTGGGCGAAACTCTGGACAGCTTGGTGGATTGGCTGTTTTTGGCACGTATTTGGCCTCTTGTACCTTAAACTATTCCAGGACGGATCTCGCATAGTGACAAGAGGCAGAGAGCTGGAAAGTCGTGGCTTCTGATGAACGGTAGCAATCGCTTTTGCAGACATTCTTTCTCATTCTTTCGTACACATCCTTATTGATAGTGCCGGTAGAGACGAAACTTTTAGATTTTCGACCACAACTACATACGGCCTGCCAAATCAAATACTTCTTGGGGAATTTGGACACCTTCATTGTCGGGCAATGTTCGACAATGGCGTTTCTTTGTATTGCGGTGTAAAAAGTCTGACCCGGAAGCCGTTTAAAGTGTTCGAGTACGTATGTTTCGTCGTCCATTATGACACAAGAAAATGTCTTGAACGACTTTGCTGTAATGACAGCTTGCCAAATCTGGCCAAAACATTACGGGATGGTCGTGGGATCGAATGAACGGCAAAATTCGTTTTTGGAGACACTCTTTTTGGTATAGTTCCGACGTCATTGTCTTATTTGTAACGAAAATTTTCGTTTTTTTTCCACAGCTGCAAATGCCCTGCCAAATCATGAATTTTCGTGCAAATTTGTCGTCAAAAACAAATTTAAATTTGGCTGGAACATCCCCCGAGCCGTTGCCAAGTAAAATTTTTGACCTGGGATTTGCCCGAAGTCAGCCTTGACATAGGTTTCATCGTCCATCAGAAGACACGCGTCGAACTTGGTCAGCACCTGGTCGTATAGCTTCCGAGCACGGATTTTGGCCACACTATTCTGTTTTATGGTCCGATTTGGCTGTTTGCTAGCTCGATACGACTTGATTCCTTCCCGGAGTCGAGTTCTCCTCACGGTACTATGGGCAGCACCGAATTTTCTGGCCAAATCACGGTCCGACAGATTGGGATTCCTCTTAATCGTCTTCAAAATCTTACCACGCAGTTTCCGGTCGACAGTTCCACTCCGACGATTGGCTTGAGGCTTCCGAACCGTCGTCAATGTTTCCTTATACCGTTTGATAACGCGCCATACGGTATTTCTGGGCAATTTCAGCTGTTTAGCTAGCCTAGATGCAGACCACAATGGATTTTCCAAATAACTGTGCACAATTTTTTCCCTTGTTTCGGCTTCCATGTTGATTGTTTACAAAGTACAGTCGATTTGCGGAATGTCAAAAATACATACGTGAAGCTGACAAAATTCCCGACACGTGGGCGCCAAGAACTTCCAAATCCGTCCACCAGGAGCACCACAATATGAGCAAAAGTTTGTTCCAATTCTAAATGAAGCAAGCCTTACGTTAGCACAAGCCACACAAAAATTATAGTGAAATGAAGGATACATCCTAAAGTAAACTGGGAATATTTCTACGTAAATTCGTTTTCGCTCGTTTCGTAAACATGGATTTTGTACATAGAACAAATGTCACGCGAATTGTAAGAAACAGTCATTTTGTTTGTCATCCTGTGGAATGAAACCACGGATTCAATAGCAGCTCTTTCCAAAAGTACAGGATCAAATCCTCCAAACGATGAACAACTCTTCGTAGTTGAGCTTGATTTTAAAATTACATTTCGAGTCGCAATAACAGATCTGTCAATTGTTCTTGGAACCACCTGAGAAACGTTTCTTTTTTAGTTATAAAAAAAAAATCGTAGCTCTTTGTATTGTTTTCATACATTATACGAATGATTTCTGTGCAAACAAACGCTTCGTACTTTTGACATTTTCACATGTGACATTGAATAAATAGTACAAATCGGGTTCGTTGCAGAAAACAACGAATGGATTCGTGAGCACTACCTTCGATTTCGTAAGATAAACTGAATTTAAGTTTCTGTGCAGTGTTTGTGCGAAGTTCACATATTTTCAAAGAGTTTCCAGTTTTTGGCCACCTTAGTAACTGAACTAATACAAAAAGTAAATAATTGCTTTCTTTCATATTAGAGTATCATTCGTTTGGTTATGTTTTCGACTGATTAAGATTGAGTTAATACAGAACATTTCAGTAACTGCTCTCATTTACGGCGCAATTCTTTCATAATTAAAACAAACACCATTACCGCACGGGGAAAAGCGGAATAAATCACACAGAAACGCACTGCAACCAACTCTTAAGCCCTGCTTTCCGTTCAAGAGCTGCACCTGGGAATTTCAGAACACACTCATCTTCATTATGGCATTAAGGTGCAAGCTGATGGAATACAGAAATGGTTTTTTTTTTTATTGTGGGTTAAAATTTAAAAAAATGTTGGTTACACATTCGAGAGAGCAAAGCATTTTGGTGCCTTAAATTAAAGTGGACGGACAAAAAGTGAAAACATTCGTGTATTACACTAACTTTCACCTTAACACAGCTATCATCCGAGTCGAGAAAATATCCACTCATAATTACACCAGGTTCGGTGCAGTTGGCATGGTTAACGTTGCCATAAATTTAATCCTGACCTACCTAGACCATTCGGTGCCTGTAAAAGGTTCTTAATTGTCTGCCACTTCCACATCGGCTTTGATTTTTTCCATTATTTAACTTGAAAAATGAAACTTTCCCATTCAAGTCAGATTTCAAAGTTCTGTTCAAAAAGGATAATGCTCCCCTAAAGGAAAATAAAATCACATCTGCTACGCAGGATTTTAATGACATAAGTTTGTTACCGTAATGTTCATTGTCATTCGCCCTTGCTCTACTCGTCTAATAAGCTCTCAAGTGCACTTCTAACCAGCTTAGAAAGGCAAACCGATCTATTCCTGTGCTGTGCTTTGAAAGTGAGCATAATTCCAGTGAAAACTCCACTCAAGTCTCCTGCGAACGATTGCGGCTAGGGTCGTAAAGGTTAAGCGTTCTCCTGTGTGGAAGTTTCAGCTTTCAAAAGCACGAGCAGCAGTACGGCCGAGTGGATGCGAGCAGCAGCTTTAGGTTTCAAGTGCACTTTTGCTACCAGCCATCATCGATCTTCACACACACACCGAGGTTGCTATTTGCTGCTTTTCCACTTACGGTGGTAGTTTCACATTGATAAGCCAACAAAACTACAATTCCCAAGCACTTCCGAAGGACCTGAGTGGGAAAAAAATGGTCCAGGTGATGGCAAGTATCAATCGGAGGAAAATGTGTACCATGACGTGCCGTACTAATGCAAACTGAATCAAATTTAAGATTCACCAAATGTTGATTGAATTGTCAGAGTCTAGATTGTGCTGTGCCATCATTTCAGTCCATAAACAATACTCTAATTGTGTTTGACAGCAAAATTTCAAACTGATTTTGCAAAGTGAAACAGCTTGTTTGAAATTATTTAAGCATAGATGAATAAATATTTTAAAAATTTCAACCGTTTAGTGGTACCTTTTTTCATTTCTGATCCAATCGATTCGCCATATCGGCTATCTTAAAAAAAAAAAATATGGCTAAAGCTATGTCCATTTAGAATCCGGAATAATTTTTTCCACAATTTGGTCATCTGAGTCGCGTCTCGAGCCGTTTTTCCACTTTTCTTAAGCTTCCGCTTCATTATTGCCCAAAATCTCTCGATGGGCTGGAACTGCGGGCAGTTGGGTGGATTTATGTTTTAATCGATGAAATCTACGTTATTATCGCGGTACTACTGGATGACTTACCGGCTGTAGTGGTAACTCGCCCAATCTGGAGAAAACTTCACGGGACCTTTATGGGCTTTAATGAAATGTAGAATGCGGTTTTTGAGGCATTCTTCCTTGTACAGCTTCGAGTCCATCGTCTTATTCGTCACAAACACTTTGGTATTGCTCCGCAGCTGCATATCCCTTACCAAATCATCAGTTTTTTTTTTAGAAAATTTGTCCATAAAAGCAAACTTAAACTTCGCAGAAACATCTCCTCGTGCCGTCGCCATGTAGAATTTTTGGCCAGAAAGCTGTCCGAAATCCATTTTGACGTAAGTTTCCTCGTCGATGAGCAGACATCCTTGGTACTTCGTCATAACCTGCTGGTACAATTTCCGAGCTCGAATTTTGTTGACGAAACTTTGCTTCAATGTTCTGTTTGGTTGCTGGCTGGCTCGATAAGAACGATATCCTGCTCGCAAACGAGTTCTTCGAACGGTACTGTGAGCAGCAGCGTATTTTTGTGCGATTTCATTATCTGATAGTCCAGGGTTTGCTCTGACGGTTCTCAACACCTTCTGGTTCAGTTTGCGGTCATATGTTCCACTACGACGCTTACCTTGAGGCACTCGATCCACGCTCTTTTGCTCCCTGAAACGTTTGAGCACATCATACACGGTTGATTTGGCGATTTTCAACGTTTTTGCGATTTTTATTGCGGACCACGTTGGATTATCAACGTGGGTGTGCAGAATTTTTTCTCTCCTCTCGGTTTCCATCTGGAATAACTTTTGACGCACTGCACGAAACACCGTGAAATTTATACCACAGAAAGTGGGCGCTTAGGTAAACGTACCGCTGTAAAAGAATTCTTGCAGCGGTCACTGTCCGTGCCGCTGCAACACAATAAGTGGTTCTGGATTCTAACTGGACACGTCACCCATTGATCACTTGGTGAAGGACCTCTAGAGTCATCTGGATGTCCGCTCGATCATCTTCTTGTTGTTGCTGGCTATGATCAAGTCATCTGCGTACACCAACACATAGCACCATAGGTTGTTTTCTTTCTTCCGGAACAAGCACGGTACAGATCCCCCAGCACGCATCGGATCCCCACCTATTGAGCCCAAATCGAGTCAACTCTGCAACTTCTGGTTTCAGGATTTTGCAGCCTGCTTAAGGCCGTACAAGCGCTTTTTGAGGCAATTAACTTGCCTTCCGTGTCCTTTAACGGTGAATCCTGGAGGCTGTCGTAGGTAGATCTCCACCTCAAGATTGCCATACAGGAAAGCAGTCATGATATCGTACTGTCGCACGGCCATACCTTGCTTTGCCCTTACAGCTAACGGGGTCCAAAAAGATTGCCACGGCGTTCGCCAACGACGTACACGACTCCATACTTCTGAATATGACATGACTGTTTGTCGAACAGCACCCTATATCTTTACTCAGTGATCTTGCTCAGCGATAGCAGGTTCCCAGTCAATTCCGGAACATGATACACTTGAGAAAGCTTGATCCGCACGGGATTACCTTGATCGTTCAATCTATTGAATGATCCAACGCTGATCTCGTTGGTCTTCACTTTCTTCTCATCCGCTACCGTGATGCTCTTGTTATGGGAGGTGTCCAGGGATTCCAACAATGCCTCGTTATTGGTCATGTGCGACTTGGCCCGAGTCCTTCCTTCGTTCCATCGCTTCAAGCAGCTAGACACACTTCGTCCTTGGTCAGCAACTTTATCGTCTGCTTGGGTTTCTTCTGGTCATCCATCTTGCTGCCCTTGGCCAGTTTCTTACTGTCACGACAATAGGGCTCTTTTTTCTAGCAGTAGTAGTTACCGTTACGCAGTTTCACTTCCTATAGCTTACCCTTCACGAGTTTCAGAGTTCGATCCTCCTCGGGACGGCTTTTCAGTGCGGTTACTAGCCTTCCGTAAGATTCCGAGAGGCTTGAACATAGCATAGCGACGATTAGTACCTCCCCCATCGCCTTCAGCCGATTTGTGAAAACAGCCATGTCATTCAAGTGGTCCAACATGCTTCTTGTAGCCGCCGTCGAGAGTACAACTTCCCGAGAACGTGCTGGAGAGAGAGGTCTGCTCATGATACTTTGCCAGTCCAGTTATAACTCTCGACAGCGCTTTAACTTTTATTTTGGGATAAATCAATGATTCCGCCCATCCTAGCAGCAACACCAACATGTACGATTGAAAAGAACTGGCTAGTCTTCACGAAATTCATTTCATGCATCGGACAGAAAGGTGTTATGATAGCATTTCACCAGACGACAAGCAATATGACTGTTTCATACAATCTACCTATTTGTTTTATTTACAAAATCCATGTTTACGAAACGAGTGAAAGCTAATTTAAGAAAATAAATTTTCAGTGTGCAAATCAAAACTTTGTCATGAGTTTACTCAGAAGGAGGAAGAGAAAGAAAATAGAAAGAAGGTGCGTGCAGAACGAAAGGTGGTAAATAAACTGAAAAAGAAGCAGCAAGCGGAGAAGAAAGCTATGAAGAAAAGAACTGTGGTCTCTAATAAAAATTAAAATCTTTGATTTTTTTTATGTTTGAATGATCTACACACTACCAAAATGTCAAGTAAATGTTGGTGCCCTGAGACCGAAACATGCAAGCGTCTTTTAGAACATAAGAATGTGTTGAAAGAGACGAGAAAATAAATTCAATCAAACACACATCGTTGAGTAACGTCATGCGTGACAAAGAAAGACTTGGGCTAAAAACATACCGGAAGCAGAAAAAAAAACCCCAAAGGAACCCAAAACAGGCCGCGTCCGTGAAACCACGGGCCCGCAAACTCTACGTACATCACAACGGAGACGATGAACACTCAGAAATACGTTAAGGAATGTCTCCAGAAGCGATAAGTGCTAATGCTCAGGCAGCACGAAGGTCAAGTAGTGTTTTAACCTGATTTGGCGTCATGCCATTACGCAAAAGACACTTAAGAATGGTACAAAAGTCAAAATGTATGTTTCGTGCCGAAAGACATGAATCCGCCGAAGTGCCAGAATTGTACATTCGAGACTTTTTGGGCTTTAATCAAGATCTTCGATTTTTACAAATGATAACATGACCGACTCCAAAAATTAAAAATTTCTAAGATTGGCCAAAAGTGGTCAACATTGTGGTATTGAAGGAATATGAAAAAGCTGGGACAGCTTAGGAGGAAAAGTTAGGAGTCTTGGCAACATCAAATATTTTGATTAAACGAGAGTAAAATATCATTTTAAAAAACAAATACAAATATGCTCTGACGACTAAAATTAATTAAACTAAAAAAAAAATGTCTTCTTGGTAGATTGACAGTGTGTAACTGGAACAGTCTATACATACAGACAAGCAAAGAGATTTATAAGACCAAGTGCTGTAAAAGCCCGGATCTTACCAAATCTTAGTAAAAAAGACCTTCGGGTAATTACTGATATGTTGACTGGTCACTGCCCGAGTAGGTATCACCTAAATAAAATAAGAAGAATTCATTCTACAGAATGTCGTTTTTGCAAATTTGAAACTGAAACTGCACAACATACAGTCTGCAACTGTGAAGCATTATTCAATCAAAGGATGTCAAAATTTGGAAAGGGGTTACTAGAGCCCCCTGGAATTTTGCAGAACGATCCTGGTAGGGTATTAGACTTAATAAAACAAGCCTAACTGGGATCAGGAGCTATGTCGACCAATGTCCATCACACCTTAATTGTGACAGGATATTTGACTTGCACCAAATCAAATATGGATCATAACGTTTGCATTAAAAAAATGGATAAAAATTGCCGATTTTTCATGGGTTTACCTTCACCCGCACTGACAAAACTACCCATGCAGCATCAATCATAGTAACCCATGAGTCAGCAGACAAAATTTGACAGCTCTATCAGTCGAACTCTAACCGTGATGGTAAAAACAGTTAGGCAACTCCGTTCATAATTGTGCGCGTTCAAAGAACGGCACTCCGTCGCGTCGAGAACGGACATCGTGCGGCACTTTGTGGACGCCGGATACGCCCGTTCCGGCATCTACAACATCTTTGCACTATTAGACAACAATCAGAGCATCGAAAGAAAGCTCGGTTCCGGGCGGCCGACGACCCTGAACGACAAGAAGCTCCAAAGGATGCTGAAGAGGAAGACCGAGGGAAAAGGGGCTACATCGCTGCGTGCGCTTGGCCGGTAGGTCGGTTCAACCGGCCAAAAAGTGAAAAAGTACCTGGCAAACAGGAATATACATGTCAGGAAGCGGAACTCGCGTCCACTGGTTTCGGAGCTGCAGGCAATGACGCAGCGGCAGCGGCTGAATAAGATGGTCAACTCGATTTTCCCGGCGAATCGCGACGTGGCGGTGGTGATGGACGACGAGACCTATCTCACCCTGGATGTCAACGACTGGCAGGGCACTTCGTATTTTACTTCCCACACGAAGGAAGTGAGCTCCGAGGTGAAGTTCATTTCACACACCAAGTTCCCCAAGAAGGTGCTGCTGTGGCTGACAATCAGCGAGAAGGGGATGTCAAAGCCGCTCTTCTTTCGCTGCAGACTGGCCGTGAACGGGGAAATTTATTGTACGAAATGCCTGCCGGAAGTTGCGTCGTTCATCAAAAAACCATAAGGGCGAAGACGCGGTGTTCTGGCCGGATCTGGCGTTCGACCCACTACTCGAAGCGATCGTTGGAGGAGATGGAGCGGCTGAATATCGATGTGGTACCCATGCAGGCGAACCCACCCAACGTCCCCCAGCTGCGTCCCATCGAGAATTTCTGGGCCAACCTGAAGCATAAGATCTATTCCAACAATTTTGTCGCGAAAACTAAGAAGGAATTGATAAATAAAACGAAGAAAGAACTCAAAAACATGCCTACACGCATGTTTTCGTAGGCCATGGCGAATGGTCTGGTTAACTGCCGGAAGGCCGCTCGCTACGGCGTAGAATTTTTTTGCAAGTAAGCTTAAATAATTACCATCCATGGGAAATTTATCAGAAGCAATTATATGTTACAGCTTTTTCTTATCACCATCTGAAAAAAGTCCATTTTTTTAATGCAAACGTTACAACAATAATCCTAATGAATGGATGCAGTTGTGTTTTGGCTCTACAGAAGGATAAAAAAAAAGTGTGTGCTGTAAATGCCTGTGCATTTGTTTGAATAAAATCAACAAAAAACATCTAAGATTATTTTGTTTCTCTTAACACAATGTTGCTGGAAGTATCTGTACGTTTTAATATCTGGCAACAAGCTGCATTTGAAAATACAATTTAAGGGGCCGAAAATAGAGTTTAAATCATTCATTGAAATTTTACATGAAACCGCATATTTGTAGCGTTTTTTTAAGTTTTTTAGATGCACGATTAAGAAAAAAAAAAGCTAGTTTGTGTCGACAGATTTTCGACTGGTCCACTCTTCGTATACAGTAAACTCATGAAGGGCCAACTTACATAACCACCGGCACCGTCTCTCACCATGAAACTAATTCAATCAATCAATTTAAATTCAAAGCCTAACCAACCGAACCCTCTCTCCCCATTTTCAGGAGGAAATCCAAGAACGTCCTCAAATCACCACGCTCATTTCGTCCCTGGCGAATTACTCGAATACGATTCCCGCTGCGACAGATCCAGATGCGAAACCGGCCCAAGAATCGGCCCGAATGGGTAAGTAAAATGGTTCCCCGCTACTCCCCTCCTCCACTAGCAGGAAGCATGCGGTTTTGCTCTTTGTTTAGGAAAATTTAATATCAAACTCTGGTGACAGATGCGTGCGACCAAAAAATCTTCAAATAACATCAAATGAAAACCAAAAAATGAGACCGTAATTTTTGCGCTTTCATTTGCATCATCCCCTCGAATCCAGACGGCCTTATTTTCCAAAATATCGATGCCTTTCTTCCGGATATAATAAAATAATAAATTAATCATGAATATTATAATGAAATAACACTTATGCGGGTTTTCCCCTATCTCTTCTCCTTTTTATTTCTTCCTTCAACTGCACACGCTAACTGATACTGCATCACATTTCTACTCGGTAAATGGTTTCTGGCATGACGGGAAACGGACACATAATCTACTGAACCGTAAAAAAAATGTCATCAACTCGATCTCCATCAATCCTGACTGATTGACAACCACAGGCACACTTATCGGAGTCTTTCTGCCGTGTATACAGAATATTTTCGGTGTAATTTTATTCATCCGTTTAACATGGGTAGTCGGTACGGCCGGAGCCATATTTGGGTTTTTAATTGTGTTATGTTGTTGTTGCGTGGTACGTTTACAAGGATATCTATCTATATATTTAATAATACACTTACTCATCCACAGCCACTCATCTTCGTTCGCACTAACTATCGATAATGCTATTAATATCATCATCATTCACAAAAATAAAAACACCACCTCCCCCGAAGCAGCTCTCCACATTTATCACCCAAGTGTCATTTGCAATTTGAAACCGACCAACAACGTTGCTGCTCTCATTCTTCCTCGCCTCGTTCCGAGACCTACTGTTTTTGCCACTTCAATTTTCGGAATGCTGGGTAACATCATCGAAATGGTTGGACCAGGTTCGAGAGGAAATGTTGTGGAATACTTATACTTGTATAGTAATCAACGTAATGAAAATCGCTAATTTTGATGTGTTAGAGTGAATCGTTAGAAATCAACCCCAGAATATGAAACCAAGCAAACACTTGAAACCTGATATTCAAAGGTAAATTTGTGGAGCATAGTTCATTCTGGCTCTACAAACGACGTACATTGTTCATTAAATTTGCTATGAATTATAGTGTGGGGTGGCTCAATAGAACAATTACGGCATGTGAGCTATAAATCAGACGGTGTTATGTTAGTGCATATTATGTGAACATAAATTCCGACCGCTTTGTTGGTTGGGATGAGAATATTTACGATATTATACGCTCGAAGCTTTATTCGTAGCAACTGGTCGGCCTCCATTAAATTTTTTTGTCAACTTAATTTCAATCATTCAGTATCAAAAAACTAAACTCAAAGACAATTAATGGGGTTGCACGACTGGAAACGTGTCAGGATTTTAAGCGAGTCTTTTTCCTTTCAGAGCTTAAAACGCAAATCTTAAATCGATTTAAAAAACATGCTTTTGTTTGGTTGTGATAGTTGCTGTTTATAAGAATTTTATTTTAACTTTTAAAGATGCCGCGACACGGCGCTTCAAATCTATGTTATAGTTCAATAAAATATAGCCGTTAAAGATATCTATGCCATAGTTCTATGAGTTTCGAGAAACGGTTTTGCCAAAATGAAGTAATAGCAAGCTATGAAGTAATAATAGCTATGTAGAAGAAGTCTTTGAGGCAGCGCTATCACATTACTTATTTCGGTGTTCACACGATTGAATTTCTTTGTGTTCGTATATATTCAATTTTGAGCTTTTACAAAATAAATTCCGGAAGTAATCATGGGCACATTTGGTCGCTATGGACAGAGGATGAAAAAAATTGCTGCAGTTGCGCAATGTCGAGAGACGCGCCATCCCATCACATTATGAATTTTTACGCTTCAAATTGCGCACTGCGGGCTTTGGTTTTGATTCACTCGGTTTTTCAGGTTCCAAAACCGGTGAAGTCGGAGTCAAGGGAGTCAAAATCAAAGGTTGAACATCGAAAATGGTAGAATCGTTGTCTTCCGTGTCACTAACAAAACGCGACGCGAGACAAGACTCAACACTTATCGTTCTTACGATAAAAAAAAATTACCTTTTGGTCGACCGGTTTCGGGCGCGATGCTGCCCATCTACGGGACTATGTCCGACTTATTACACAAATCGTCGTACGCTGTTGCGTAGTTGTCAGAAGAGAAGAGATAGTTACTGAATTCTCAGCTTTGTCATGTTGAACAGACATTATGTGATGGGAGGATCGTCTTCATTCATGAGCGGTTCGGATGAATTGGAGATAAACATCGATTCCCATGCGTTTAGGTGAGACGGTTTCCTTACTGTGCCCCCTCAACTAGCAAGAAACTTTAAAATTAACAATAGAAAAGGACACAACTCCCGAAATTAGATTAGATTAGATATCCTTATTATTGAGCTTTTCAGCCTCGGCTGGTTCAGCTCATAACTCCAGAAATAGCCTGTATTTGTTTTCTTTCTTTTTCAACTAATACGAAGCCAATACTAGGTTAGGTGATTCCGCAACATTAGTATAATTCGGAACATTCGAAAACCTAGAGGTTTTGGCTTAATAAATTTTTCTACAATTTTCAAACAAATTTCGGATCGTTTTGTGGTTTTCGAAAGACTGGTATTACTTCAATTTTCGTGCGGAGACCTCCGGAGCAATTGGTTTGCAAAATACAGTTTTCCCATGTAAAATTCTATGTCAGTTTAAAAAAAAATCAGGCGCAGACATATAGTTTCACGGATCGAGCTGACATTTTGCACAGTTGTTTTTAGATCCAGAAGGAACCAAAAAATTTTTCGGAGAAGGCATTTGCATTTTGCCTCAGCCTTTGTAGCATGCAATCCATGAAACAAATGATATGTTCCATATAGAATGTTTTGTTACGCGAGTTTAGGTATAACAAATACACGGTCACACATATTTGATAAAACAACTAAACAAATAAATAATTATTTAGGGAGAAAATTTTTTTATCGCATTTTTATTTATATATATTTTTTTTTTTTTTGTTTGAAAAAGGGGGTTGTTGGGGGGGGGGGTTTGAAAAAAAAAAAATATTATTTTTTTTTTTATAGGAGGCTGTGCATGTGAGCGGACGTGACGTTTGTTTTTTCGCTGCAAAACAGCAAATTGAAAATTATAAAAAATACTGATATTACAACTAACAGTAGTATCCAAAGTAGTTTTTGAAATTAACTGTGATGAAGCAATGTTTTGGAAGTCAACCGAACCAAAACCGGTCGCGTTCTCTATTCGATAAAAAAAATAGTCGTAGTCGTTGAATTTTGTGGATCGTGAAAATAACATTCTATTAATGGTGAAAAATATAGCGGGGCTTACATTGACTGAGTGGTTGGAGAAAAACATTATCAAAAAGTCGCAAAGAACAAAACACGGAGAACAAAACGGTCCATTTTTTAACTTGTGCAAATTTTCTGTGGCTCATCGACCCAATTCGTGTGTTTCTTCGACGGATAACTGTGTAAGTTCGTGACTTCGCAGTGTTATGGAAATGGTTGTCTGCTCGCTTCTCATAAATGGTATACAGGATCCAGCAAAACTCAGCTAAGTATTATATTTAAGATGTTCATAGATGATCCAGACAACCTGGGCTATACAACATGTGGAATTGAAGGTCTGAATATATTGATGCAGTTCAGGCCCAACTTTGGGTTTTATTTTACTTGGCAAGCTTCGCCTCTGTCTCACTCTCATATACCGCTTTGACGTCGTAACGTTTGCAGTTTTCAATCGTAGTGCAGAAAGTGTTTTAAATGTATATTATCCATTTCAGATTTTTGATTTATTCACCAAAAATCTGCAATTTTTGGTTTCACGTGAATAGCCAATCCACATTGGACCCATCGATCTCAGATCTGATGTTCAAACTCACGGTTTATTGAACAGATGCAGCTTCGAACGGAGATAATGGAAATCAGCTTCTGTCCGGTCAGCTAAATTTCTCCTGACAAATCATCACCAATTATCCAAATTGGTTTCCATGCAGTGTTGAAAAATTCCTTGTCTTCCCAATAGAAAGCCACGATTACTCTTCGGAGTGGCTCCAACAGCATCCTTACAGTTGCCTTAAAGACTGCCCCAGATAGTATGGACGCATCCAGTTTTCAGTAAGAATATTACACAAGTATTGGAAATTCAATTTTTATTAGATATACTTTCAACATTTGATTAACACATCTGGTTAGTGTTCTCAATATTTGCAATCTAGCGATTGTATGCTAGCTGACGTTCTTCATAAGATTCAGCACAGACTTCTTAGCGACAAGTTTTGACACTTTTTTACTATCTTTTTCAAAGTGTTGAATGGTATCTGCTGCCGAGACATGTTTGCCTTCGAAAGATGTGCCTTCGTCAAAAATCTTCAACTGGTCGAATTTGCGAGCAATTAGAAGGGTTCATGTCCTTTGGGCAGACATACCACACATTAACAATTTTCAATTTCCATGCCCCAAGTCGTGGATACGCCAAATTTCTAGGAAACCTGGGAACACAAATAATGTCTATAAGAAACCCTAATAAGATGATATCAACAATCAATATGATAGTAGCGATTGGACATTGGTTCACTGTTGTAGAGCCCCTCGATCTAAAGTGCGCGTTGCAGTCTGCACCCAGCAATACATTGTTGTGCCTTTCGGTGCTGGAGTTTTTGTTTTTGTTTTGATTCGCAGGGTGGTTGAGACATAGTATTTGAGGGTGTGCTCGTGTGAGTTGCGTTATTTGGGACGAATTGAGCTTGGGACCGATGTGCAATTACTTCCCGAGCCAAAGACTATATCCGAGTGTGTGTGTGTGTGGGGGGGGGGGGGGGGGGGGGGGGGGTTCGTGTGTGTCTGCGTGTGTGTTGCGTGATTTGGTCTCAATGCAACATTTTTCTCTTTCCAGAAAGCGAGTAATGGCGCTATAACCATATGCCAAAAAGGCTAGGACAAGAGTTAGTGCTCATGCCCCAACCGACAGACAAGCTCTCACGCAAGAAGAGCCTGGATACAAATAGGAATTGCCTGTGTTGCAGCCCACAAAAGCGGACAGCAAAGGAGTGCATTTACTTTCTTAGCTTCGTCACTCCCAACGACCTATATACATATAAAAAGAAATATGCTTTCTCGCCAAGGAAAGCCTCCCTCACAATCCCATCCAACTTCCAACTCCAGATGTCTATGAAGGTAGCATGAGTTCTCAGCATCTTCTTAAGTAGACATCTAATCAACACTTCCCTCCCATCCCATGCTGATCATAAGGACCTGGCCAGGTGTTGTGCAAAGAAATCGATGGATGAGGAGCCTGTCACACCCAAGGCAGCTCTTCTGGCGCTTCCATCGTCTCTACAACAGCCAACCCAGGATTATGTATGGTCGGAAAACACTATGCTATGCTATGCTATACTATAATTGTTATTTTTGTATTCTCCATACGTGGAGTAACGATTATGATTATGAACTGGTTTCGTTTCTTTTAAAATAATGTTGAAATTTTTATGAAGGTATTTAAATTTTTCAAAAAGTACGGATCATTAAAATAATGAACATTTGTAAAATATCTTATCATAAGTTGAAACCAAAAACGAAACCAATATGATTGTAGAGATGTCAAATTTTCAGCCACATATATTCATAATTGATAGAGTAACAGAAGAATGAACGAGTCTGGGAGTAAAACTACCTAGCCTTGCACGAGTGTATTACACACACCCTAAATGATCTAAATAGTGCAGATGAAAATGACGCATATTTTCACAATACGCCGCAAAAAATATTAAAATGACCCGGTCGGGCAGCTATACTATAATTGTTATTTTTGTATTCTCCATACGGGAGTAACGATTATGATTATGAACGGTTTCGTTTCTTTTAAAATAATGTTGAAATTTTATGAAGGTATTAAATTTCAAAAAGTACGGATCATTAAAATAATGAACTTGTAAAATATCTTATCATAAGTTGAAACCAAAAACGAAACCATATGATTGTAGGAGTCAAATTTTCAGCCCTAATTCATAATTGATAGGTAACGAGATGAACGTGATGTTTCTTGGGAGTAAAACTTTACCTAGCTCTTTTTTGCTACTGAGTGTATTATACATCACTCTCTTATAATGATCTAAATAGTTGCAGATGAAAATGATCGCATATTTTCATCTAATATCTGCCGCAAACAATATTAAAAATGACCCGGATTCTCTTGGACCATCTGTTGACTACTGAGAGCCACTAACGAGTTGAAATATAAGTATCACCATTTAATTCGAGATTTAACAGGTGAAACTCAACTCAGATTTAACTATTTTGGTTCAACATTCGGTACAAACGATTATACGAATGTTTCGGATTCTCCTGAGGACCACTTTGGGACCGATCAAAGTCTTTGGTCATCTGATATATCAAATAACATTATTTTATTAAGATGCAAACTGTTGCAGATTAAAATAAAGGCATATATAGATCAAATATTCGACGCGAACAATTTAACGTCTGTTTCGGATTCTCATTAGGACTATCTCTTGACCACTCAGAGTCATGACCAACATCTGTTTTACGAGAGTCGAAATACTTACGAGTTGAAATATAAAATAATGAGTTGGTGAAGTATTGGGGTAAGTTGGGGAGGAGGGACGAGGGTATAAATATTTTTAGGAGGAGTATAAAGGTGAGAGCGATAGGGGTAGAGAAAGAGGACAAAAACAAATTAAAAAGTTAAAAATGTAAAAAGGTGGGAGGTAGTTGAGTAGATAAGAAACGGATTTAGTAGTATAATATATTTATAGTTAAAATAAAGCTATGGGATACAATGGATACTATTGGCGTCGGTTATAGTATATCTTACCTGGACGTTTGTGTTAGTTCTTCTAGGTTATCATAATATATATTCTTCTAGTATATTGGGATCGTCAAATATTCAAAGCGAACATTTTTAAAGATATTCTGGCTTCTCCAAATTACCATCTACAGTCACTGACCTGCTAAAATATCCAAAATCACCATTTTAATAAGACCCAGCTAGTTGCAGATGATAATCACGGCATTTGATCGAATATTGGACGCAACAAATTCACGGGTATTCCGGATTCTCATATGAACTCTCCATTGACCATTCAAAGTCATTGACCAGCTAAAATATAAAAAAAAAAAACATTTTACTAAGACCCAGATAGCAGATGGAAATCAAGACATATTTTGCTCAAATATTTGACACACCCGAATTTACGGATACTCCGGATCTTCCAGCGGACCATCTGGAGAACATAATTTGGACTAATATTATAGGTAGCTGTTGTTAAAAAATATAATAAGTTCTATTCATATACTCTATTGCTGTGGTTTAGCAGCATCATCTTATTCTAGACGACTGGTGTCTGTGCCCACCGGATGCCCTCACGGAACCCCTCGACCAATCTGATTCCAATTGTGTACGAATATCGCAAGCAAATAGCTCATGTTCGCAAACAATATAGCACGAGCCTTTTTTTAGCACCCTTTCTCAGGCGATCGAGATTCGTCGGGTCCCACAACACCGGATGTTGCTCTCACAGCTCAATCAAGCGGAATTTCTTTTTCTGGACCATTTTTGCTTTTAAAAATATCTCGAAAACACAAATTAGCATAAAATTAAAACCAGCCGTCAAAAAGCCTCGACCATCAAACTATGAACTATTCCGTTCGGATGGAATAATTCATAGCCTGCTACTATACCATAGAAACAAGCGGTAGAGTAGCTTGTAATTTTCAATTCTTCTATTCAATTTTCAACCTACCGTACACTGACGGAACTTTCAACACTTTCTCTGCATATCTTTCATTCTAGCAAACATAACTGTCCACTCTTGGGGCCTCATGGTGATGAGCGAACATCTCCTTCTACATCATAATCGTTACCCCACGTACGGAGAATACAGATATAACAATTATAGTTAATAAATTACTGTCCACTCCTAGAGCCTCTCATATTGATGGGAAATTATCTGCTTCTGTCAAATTTAATCATTATTTCAAACTTTTTTTTACGAAATTATTTAAAAAAACACACATTATTTCGAATTTAGTTCGTGAACCAGGCTTCCAATACTTCCGATTGATTAAAATAATCTTACAAATCATGGAATAGCTAATTTGGTCAAATTAGTGGATCTAAAATCACGGAGACCACGGATTATTACGTTTGTTGTTGGTAAATGATGAATTCGATTCTTCTGTTGAGTCAAGAGACTAGGATCAATTGAATGGATATTATGATTGACTGCAATCCATATTCTGGTTCATTAGAGAAATCCTTAGAGTATTCGTTTCAAGATCTACATGTGAATCCGAAGACCTCTTAAAAATATTTGAAAGCACTTTATGACCCTAAAGATCTATTTGAACTAAATCAGACAATGTTTTGTGTTCAAAAGATTTCCATAGAATCTCAAAGAATTCCATGAATTTCTAAAGATTACAAGCGTTTTCAGAGACCTATTGGTGGTTTTTTGGATTCGGTTCATATTCTTATAGCTTATGTCATTAATATATTGTACTAGCTGAACCCGGTGCGTGCGCTGCTACGCTTGCAACTTAATAAAGGAAAATTTAATACAACTGGCGCTTTTATGGTTTTGTTTTCGAAATGAGTTTTTTTTTTCTTGAATAAGCAGGGGTTCAAACTTCTATCAAAACATGCTTCTTACCCGAGAAATACACGTTTTGTGTTTAAGTAACCTGGATAATTCTCATTTTTGGTAGAAATTTGTGTTTCATTTGTATGGGAGCCCTCCCTTCCAGAGGGGGGTGGTTTCTCAAACCACCATACAATCATTGCCTTCAAAACCCCCCACATGCCAAATTTGGTTCCATTTGCTTGATTAGTTCTCGAACCATCACACTGGGCTGTTATATTATAATAAAAATTTGAGTTTCATTTGTTTGACCCCACCCCCCTTCAGAAATAAATTTTCACGTTGGTCGGTTCAGAATTTTCCAAGTCTATAAGGGTCTGACAGCCAGACACATAGACAGAAATTCATTTTTATGCATATAGAAATCTAGCCTCCTGTGTCCGAATGCCGTTTGAAACATCTTTGAACTTTTTGCGGGCATAATTTACGTTCAGGAACTTTTTAGCCGATATTGGCGAAACGTTGATTCCAGCTACGCCCTTGTTAAATAGCTCAATATTATGGCGCCTTGAATAATCTTGCACACTGCTATCAGATGGCACTGACATTAATGATATTGCCGATGGCGTTTCCTCGAGACCATACAAGTCTACTTGCCGTGATGTAGATGGTTGTGGATCCATAATGTTAGTAATTGATGGTTTCTCACTAGGCTCCGAAATTGCAGCATGGGATTGTTCCGTTCTATTTAAATGCAAACGACAATTATCACAAATCATCAAAGAAGTGCCCAAATGTGTTTTGCCCATAAATTTGAGTTTTTTGACATTTTGTTCGGTTAATTTACGAAGGTTTTTTGAGCACCGTTTAGTGGGAAACGGCATACAACACTTCTTCATGTTAAACTCCATTTTCAGTTCACTCAGATAGATTTTACTGATGAATGCGACTATGTATGAGCATATATTGGCTGTGGTATCTTTGGAAATGCAGGTATAAAACATCTCTGGTTGTTTACAGGCAGCGTACATTAGCTGTTTTTTTTTTATGAGAAGATATACCTGACATACGTTATAGCTGCTATTTGTCTACCTACCTTAAACAATATGTGTTACTTTCATCGCTACATCACCGAACTGTTCGGAGTGTAGTTTTCACACACTACACCCGACCTCTAACATCGTTGGAGCTTGGCAAAATAGTCAGCAGTTCGATTAATATGCTTCTTCTATATGACCCTCCGCATAATTTCATCATCTGTCCATTTCACACTTGTCGCCCCTGCGACATCTATCTCGCTGTTACTTTCATCGCTTTAGCAAATTCGCTCCCTTCATTCTCTGAGCGGCCCGACCGATACAGCCATAAAACAATTATAAATATATTGATTGCAATATTAAAACAATAGTGCTATTTATCTTGTTCTTTTCAAATGAGTCTTCTTATCATCCTGATATCAAAAGAAAAGAGGACATTAGAGTAATGTGAACGTTATAATATGAAGATCTTGGAAAATTTATCATTTCTGGTGGAAATCTCGATTAACTTAAGAAAAGAGCGAATTTTCTTATGTTTTTTCATTCTATTGAAATAAAATCCGAAAAATCTCGAAAACGGTTGCGTTCAGGTGATTTATCATTATTGTTTTTAATGATCTCCAAAATCATATTGTATAATTAATTTTCATTTATAATAATGAATAACCAAAATTTCAAATATGCACCAAAGTTCGCTCTTCGGAAAACTTTTTTATTATAAGAGCGTCCATCCTAGAGTTTTTTTCAAAACGTGTCTTTTTTTCTCAAATTTCCACAAAACAAATTTGAAAAATATTAAAAATATGTTTTTTTTTATATTTGATTTTTAGTATTTATTTTCGATTTTTCTTTATGAAAAAAAAATTTTTTTTTCAGTGTACATTTTTTTTACAAAGCCTTTTTAGTTCTCTACAACTCCCCCATATAAAGTTTTTCTCTAAATGTAATGGTTTTTGAACTACGATTTTTCAAGTAAAATGTTGGAAAAAAAACATACACCCATTTCAAAAGTTACTCTTGAATCCAAATAATCTTAACACCAGTGGATTTTTTTTTTTTTTCAACATACCGAAGACGTGTACCAAGTTTCATCAAAATCGAAGATAGTTGAGTTTGGTGACCGACCGATTTGGCGTGGAATCAGTCATATATAGATTCGCACAGTTTTGTCAATCATTTCCTTGATAATAACGGTAAATTTTTGAAATTTATGGATCGTTTTCCTTTTTTGATAGATTTTCAGTAGAATTTTGTGGATGAATTTTATGGTACGACTTTAGTTTTTTTATGGATTGTTTATTGGTTTTTATATGCGAAAATATGTTCACCCTCAACATATTTTAAGCCATTCCAGGACTTTGGGACTGGCATGGCTTTACAGGACTTTGGGATATTGATATTCAAACTCTCCATTCATGAACGACGCTGCAAAAAACCAATACGTAGAATCACCCTAATATCCCATAACATAAAGAAAGATTTCCCATCATGCCGCACAGTGTGAGTCCCATCGCAAAGTGTTTTCACTCGGTATGGATCGTACAACTTCATTTGTGACCCAATGCAACGCATTTGTGCTTCGCTAGTTGAGCCATCGTCGCCATTCGGCACTCAACCGGAAGATATTTCGCCAATTCAAATAATAAAGAGAATAGTAATTGAGCAAAGATTTTTGCCTTGTCATCCTTGGGGGGGGTTTGTACGACACACAACTCGTTCGAGGTTAGGTCACTCGGAATGGTTGGCTGCTTCCTTGTGATAAGCTCACGTACGTACGCTTTCTTTTGCACCCGAATCGGTTGGGAGTCCTTTCCCGTCTCGATGCCGACGAGGCAAAAATGGAATGAGTCGTGCGACAGGCAGCGACAGCAATTATCGTTATTCACATTCTGAAAGACCATTTCGGTACATGTAGGTACGCACCCTATAGGAGTCCGAGCATACTTCATATTTCCTGACGGCCGGGCGGCGACTTGCTCTTTGTGATTGTGACACATATATATGATCTCAAGGCATTGTCGTCGTGTGTGTTCGTGTGCCTCTGCTGATTTATTACCCCCAAAATGACGGAAAGCGGTAGTCAGGACAACAAGGTCGAAGACGGTGGCGTTGAGAGTGCTTAATGGCGCCTACTAAAACATGTCAGCGAACGTAACTACATTTGTTCGCTAAGTGGAGAAAATGAATTCTGTTTTCTGGAGTTAATTGTTCACGACATACCATAACCTGTGCGAAGACAGCATGCGTGGGTGGCCAATCACTTTCCCGCATCTCGAGCGAACATGTTTCAGTCTGCACGGACGAGGATCTTTTATGCTCGGGGGAATTGAGAACATTGCCAGATCGGGATTGTGTTTGATTTTTAGGGCAATTATTCGGGAAATCTACGGCAGTAAATTTCGATTGCAAATCAATCATTTTCCATAAATTTAACGGGACTTCAACGGCTTGCTAGACTCTGCGTTTTTTTTTTTGAATTTCTATCGCACTCGATTACGTATTGGCTTGAAGCTCAATAATGGATAATGCACTTTTAATGATTTCGATTGGGTTTCTCTGGAAATGGAAGTTATATGGATTTCTGAATTATTTCCCATGTATTTTACCCTTCAGTTCGTGGGTGCCACTGATGTCGATAAATTTGCATATGTGTAAAGCTGGATTATCTGCCTGACCGGCCATACGATACATATATGTATGACCTTAATAAAAGATTAATCACGACTGATGCAAGGTAGTGGTGGTTGGCAGTTCCGGTATAGGTTATTTATGAATATAACTTTCAGAAATGGTTGATATGCTGTTTTTATTTTGTTTGGGTTTTTTATGCCAAAGTTGGGGGGTGATATGTTGATTTTAAGTAACTATAATTTTGAAACGTTTTAAGCCTAAGGTATTGCAGTTATTTTGCTCAGTACTCGTGATTACATTTATTTAACAACTTATCCTGAAATTGACGATAATTGTATAAATTTGAAATGCTTGAGATCACTACAAAACCCTTTAAATCATAATCAAACGTTCTGAACAAAGTTGCTGACTTCCAACTTGTTCCAGGTCTTACTTTATTTTCGCGAAAGTTAGTTAAGTTAGAATTGGTTTTAAAAGATTCAACATTCTATTTATTTTCCTTATATCATATGATACTTAATGATGCATAGAATTTGAGAAATAGAACTAAAATCTCTATTCTAGCTTTTGAAGCTATTCTGACTTCTGAAATTATTCCCTAATAGGAGGAATTTCAGTGAACAGAATTATGTCTCAAAACTAAAATAAACGATAATGCTCCACAACTTATTTTTTTCAATCTCTGCGTACATCGTAAAATTCACAATCACGTGCTTATCACTCCTCAGGTATTCTAGTTCAATCCCGTTGAACCGCATTCCGAGCGATCCTTCCAACCCTAGATAATTGAACCAATCTTAGCTTCACCTTCACCCATTAGTCCTCATTCAAAACAAGCTGAACTTTACCTAGATTAACGTTCTATCATTAATTATCGTCTCGTTTCGACTCCAATCGGCGACGGCAGCAATCTTCCTTGCACATTTTTACGAGTTGTCCGAACTCCAACTCCGACTCCCTGTCATGATATGAAAGCATCCGCCGATTTATCCATCCTCAAACCGGATACCTACTGCTGCTTCCGTCCCGCCACGCCCAAATCCCTACACCAAAGGGTTCTTCCAATAACGAAGGAATGTTAATTACTTTTGATTGATACTATCCCATCAGGGCGCACAGGAAGCGACGGAGGAACCCGATTAGCTTCATTGTGATTTACGCGACCAATCGATAGATAGAATTAGCGAAGACGTAGCTTACCGCTCCATAGATTGGAAAATTTTCATCAATCCTTGATTACTTTCAAGCAACGAGTCATAATTCTTGAACTTTGCCTTTCGGTGAAACACGCTCCTACTGCTTCCAGGCAAATTCGCTTCTGCTAGCATGTGTACACACATACATATTTCGATTCCAATAAACAATTGCAAGGCGAGCTCTGTGTAAATGTTTGCTGAAGTTCATTGTTTGCTGATGGGAGACTGTGCTTGAGGTGTGTGTGTGTGCATCCGGAACAAGTTCGCCTGCTAGTAGAATGGAACGCGCGCTTGATGAACCTAGATTCAAAAATTCGTTTGGCGATGGAGCAAGAAATAGTTGAACGAGTTATTTTCCTTCAATCCCGCAAGGGTCTTGCAAAATGGTTTGAATTTTAAACCATTACTTGGATGCCATAGAACTAGATGGATTTATATTCCTATCAGTATTTGCAGGTGAGAGGACTGGTTTCTGTAACTACTGTTTGCCGAATGCTAGCGATGCAATTAGATGCAACCGATATTCTGCTTGAATCAATTCCTGGTCAGAAATACCCTGCTGTATTTACAGTACTGGCAGAAAAAAAGTGCTCACTAAGATATAATTTGATTGTATCTTTGATATCAATCTTGTATCGACACCAATATTTAATCACAGGACTGAAGCGGCTGTCATCCACGAACAACAATCGTGAAGCTGAAAACTTGATGCTGCTCTGAGAAAAATTTAATCGTTGTACCGATAATTAAATCATGGTCAGGATGACTATCGCATATAATGGTTTCAATAACCATGAAAATGGTCGAATTTGACGTTCATGGCATTTTTGACTATGATCATGGTAACAAGGACTATTCCGACATTATGGAAAATGTTGCATCAACTATTTTTAAAGGTAGTTTTGACCATGATCATAGTCGGTTCAAAATCACTATACTGCAATAGTCATCCTAACCCCCAATAATGGAAAAATTGACTATCAAATTCCTCTCTGTGTGCGTGTGGTGCTTATTTGACAGCTCAGTTTTCTTGAAGGCTATATGCAGCAAACACAATATTCGCGGCGGAAGTTGTCATGTTTTGTCGTTCATTTGATTCGAGAGAAAAATCTTTCGTGCTGTACTAAGTGCAGCGGTTATCACAACGATGGTATTTTTGCATTGTTTATCAGCCAGGTATTATAAAAGTACTGATACTAGTAGTTAGGTAGATGAAATATTGTAAAGAAATATAATCCATTGTGAATCGAGCCTTAAATGTTAATATCTTCACTAGCACCACACCAAAAGTGGTGGAGTGCAAATGGAAGACGGAACGTGGAGGAGTCAAATGAACCACGAATTGAACCAGTTGCTGGGAGAACCTCCCATCGTACACATTGCAAAAATCGGTCGACTACTATGGGCTGGGCATGTCGTAAGAATGTCGGACGACAGCCCTGTGAAAATGGTTCTCGAAAACGAACCGCCGGGTACAAGAAGAAGAGGCGCGCAACGAGCAAGGTGGATCGATCAAGGAGGAGGGGACCCGGGGGCCCCCCCCAAAAAGGGGGGGGGGGGGGGGAAGCGGTGGGGCGAATATAAAAAAAAAAAATTTTGTGGGGGGGGGGGGCGGGGGGGGGTGGTGTGGTTGGGGGGGGGGAGGAAAAACACACAAAGAGGGGGGGGGAAGAAAAAATTTCTTTTTTTTTTGTTTTTTTTTTTTTTGTGTGTGGTGGGGGTTTGTGTTTTTTTTATTTATAAACACAATTATGTTAAATTTTATGAAAAAGTACAATTTTTTAACAGGCAGAAAAAAGTGCTCACATGCCATACTTTTTTTTTCTTCTTGAGCGTACCTCGCTCTGTATTTGCTTCTTAACTGTCACAGCTTGTTTTACCTATCAATAGGTGTCTTAACTTTTTCTATTGTTTCTGTTCGATGCGGTTTTTATTTCGTTTGAACGCTGCAAAATGGATTCCAAGCAAATTGCCGTATCTGCGCGTAAACTCATCGTGAGAGATTGTCAAAAGCAAATACCTAAGCGGAAAGCAGCAGCCATGTATGGTGTTACTAATTCTGGTGTACGTATATTTTGGAAAATGTTCCATGAAACCGGATCCGTGGCGGATAAGTTGGGACGCGGGCGGAAATGGCTCACAATACCACGTGAATCCAACTATTACCAGCCGAGTCATCAAGGAAAACCTGCAGTTGAATATATCAGAACGTACAGTGCGCTCCAGGCTACAAGAATTGGGCGCAAGCAGGCGGTGCGTCGGTCCGTTGATTAAATAAAAGCAACCGAGTGAAGGGACTCGCATTTGCAAAACAGTTCGCGGAAAAGCCTGTTGTGTTTTGAAAACTAGTTCAATGAACCGACGAGAGTAAGTTCCGGGTAAAATCGGGTGAACGACTGATAGACCGGAACATACAGAAAACGGTCAACTGTGGTAGAGGCCTCGTAATGGTGTGGGGGTGTTTTGCTTGGTCGGGAGTTGGTAATTTGGTGAAAATCGATGGCATAATGGCGGCTGATAGGTACATCGGCATCATAAACGAAAGCTCGGAGGAGTCTTTGTTGAAAGTTGTGCTAGAGGACCAGTTCCCTTTCCAACAGGATAACCGGCACAAGGCTCGAAAAACCATGACTTTTCCATGGAAGGCCCCAAATAATGCTTGATTGGCCTTCGTAATCACCAGATCAATTTTCGATCAGCAAGTTGACAAAGCAGACCAATAAAAACAAGCTCTTTAAGGCCATTGAACGTGCCTTGCAAAATATCGATGAAAACCATCGTAAACATCTGGTTGAAAGCATGACAAGACGCTTTCAAGCAATCTTCAAAGTTAAAGGAGGACATAGAAAGTATAAAATTCAGCAAACTCAGTTTTGAAAAAGAAATATATCTCATGAGCAGTTTATGTTGGCCACATTATAAAAAAGAGTGAATAATGTTTCTATAAAAAACATATTCATTTATACTAGATTAGTCAAAAAGCTTTGAAAGCGGAAATGAAAATACATATTTTTTTTAGCGAAAATCACTTTTATTGCTCAGTATAGTCTCGCATAAGATCAATAAACTTGGTCCAACGATCTTCCAACTTTATTGTCCCATCACGGAAGTGACTTTCTGGAAGGCCTGTAAAATACTCTTCTACAACGGCTATAACCTCTTCGTTTGATGAAAAATGCTTTCCACGAAGGAATTTTTTGAGGTGTGAGATCAGCCAGAAGTCAGAGGGAGCTAAGTCTGGCGAATAGGGTAGAGGCTGCAACAATTCGTACCCCAATTCACTGATTTTTGCGATGGTTTTTTGAGCAGTGTGAGCAGGTGCATTGTCTTGATGAAAAATGATTTTTTTCGTTTCTTCTGCAAACCGAGCCTTTTTTCAAAAAAAAATTTCATCCAACTGGTCCAAAAGGTCACAATAATAATCAGAGTTGATTGATTTACCAGTTTGGAGATAATCTATAAATAAAATTCCTTTGCATCCTAAAAAACTGACGCTAACACCTTCTTGACCGATTTTTGGACACGAACTCGGAGCCGAAGTGCCTGGTTCACACCACTCCGTAGCCTCTTGTTTGGATTTTGATATTTCATGCAAACACTATTCTAATCATCATATACTTATTTCGACTTGAGCTTGAAGTACATATTTACGGATTTGATGCGTAAATATAACTTTCTTTATCAAACTTGAAAAAATCATCATGCTTTTATCACAAAGCAGAAGTCAGTTTGCCGCATATTTTCGCCCGTTAAAATGTCAAATTGAAATTATGCCGTGGACATAATGTTGTTGATTTCCATTAATTGCTATTACACTGGGTCGTAATTTCTCGCCACTTGATTAATGTGACTGAGAGCGTAGGCGTAAGAACAAACAAGATGCCAGAATGTCATAATTTAACGGCGAGTTTCCAGTGCTGGTAATTTAACAGACGAAAAACTTAAGGTATAGTAACACTCTTAAAATAAACAGGGCGTATTTTGGTTCTTATCAATTTCCAACTCAATAAAACATATTTCTGCCTATATTGTGTGAAAAGGTTAAGCACTGCCTTATTATACAAGATGCGAGCATAAAAAATGATTTGTTGGAGCTTTCTATGGAAAATAGGATTTGATTTTCGTATTCCAATATTCGCTTCCAGTTTTCTCGGTTTCATGATTTTGGAATATCGCCCTTTTCAAATGTTAGTCTAGATTTGTTATTGCTGTTGGAATTGTTGATGGAAGATCAAATTACGCGTATCTTCCGCAATGCCCATTGTAGGGTTGAACATCATCTTTTGAAATTGTTGCTGCTCAACGTTGATCAACATTGAATTAATTAATGACCCGTCGCGCTCCGATCGTTGAACTACTTTCAAAATGGCCAAGTATCTTGAGAAAACTTGTCTTAAAAAAAATAGAAATCGATCATCCTAACGAATGACAGGATGAGTTGATGTTTGATCATGAGTACGGTCTTACAGAGAAGAAAAGTTTCGTAATGTCCGCTGACACCTTCTCGGAAACGTTGAAATCTCTTCCATCACAGTAATCGCATCGTTAAGCCGATCCACTTAAAATAAGTTCGTCCATATTTGGTGGCCTGCATCTATGGAATTCGCCTATTTTCGCTAGTAAATCCGTCAGCATTTCAAAAGCTTCATAATGTTCGAATCCAAAATTGGCACGGCATTAGCTCTACAAACAATTCAACTGGGCCACTTCTGCAACCATTGCGCTCCCTCGGCTTGACAGTCAAACGCTCCTTAAAGGTTTCTATCACACGAGACACGGTGGTAAAGCGTGAAATAAAAAAAGACTATATGTTCCGATTTTTCATGCGATTACCCTGCCACCTGGTGGACGGTCCATCGGTCAGTAGTCAATATATACTAGTTGCCTATCTACTGTGAAAATTTGACAGCCCCATCAGTTTGTTTCCGGCAGCTAGGGCGAACAGTGAAACAACTTCGATCTATGGTTTGCTCGTACCGCCTGCTCCATCCGGGCCTTAAAAAGTCGGCCATCGTGGCCCACTTCGTGTCGGCCGGATATGATCGTGGAAACATCTACAAGATTCTGGCACTTCTAGAGAAGGGAGAGTCCATCGAGCGGAAGCCTGGTTCCGGCCGTCCGACCATTTTAAGTGACCGGAGGATTCAACAGAAGCTCAAACGGAAGACGGAAGGCAAGAAGGCCACTTCTTCTCCGTGCGTTGGGCCGGGAGGACGGTGCTACCGACCATACGGTCAAGAAATATTTGGCCAAAATGGATATCCACAAGGGGAAGCAGCAGTGCAGGAGAACCAAGCGGAAATCCAGAAACAACGGCTGAAGATTCTGGTCAAAGAGATCTTCCCGGTGAAGCGGAACGTGGTGGTCGTTATGGACGACGAGAAGTACCTCACGTTGGATGGCAACGACTGGCAAAGCAATAGCTACTTCATCTCCCCGACAAAATAAATTAGCAGCGATGTGAAGTACATAGCGCACACGAAGTTCCCAAAGAAGGGCTTGCTGGGGCTCACAATCAGTGAAAAGAGGATGTCACGTCCCCACTTCTTTTTGTCGGGGCTGGCAGTGATCTACAGGGTGTCTCACAATAGGTGTCACTAAAACAAAATGGGATTACAGCAAAACAAATCATCCAAATTAAAGCATTTATTTTTCATTTGAAAGATACATGTCATAGAAATAAACCATATTAATTCAATTCGAATCTCTCGCCCTTTTCCTTGATAACTTTGCGCAAACGCTTTGTAAGCCCATCGCAGCTGGCACGACGATTTCCTGAGGAATTTGGTCCCAAATATCAACCAAATGTTTCTTGAATCGATCTAAAGTAAGCCCTTTCTTAGGGCCTATATGTTGAACCATATAACTCCAAACAAAGTAGTCAAGTGGGTTGAGATCCGCTGAAGATGCAGGCCATTCTTCGCTTGCGATGAAATCGGGCAAATTTTCCGCGCACCACGCTTGTGTCTTCTTTGCCTTGTGCATGAGCATAAGGAAGCAGATGGTTCTTCAAAATCTGCTCGATGTAATATTCATTGTTGATTTTTACGTTAGGTTCTTTGAAAAGAAGAGGAATTTTTCCTTTTCGTGAAATGGCGCCCCATATCATGATTTTTTATATATTCTGATAGCATTCTACAACTAGTTTATCTCTTGAAACATTGGCAAGACTTTTGCCATGCACACGATTATTTTGTTGATTATGACTGTCCTCAAGGAGGAAGAGCTTTTCATCCGATAATAACATCTCGCAGTCACCGTGCCGAACCTAAATATTTCTGCTTCTTTGGACCATGATTTGCTTTTGACGCTCCGTCAACCCGTGAACCCGTTGTTTCTTGTACGGCTTGCATTCCAAATCATGTCTGAGGAGCCTGTTCACTGAAGCAGGGGACATTTTAAATCGTTTGCCCAATTTACGGCCAGATACGGCCGGATTACGTCTTATTCGCTCCCTCACACATTTGATCTTTTTCTTCGTTCTGGCAGTTCGTCTGGCACCTCCTTTGTGTTGAATATGGACATTTCCAGTTTCCTTGAACCGTTTCAAGGTACGAAAAACAAAACGCTTATTCACTCCGAACTGCTTAAGACTATTGATTATCTGACACGGTCTAAGCTTTTGCAAATGTACTTTTAAAACTCCCGTATGGCTTCCATGGTAGCTGATAAATAACAACAAACGGAATCGCTTATCTATCTTCAACGATAAGCTGTCAAAAAAATACACTCAAAACGGGTATAATCAATTCCGCTGTTAAAATTACCCAGCTGAAATAAACTAAGACTAAAAAAAGGTGACACCTATTGTGAGACGTACGAAGTGCCTCCCAGAAGTTGTCGCCTTCATTAAAAAGTACCACAAGGATGACGACGTGGTGTTTTGGCCGGATCTAGCGTCGGCCCACTACTCCAAGCTGGCACTGGAGCAAATGGAGCGGTTGAGCATTCCGGTCGTGCCCGAGCATGCCAACTCTCCGAACGTGCCCCAGCTCAGCCCAATCGAGATGTTCTAGGCCAATTTGAAGAGGAGAGTATATTCAAATAAAATCGTCGCCAAAACGACGGATGATTTGATCAAAAGGCGACCAAGAAACCGAAGAATATGCCTACAAGCTTCTTTGTTTCACCTATGGCCAAGTTTTCGGCAGGGAGTAGAAATATTGTTGTGAAGTTTTAAATATCTTAATGAATAAAATGCAATTTGGTTTGTTCAAATATCTTTTTCCGTTTTTTTTTTACCATCCATCCGAAAATAGTCGTTTTTTTTAAGCGCGCATTAATAGTTTCTTAGCGATCCATCTATGAGATACGTTCGGATAGGCAGTATAAGTGTACAAATTCTTTTCACGCAGACTTTGTTGTTCCAAAGCCATGGTGGTTAGAACTTCACGGATTGTTAAGAACTTGGTAAATACACACACCAGTTTTGATCATATTTTCAGAATTAGAGGTTAAAAAGATGCAGACAAATTTGTGTGCACCATTTCCCACGAATATACCCTTTATTACAAAGAACAATGCGTTATCTGGAAGAAGTTGGTTTTCTAGAGATTTTGTGCATGAGCACAATGTTTTAGATGTCATTATATCCACAGACTTACATTAGAGCCACTTTTTTTTTAAAGAAACACCACTGTGAACTCTGATTCTAAATCATTCAGAAGAAGAAGGAGAAGATTGATTCATAAAAACTAGGAAATCAGAAATCCAAAACTCGACGAGAATTCGGATATGTTAATATGTCAAAAATTTGTGACTTCCCACTCCTTGTCAAAATGTATGGCCCATTTCAATAAGTCTGACAACGGATTCAAATCACCCAGCACCAGCAAAGAGAGACGCTTTTCTCCAAAAAAAAAATAGCATCCCCAATTTCCGATTGCTTCGTACATTCCCATCTTGACCATGTCCCACCTCCATCCCCATTGCAATAGGTCATCTCTGTCATAAAAGTTTACCCTCACCCATCAGCTCATCGGGGTATGAAAGCCGGCTGGTGGAGGTCCCAATTTGAATTTGATTTATTTGCCATCACCCAAAAGATTTCGGTGACATAATTCATTTCCTCTCCCAAGTCGATCACAAATCGGTCGGCTTTCATCTTGTGCTAGAACTTTTACGACTAAAAGGGACCATCTAAGACCAACGATGGGGAGCCGGGTCAAAATGTGATTACAGTTGGGAACAATTTCTACTTCTTTTTGTTTTCTGGTTCTCTTCCTATTAGGAGAGCAAGCGTCGTTGTTGGTCGGATAAAAATGAAATTGTTCTGTCACGAACTTAATTCATCGTTCGAGGAAAATCAATGCAGACGATCCCCATTTCAGTTCACACATTTTCACGCTAACCCATTGCAACAGTAGTTGACTCAAATTAGTTTACATTTCACCAAACCACACCACATCTACACCCACTCTGACTGGCGAAGTGATTTTACTAATGACTCTTTCTGTTCTTTTTTCCCCCTACCCAATCTTGGAACAGACTATGTTAACTGCCATTTCGATGTCTGCGATTGCCACGAACGGGGTGGTACCTGCGGGCGGGAGCTATTTCATGATATCGAGGTAAGTGGAAATATTTGTTTTTGTGATTTTTATAATTTCTTTATCCAAACCCCTTGACTGGGAGCGAGCGGCGAAAGCACTTTCAATTATGCTACTCACAGGTACAACCGTCCCAGTGGAAAACGCGGGAATGAGCTTTTACGGTTTAATTTCAAAGCTGATGGTTTCAGCTTCACTTTTATGGGCGTGGGGAAGAGTTTTCGGTGTGCACGATAACGTTCTTTAGATTAAATTAGCTGATCCAGACGAGCCGCGACTCGAGTTACGACCGAGGCGATCAACATCTTGGCTCGCAGAGGACTTTTTCGAGTTTCTAGCGCCAAATGAAGTCAGAACGTTTCGCAACTGGAACGGAAGACGGAAACTGCGGAGGCTTATTAGCTTTGAAATCTAACGAGTCGGAAAATTGGCATGCGATATCTCCCAGACGCAAGTCAATGATATAATTTGTGGTAAGAGCTGAGGCAAAATTCTCACCGATTTCGGTTATTTATTGATACCGGGTTGGATTTTAAAGCTCTAGGAATTTTTTCGGTATTTCGCGATAGAATTTATTGTCCCCTAGAGCTTAATGTGAATGCATTATATAGACACAAAGTTCCATTTAGAAAACCCGTTTTCTCTGACTGTTTTTATTATCAGAAGTAATTGATTTGAGTCAAAATTGACCAAACATGTAAAAGACGTATTTAAAAAAAATAAATGTAGGGTTACTGGATGTAATGTTACCCTAGCTATTTTATTTGGCATGTAGGCACACATGCACACATGTAATTTACCAACGATTATTAATAATATAGTGTTGGTGTCATGATGATCGATTTATTCTGGAAAAATTAAGACTGTATACATAAATTAATAGTAATAGGCTTTTGTTGAATTTCGGTTTCTATTTTTTTTTTTTTTTTTTTGGCTATCTTAATCATCGATCAAGCAAGTCCTTATAATGTAGCATGAATCCATTCCTCTATAAGTACGGGTCAATGTTTGTCTGAGGCTTGCTGTACTCGGGTGGCGTTTAGAACAGGCCTTCTGACACGCCATACTGAGTAATCCAGCGGATTAAGATCGGGGCTGGATGGCGACCACATATCCTTCGCCCAGAACGGCAGATGTTCCTGCAACCACTTCTGCGTATGGTACAAGGTATAGCATGGGGCCTCATTTTGTTGAAATACAACATTTGTCTTCGGACCGTACTGCTCTTCGATCCACGGAAGTACATACATACTTTAAATCCCGATTTAGACCTCCGTGTTTATTTCATTTTTTTGCCACTATTCCACCATAATGGTCAGATACTCGTTATGCCACTTCGTCGGCCACGTCTTTTACCGGGAGAAAACTAATAAAGGGATCGGTTCTGGAATTTAATACGAGTTCGTCGGTTAACATGCTCTTTCTTTACGATCTAACGTGCCGCAAAGTTGCTGATCCCGTGTTCCTTCGCTATTTTGCTCATTGAAGGCACTGGATTCGCCCGAACCTTTCTGTTGATGGCAGTGATAATGCGCGGAATCCAAGCTGACCTCGGACGACGCGTGGCCACCTTCACGGATAGTTGTCCTTTTTTTCTCGGTCTAAGACTTTTTTGACGGTCCACCGGGACACTCCCACGATGATTGAAATGTCTTTTCGCTACATTTGCGCGTGGGACAAATCACGAATACGCTGCCACTTCGTCATGGTGCAGCTGTCAAACTAAGGAAGTCGGCTACTTTCACTCGCAGCCTTCTATGATATGAATTATAGCTTACGTGCATGCAAATAAAACCAAGGCATTGAATGCACAGCTTAAACGATCACCTTATTTGTACGATGGTTGTTGTTGTTGTTGTTTGTGTGTTTATTTGAAGTGGTCCCTTTAACTAATTGTCATTCGGGACCACCGTGTATCAAAGTACAGAGTTTTAAATTTACATTTGGTTTTCTTAGGTGCTATAATTTGATATAATTGAAATTGTAATTGTAGTTAAAATCGTTGCTCACACGTTGTTAATGTTGACCAGGAATTGCGCCGTCTGAATCCTCTTCGTCCAGCGTTTCCTCATCGTTTTTAGTATTATCTTTGTACATTAGTAGAATGATAACAATTTGTAGAACGCTGATCGTCATCAGTAATGCCTGGTGTTGTTCGTGTTCCTCGGTGTGGGCGTCCTGGGTTTGAATCACTGTAACTAGTTGGTTTCCGTGGGTGTGGGCGGTGTTTTTTTCTTCCTTGGTGCTAGTTCTTCCCATGGTGTTGTATTTTGTATTGAGATCGGTTTTGGATGTACTGATGATTTGTATGGTGGTTGTTTTCCTTTCTATTGTACTCCATATTAGTCAATTCGATGGTTGTGTTTTTGCATAGGTAGAGTTTATATTTCGGTGCGTTTGTGTTTTTGCGGGGGAGGGTGGGGGGGGCCGGGGGGGTTGTTTGGGGGTTTAAATATCGGGTTGGGGTGGGGGGGTGTGGAGGGGGGTTTTTTTGTGTTTTTTTGCGCGTTTTCGTGTGAGAGGGGAGGAAGGGGGGAGGGGAGGGGGGGGGGGGGGAGGGGGAATGGGGGGGAGAAAAAAAAAACACAACGGGGGGGGGGGGCGGGGGGGGCCACCACATCAAAAAAGAAAAAAAGAAAAGAAAAACAACCGAAAAGCAACCAACGCAACCGCCAGAAAGAAAGAACTCCCGAGCAGGAGACAACAACATATGAATACCTAATTTTGATCTTGATAACTGGCCTTGGTATTAAAGAGCTCAGATTAAGAGGTAAAATACCTAAGCAAAATACCTAAGAATTGCAAGCAAAATATCTCTCGAATAACAAAACTTGTTATTTCGGATACCTGGGAATACCTGAGAGGTACTATTTAGGTATTGTCTTACCTCAATTTGGTATTCGCATAACATTGTGGGAACAATTTTATGGTATTATCCTCAGGTATTTTACCTCTTAATCTGAGCTCTTAAATACCAAGGCCAGTTATCAAGCTATTCGCTCCTGCTCGGGTTACGATGATTTCAAAAAGCTCACAAGATTCCACATCAGACTGGTTGAGAAAACACATGGTACAGAAATACCGGGCATTTACGAGAAATCAAATACAGCACATGCGAATGGAAATCATCTTACACACTCAACAGAAAGGAAAGTAAAGCAATAACCAGGCTTAGATTTGAATACACTTTAGTTAGTGGGGGTCGGGGTTTTGGGGGCCGGCCGGCTTTGTGGTTTTGGTGTGGTTTTTTTTTTTTTTGTTTTGGTGTGGGGGGAGACTTTTGTTTGTGGGGTGGGGAAAATTTTGTTATTTAAAAAAAAAGGGGGTGGAGAGGTTTGTTTTTTGTGTGTTATTTTTTTTTTTTTTTTTTTTTTTTAATATTGAATATTTCATGCCATTCATTCATGCACTCATGAACCGGGTGAATCGGTGTATAATTGTTGACGAGGTTTTATCAATGTAATTGATGTACCGGGTAAATGTATGTTTTATCACCGTTCCAAAAACAACATACGACTTATTCCACGTGCGAATGAAAACAATATGGCGCATGGCGGTTAACACATAAAAAGCCGAGCCTCGGCTTACCACACTGCTAAACCGATATTTTGGCATGATAGGTAGCTGAGGTCGGTTAAAGTTTGGTTAACGTCTGTGCTCGGCTCCTAGTGTTGCCGAGAATCGGTTTAATAATAAAGTTACCCGATATTTCAGTTTCAAGTGATGCTGAGACTCGGCATCGTTCGATTTTTTACCGAGTTTTTAGTTAAATATGAAAATGCCGAGTGGATTCAGCTAAATATTTAACCGATCCCGTGAATAATTTTTAAGTGTGTACCAGAAAGACAAACGGACACTTTGCCCTAAAAGAAGGCGCACCAAACTGCATAACATGCGGTACTCCAATTACAGTCAAACACCTTATTTTAGACTGTCGCAAGTTCGATGAACACAGGAAAAAAATCAACTATAGTCCCATCACTGTCCAATGGTGCAAAGATTATCATGCATACGATATTTCCAATATATAACCAAGCAACAAATGTCATTTTAGTTGGAATCCCAATGTTATGATTATATTATGACCAATAGATTATATGACAATATCGTTTAAGTGTTTTGAAGAAATTTAATTTAGGTAGTTCAGTGAAATTTTACTGTCAGTACAGTGAATATAGCTTACTTTAAAATATCCAAAATAATAAGTAAACTTGACGGCGACTGTATTTAATAATAATTGTAGTGGGTGAGACAAAGTTGCATCCCCGAATAGACGCAATATGGTGCTTATAGACCTTTATTACATTCATATCTCTCGAAATTTCTAGTCTATTAAAAGAAAGTTATTTAAATGTTCTTTGTTTAGATGTGCGAACGTCTTCTTAAGCTTATTTAAGCAAACATATAACATGTTGAGTGTCGTTTTCAGCTCAACTACTTTATGAGTAACAATTTAAAATATAATCCCCGGCTGCATATTAGGCTGAATCAAGGGACATATGTATACTCTATGATATTAAAAAAATGCTTCATAAGTTGCACGGTAAAAATTTGGTCAAACATGATCAAGAACACACTGAATATGATATTATATAAATGATCAAAATTTCTTTCTTTTAAAAGTTCAATAACTACAAAATACAGCAAAGCTATTAAAACAGGCCTAGAATTTTCCAAACAGGAGCTTTGAATCCACCTTGACGTATTTTAATCGTCCATTATGGCGCAATCCAACTTGGTCAACAGTGTCGTGTAACCTAAGCATTTCATATGTAGTTTCGTGAAGTTGTGTACCTTTGCGGATAGATTTTTTCGTTCGTTGCTCTTGGAGCCAGAGGCTAGAAGTAAGGCAGCCAGCTGATAGTTAGCCGGTGTGATGGCATGCTCCTGGGGAGGAGTTATGTATTCATCCAACGATGAAGCTGATAATAACTTCCGATAAAAAATCAGCCGATCCCGCTTGTTTCGCGCTGTGAACGGCTGTGAACGGCAAATACTCTGGCTCTTACTTACCTTACCAATCAGACTAAAGCCGGTGTGGCCTCTGCTGTACACAGTAGTTGTTTCCATTGTGATCGGTCCATGGCTGTTCCTCGCCAGCCTCGCTGACTGCGGAGGGTCCGCAGGTCGCCTTCTACTTGATCGATCCACCTTGCTCGTTGCGCGCCTCTTCTTCTTGTACCTGTCGGTTCGTTTTCGAGAACCATTTTCACAGGGCTGTCGTCCGACATTCTTACGACATGCCCAGCCCATCGTAGTCGACCGATTTTTGCGATGTGTACGATGGGAGGTTCTCCCAGCAACTGGTGCAATTCGTGGTTCATTCGCCTCCTCCACGTTCCGTCTTCCATCTGCACTCCACCGTAGATCGTACGCAGCACCTTCCGTTCAAAGACTCCAATGGCGCGTTGGTCCTCTACTAGCAATGTCCATGTTTCGTGGCCGTAGAGAACTACCGGTCTAATTAATGTCTTGTAGATGGTCAACTTTGTGGTTCGGCGAACTTTGTTCGATCTTAGCGTTCTTCGGAGTCCAAAGTAGGCACGATTGCCAGCCATAATGCGCCTTTGTATTTCTCTGCTGGTGTCGTTATCGGCGGTCACCAATGACTCCAGATACACAAATTCGTCTACTACCTCGATTTCATCACCGTCGATCTGAACTCGTGCTAGGAGGCTAACATTGTCTTCTCGTGAGCCTCTTCCCTTCATGTATTTTGTTTTTAAAGCATTAATCACAAGTCCGATCCTACCAGCTTCAGCCTTAAGTCTGATGTACGTTTCCGCCATCGTATCAAAGTTACGAGTATTGGCTCACTTGGGGTTATTGTAGTCAGGTTGTCAGTAACAGGTAATCACCTCACCTTATTTAGGACGCGGAATAAGGGGGAATGCTAAGGTGTCCTGCGCGGACAAGAAGTCAGCCAATGCACAGTGGGCAAACACGGACCCAAATTCCCATTAATTTAGACGGTGCAGTCCAATAGCTCATCCTATCAGAAAAAAAAATGCGGGGAATTGAATGGTGTTGGTCTCATTTCGATTGACCACAGTAGGTGTCCCATTTTCTCTTTTCTCACCTCATTTTGGAAGTGAACTAGAATTATTACCCAAAAGTTTAAATTTGTGCTACTATGCTGAACCCAAGTGCACTGTAAAGTTGCAGAAAAAGCTAAAAAATTTAAGGAACAAGTTAAACTTTGAGCGGATTCCTGGAGGTGATCCATTTTTCCCGATTTCCCCCACACATGATTAAATTCATATATCATGCGGTTTTGAAGAATGCCGCCATTAATATTACTCTCACTAAAAAAAAGTTGTAGGCTAGAATATTTTTGGTCTTGAAATTTCTGTTTTATCTTCTCAAACGACCAGTTGAGAGCATTTTTTAGTATGGACTGTTTCAGAAAATATAAGCACACTTTCATAATATTAAAAATGTGTTGTTTTTTTTTAAGATTTCAATTATTTTATTTGGCAAACTATATCAGCACTGGTGTTTCACATTTTACTCTTCTTCAATCAAAATATTGAATTATAACCGAGACATCTCACTTTTGCTCAAACATGACCCATAAGCTTCTGCACAGTTGCACTCCCCACCATTTTCATCACTTTTGTCCCAACTTTTCGATGTCATCAGCTGGTTTTACGAATTTCCGTAGCTGAGCTTTGGTCAAAGCCCAGGAAGTCTCGATTGGTCGAGCCTTCGGGTAATTTGGCGGATTCATGTCTTTCCGCACAAAACAAACATTTTGGATTTTATACCACCCTATTGTGTCCTTGGCATAATGACATAATGCCAAATCAGGCCAAAATATGACTGGGCTATCAAACTGCTAGATCATTGGCAATAAACGCTTTTGGAGGCATTCCCTGATGTACTTCTGGTGTTTATTGCCTCCGATGCTACGGACGGGCTAGATATATTGCCGCATTTGCCAAATTGTTCGGTGAAAATGGCCTTCTCCGTTTAGAGGATATCCCTGTCCTTGCGTACAGTAAAGTATTGTGGTCCGGGAAGGGTTTTAAAATCCAATTTCCCATACGTTTCATCGTCTATGATTATACACCCACAATTTCTACACAAAATTGTATCATATAGTTCTTTTTCGCCACATCTCGAACGGAATTCGATGGTTTCTACATATAGGCATCCCTTATCTTCTTGTCTACAGCAGGACTCATTCCCGAGCAACACAAAACTGTCATTATAGGTTGCAGCAGCTTGATTGTGACCTAATTGAGTTGCATTTAAATCGTTTTAACTGGTTGCTGCTTGGGTAGGACCAGATTTCTGACCACTCCTCGGTGCGTCTTCAAAAGTACATTGTTCTCCATATTTTTACTGCAGTTCGTACCCCTCCAACGCTCACAGCCTCTTTCTTGGCCAATTTTCTTAAAGAGATTCCACTCACAGTGTATCATTTGTGCACGATACTGTTTCTCTGCCCCGGAGTAAGACCACGCATTTTGAAAGTCAACCAGAAACTAAGTTTTTTTTTTTGATGCTATGACGTACAGCAATGTGTTAACAAAAGGACACAGCCAAAAAAATTAAGTTAAGTTAAGACGTATCTTAGAAAATCAGTTATTTTGCTCTAACTTTATACATTCAAATTTCTTAGCAAAGTAGTTTTTGCGTGGCTTCTGAAGTACCAAAATATTCTAATTTAAATGTGCCGGACAATCAATTGTCAAACAAAAGTAATGGTCGTTTTTCAGTTAAAACAAATATGCCTTTTCTATGTTTATCTCTATGGGATAACATATTTCACAACGAAATTTGAATGAATTTCGATATTTTTTTGTTCTATGTTAAATCTGGGAAAATTTATTTTTTATAAACTAAGGCTTGTTCGCGACGAAATCTGAACGGATTAAACCTGGAATGAAACAAACTTGCTGTTAGTTCAATCCAAGCTGCATTTTTATTCATTTAATTGTGCATTATTAGTCATCTTAAAACTAATTACAGTTACTTAATTAGGCTGCAACAAGAAAATACGAACTTATGAGTTTACTCCAGCCATTAGGGTCTGTGCAGAGTTCTCTGCAACCGATTTCGCTTCTTTTGTCCAAGATTTTCGAAAATTTTCTATAGTTGTTTATATTGAGAGAGTTCTCTCTTCACAAGAGCCCAATACCGCTCGATAGGTCTCAACTCCGGGCAGTTAGGTGGATTTGCCTTTTTCGGTACAACATGGACTCCATTCGCTTTATGCCAATCCAAAACATCATTGGCAATCAGTGACAAAATGCCAGACAAAGGCCAGAATAGCGAGGGAACGTCATGGCTGCGTAGGAATGGTAACAATCACTTCTTTAGGCATTCTTCACGGTATATTTCCTTGTTTACCGTTCCGGTTGTGATGAAGCTTTTGCTTGCTCGAACACAATTGAATATTGCTTGCCAAACCAAATATTTTTTTGGGAAACTTGGCCTTTTTCTTCGTCCTGAAATGCTCCTCTGCGCCGTTCCGTTGCATGGCAGTATAATAAGACATTCCGGGAAGCTGCTTAAAGTCTTCCAGCACTTATGTGTCATCGTCCATTATCACGCAGGAAAACTTCGTCAAATATTCGCGATACCACTTGCCGGGTTTTAGCCGTCACATTCTGTTTACCATTACGGTTCTGTACAGTTTTCACCTTGAACGACTTCATACCTTGCCGGTGCTTGGAAGTATGCACGAAAGATGGGGACATTCTTATTTTTCTAGCCACAGTACGTACCGAAAGATCTCTTGGTCTCTTCTGCAATATTTGCTTCCCCTTCGCGTCCTTCTGGTGGTTCCTGAGATCTGTTTTTGTTCCGCTCCCAGCCTTCCTGGCTGTTGTCGAACGTGTATCGAAAGATTTAAGAACGTTATGGAAAGTGCTTGCAGGAAAACCAAACTTTTTTTCAAGGTTTCTTACTGACAGATCCGGATTTTCATTGCAACCGCACACAATTGTTTTTCGCACTTGGTCTTCTTTCGACGCCATCTTCAATATAAAAGCTTGTAGTATCACCAAAAATTAATTTTACACCATGAACAGACATACGTTCATCAGTCTGCGAAATATTTCACTGATTGATGAAGTATTTCCAGAGATATACGTATTTAGGGGTATCCAGATTTTGTCGCGAACAAGCCTTATGTCAAACTCTTTAGAAAAGAGCGTTTAATAAAAACGATAAAAATTTTTGTTTGGCAGTTGACTGCGATTAAAATAGCATTTTAAAATTTGTGTCTCTGATATTATAAAAGGATAGAACAGAAATTTAAAAGAGAAAAGTTAGAGCAAAATAACTGATTTTTTAGGGACTCTCAGATTCAACTAGGGAAAAAAAAGCGTTGAATGAATGTTTTTTTTTGTAGCTACACAAAACTTACATTAGAAAAGTTGCATGAAATTTGGTAGTTAAATTTTTATTTTTTTTTTGTTTCTTGATTATTGAGCGTTCATATTCCGATCCAAAGTGTTCATGTTCTGATCCAAAGTGTATGCGGAATACATTTTGTTGGTTCTATTTTATTCATTTAATTTGGTTTATAATAATATTTCAGAATTACTTTTAAAGCACTAAAACCATTACATTTTGAAGTATTGAACGTGAAGATAAATTATTACCGATGAATAAGATAAATTTATGTAGATAAATTATTATTCGAAAATTATTACCGATTCTGTTAAACAAATAGGGTAGGAAATGACTTAATCAGGGGTGACAGTTTTAATCAGTTGTTATGAAATAAAAGTCTAAAACTCCTATATTTTGCAAATTATTTCACATTTAATTTGGGTGTGCCCATTTTTCCTCTCTTCTTTGCTAATCGTGGCTATAGCGTACCGGTATTGTAACGTGAAGCCTGCTATCTCTTACATTTGCTTGTTTTTAAACGGAGTTTATCGTCACAGTCGGTTTGTCTAACAATGCCGTGGGAGTAAAAAAAAATAAGATAAACACATCGCCAATCTAAAGATCCAAACTAAAAGTTTGGTAGTGTACATCTATCTCATAACCTGCTAGTAGACGAGTTTGTGGTCGTAGCAATCGACATGTTATGGTTGGTTGTTTCCGAGAGCGGATGGGTAAAACTAAGGAGCAGGTTGGGGAAATTGACGTTGCAGCAAATCCTAAACTGGCCTATTTCATTTTGCCTTCCACACATGCACGGAATCGCACTCATACAATATTGTAAGCTTATGTACGGAGCTGAAGAAAACAT